>OX459002.1:14492722-15692722 GCA_949774965.1 Diarsia brunnea | reverse complement strand
CTCACGTCAGAATGTATGATGGAAGTACCGATACATCAGATTTATCATTTCTCGTGTATTTTTTATTTAAGTGCAGGTTTATGACGTTCGTACATCGGTTTGTGGTTCATTTTCAGTATATTGGTGAGCTGTGTTGGTGCTAAGCTTTGCTTGAAACTCGATAATAAAGTTTTAGAAATAGTATTAGGTGTTTAATACGGGTGTGTTATTATTACTATACACTTAGTTATTTGTCTTGGTTCCTATTTATATATTGTAAGATGTAGGAGACTATAGTCTCCGCGACACAGGGAATCCTAGTGTGGAGGCTAGTGATATTATTTATTTTGTAATGCTCTCTTGAACAATAAAGATTTATTATTATTATTTACTTATTAATTAACTCTGCCCATCTGGACCAACCTGTGCATATCCCATATTGCACCACGATACCGTTTCTCCGCCTTCGGCATCTAGTCTCTCCCAACAGCCCTATTATTTCTAATATCATCAGAGTGTTATAATATCATATAGCAATATAAACAAAATATAAAGCCATGGCCATATAAAGCCATGTGACATGTGTGAGTTTTGACCAAAATGGCAAAGTTCAACGCAAAGTTTCTCACAGACATACAGCTACCATTATTATGTCCTCAAATAGCAGCTTTCCCTCTATTGAGTATACAGGGTGTAAACGAACCCTTCACGCATCCGACAACCAAGCATTCTGTACATCAAACCAAGTACCCCTACGCAAAATTTTTTGCTGGGAAATGCCTTTTTTTTTTGGAGTCAAAAATCACATTTTACGGTAAAACTCAAAGAAGCACTCTTAAAACATTGTGCTAGTGGATGCTTTGAATAGTAAACGGGTCATGGAGGTAATTTAAGTAAAGTAAAAACCTGAAATACTAGTAATTACAAAAACAGCTGTGAAAAATTTGGAACTTTGACCCCCAATATCTCCACAACTAGGAGGTTCCCAGGTATGGTCTAGAACAAAAAAAATATCGCAGTGGTGGGGAGAACAAATGCCCTTCGTTTGCGTTAAGGGTACTTTTACACCCTATATATTAACTTCAATAGATTAGATATTTTGAACAACGTGTATTTTTTTTCAGATTTCATCTGGTTTCAGTCCGACAAAGCGTAAAATAAGAAAAGAAACAAATCGGTTTATTTAAAAGTCTGAAGATAACACTTAAGTTTAGTCATTGATCTATAATTACAGTCGGCGGAAGTGGGCAATTAAATACGGCGTTAACTTTAGATTGTAGCGTCATTTGGAAGTTTTCACGACTTTTCCTTGAAACGCGAAAGAAACCGAACTGTTATAATTCTCTAGTAGGTAATTCAGTAAGTGAAAAATAGCCTAGTTGAGTTTGAAGGAGGTTTTAGGGATTTTAACAGGCTCATTAGACTATCATAAACGATGAGGAACCGACGTAGAACGAAACATTCGAAAATATTTGACATAAATCATGCGTGATGGATGACAGCCCACTCCCTCTTATTGAGTCGGATCCTGTGACCCAGTAGTACGAACATAGGCTGACTATGCTTAATGCTAAAACTGGTATATTTTTATTTTAGTTTTTCCTTACATACGTTTGTTTTTACTTAATGTAGTCTTAATAATAAACCAGTCATTGCTCTTTTTATTAAACCGTCGAAATCTTTGTTTTCTACAAATTGTGAGAACTGCGTGTGATTTCGAATTGAATCATGTGTGTGTGTGTGTTCGTATGTATTGTAGTTAATGTGTACACGAGCGGTGAGGGAATCGATACCAAAGGATGTTTTTAGACATCAAATCTGGGCAATCCCCTGAACTATTTTCGACTGTGGACTATACATAAATCTTGGATTTACTATTGCAATGAGCAAACAAACGTTCAAAGCCACGAATAAATGTTTCAAGATGGGGATTATGAGATCAAGACCTGCAAATGTATTTTATTATTACGAATATTTTGTCATTTTGGGTTTGTTGCTGAATGTCAATAGTATATCTATATATTTACTGCGGTAAAGGACACAGAGAGTGACTGATTTAAAGTTTTTGTTCAGTATCAAAGTATTTACGGGAGTGTGAGTGGCACACACACTTATACCTACTGTAGTTTATACGTAGTTATTTTTCTACGAGGAACGCTCCATTAGTCCCGAGTTTTTAGGTAGCTTGAAATAGAAGTTGAGCTGTCACTGGAAGAACTATAAATACTACAGCTATTACGTGACGAACGATAATGAAAAAAATCACAGCAACACCGGCTAAAATAGTAACAGTGATTGGACCATGTTATGACTTTCCTGTCTTGCAGTTTGGCTAATTGTGAATCAATCTAAAATATATCCGTCAGATGTTTGTTTATGTAGTTCTGTTTGATTAATGACTTCGGAACCTCGGGATACCGCACAGTCATAGCCGTTTGATTATAGAATCAGTTGATGATTTATTTTCCAATGACGATTGCCTTTCGGTTTTTTTCGTATGACCTTCTTGATTTAGCTCATAGGATGAGCAAGCAGGCAAGTTTCAGTCACGGCAGCTGCATAAACGGCTACAATGAATGCTTGAGCACGGTTTATGTGCACAAACAGATAACATTAAGTATTTAAGAAACCATAAACGAGTCTGACACAAAATTTTGTTTCGCCTTGTCAAGATTAAGAGGGCAAATGAAACGATCGTAAATTTCGCTTGAGACCGAGAAGTACACCCACTCGCTGCGCATATGAGTGTTGTTATAATAGAATACTTTAGAGACGCGTAAAACAATAATTAATTTAAAAAGAAGTGTGCTGGCACTTGTCCATAGACAAATTCCGCGCCGGTGCGGGCTCGTAGCTCGCAGCCGCGGCCGCGGAGCCGTCGGCAACCGCGGGATGTGCCTGAATGTTTGTCAAACTTTAGTAATAAATGATTATTTCACATGTCTCCGTGTTAATTTACTAAAATCAGTTACTAAAACATTAAGCTGTAAATCTTAATTTAACATTTTGATTTATTTCGCAACTTTATTACTCGTTTGAATTTTATCTTTTGAGAATAGGGCATCATCTAGCTGGCTAATTATTTTCCTTAATTATATCTGGCGGAGTATTTCTATAAAATAAATTGCTTATTTCCATTAGATATAATTACTGAGCCACGTGCATACAACCGATAAATTCAGTTTGTTAGTCATGAGCCCAATGTAAACTGTTTGCTCTCACTGCGATTTTATAATGCCACAATAAATTTCAATGTTCACAAACATAAAAGTCTACGTAGTTGAAATAAATGATTTCGTCCGTTTCTATGTATTTTTCTAGTACTTCCCCAATGCAACCGCTATGCAAGCAACATAAAATGAAAATTGTTTCATTTCACGTGCAATTAATCAGCATTAGCAGCTCGTAAACGTTTCTGTTTGTGCACCGTACCGCGCTTGACCGTTACTATACAAACATGGTCATAATCACCCTAATTCGCAATCTTCCAGGTAATACACAGTTTGTTGTTTTGTTAGAACAGTTCAGTGCGCTGTGCATGAATCTGCATGACTGACAAAAGGATCACTTACGTTGAGCAATTTGATGCCATTGTTGAAGGCAACATAAGAAACTTATTGCCTAATCAAAACACCTGTTTAAGCGGTTTTTAAAACATACAAATTAAATCACCTTTTACAAGTACCTACCAAGGTTAAAAATGGTGCTTCCTATTATTTTCCTGGAAGTATATGAACCCGATGTTTTAAAATAAAAATGTGGAAGAAACAAAAATAAAACCAGGGTCACAGTGCATGTGAAGTTTTGTATCACGAGCGTCAACGTTCCATTAAATCAGGAAGGAAAAAAGATTTGCAGTTTTATAACATTTCGACATCATGATTTATTTTACTCGTGATTAATTTTAAATGAGAATACTACGTTGAATTTTGTGTGTTTGTCGTAAGATGAAGCTGGAATGTTAGATAATATTTTAGTGTACCTAGACATTGTGCCTATGCTAAAAATTATTAGCCTAGGATAATCTTGTAGGAATGTCGCTGAGGTTTTTCCTCATCTATCTACCAACAGTCTGAGGACAATTTGTGATACCTAAATATTTTTTTTCTAACTATTGAACTGACAGGTACTACTGTGGTCTTGGAGCATCATCATCATCCTTATAATTTCAGCCGAAAGAGCTCCACTGCTGTTCATAGACCTCCCCTAAGTATGGCCACATTGACTGGTCCCGTGCGGCTCGCATCCAGTGGATCCCCGTAACCTTCACCGGGTCATCGGTATTCAAGCATCATCAAGACAAAATTAAAATGTAACCGCGCTTATGCTCTAGAAACCCAAACAAAGAATAATTGAGACAGAAATAAAAGAAAGAGCTCTATTACCTACGACCAAAGTCAATCACAATCATAATGATTGCTATGTTTCTAAGATTACATCCGCGGTGCATTGTATTGACGTACGTCTGGGATTCAACGCAGCTGGAAGCCTTGAATCTACAAGATGAATTACTCTCAGAACCTTACTGAGTGACCAATAAAAACTGTATACGTGCGACCGCGTCATCGCTCTGCGTCAATTTACTCTCATACCTTTACACACGTCATTATAGCAAAAACATTATGTAGGTACGTGGTTATTTATTGAATAAGGAAGTATACAGAATATAGCAGTACTTTAAAGGATAGGCTGTGTTATTTGTTTGTTGAAGTCAGCTAATATAATCATTGGAAATAAGGGCCTATTTCATAATTTCCAAATAGTCACTTTTTAAATCTCTGCTAATAAATTAAAGGGAACTTAAACAGGCCCTTAATCATAAATTATCATTGACACTGTCGGACGCCACTATCTAAACTTTTCTTGTTCTAATTTCGACCTTATTGTTTATTTCCTGTATTATTTACAACATGCCAAAGTTAATTCGTTAATGGCAACAAAGGTTAAGGTCTCTATAGTACTATAATTCATAGTTATGTAAATAATAATAGTTAAGTGTAGGTGAGTACTAAGTAGGTTATACCCAATATCACTTACTTTCTAAAACATGCATAACTTTTGCTGACGTAAATTATTTTTTTCCTCGCTGAACGTTATTTGTTTATTGTTCATTGAATCGACGAAAGTAGGTTACACTGTAACATGTAACTAGTAATCTGTCATAACTTGAGTTCCGCGTTGCGTAACGAGCGTTATAGAACACTGTTAAATATAATCCTTGTAAGCAGCTAGAAGCTTCGAACTTAGATATTAACATTAATAAAGCTCTTTTCAGTCTTTATGCTATCCGGTTAAGTGGATTTAAGTTCAAAAAGCTACCTTTAACGTCGACTTTAGAAGATCTTCCTGGAAAATGATCTTGGTGTGAGAGGTATTTGTTATAATCACCAAAGTTCTCGGGTAGGCTGTAGAATTAATGGAATTTTAGAGGCACCTTTTAAGGCAAGGGTAGGAGTGTATCGATCGAAGGGTTGATGAAATAATATGCTTGGTCGAGTGAAAATAAAGAAATAAAACGCATATTATTCACTTGTAGGCCGCTACACATTGAGGACGGGAGTTATTTATAGTAAGCTTTTACTGAGGGTGGCAATGGGGCTGCCACGTAGCACTATTAATAATACGAGAAAAAATTGCTCATGGCATTCTTGCATGCAAGTTGTGAAGGTAAAAAACTGAACAAGCATTGGAAATAGTATTAGCTATGCAACTTTTAATATAAACGCAGTTTTAACTTTATAATGTCATTCAGTTTACGCCATCTGAGTATGTGAAGTACCTACTTAAAGAGGAAAACGACATTGAATAACAAATAAGGAAGGAAACAACATAACTAGGCTATTTTTTCTCGCTGATGTACACCTACTATATCCATACGGAAAGGGTCACTTCTCAGATTAACTAACTCAGCATTTTATATGTTATTTATTTGACTAGTTGAACTCTTTTTCCACTCCTAAAATATTACACAACGTAACATAATATCACGCCTGTAATTCCCGTACGGTTAGGCAGAGGTGTTCTAATAGTACACCCACATTTAGCTAGTTACGTTTAAGTCCCATGTAATAGGGGGTGAGCCTATTGTCATCAACCGGGCACAAATCCAGACCCCGTGGCTGGTACTGAAAAAATCCTGATTAAAAATCCCAATCATACTTTCCTGGACCCGGGAATCGAACCCAGGACCTCATGCTTAGCAGTCGCGCTTGCGACCATTAGGCCAACGAGGCCGAAAATATTGTTTTGCTTATAATGCGACGGGGAACTAGTAACGGATTATCAATATCATCAGCTTCCTGCTCTTGTCGTATGTTACTTGGGGTCAGCGCAACACGTTTTTATTTTCCGTTCGCACACGTCAATCGTCACTCTATCATTTACTCCTTTTTCCTTTTCATCATTCCTCACAAAATTCATGCCTCTTTTCTAACCAACAGACAGATGTGTTGCTGGAGAGTTTTTTCCGCCCCATCTTCTTTCCAGCTAAAACACTAGAAAGTGTCGAAGGATGGGTGTTTTGGGGGACTGTGTCTTGTAAATTAATTTTAACGTTCGAAAAGTGCTGATTATCAGCCTGGTTTGAATAAATGACTTTTGATTTCTTCACATGCCCATACCACGACAGTCCAACCTCCTCAACTTTTCTGTTCTTTCAAACTTACTCTATGTATGTACTTATACTCCTTATTCCTTACTTTATCCACAGCTAGTAACGGATTATAATAAAAGAAAATCCGTTATAAATGAACTACAAACACAGAAGACCGAAACAAATGTCTGAATTCAAAACATCGTGACATCAAATAAATCTATTTTCAGTAATATTAATACGTGTTCATATTGGACAAATGTGGCGTGACGCTTTCCCTCCGGTGGATGTCGGCAGCCAGGAGCCAGCAGCCACGTAGTTTGAAGATGCACACAGATTCCCGGGATGTGCACTTGGTATCAGACCAAAATATCTGTATATTATGCAGATATTACATTATGTACGATTACCTTGAGTGTAAAATTAGATAGTTTTACATGTGAGCAAGTGCTTCATGCTCGTTTTACGTATGCTGCACGAGTCCGATCATGCTCCGTGAAATAGGGGTAATCATTTTTATTCTGTTATCTGTTTATGTAAAATAGTGGTAGTAAAATCTTATTTTGATCTAACCAATTGCTGTTTTACGCTTTTTCTGAGTAATAATCTGAAGCCTGACTTATCTTTTAAAAATGATTTGTCGATAGCACATATAGCATTGTTAGTATGTTTAAGGTTTTGGCGTAAATGTAAGTATGTACTTAGGTATTTTATGATGACTAAAGCCAGAGGTTTATTTTAGTTCTAGCATTTCGGAAGGCAATTCGCTATTTTTTTTTAAATATAGTTGTCTAGACTTAGCTGTCTAATCACTTTAAGTGGATAAAGAGGTTGTTTTTGGTAAGTCGTTAAATTAATAAAATGGGTTAACCTACCTACACGATCAGTTAACGGTTCGTATTTTTCCACGTTAGGTCGTTTGGAAGTTATAGGGGATGGTTTTATTGCACCCTTCCGCGGCGGCTGACAAGGCATTAATTAACGCGCATGCTCTGTGGTAAGTGAAAACGAAGGGTGTGTCTATGGTAAAGTCACGGTGAAGACGTCATTCACACTGCTGCGTCAGTGAAGATTAATGTTATAGAATCCATGCTGTATTTTTGTTATACTAGTGATGACGTAGGATAAATCGATGGAAGTAGGTAATATCTAACATTGAAATAAGACGTACGTGGAGTTTTTCATAAAGGAAACGATGGATCAGTCAAAGATACTCCATTTAAAAATGTTTACTCCGTAGATTATATTGGTTTGTTTTATGAAATGCTTTTCTCACCTCAAAGGTGGAATAGACGCAGTTCAAGCGTATAGAAAAATATAACTATTTAAAGCTACAATATAACTTTCTTTGAAATAAGCATCAGCATAGTTCCGAACAGCTTCATTAGATTTCAGAAATCCTTTTCATTTGAAAAGTTCTACTCTTTCATATCATCCTGCATGTATTCATGGAACAGAATAAATAAATATAGAATATCTCCTTAACACATAGCCCAAAGTTAGATCCAATTGAGAGCTGATTAAAGTACCTAGTACAGTCAGCATAAGAAGTAGATTAACACTACTCAAAGTTGCAAAGTAGGTTTTTTAATAAAAACTTGTTAGATGTTACTCGTTACTAACAAGTCATTGAAGCGTAAGGAATATTTTCATGAATAATCTTCTGAAACATTAAAAATAATGGGCGGAATCCTGTACATCAAAGAATCAAAATTCCGAAATGTTAAGCTACTTCTGTTGCTGACCGTACCTACCTAAGGGAGTTACTTAGTCACCTCACAGAACACCCTCTATGTAATGGGGTGACCTTATTCTTGACGGAGGACTTTAGGGGTAAAGACTGGGGTCGTTTATATGTATGTGCGTAACTATTAATGAAGAAGGTGTCGGTCGACTCGTAGCGAGTTTTATTTGATGTGTTTTTCGTAGCAAAGTAATTGGGTTCAAGAAACTTTGTTGTATTATTCCTATTATGAATGTCTACACCTTGTTTACAGTTTATTTCCTTTAAGGGATTATGTAGTAAAAACAATATTATATATCTAAAAATGACGTCAAAGACTCCTCCTCAACGCTGTCAACTGGTAATATCCCCAAGAACCTGGAGGTGTTGCCACGTTGTATAGCAATGGTAAGCCTTTGGCCAAGGTAAAAGTCAGCCCTTGGGTCATGGCAAGTGTCAATTAGGGTATAAATTAAATTCACCTAGGTGTATGTATACACGAAAATAAATTATCCTAGGCCTAGGCCTACTTACTAAATATAGTACCTTCCCAGGTAAAGAAATAAAACTCTCTATTTCTGCGGCGTTATAATTAGACTGTTTTTATATAATGATAGTGACATACTTGTATTTGGCAACATTATCCATATCCATCTATTTTTGTAATCTATTCCTATAGCTCGGTATGTATCGTGGACTAATTACCTATTTAAAAACAAATGTAGAACTTATTCATTATCCAGTGGACTTTTATTGCACACGATAATTACTAATTCCACGTGTATCTGCAAATAATAAAACTGTAACGGATGTTGGTATGTTTTTGCAAAGATATTCTACTCCTGAAACTGTAAAATGTGGAAATATTCGTGTAACTATGCAAATTATATGATAGCCGGTCTTCAGCCTCAATCAAAAAAAAATTTCTTCAGCTGAATATTTATTTTAAAACTTGCGATCCAGTAGATTTTCGTGAATATTAACACTAATGCATATGAAATCGTAACCCATGAATCAAGGTCTTCAGCTATTTTATGATGAGAATATTTTCAGCACTAAATCTTTTGTACTAACAATAAGCACATCAAAAACATTCCTGACGGTGACATCTGAAATGTGTCATTCGTTAGGTTATGTAATCTTTTAATGGTTTGGCGAACAAAAGAATGAGTAATCAGTAATTAAAAGTCTAGCTGAAATCTTTCAGAATTAATATGCACCAAACTCACACATTAGTTACCTCGTTGGCCAAGTGGTTGTATGCATGGCTGCTGAGCTTAGGGTCCTAGATGCCGTCGGGGTTGCGGGTTCTTCGAAAGAGATACCGCGGCCTCGGCACAAGGGCTAAGAAGGAACATGGGTGGTTTTTAGTCAGTAGAATTCTGACACTCCCTATCGCTCTGCCCAGAGCGGGAGGAGTCATTTGATGATTTCCCACCCCCCAAAAAAATAAAAAAGGGTCCTACTTAGATGCTATCCTATCAGGTCTTGCATAGTTGTAATCGTACCACTGGCTTTGTGAAAATCTCTGTGTAATAAAGGCATTATGTTTAATTACCTCACTAGCATTCATTACACGCATTTGTCGCTTCGATCACCGTTCAAAGCGGTGACTTACTGTCTGGACAAGATATTTTATTTCAGAAGGTCTCTGGGGCAGTTTAACTGCCTTTAACTCAGCAAATTAATTGTAGGGTGCTTTTGGTCTTCTAATCTGAAAAATAAGTAATCATTAACACATTTTTTATTTTTCTTTACTAGTAGAGAGAGAAACTGCTTTTAAAGAAAATGGCGTCCAATTTCGTAGATATTGGATACTAATTAATATTTGGCCGGCGAATGGCCGTCATCCTATTTATCCCCTTTATGTAATTAGTAATTATATCGGAGCAGCTCGTAAAGCTCACCACAGACGACATATTGCTTTACTCTCGGCGACCTGTGCTGTCCCAGTATTCATAGTCATTAATTCTGGGAGCCTTTATGATGCCCGACACGTAATGGGATCGTGTTGTGGTCGGATCGTGGCGCAGTCGGATCGGCCTGTTAAAATAGGGTTTTGTTGATTTTAATTTCTGGTTTTTATAATGAAGTAGAAATGAGGTAGGATAATATTTTGGTGCCCCCTGCAATTGTTATTTTCTTTAGTACCTCCCTAGTGGGTGTTAAAATATCCTTAACGAAACCGAAAGACAATTTAAGTTTCCGTGATTACGATTTTTTTTCTAGACCATACCTGGCAACCATCCAGTTTCAGAAATATTGGAAACCAAAGTTCCAATCTTTTTCCAAGTTTTTTTTATTTTCATACTGTACAGCTACTTTTTTTACTAGTATATGTAGAGTTGTAGGAGACAGTTAAGATTTGTGTAGTAGAAGGAAGACAATATTAATGTTATTGACTACAACATGGCAACAGTAGAATTCTACAAAAACAGCGATACAATTTTCCAAGGTTGTCGCTTACAGTTACCACCCTGAGCTCCCGACCGTTGTTACATAGTTTTTTTAAGTAAGCACTTAAACGAGCAGGGTTACTTTAGTTAGGACAAGCAAATAATATTAGTTATTCATATGTAAATATAACGCACGAATATTTATTTGTAAACCTGTTTCTATTTTAGTTTTCATCAACATAAGTGATTGCTCGACGGTGACCGTTTATTTGTTCAACACATTTCACAAACAATTTAACAAAACAACCTTTATTGGTTTGTTTCTTTGATGCTCTATTTATATATTCCTGTTTGTTTTAGGACTTATGTAATGGAGGAAACCACCTAGGTAACACTATTTGTAGTTTACGTGAGTGGAAGCCGTAAGTGCTTTGTACTGGAATAGCTCTGTTTAACCCTCAATGGAGCGGTTACGATTATTGTACTGAAGGGAATACTAAGTGGGTCAGTAGTGTTTATACATCAAGATGCACTTAGTATTCCCTAATCTGAAACACATCAACATCATCAACTTTTCTGCACATGTCTTTAAATCTTAGTTCTTGATCTGGTAAAAAAAATAGGAAAAAACTCGTAGATACAAGAAGAAATGTCTCCATCAAGCTTTTCAAATTATAATTTCGATAAGAAAGTGCGACATCAGGTATCATTCCATATCAGCTGTTTTCTCATTAACGAAATTCTCGAGTTAGATTGATGATTATAATTCTGTAAATACATACGTGTTTTTTAGGTCAAAAATCATATTTTGTTGAACATACAGCCTGACACCGACATGCAATGCAGAATTTCGCGGGTTATCTTGTCGCTTCCTCCTTTTTTTTTATGGTGGGTGGAAAATCATCAAATAACCCCTCCCGCTCTTGGGCAGAGCGGAAGGGAGTGTCAGACTTCTACTGACTAAAAACCACCCATGTTCCTTCTTAGCCCTTCATGTCGAGGCCGCGGTATCTCTTGCGAACAACCCGCAGCCCCGACGACGGGTTGTCACTTCCTCCTTAAGGACTTTTAATTCTTAGACCATATGTACCGTTGTACCGACCTACCCACTTGTAACCACGTTATGGTGGCATAGTCTAGTAAGGAAAAAACTAGGGCTATTAAAAGCATATCCTCTATTTGTTTGTATCGCCAATCGCCTCATATAAATGTCTCCCCGGGCTGGCACCTACCGCCAAGGTGGCAGGTGACCGCCACTCATCTATTAATACTCCGCACGCTCAATGGGGGATTTATAGCCTTCATTACCGCGTTAGCCGCTGTTACAGCAAATTGCGAGATTGAGCCCTGCCATCAGCGGCTGCTTAGCTCTTGTTAGCTGGTTATATATAACTCTCTATCACTGCTGTTGTTGATGTGGTAGGTTTTAATCAAAGATATGCCTTTTTTTTTGGGGGTGGGAAATCATCAAATAACCCCTCCCGCTCTTGGGCAAAGCGAAAGGGAGTTATACCAAGACATACCTTGATATAAAAACTCTACTTTTTTAAGTTACTATTAGTTAGAGGAACACGCCTCGTTTTGGGGACAAAGGCAGCCTCTCTGCAAGGAGTTTAAAGTTTTGTATGGAAAATCGTTATATTTCTGACATCCACGTGGGTGAAGCTGCGGACAAAAGCTAGTTTTCAATATTACTCCACCTATGTTCAATTACCTATTAAACAGGAACCAATTTCACTAAAGAGCCCTGACTGGTCGCCTATGAAATACCAAGAAGCTTATAATTTGTTTTCATTACTTGCCGATCGTAATAAACTAATATAATTTTAATGAGCATTTTGACGAGCATCAAAGATGCGCGCTCATAAACGACATTGTTTATATTTCGTCAGTGTTGTTTGTGATTAATAAATTAAAAGCGTCCTTTTAATTAGGTCATAGCAGATTAAGGTGGCCTATCCTGTACTCAATATCTAACATCACCATAATTTTTATGCAACTATCCATATTATGCCGTTAGTGAAGCATGTCTACCTACTTCTTCTTTATAAGTTGTCATCACAGTAATCACCACTGAACGAATTTTTCACTGAAAAGTTAACCTAGTTTAGGTTAACTTTTCTCCATATATAGGATAAAAAAATCTAATTAGTCCGTCAGATAGAATTCGTAAAAAATATTAAACATATTTTTTTCTTTATTCACGTAAACAATTTGAAGACGATACAGTTGTTGCTATTTTTTTTGCTATAGTTTTTTTTTTTAAAAAAACGTTGCTAACAGTGCTTCGAAAACTCGTGTGACGTCACATTTCAGTACATGTTTACCTACAAGTGACCCCCCTACCATGATCTTTGACGTGTTTTATCTTTGTCAATCTTTATTAATGTGATAAAACAAAAAATACGTATTCAATATTTTTCGATAATCTCACTGACGGACTAAACAGAATCATATTTTTTTTTGAGACTGTCCGATCCCCTATTATCGTAATCGTTATTTTTAATTACCACTCGACTACCCTACCATGTGAAAACTCGTATCATACTCATATCATCCATTCAAATGATTGTGTTTGGCGAAAAGGACATGGGGTGAAATTCTCTTTTCGCCATAGGTACAGAATGTATGCCGTCAGTTGGCTGAAGGGTGACACATCCTATAATAATGAGAAAAAAGTTAATGGTTTTAAAAAAATATATGTGTGGTTTTGTAATAGTGAGTTTGTGTTTCAGATCTCACCAGGGGTCCCGACCCCGAAAATCCACCTTGGTGTTGAGTGGTACGACCATGGAGCAAGTCTGTAATTACATCAATGTCACACTGCCGACGATAGACCTGGGAACAACAAAAGGGCTCACCGTAACTATATTTAGCGATGATTATCGACGAGTTGGGGTTAAGTAGGTAGCTGTTTTTTGTTCCATACCAAAATATTCCAATATTTATAGATGTTTTTCGTAAACGTTTCACAGGTTATTTATCAGAATTTATTATACATTTTTAGTATGTTAAAATACGACTAACTGCCTCAACGAACAGTGTTTTTTAAAACATAATTTAAATAGTAGTTGTTTGAAATATAGATAACTTGTTCGTTTAAGTACTTTTTTGTACAATATTTACCTGTTTTACTACTTAATTAACACGTCATACGTTGAGGAAAATGATCATGTTATTGTAACGTTTCCAACACGTCATAAACAGGTACTGAGTACGTAAATGTTCGCATGTACGGTTCAATTAAGTACTGGCGTTTCATAAGAGCAATAACAGCAATCAATGTGCATACTTATCTCCTTTAACGAACTATTGATTGAATTACTTGCTCGGATGCTCGTTAATTAATAGTCGGACGTAATTGTTGACTCGTTTCAATACAATAGAATATTTTTAACATCCAACATTCAATCAGCTAGTAAAAAGTAGAATACTCGAGGTAGCAAGTTAAATGAAAAAATATATCTAATGTACTACGCGATAACGTCATTTACGACGTCAGAAGAAAAACACGTTCTAGTATCTAGTAGAGAAATGCTAAAACATTGTGTTAACTGATCAAAGAGATGTTTCCATAATCTAAACATTGAAGCTTACAGAAGAACATAGAAAACGTGGCAATTAAACTTGAAAATGAATGTGAAGGTTTTAATTCAAAGTTCTTAGCAGATTTAGTAATGACGTAAATTATGGTAGATGTTCATGTTTTCGTCATCAAACCTATTCGCAGTAAAATACTAATGGGATAATGGTATCGTCAGATGTTATTAGTCATGTACACAGTTTTGACAAGCAGTTATAACACGTTGTTTGGCAAAGTGATCAAAGTTCTTAGTGTTTCATCTCAGCCGTACTCTGATCAGCTTTCCATACAAGCTCCTAACAAAGCGAAAAGTGGTCAGTTGGCCACGGCGGAGAATTTTCTTTAAAACCGTCTAGGTCAATAATAGGCACATACTTCCCGGTGGACAGTGTTCTGCGGTAAAAATAAAACAATGTAAGCTTTCAGGAATAGCCGCGGTCGGAAATAGCGAGTGCGAACCGTGACGTGTCCTTGGCGGCGACTGGGGCGCACTGCCCGAAATATGTCATTAGCGGAGCATCATGTCATGTCGCTGGGGGAATGTTGGAAACGCATCTAGGGCCGTCCGCACTCACTATCATCATCTTATGTTTGACGTTCTATGCGACAGGCATGCAGGTATTGTAGCCCTTATCGGCTAAAGCTTGCATTTCCCTGCAAGTCTGAAATAGAAAATACGCCGGAAATAGAAAACGTTTTAAAATGCATTGACCGCAAACGCGAGAAGGATATGCAACGCTTTTAGTTGATTCAGCTTTCACATATTCTGGCATACTCACCTACTTGTTTTCTCAGAAACTAGACTACTTTATCTCAGTCATTCAAAGTGACAAGTGACAGAACGGTTCTAGAAGTTTTCAGTTTTCAATTTCCTCAAAATGGAGTCGAACACTTTAAATCTAATTTATTGCATTGCTTGGAGGCTTGGGCAACCGCGTAAAAACTCATTCTAACATTGATGCCAGCCATTTAATTTTAAATGTACGTGTAAGAGTCACGTCAAACTCACCGCGACCCTGAGAAGTTCACATAGGCGCAGCACCTGTTCGCCATATATATCAAAGGTTGTCGTAACACTATCGTGTGTTTCTCAGACTTCGTGAATTGTACGCTCATTGTTTGGCAGAGATGCGACGCGGAAAATATGTTCGCCAACATGTTGTTAAATTGATGGGATTCAGGTTGATTGCTGGTTTAGACGCTAAAATTAGCGAATATAATGTACATGTGAAAACGTCCGTTGTTGCATCCAGTGATTTGTGGCATCAATCACGGCCATCACGCTCGTGCACGTTGCGTTTAGTGCCGTGGAGTTGGAGTTGGCGCGGTATTGTGCACCAACTAAAGTTTTATCGAACATTACTGGTTATTACAGCTTAGCTGTTTATTTTTGCTGGAGAAACGAGAGAAAATTGTGCAGTATTTTCACTATTGTTCCGGAATAGAATGTAGGATTCAATTGAGTGAAACTGATGGCTATGGCATGGTGTCCTAGGCTGCGGGCCAGCTAGTAATCGTAAACCGCGCGCCATTGGAGCTCTCAAACTAAATGCAATAATTTACTGGCTCGTTGTCTGTCGAACAGATTTCCGCGTCAACACTGTGTCTTAAACCTCCACCCACAACTGAGCTCTTGTAAATGACAAAGTAAACGTATGGAAATTCAAAGATTTACGTTACTTATGAAAATAATATTTTCGCATCACTCAACGCTTGACAATGTACACGTGTAAAGTGAATATGAATACTTAAGTAGTTGATAACTTGCAGATGATAATTCGAATACAACTGAACAGACGACCCTGGCCCTCGGCAAGGCGACGTCTCGGCCTAACGTTAGGAATTAGGAAGTGCGTAGAACATGGCAGGCGGTGGGTGCGTGATCGAAACAAATATAAACCGTCGGTCGGGCGGGGCGGCGTGGCGCTGTCCTCCGACGGTGCCCGCATGCTCATCGGTCACAGCCGCCACTAGTCGGGACCACTCCACGAGCTACGTCTTTCTTCAGGGTCTATTAAAATTAAATAAACTTTTACGAACTGACCTTTGGCAACGTTTGCGGCGTTGGCGAACCCCAAAGTAGGGTTATGGGTAGACTTGTAGGAACCAATGTCCATTTCTATCGTCCCTCGTAACTCTTAAATTAATTAATTATTTGTCGTTATATTCGGTATATGAAGGAAATCATCAAATGATGCCCGCTCTGCCCAGAGCGGGAATCATTTGATGATTTCCCACCTTCCAAAAAAAAGGGTGCCATATTGTTAGTAAACTTTTTGTATAAGATTCCAATATCGTCATGTGGGGTATCAAAACGGCGGCTTTTAAAAGGTGATTACAAAAATATAAACAATTTATGTTTTTAAACGTTATAATAATAATAATAAATCCATTTATTTCAGAAACACTGTCCATAAGCATACACGCGAAATCAAAATATTATGCGAGGTGACATCTATACTAATATTATAAAGAAGTAAAGTTTGTGTGTTTGTTAAATTGTAAGGGGTAATCTCGGGATCTACTGAACCGATTTCAAAAATTCTTTCACCGTTGGGAAGCTACACTATCCCCGGGTGACATAGGCTACTTTTTATCCCTGTATTCCCACGGGAATGGGAACTACGCGGGTGAAACCGCGTGACGTCCGCTAGTATTGTATAAAAAAGGGGAAAAATTGTACATAATAAAAAAAAGTTATATCATCTGCGGAATGGGATTTGAAGAAGTAAATAATAGGCCCATTTGAATTTAAAATTATAACAATGGAATAGGCCCCACCCGCTTCAAACTTTTGTTTTATTTAAATTGTGCTTGTTTTTTGCTATTCAGTTTTTTCAGGCGGGTTTTTTTTTCGACAGTCTTCCTTGTCATATTAAGTCTAATTGCAAGGTAACGAAAAGGGAAATAAGAAGAATTTCGAAGATCGAACTTTAAAAAACTGGAACTAAAATGGTTGTAGACGATGTGTCTCCTAAAAAAGTTAACCTTTTTCAGGAGACTGAGATGTCGTAACGGGTTCCGGTTAAGATATTAATAAAAACCTCGAAAATTATTTATATCGTACACGACGGCGCTCATTGTTCGGTGACATTGTACATCTTACTGAAATAATTTATTAGCTACGTTATTTATGTCTTTAGGTAGTTATATCTGCAAAACGAACTCGCGTCAGATTTAAAGTCTTTCAGTGATTGTAGCCTTGAGCTTAGACTCAAAGAAAAGTTCGCACGAGTTCCACAAATTCCTGAAGATGATTTATTACAGGTGCAGGCGATCGTTAAACCCGAACAAAAATATTCCTAGATTACCTACATTTATTTTACACATCAATAAAACAATACGATATTGCATCCCGAACGTAATAAAAATCAGCGTCAGTCATCTGCTATATCGGAGTAGCGCGGCCCACGCGCAGCCCAAATGAAAATATACTCGACGACGCCGGCTGCCAAAGAAATTAAATAGAGTAGATTTTTCAGTTGGATAGACACGCGATGAACAATGGGTCTCGGTTACAAGGGAAGGACGCGACGAGTTGCGCCCGCGCACTCCTAGGGCTGCCAGGCGACGTATTACAATGGCTTTTTTATTAATTGGGATAAGCTCGCCACACTATTCCCAAACCACTGTGACTCCTGTTAGCCAGAAACAACAGAGGCGACCACAAGAAAAGCGCCGAGACAATGAAGCTCGGCGAAGTCCCAGAGAAACGATTTAAGTATTACAATGGCTTAATTTAACCGACTTCAAAAAAGGAGGAGGTTATACGTTCGTGTGTATGTATTTTTTTATTTTTTTTATGTATGTTACCTGATTTCTCCTCCATTTGTGAACCGATTCTCAAAATTCTTTTTTTATTTGAAAGAGTATACTCCTGAGGTGGTCCCATTTAAATTTGGTGAAGATCTGATCCTGATCTTCGGAGATATACAATAGAACTCTTCAAAAATAGACGGCAAATCTGTCGTGATTGCTGCAATCGCTTGGATGTTTATTGTTTACGCAACATCTTAACTTACCATCACGCCTGTATGCTCTGACGGGGTACGCAGATGTGTACAGGACGCCCAGATTTCGAGAGTTAGGTATGTTAAGTTCCATTTTATTGCGGATAAGCCTATTACCGTGACATGTATTGTTAACAACGTAAAATTAATGAATATCAAATATTTGTAAAGGATATTACAACTAAAAATAGAAAAATAAAAAAACTTTTTTGCAAAAAATAAAACCGACTTCAAAAACACAAAAAAGTGAAAAATAACTTTAGCTTCTGAAGTCGGTGACAAAAAAACTGAATAAAACAAACAAAAGTCACCGACTTCAGAAGCTAAAGTTATTTTTCACTTTTTTGTGTTTTTGAAGTCGGTTTTATTTTTTGCAAAAAAGTTTTTTTTTGTAATTATCGTCCTTCTACTGATATAAGCCAAATTCGGTAACACACACACACTAACTTACTTAAGTAACTATCTGCCAGTGTCCCGTGTTCGTAATGTGACAGTACCAGTTTCACTGACCAATAAAGCTACATGTGCCTGAATTTCAGGTTAATACAGGGTAGAAAACACACCGACACGTAAACGGTTACCACGTCTTTAGTAGGTACATCACTATGAGCACCCCCATCAACGGTGATTTAAAAAAAACAGTTGTTCCATACATTATGACCGTGTATTACACTTTCGTAGGGAACATCTGTTTTCTTTATTACTGAAAAAACAAAAACTAAACTCAACTAAGCTCTGAACGATGTACTGAATACGTAGTGGTAATCGTTTTCGTGTCGGTGTCCCTTACATCCATCCCCCTATAACTAAATTTCTGAAAAGCAAATTTCACGTGCATAACTACCAAACTCAATAAAGGCGGTGTCGAAGTAGGTATTGAAATGTCGTTCACTTAGCATAATATCAACAGTACATATCAACAACATTATGTTTTCCGATACAGCACGGTTATTGCAACATGGACGTCACGACAAACAAACTTTGTTTTAAAAACATTTGGATAAATGTTCCCTCGTGCCAGTGCTTAAACATTTGCCGCCCGTAGGCTATTCAGATTTTGCCGCCCCTTCTGACCTCTGCAATTCGATAGTACACTGTCGTAAACTTTTTGTCAGATAAATTGTATTTTTTTTCATTTGTTAGTATTATTGTCCATTGTCCACATTATAATTATAAAAACCCATGATTTAGTGAAGATTAGGTACGCAGAAATATTACATTTACGAGTAAATGGCAGGCGCGGTCTTAATCTACGATTTTGGGGGGAGTTTGGTTGGGAGGACAGAGGTTGGAGGTTCAAACAGGAGTTATGTCAGTACTTAGCCTATAAAAAAAATCTGTTGAACCAGGAGATTTCAAGAGCGAGCGAAGGGAGCTCGATTTTTTTTTGCATTCTGCATCTAATTTAAAAACAAAAAAACTGTTGTATCAAAAACGACGTTCTTCAATACACTTTCATAGAAATAAAATAATAAAAGGCAAAGTATTTTTCCGCGCTTTGCTTTCGCCGGGTTAAAGGAGAAGTAAAGGTATGAAGCCGCTAAACAGCCTAAAATGAATTAGGGAAAATTCAAATATTTTTTAATTAAGAACTGATTGAAAATTAGTTAATAAAATTTCGTTCGTAAGTTTTTACCGCCGGGGGGCTCACGTTTGCTACTATAATTATTGAGGAGCTTATATGTGTCATATTCGTGATAGTAGCAGTCATCGTCAGTACATTCACAGTCGATATTTTAAAATACTTATGGCCGTTTGCCCATCAACTGCTCAATGCTGCCGTCAGTTAATTAATGTAATTTATTAAAGTTTTAATGGGAATTTTAAATTATTTCGTTTTATTTTTAATAATTAATTATCTTTTAAATGGTTTGAAAGGGAAATATCTATTGAAGTACGAGTATGCCATGCCAGGTACTTATATTTACCAAATTGTAAGCAACAAAAAAAATGCGAAATATGAGAAATATTCTTTACTACCAAATGACATAACTCTACTGAATTAATATATTTAGTTCACAATTGTTATGGCCCAGTAACATGAATGTGAATAAAATAGCATGTGCTGAAACACTTCATAGAAGATAATACTTATCTACGTTATTAATTTGACAAAGCATTATAAGATAACTGATTGATTGAATTGCCGCATGCAGCGCATGCTTCAATATATTTCCAAATGTTTTAACCGACTTCCAAAAAGGAGGAGGTTCTCTATTCGTGTGTATGTTTTTATTTTAAGCTTTGTAGTGTGAGAACCGATGCCTAAGCTTCCAACTTCTTACGAGGGGTTCGAGACAAAAAAAAAACAGCTGCGCATGCTATTCATCTGTTACCGGCCTCTAGTGACCCCTTCTTAGGAAGGAGAGCACGACTAAGACCTCATTTACGGAAACGCGGGGCGTCGCGCGGCGCGTTTTGCTTTTTTAATTCAAACACTTGGCGATGTTTGAAAACGTTTACGATAAGCGATTTTTCGCTCGTTAGTTTAAAATGCAGCGTTCATTGCGGTGGACCCGCCTCTCAGTAAATGGATAAAAAAGCACACGACGAGCCTTCAGCACGCGCTGCGCGACGCCCCGCGTCTCAGTAAACGAGCCCTAACTGTCAACAGTGTCCGTTGTAATTAGACTATTTATGACAGACTTGAGATTTACACAGCCCACGAAGCCGACATAATATTTAAACTCGCTGTAAATCACAGGACGGTGAAAGTGACGGTACCAAGTTAGACAGTTTTCAGACAGAGACTTTGGAGTTATAAACCAATGTATTTTTGATTTATCCATTACACAGTACCTAACTAATTAGGAAACTTCCGTAGGCCAGATAATTAGCATTAACTTCGTCCAGAAAATATATTCAGTCGCATATAGTTGTGCTGAAATCCTTTTTCAGAACAGCCGGGAAAATATATCTAAGAATATTAAAAAAAAAAAACAATTGTTAAGTACCTACATGTATGACAGCGTATCAGTGGGGGCGGTTCGACCGATTTGGTAGACTATTCTATTGTGTTGGTAATTGTCACAAAAAAAGGTTTGTATGATAATTTTGTTTTTTCATTAGAAAATTGCACCCATGCAAAGCCGGGGCGTGTCGCTAGTCCTCGTATGAATCCGACATAATTATTAAATTCATTTGCAAACTCTAAACAAGTGAAATGAAGCCAGTACATGATTAAGACAAGCAATAACTCAGTGCGTTCATGTATTTGCGGAAGCAAAGACGCTAGTATAAAATTGTTCGTCGCGACCTATTTACTGGACATAGAATGCACTGTGAGTGTGCACATGTCCACAGAACATCCATCAATTCTCTACCTATAGATATGAGGCGCAAGAGTTATTTTAGACTTTCCAGTTTGCAGGTGGAAATCTATTTTTATTGTCAAATATGAGGCCAGCGCGACTTACCTGGATTATTAGCTGTTTACGATTCATTTAGTTGAGAGGAAACTCGCATGTAATTTATGTGCCAAAGTTATTTTATTTTCACCAAGCTTCACGGAAGAGGCGGTCTATGACTTGTAACGCATCACGTTTGAATTTCATGATACATCGAGTATAAAACATGAAAAATTACGAAAGCATCAGTTTTCCGTAATCCAGTGACTGTTACGAATTCCCTGTGTGTTTTAAAACACACTGCCAGTTTATCTGCTCCCGAAAAACATCAACCGTTGATTTTTTTGCATTCTTCATATATGTATTTCATTTAAGAAACAGAAGCATATTTGATATATCCCGTCGTTACATTACCCACTGAATTATGCATAAAATCGTAGGTGAGCATATAATTACCCTGAAACAACAAATGAAGCGCTCATTGTTAACAATTTTACACAGTTAGTGGAAATTACAATGTCATAAATGATGCGTAAGTACATTTTATTACCCTTGCATATTGGTTGGAACAGTTGGCAGGACGCAGCTTGCCAGACATTATTACGGCATAACTCGGATTTACCGTAGGTTTTATATACTAGACTTAGGGACAAAGATACTGATGTAAGTGATATTTTAATAACTACGAATATATAGGTACCTATTACCTACAGTATTTTATGACCTCCTACTATAGATAACACTTTGATCCTAAACGATGAGGTAATAAAACTGCAAAAATGTTGAGTGCTAGTGCATTGCCAGTTTCAGTATTCTTTAGTTGCTTGTTTAATTAAGTTTACTACACATCCATACATAAACTCACGCCCTTTTCTCATGGGGGTAGGCAGAAACCACAGAACGCCACTTACTACGATCCTAACATACTCCTTTTGCCTCGTCCACATTCATACATCTGGTCATACACGCACGCCGGTTACGAGTACTACAAACCTGTCCTTTAACACAAACAGCATCGTTGTAATAACAAGAAAACATTAAAGATTACGTTTTACAGTCTCCCATGTTCATGAAATCGGCAATCCATTGTTTAATCATACTTCGCCGAATCGACATAAGAAGCAAATCTGCGAAAACTAAAAATAGCACGTTGTGTTGGCTGGACGCAATAATGAATTAATTTTCAGGAAGTTTGTCGGCACGGGGCGTCATGTTGTGCAAGTGAGTTGTAAATCAACATAAATCAGGCATGTCAAAACGTTTGCCCGCCTTATTCCGGCCGCGGCGGGCGCGGGCGCAGTGTAAGCAACCTAACTCACGCATTGTTTGCTTAGCCCCGAGTTATAATCTCCCTCCCGACATTAATGCTCTTGCGCATTACCTTCATATCTTGTAAATTAAACCTTATATTTATGCACAATATGAAGGAAGTCGTATGTTATTCGCTAGCCACAAGCTATTCGATATTCAGCGCCGTGCTTACCCAGAAATAAAGCATTTAAAACTCGTATAAAATAGCTGTTACAACAGATGAGTTGTTTTGTTTTTAAATATCTGTTCCTAAATACCATGAGTTTCCTGGTTACAACGAAACCAAAGTATTTTTAAGATACCCATGTTATGTTCATTTTTTTTCCAGCTGTTCCCCGATAGCAGAATTTTACGTCGTATTAACTACTAAGGCTGATAAATTACGAGGCGTTCACAAAAGCTTAAAAATATAACATGATGCTGGCTCTAGTAATATTTATATTTTATTTGGTTTAGATACCTACTTATTTTTGAGAAAACAGAAGTTTAACTGTTTGAACTGCCACTCGGGTCGATCTTTAGATAAAAAGCTGTGCTTGCCTAGGTCGGTCTGTGGATGGGTGACCGCCCGACATTCCGAGTTTCCTCCGTGCCTCGGAAGCACGTTAAGCTGTTGGTCCCGGCTGCCATATATAGATCTTTAGCAGTCGTTACAGGTAGTCAGTGACCTGAAATTCTGACATCCAGTCTTACCAAAGAGGTATCGTATTACCTAGTATTAACTGGGTTGTGGAGGTCAGATAGGCAGTCGCTCCATGTAAAATACTGGTATTCAGCTGCATCCGGTTAGACTGGAAGCCGACCCTAACATAGTTGGGAAAAGGCTAAGCAGATGATGATGAGAAGTTTAACTGTTTACCAAAAGCCTGTGGTGTCCCGCTATGTCTTTATTCTTAGATTATTTAATAATAACTACAGATTTAGTGTTTATGGCGTGATGAAACAGAACAGTTGACCTATTCCGAGGCCGACGGGAAGACTTACAACTGTTGGGATAATATATCAGTGTCCCTTTAATATGATCACACGGATTATCGCTTTGTGGTTCCTACACAAATGTATATCAAACTAGCTGATGCCCGCGTGGAGTTCGGTAATTGTCCCACGGGGTCGTATTACGGGGATAAAACGAGTCCCCTATGGTAAAACCAGTTTATAGACTATCCATCGCCCTGCGGCAAGATGGGCAGCATCCCGCCGCAGGGCGACTTAAATTTCTTTTCCCCGTTCTTGGACGCCATTCGGTGCCAGCCTTAGTCCACCTGCTATCACTGCGCCAGGTGTCATGCCCGACCCCATTTGAGTTCCGTACGCGATTTCCAATATCGGTAAACTTTGTACGTTTTCGGATATTGACGCTAGGAACTCGGCCTACCAGTTTTATGCCTAGCATGGAACGCTCCATGGCTCTCTGAGCAACTCTTAGCCTGTACACAGCCTCCTGCTTGAGCGTGTTTCAGCACCGTAAGTCATTGTGGGCAGAACACACTGGTTATGGAGGTGGGACTTTAGACGTAGCGTAATTTTGGCTGACTTCAAAACGTCGTCCAATTTGCTGAACGCGGTCCACCCAAGCTGTATTCTTCGGGATATCTCCCTTTGTTGATCTTATTGCCAAATGAAAGAACATGGCCACGATAGACATACTGGTCAAAATGATCTCGAACTCTTCATTTCCAATTTTGACAGAAGGATTTGCAAAGGTGTTGATGTTTCCCATAATCTTCGTCTTGGCCGTGTTCATTCTAAGACCTACTTTAAAAGAAGCATCGTACAGGTCTTGAAGTGTTGTTTGAAGATGCCAGAAGTTTTCAGCAAAGAGGACAAGGTTGTCTGTAAATCTTAAATGCGACAGGTAAGCACCATTGATGTTTTAAGGATTAAAGAATTTAAGGATTTCACGATATCTTCGAGGACTGCTGTGAAAAGTTTCGGTCTGTACGGATTTAGACAGGGTATGGATGTGAACCTACAGTGGCTGAGGTGTTAATTCCCGCAGCACATCCACGTAGCGAAAGTCGATATAGCAGCGATGGAGAGTGTGGCCACGGCCCAATGCTCCACACTGTCGAAAGCCTTTTTCGTAATCGACGAAGTCATGCGTAAAGGTCGGTTATATTCTTGACACTTGAACTCCATTCGCTGCTTTAACGTATGGATATGGTCGATCAGTAGTGGCGTAGCGTGCCTTGGCGGGGCCCCCTATAAAAAATTGTTTGGGGACCCTTATTGGCCGTTATGATGGGTAAAGATTTCTCGCAAAAGAAAAATAAATGTTTGCATAAAATTAAAACAAATATTTATTCATCATAATCATCTGTCACTTTTTCCAAAATGTTTACAAACAATTCAAATTAAATATTCACTCTCCTTGCCTTTTTTCGGCAAACTGATTTATTAAGTATTTTTTGTGAATCAGTCGCGGGAAAAAGAGAAATTGCTTTTTTTGACTTTTGTCATTTCTGAAATAAAAAAAAAATTGGGAAGTTTTTATTAATTTTTGTATAATTGATACGGCAGATACGGCGGTAGCGCCCCTGGGTCGATGGTCGAGAATCCGCTGCGGAAGTCGGCGGTTGGGCTTTGTAAAGTTCTCGGCTAAGGTGATTTGTCAGAATTTTAGAGAAGAGCTTGTATATTTGTGAAAGAAGACATTAACAAATTATGCTTGTCCTTGACTCACATAATTATCATCACACCTGTAATCCCCGAAGGGTTAGACAGAGGTGTACCTATTTATAGTACAGCCTCATTTCTAGTTATATTTAAGTCCCATGTAATAGGGGTTGAGGCTATTGAAAGAGATACCGCGGAATCGGTGCAAGGTCTAAGAAGGAACATGGGTGGTTTTTAGTCAGTAGAAGTCTGACACTCCCTTTCGCTTTGCCCAAGAGCGGGAGGGGGGTTATTTGATGATTTTCCACCCGCCCAAAAAAATAAAAAAAAGGCTATTGTCATCTGACATATTCCTCATGAAAAAACCCAATAACGCTTTGCTCTACCTGGGAAGAGAATCCAAGAGAAGTAGCATTTGCGATCAAGGAGGAAGTTAGTCTTTAACTCCACATAATAAATTCAGTAGTAATTCGGTGAGTTTGGCAAAACATTATCATAAACCTTTTAACATTGTATGAGTACTTAATGAATGTTTAGTCTATTGGTAGACCAGCGCACGAGTATCGCTTCTTCTGGTTATTTATTCCACGATCACTCAAAAATCGATGACAGCGGGGTATTAACAAGCACTTCTGATTTCATAAACATAGCTAAATATTGAAGTTTTTTGTTTTTTCTATTAGTCTAGAGTAGTCTAGACTAGGAATTTGAATTTTAAGCATCTTTTCATCATCTAACTGGAGCTCGTGGCTAAATAATAACAGAGGGGTTGGTACGTCCCGTCGGGGCTGCGGGTTGCAATCTGCACTTCATATCAGATAAAAAATACCTACTATTTCTCCAGAAGGGTTAGGCAGAGGTGTCCTTTAATACATTCACACTTCGCTACTTACGTTTTAAGTACTATGTAACGGGGACAAGTTGAGTGCCATTCGCACAAAGAAATCTATGCTTCAAGCTGCTACACAATACCAACTTCTATAATAAAGACATTGATAATGTTACTTTCATGAGTTGATAAGGAATATGGGGATAAAGAAAAGACATAAATACAGATGATTCGTGATTTATTTGTTCAAATAAATATTCTGTGGCACACTTTATCTTACAACTAAGTAACAACTTTTATTATGGATATCAGTCTAGAAAACAAAGTTTATCATGATTTCGAGTAAAACCATAAATAAATACTTTAAATTGCGCATAATTATCTTGTTTATCTTGCTTCTCACATTTTATGTGAGAAACAAGATAATTACAAAAATACTTGTAGGTACTTAGTTAAGTTTATTCATACAGTAATTATTTTCATTTTTCTTTTTTTTTGTACAAGAACAAAATAAAATATTACAAAGAAATGCTTTGTTTCATCGATTTAAGTCATGACATAGTTTATAAAAAAGTCCTATGAGAAAAATCGTAGTTATTAATAAAGTTCCGATCATAGGTTTATACGGAAAAGCTGCCAAATATAGCAATATGTTAAATAATCAATATCAAGATGGCTTTCAAGCCTTACAAATGCGCAATATTATTATGTCTATACACACTAGAGTAACACCGCCATTGTCGACCTCATCCTTGTCCTCAGAACAAGATTGAAGTCAAAAGTAGGCCCATTTTTAGGGTTCCGTAGTCAACAAGGAAACCTTAATAATTTTGCCATGTCCGTCTGTCTGCTCGCACTGTATCTTAAAGACTCAAAGTAAGTACTACAAAGCTGTAATTTGGTATGATATAAATGAGTCACGGCGACAAAGTAGTAAAATAAAATCTCGTTTTCAGGCTGTCTCGCGAAACCCGTTTTGTGGGATGTCGTTGGATAGGTTTTTAAAAATATTGCGAGTTTGCTCAAACACAAAGTGGTACCTGGATAAGTGAGAAACCTCCATAACTGGAACACATTAGGTCCCAACACTTTGACACTGAATGACCTATGTTAATGGGATGAAGCCAACCTCTATATCTGGGATTCGTTCTTTCGATTTTATCGTCATAGTTACCTCTATAACTGAGACAGCTGAATTTTATATGCATTAACCTCTGTAACTAAGATAACATCGTTTACTTACATAATCAATACGTTATTTCGGTTTCATATGAATGAGAAAGGAGTAAATGCCACCTTGACGTGTAACAGGGAAGAATGGAAGAAAACGTGTTGCGCCGACCCCAAATAAGGGATAAGGGCAGGAAGATGATGATGATTTTGGTTTCATATACCTATACATAGTTACATATAATTATTTCAACAGCTTGTGTCATTTAAAATCAGAAAGTACTGATCTTCAACCAAGTTTGATTTTTGATTTTATTGCTGAAAAATTCTAGGTACTGTAAAGTTACAACTATACATATCGCTCTCGCCAAGTCGGTGTTGTAAAACCTACTTACTTACTAAGATACTTTTTGTTAGGTTTTAAATATCTTTTTGTAATGTCAATAAAAATAGATTCTTAGTTCAAATATAGCAACCATCGAACAACGTGTTTTTCATTATAATATTTGCCACAATATTTATTTAGGAACTCAGATTACAATCACAACACGTGGGTAGTTTGAATTTATAATTAAGAGTTTAATAGGTTGGCAAGTGTACTTTATAGTGAAACTTTACTAACTGTTAACCCTCTATAACTACGGTAAACGTGGTTAGGATTTTATTATTAAGGCACTTAAGGTTGCACAAGCCGACGGCTCGAACTCGTTGCCGGGCGTGGCTAATATGCATGTTATTTAGTAATGTTTTTAATTTATCTAGTTTTATTCATTTAGTATTCATTTATCTAGTTTTTCTCTATTTATTTACATATTTATTTATTTATTTAGTGAACTATACGACGATTTATAACGAAAATGAGCGCGTGAAATTTCATAAATTGACCTTTGGGCGTATAGATATTATGGAAAAACTACTGGATGTATCCACTTAAAACAATTTATTTGAACTTTTGAATAAATTATCTATCCCTGTATGGTTTCACTTTTTCCATTTTCATACTACATAAGTTATTTATTTCCGCTGAAAGATAAGTTCAAATAAGTGTTAAATTATGGAAGTTTCGACGCTCATAACTTCTAAACCAATGATTTTTTTCCAATTCTGCTTCCATACAGGGCTAGATAATGACAAGACCAGTTAATATAATTTTTAGTTTTGAATCTTCACCGTGAAACAGACGAGTAATCACCATACTACGTTTGTATGGAAGAATGACCGGCTTGTTCAACCTTAATGGCAATTGCTTATTTCGGTAGCACTATAAAGAGGTATTTTAGGCATCACCTTATTTTGAACCGACTTCATAAAAAGGAGGTTACCAATTTAACCCGTATGCGTATATAGTACCCATGTTCCTTCTTAGCCGTTTATGTCGAGGCCGCAGTATCTCTTTCGAACAACCCGCAGCCCCGACGGGCAATACAACCCCCTCAGTTCATATAACTTCCTTGAGTGACTATTTGATGAAAAAGGCATTTTGCGGGCTACCCTGAAGGATTCACTTTACATTCACCGGATACTGAATTTCTGTAGAACATTCAGTGGCTTAATTTATTGCATTTCTACTATGACTTCCTGCGAGGAATACGTCGAGCTACGAGTAACCCTGTATAAGATACTACAACTAAAATGGAAAAATAGGGGAAAAATAAAATTGGAAGCTGCAAAACTCGACTTAAAACTATTTTTGTTGTGTAGACTGTGACTGGCCTACATTATTTGAGTTTTTTATGAAATAAGTACGTAAGCACTATGCTCCCAGTGATTAAGGCGCCGCTCCTGAAAAAAAAGTATTAGTTGAAAAAACAATACATTATATTGAGCATACACAGCTGTTCTATTATATTATTGCTAGTCCGTATTGTCCCACGGTTGGGCAAAGGCTTATACTTTCCTGCCAACTGTACATGAAGTTTAAATAAATCACATAATTTTCAGTTCATATGCGTGTAGTAATAAAATACCCTACGAAGTATGGGCGTGAGGTAGCACTATGATTTATTTTGTTTCTATTCAAAATATACAGTGTTCGCCCAGCGAAACACATTTAATGTTAGACGATTACTTTTATAAACATGTTTAATTTTCTTAAACGTTGTACGTGTCAGTTAGGCAGTCACAATGATTTAGATTGAACGTTTGTTGCGTAACTATGTGGTCTTACTGTGTTGCGAACGTTTTTTAAACCAGATCATCATCAGCCTATTAATGTTCCCACGGCTGGGATACAGGCCTCGTCTCTTTCAGAGGGAATGGGCTATAATCTACCCAGCGGGCCCAGTGCGGATTGGTAGATGTCACAAGTCTTCGAATTTATGGTTCGAGGACATTCCGGTTTCCTCACGATGTTTTCTTCCCTGTTTTTGAGAACAGTGGTGATGAAATTACACAAACTAATGCGTGGGATCGAACCCACGATTTACTGTTCGTAAGTAGGGACCGCCACCACTGGGCCACCGCTGCAAATCAGATAGGCAAACAAAATAACGAGTCCTGTTAGTACCGTTTAAAGGGGTTTGAACTTTTTTGTATGGAAGCTGGCATATCGACCCACCCCCATTTATTTAGATTTTTTTTAGAAGTCACGGCCCACGATGAAATTGGTGGATTGGTGGATGGGTAGGGGACACCTAGACGAACAAAAAATGTTTTGTAACATGGTACCCCAGTGTCACGTTATCGAGATATTTCGACCACATCAAAAAATACCTTTTAGTGTCTATAGGCATTGATTATTATTATTACTGTTTATTGAAAGAGAGTAGATACATTACATACTACTAGGTGCACGAAAAAACTATTCTTTGACATAACATAGCGTTTCATGGCGATACGAAGCGATTTTCTCGTGTGCATAATAATAATCAACCTGGGAACGATTATTTGGATACAATTTAACGCCTTTACACGTAATAAGTCTATTTTAAACAATTGTCGTTGTACTCATTTGTCGATCTTTACCTTCAAATATGTCGGTAATGTGACATTTTGGGGTACCATGTTACTGGACATTTTTTGATCGTCTATCTTCTATCTGTACATACCACTTTCATCGTGGGCAGCGATTTAAAAAAATAATCAAAATGGCGGGCAGGTTGATATGCCACATCGGTTCTATCCCCCTTTGGCCCGGACCAGTTTAACTTTAACACGGCATAACTGATTCCTTATAACGAATAATAGGGAAAGACGGGTAAAGTAATGTTGGACAGGTACTGTCCGATGTTTGGCACCTTCTATAATAAAGGTGTTTGTAGGCTACTGTTGGCTAAAATATAAAGTTCTAAGCCCTGGCGAGCATTATAAAATTTTCTCTCGTCATTTGAGTGAGTTTCAGTTTTTACAGCTCCCAAAACCTGTCATGTAGCCTTACAATAAATAACAGTTGTTTTCTTTCCAAGGTAATATTTTTTTATGAAATAAAGATATTTACCAAATCATTATTGATCCTGCCCTGGAGTGCTTGTAGAAGCTGTATGGAGCTATCCTGTAATCTTTACTGTTCTTTAATTCCTTCAGTATTTTTTTGGCACTGTAATAATAAACACTTTTAGGGACCAACCAAAGATTCAGGTTAATTTCCACACATATTTTTACAGCAATTCATTCTTACCAGCAACGTTAATGCTGGGTTTTAAATTTCAGATTGTTATTCTTTTTTGCAAAAACAGAAGTTTTTTTTCTGTTGTTATTGCCAATTGATACTTTGGCAAAGTTCCTTTCATTATACGCTCTTTTCATTCCTTTTTATTTATTTAAATGTAATTTACTCTTTAATAGCTTTTTAATATTTGCTGTGTAATGTACGGTTAAAGTAATCCTGTTAGAATTAGAACAATCAAAAAACGTTTTCAATTAGCTTTATGTTTAATTGATCAAATACTATCAGGATTACTTATCCAAAATATCATATACATAAGTAATACTGAAAATTCAACCTGTATTTCGTCTATTCATTATATTTATTCAATTTTTAACTGAATTCAAAAATAGGAGGAATTTTTCAATTTGATAGTATTTTTTTAATGTTTTGTATGTTATATTTCCTGTATTATTTATACTTACGTTTGGTGACTGCTAGTGGCTATGAGAGCAGCTCTACTCCCATAAGGCTTGATGTCTATCGAGCCGAAGTTCGCCAGGTCAGACGCCACCTGAGACAAACATGACAAATGTTTCAGCCATGTCATAACCGTCGCCATGAAATATAGCGACGAGCGACTCGTTCCGATGAAACCTATTTATATCCCAACCTTAAATCAACCTTGACAGTGGCATGAAAAAGATTTTGTACATTAGAGAAATCAAACACCGGCCGCAGCGGTTAAAAAACGGGACGGTACGAAAATAAAGATTTTCGCCTGTGACACTTGGGCATTATCAATCTGTTTTAACTAGCAACGGAAAATATGTGCACAGCGGGGGAGGTGAGCGTGTATGTGCGTGCGTGAGTGTGTGCGCTGGCCGCGAGCCAGGCCGCCGCACACACACACACACACTCTTGCGCTTCGGCACTACACCCCGACGTGACAATTATTACTACCATAACCGTTTCTTAACATACTCCCGCTAAATTTGGCTCCGAGGATACCGACGCAGATGAACCCGACACGATGTTTACGATCCGAACAAAAATAGCATTGTTTTCCACCCGTTATGCAATTCCTTTTGAGCTCTGCCAGATTACGAATGTATCGGCAGTTATTGCCGTTATTATGTACTGCAGCTAAAATATTGCTGTTTTGAAAATAACAGGCGGCGCAATTGTTTAGTGGGTAATTTATTGTACATTGACCTTAGTATGTAGTAATTACAGTGCGAGTTGAGGAGAGATTAGTTTGGCAAACGTCAACAATGATATATTTAAAGGAATGTCGAATATAATGAAATGGTTGCTGGACGCGATGCATGCCAGCCTCAACGGTGGTCGCGGACTTCCCAATTCTGCGCCGGATGCGGCAGCATTGTATTTATACCGGGATTTATTTGTACATAGTGCAGATAGTAGATAGTGCTGAAATATATAATAAATGTAACGCCTCTACGGTCTTATAATAATAAATACAACGTGCATACACTAATGCAAATTTAACAAAACAGTGTATTTTCATATCCAACGGAAAAGCGTTTGCGTAATGACGGTGAACTTGCCGATCTGTTATTAATTTTTTTTTTTTTTTTTTTTTTTTAATAAAACGTTGCCCCACACTAGGAATTTCTCCTGTATCGTGGGTGCGTTCACAAACATTTAAATTTACATACACAAATACCTAGACCCGAAACAACTATCTGTAGGCTATACAAATATTTGTTCCGTGCGGGAATCGAACCCGCGACACGCAGCGCAGCAGTCCAATCGCTCAGCCACTTCGCCAACCGTGCCGTCAATTATATTAGTTTTACCTACATTTTAAAACTAAATATTTTAACTCCGTAATAATTATACTTATGTAATTGCGCAGTGCTTCTAACATAGATTTAAGTTGCTTGTACTAACACGAATGTTATTAGTATGTATTTTTAGTTTAAGTTATCTACGGGTTTTTGTTATTTAAAAATAAATGCATTCTATTGTATTCTTAACATTAAAGTTATACCATATTCGTTTCAAATGCAGCTTAAGTGTGAGTAACAGTCACGCTTTCAAAATATCGCTTTTGTTTTCCGGGGATCAGCCCAACTAATTATTTCGTATTTGATATTATGTGTTTTATTATATTGTGAATGCAAGTTACCTGATTTCAGACAAATAAATAAAACTCAATATTTTTTGCACAAATACGACCACAGCTGGACTTATGCACAGCTGTGGGGACCTATGCCTCCCTTAAAGCTTGGCAGAACGATTGGTCCTCAAGTCCTGTGGTCGCATGCAGCTAATTCTCACGACCTTCACGAACTCATTATTAAGTTTACTTTGTAAGGTGCCTTCCTACAATTTATTTGCGCCTTATAATGTAGGTTTACAAATTTAAATCAATGAATACAGTACCTGACCCACATTGATGGTCCGTGGAGCGAGAATCTTCAAATGCAGCAGTTCAGGTCGATTGCGCGGCGGATCGCTTCCCGCTAAATTCTGGAATAACAGAAATGATGAATGTATTCTTCAAACAATAAAAAGCGCAATAATTTTCAAACGTAAAATACGATGTAAACTTGACTCATGGAGAATTTCAAACGCATCGTTCAGACAAATATACACGCTATGGTTTTATTGTTAAACAATGTGTATTGTCTTTCGGCGTACAGACGCCACATTGTTACGATTTTTCGGTAAAAATAAGCATTCGTGAAATATGAACATCAACAATATGTAGGTATGTATTTCCTAAATACATTGGGATCATGTCAGGAGGTTGTTCATGTTAATTAGTCCTATAAGTATGTCACGAAAAACAAAGAAAGAAAATAATAACTTTATTTTTTTTCAGGAAGTCGTGGGAAGCTTTTGCCTTGCAGTTGGATGACGCATGCTAACAGTAACCAGTAATTAGATAGTCCATTCAGTAAATGGACTGTGTGAGATCTGCACCATGTTCAATTTCACACCTCACTCGCGATTGTTAAAAACCCTTTTTGATCATTCAATACGAACGCTCCCACTCACACCCGTAAATACTCTCAAACATGCATTTTCAACACACTTGCTCATAATGTGGCTCTAATTTCACCGCAATTAGGGACATAATGACACCTGTAATCAAACTGTGAATTTTTCATTACCATTATTCACAAGTGAGTTATAGGTTTTTATTTTTATTTTATCGGTTGAGTTGCTTTGTTCTTAAAAAAAGTTTCGATACTAAAAAAATTGTGTTCAATACTACAAATAAATTAATGTACCTACCTATTGCTTTCTCATTTCATGCAACTTCGAATTTAAATGGATAATTTCAACTTGTATAATGTTTTTAATCAATAAAACTTTTGTTTTCTCTGTAATAAAAAAAACTTTGAATTCCTCATTTCTCAAAAAGCAAAAAAAATAAACCTCATTCTTTTAGTCTATGGCCGATAGTCATTGTTAGATGCGCGCGCAGGAAAACTGATTAATTTTTCCCGCCATGGCGAAATTTTTTTCACAACTCGTTTTAACTGTTGAAAATGATTTTTTTGTGTTATTTTCTTCACAAGTGTGTTGAAAAACGTCGTATGATATACGTGTGTATTGATGATTACCGTCCTCGGCTCTCTTAAGACCCTCACCTGACGGCTCGGGTCTCAATGGCGCCTCAGCGGTAATCACCAACGTTACACACTTATACCATAATGTACTATTATTTATCTAGTTAAATGCGCTTTCATTAATCGTAATTTAATTGTTACTTATAACAAATATATATTTTGTTACCATGGTCTTTTATTTTTGTTTATTCCATTAGATTCTGTAATATCTCCTTCTGGGAGAGGAAACTCTCTGTTTTAAAACAAGTCCAAGTAAAATATCCACCTTCTTGTGTAATAAAGTCTATTGATTTTTAGGATAAATGTAGAAAAACCATAGGATAAATCTACCTAGTTTAAAACTCTAAATGGTCACATTACAAACTGGCCCAACTTATAAATCTTACAACATCTGTGGAGCATTAGAAACAGTAGGTAATAGAAAGACTTATAAATAACGGCGACGGGCACAGGCAGGATTCCATCATAATAGTGAGCACAGACGCGAGACATCATTCGTCGTGTGATTTCAACGCGTCTTTATTGCTGGCATGGCGGAGCGGACCCAAGTGTCGTCGATGAACGAGCTATCACATCGCGATCTCTGTATTGTCTGATGATAGATGTAAGGTCATGGCGGGGATTTATTTAGGGAGAGGAAATTAATGGGAATATTTTAATTCGGACTTAAAGAGCCATTTCCTACCAAAACGAAAAAGAAATGGGATTGTGTTATATCTTTATTACTTTACTATTATGAAGGATTATTTTTATTATGACGTACTCGTAAGATTACAAAGGTCCACACTGTGGTAAAGACTAGGTGTACTTATAATTATTCTTCTTCTTCTTCCTGTCCCATTCTATTTGAGGCGTCGCAACACGTTTTCTTCTTCCACTCCATCTATCACATTTTTCGTAACATGCGTTTCATCCCTCCTCATTACATGTCCATACCAAGATAGACGATACCCTTTCAATTCTGTAACAGGCGCCACTTTCAAACTTCCTCTAATATACCCATTCCTTACTTTATCCATTAATATACTACCAATTGTTTATAGTCTGCGGATATATTGAGACAAGTGATCAACACAATATTTTTATTAACTTTACAATAATATATACACGCGGTATCGGAAAAACAACCATGATATAATATTTATCGAGTAGACAAGCTGATTTTTTATTCGCATAATCATTTGACTATCCCTACGTAGAAAACCCATCTTTGCCCTATAAAACCTGTATTTGAACAAGTTTGATGACATTTGGATTTGTTAATAGGTTTTCGATTAGGTAACTCTCAGTAGCGGTTTAAGTCTCCATTTGGGCCTGGTAAGTGGTCGTAGACTAGTCCCATATTATATTTCTAAGGCCTATATGTCACCCGTCGGGGCTGCGGGTTGTTCGCAAGAGATACCGCGGCCTCGACATAAAGGGCTAAGGAACATGGGTGGTTTTTAGTCAGTAGAAGTCTGACACTCCCTTTCGCTCTGCTCTGAGCAGGAGTGGTTATTTGATGATTTCCCAACCCCAATAAAAAAAAACAAAATGGAGGGTAAATTAACTTCCAATGTTGTTACCCTGGGTAACAGCCCTATGTAGGGTACGTCACCCAGTTATAGTTATAGTGGCTGGTTTATAGTGTTACCATTCATACGTCTTGTTTAGAGCGCGACCTGGTTGCGCCGTCATGAATTCCTAATGAGATCTAGGTTTATCTAGGTTTTACTGCCGCACTCAGAGAGCTTTAATGATTACTTAGGCCATTACTTAGTAAAGGTTTTGACAGTTTTGTCATACAACAGTATGTCAAATCTTTACTAAGGGACGGCTTAAGTAATCATTAAATATCTCTGAGTACCGCAGTAAGACTTGAATATGATGATGAAATAGTCAATTAAAAAAAAAATACAAAACTTTAATACCTACTCGACCCAAATGTTTGGAATAGTTGTTTTTTCCCGTTTTTTTATCATCTTTTCCCAACTATGTTGAGGTCGGCTTCCAGTCTAACCGGATGCAGCTGAGTACCAGTATTTTACATGGAGCGACTGCCTATCTGACCTCCACAACTCAGTTAATACTGGAGCAATACGATACCCTTTGGTAAGACTGGTTGTCAGAATTTCGGGTCACTGACTACCTGTAACGACTGCCAAAGAAGCCGGGTCCAACAGCTTAACTTGCTTTCCGAGGCACAGAGGAAACTCAGTATGTAATGGGCGGTCACCCATCCACAGACTAACCTAGACAAGCGCGGCTTAACCTAAAGATCGACTCGAGTGGCTACGTCTTTAAAAAGTTATATTCACTATGTACTTCGGAAACGGGAACTTACGGGAAATGTGTTGTATAATCTAAGCTGCAAAAACAATAGGTACCGGCTAATACGGGGTTAATCAAGGCAACTTCGAAAGGGATTTTAACATTGAATGCCTACAATATGCTACCAACAAGTACTTTATTTGATTGACTAAATTATACTTCATTCCTTAGGGACCTTGTTGCAACATACTATATTAAATTCAGCGTTAAAATCGCTTTCAAAACGTTGTCTCGATTCACCCCTGTGTTTCAATTCACACCGGATAAAATAATCTCACCATATAGAGTATAGCGCCTCTGATGAAGTTAACTTTGTTACAGTGCTGCGCAAGCGCCGACAAAGTTTCGGTGGGCCCCGGCGGCTGGTAGTAGCCGCGGTTCTCGCACGCCGACCAGTGGCCCAGACGAATGAAGCAGTAGCCTGGACAGACAGCAATGTTATACTACTTAGTACTTTATGTTGTCTTCCATAAGGTTGTAGGTTAAGAAAATTGAAAGAAAGAGTAATGGTCAAAATGGATGTAACCTTTTTATTGAATGTATATTATGAAAATATTAATCCAATAAAAAGCTTCGGGGAGCTAATGACTGGAAGACAGTGAAGACACTAAACGCCGAATACTTTTTAGTCACCGATAAGCCTTTTTTTTTTTTTTTGGGGGGTGGGAAATCATCAAATAACCCCTCCCGCTCTTGGGCAGAGCGAAAGGGAGTGTCAGACTTCTACTGACTAAAAACCACTCATGTTCCTTCTTCGCCCTTCATGTCGAGGCCGCGGTATCTGCGAACAACCCGCAGCCCCGACAGGCGTCGGCCCTTTCATGTTGCTGACATCTCTTTGATGCGCGCGTGGAACACGAACGCGCCGTCGACACGGCTTGTCGTCGTCATGAGACGGACGGACGGCGAGCTTACCCATCACTCACCGTCCACAGGCCCGCGGTCACCGATAAGCCTTAATTCTATTCTATCCATTGCTGGAATACTGGATACAGGCCTCTTCAATCGGACGCCACTCATCTCAATTCTCGGCAACTCTCATCCAGTTGCTACCAGCCATAACTATGCTGTCGCTGTATTATTATTAGTTCGTTCGTTTTCGTCATCATATATATTACCTGTACAAAAAGAGTCCCAACCAGCTTCGTGATAAGACTGTTTCACATCGAAAGGTCTGCTCGGTTTTATGAAACTCACGCCATTCTGCAACTTCTTACATTTTCCCCCCGAAAAGAATTCATATAAACTGCAACAAATAATAATAAAAACGTTATCAACCGATCAATAAAACTGGTGTATTTTAGATTATTTTCCCACGATTAGTATAGTGGTAGCATTTTTACCAGGCTCTCTATTTATTTATCTATGCGGATAATAGCTTTAAAGAATTACTTATTGCGATGTTTTTCGAATATTTTAACGAGAACCACTAATCTTATTCTGTTTATTTTTGTTCAACGATTCAGTGGCTTTACAGTTATAATGATATAATTGAGAAAGTGCTCAGTAAACATTGCCTATATTTATGAACGCATTTCTGTTACAAAATATTTTTATACAATTAATCAGGAATTAAAACAAAATAAGCCTTAGGTAATTAATTATTTACAATATAAAATACTTTAAAAAACTTACTCCTGTAAATTGTTTGATTTCCAGACCTCATGATAACTCAGTTTCTTACCCATTTCATGTGATATGTATTTAGAATCGTACATATTAGGAAACATATTATGTATATTCTTCTTAAATTCTGAATACTTGTTCGGTAATGGCCCTATGAACTGATTGTGTAAAAGTATGGTGTCCATGTAGAGGTTGTGTCCAATGATGGGCTTCCGCGAGTCCTCTAGAAGAGCTATGACTTGTGAGAAGCCCAGTAGATGGCTCAATAGGTGCTCTTCTAGTATGTCCATTGGTGTGCTGTTTGCACCTTCCACGGTTGCATCTCTGTATATGAGTATCTGAAATAAAATAATACAAATAGATAAAACATTTTTATGTAGGATGGATAATTTGGCGAAGGAACTTAAAGAAGGAAAGGGAAACGGGTCGGTAAGTCGTTATCAGCAATTTTGAGCGCAAAGCAAGTAGATGAAGTACACATCGACGGTTGTTTCATGTAAACCCGAAGTCTGTGGCAAATAGTCCAGGTTCCTAACATAACTTTTCATCATGTGAACGTCCGGGATTTTACGTCTATAAAGAAAAAAAGGGATAGCCAAGTCTTCGGGCCAAATACGCCCGCGGGTACTCGTCACAACGGGATGTCGTGATTATGTAAAAAAACAAATAAAAGTCGGCATGAGATCAAAGAAACACCGTCCCGTCGGGGCGTCGGGTTGTTCGAAAGAGATACCGATATCGTGGTTTTTAGTCAGTAGAAGTCTGACACTCCCTTTCGCTCTGCCCAGAGCGGGAGGGGTTATTTGATGATTTCACACGCCCCGAAAAAAAAAAGATCAAAGAAACAAGCAGTATTACACAAAATCTGTGGATTGTATCTGAAAGATCTCAGTTTTGCGGCGATTGCCCAGCCGATTCAGATATGATCAGTTACTGCATCAAGCTGTAACACTTGTATTATTATTCTTCTTCGTCTTTGTATCTTATCTGCTTACTTTGCTATTTACAATTATTTCGACCTAGAAAAGCCGAATAATTGAGAAAAGTCAGGATTAAAAAAAAAAAAAGCATATAGACGAATTGATAACCTCCTCCTTTTCGGAAGTCGGTTAAAAAGCGAACGTAGCGAGCTCGTAAAACTTAGCGCCCAGTTTGAATTTGAGAAGTTTTCTTACTGTCTATTTATTAACTAGCTGACCCACACAACTTCGTCTGCGTCACATAAAATTGCTTATAACCTTTCTCGATAATTCAACTATCCAACATATTAAATTGAGTTAAATCGTACTCGTAACAAACAAAAAATCTTACCTTTTCTCTTTATAATACCTATTAGTTTAGATTGGCTTCGATTATATTATTAAAGTGACATTTACTATAGATATCTCTTACTGTTTAATATACAGTAACACCTTGTACTTGTAAACATTATGGTGCAGTAAATATTTTGAATTTCTCCGGAGCCCCCAGAGGCCAGAATCCCCACGCACCTACCGCACCGGACCGAATGACTGCCACTCGCTAATTATTTTGTCGCCCGTATATTTTTACATTGCGATATCTTCTAAGATATTTGTTTAAACTGTATAGAGTAAAAGGCACAAATATTCTATATTAAATTTCCGTGCTAACAAACACATTTATATAGATATAGATTAATACCATATTGGTTAAATAAGCTTCGCAAAATACCATTATTTTTAACCTAACATTTAATTATTAAAAAATGGTTACAGTGAGTCAATCTTAAAAGATAAACATATGCTATCGCGGACTTTTTTTTAGAACTTTTAAAGGGGAACAATTCCTTCATACATGGTATTTACGTAACTTAAACTGTTTTCGCAGCGCACGCAACGGAAGCTCTCAAAAAGGAATATCTTTTCCCGTTTTTGCAACATTTTTCATTTATGCTCCGCTCCTATTAATCGTAGCGTGATGTTATATAGCCTAAAGCCTTCCTCGATAAATGGACTATCCAACACTAAAATAATTTTTCAATTCCAACCAGTAGTTCCAGAGTTTACCCTGTTCAAACAAACAAACAAACAAACAAACAAACTCTTCAGCTTTATAATATTAGTATAGATACAGAAATTGTGTCAAATTAAAAAGAAAAACTGATAATAGCAGAATCTGCTCTCGCTCCAACGTCTTAGCACTACATCGGGTAGGTTACCTTTTTGTTGACCTTTCATACAGGAGTTATGTAAGTACTCGGACAGCTGACGCGAAAAACTGTTAAGAATCAAGAAATTGCAAGAGCGAGCGAAGCGAGCTCAAAAGTAGTTTTTCACGTCTTCGGATAAATTAGATTCTCATACAGGATTGAGAATAGGAGGCACTTCGCCAATTTTTGCAGAACTACAGGGTGTAAACGAACCCTTCACGCATCCGTCAACCAAGCATTCTGTACATCAAACTAACCCCTATGCAAAATTTTTTGCTGGGAAATGACTTTTTTTTGGGGTCTAAAATCACATTTTACGGTAAAACTCAAAGTAGCACTCTTAAAACATTGTGCTAGTGGATGCTTTGAATAGTAAACGGGTTATGGAGCTAATTTAAGTAAAGTTAAAACCTGAAATACTAGTATTTACAAAAACAGCTGTGAAAAACTTGGAACTTTGACCCCAATATCTCCGTAACTAGGAGGTTCCCAGGTATGGTCTAGGACAAAAAAATGATCGCAGTGGTGGGGAGAACAAATGCCCTTCGTTTGCGTTAAGGGTACTTTTACACCCCATATAGTATAGGTACAATTTTGATATTCCACCTCAGATTCGATGATCGCTTCGATTTTGGGGCGAGGTGGGAGGAGGTTTCCCGAGATGAGTTAGAATTCCAAGTTTTAAAACGAAGATTAAGCAATAGCGAGCGAAGCGAGCCGGCCCTCGGGTAGGTTAAGTTCTTTTGGTGCATTCATACAGAAACACAAATATACTTGCAATTTACTCGTTTGCCACCACGTAATGTATGCGCTTTTTACTAACAGAATGCGCGAGAGAAGGGAGCTTCACAATTTAAGCATTTTGCCTGCGACATATTGGGTTCTTTTTGTTCATTCATACAGAGGTGACAATAAAAGTCACTCCGCCAACCTATAAAGAACTTTTAAAAAGGGCAAAATGCAATAGCGAGCGAAGCGAACTTAACATATTTTGCATTCTGCCGTGGACTGGGTGGGAGGCTCTTGTGCAGAAAGTTAATAATTTATGGAATTTCCGAAAAAAAGCTATTTTCATAACTTTTTAGGGGGACCCCTGTGACCCCGGGGCCCTTAGAACCGCGCCTGCGGGACAGTAGTGTGGATGTCGGTGTGGTGTTGTGTCGCAGACCATGCTTCACCTCTTATCCTGCTTACTGAGTCATATAACATGCATTGTTGGAAGTGTCGAAGTTTTAGGCCAATGAAATGTAGAAGACTTTTTCGCTGGTACGACAGCGAAAAAGAACAACTGTCTGACAGAGATGTCAACTTTCTCATTTCTATGAGCCAAATTACGGCTTTGGCGGGTACTGTTACCCCCGTTTTATACAAATAACATACTATAGTTCTAGCATGATATTTGTATAAAACGGGGGTAACAGTGCATTGTTATTAACCTTTTGAACGCCAGAGCGTAAACGCATCGGAGCCCATCCCACGCCAAGGGACAAATACCTACACTAAACTACATTACACAGCAGTTAAAAAGTTAAAAAAATATTACGTTTTCTTGTCGGCTGTAGCCGACGCGCGACGGTGGCGTGTTGGGTACGTTTTCATTTGTCGGCTATACCCGACCGTGGCGATCAAAAGGTTAAAAGTGCGGGAGTACCAACTCATCTATTAAGAATTGTGTCAACTCGCTCTCGCGTTTCCTTCTTCTTTCGTTTCGATGGAATAATTAAATTAATGTAAAAGCTTGTTTTACTGACTACGTTTTTATGTTATAATCACGGAACATATCCCATAAGTGAGAGTGTTAGTTAAGTTATAAACCATGAAAGCTTAAAACAGCACTTCTTATAAAGATTCACTAACAATAAAAAACTTATAGAAAAGTTCACTAGCAAATTATAGAAAAGTCAGCTACTAGCACAAATTACCTTTTTGCTATTACCTAAGCTATCTGTAGTGAGTATTTTCGGGAACCGCATCCTGAGCTCGTAGTGTGCAATGTACCGGAACACTGGGCTGTCCACATCTAGGTACATCGTCTCGTCTTTGCTCCTCATTAGCCATCTGGAATCGAGAGGAATTATTTTTATCATTATTATCAGCTAGCCACACGCCTTATTACGATTTTTTAGACAAAAATACCATCGACATTTTTCACTTTCCCGGTAGATTTAACAAAAAAAAAGTGGTGTTACCATTGTTACATTTATAACCCTTGGCAAGACGCCTTGGACGGCTTTCTCAAGAACTGGCGAGAAGACGCACACCATCGTAAGAAGTGGAAGGAATGGGGGGAAGCCTTTGCTCAGGAGTGGGACAATACGGGCTAAATAAAAACGTTACTTTTTTTTTAAAATTACTGATGAAAAATGTCTATGCGGTGGGGGGTTCAAAACGATCTTGTTTTGATTAAACGAAACTGGTTTTTAATTAAAAGAAGAAATAATAGGTAAACAGCCAATTTTCTGGGATGGCCTGGTAATTGAGATGAATAAACCAATTAAGCTTTTTTTCTTCTTCAAAATGTTTATTTATTTATATAATACTAACTCCTACCTACGGACCAACTAGGTACAAGAAAAAAAAAAAGTTTTGTTCTATTCTCAGACCTACTGAATACACACACAAAATTTTATAAGAATCAGTCAACCGTTTCCGAGGAGTATGGCAACTAACATTGTGACACGAGAATTTTACATAACATAACATAACGCCTGTAATCCCCGAAGGGTTAGGCAGAGGTGTACCTAATAGTACACCCACATTTTGCCAGTTATGTTTAAGTCCCATGTAATAGGGGGCGAGCCTATTGCCATCAACCAGGCGCAAAACCAGACTCCGTGGCTGTTACTGATAAATTCCTGATGGAAAAAGCCAATAACATTTTACCCGACCCAGGAATCGTACCGAGGACCCCATGCTCAGCAGTCGCGCTTGCGACCACTAGACCAATGAGGCAGTTTTTTTGAATGTGCTAACTTGGAACTATCAGATAGATTTCGATTTTTTTTTGTGTTTTTTAGCTCAATTGTTGAGGAAAGTTATAGGCTATTTAATCATGCTATGACCCATCGGAGCCAAGCAGCGAATAACACCGTTAGTGTACAAATAAAGAGAAAGCTTTTCAGCTTAGACTTACTGCGAAACTTCTGAGTAGTACTTTTGTAACAGCCTCTCTTCATCAAAATCTAATGTTCTTGAAAGATTACTGAACAGTTTCTTCTCTTTTATATTCCATCTCACTTTCGCTTCTTCAATTTTGCTCAAATATGGAAGTCCCTCATATGTGAACTGGAATGGTATATTTTTAAAATGATTATCAGTTCACATGAAAAACTAATACATATATAGTTTTTCATGTGAACTATAATCTTAAAAACAGTATCATGTATGTAAATACTTTCAGCTTTTTAAATCTACCCACAAAATATTTTTTGTAGTGTTAAATTAGTTTTTTTTTTTTTAATATTTATTTTCGGTTCTTGAACCATACGCAGTTTGCCTATAACCCTTATTTATTGATTAATTAGTGTAATAAATGAAATGAGGCATTCCAATTCCTTAGATAAAATTATACTGTTCACCTTATTAAAATCAAACTTATGTCTACAAAGAAAGTTTAATGTAGAAGCTTGAAAGATGAATTTCTGGTTAATGTCTCCAAAGATTTGCGGACACAGATGGAAGGTGTAGCACACAGCTACATATGAGTCCAGATCTCTGTTGAATTGGAACATGGTCAGCCCCACTTGCGTCATTATTGTGTTAGTGACTTCTGTCTTTATTACCGCATATCTTTCTTCGCTTGTGTCAAATAATCTGAAAGAACGTAATGTGAAGGTGAACAGATATTATGTTGGTGTTATTGATTGCAAAGCGAAAAAGACATCAGTCAAGACAAGATTTATATTACTTATTATGAGTTCAATGTTTTAACTTCAAAGTATGATTTGAATTCTGGTTCTATACTACAATTAAATGTGAAAATAACTCTGGAATTTATCTGTTTAACGGATAGACCATGGCTTGCCTTAGGATGTGGCATTGACTTTATACCAGTGGTACTTTCCTAGGGGGTAATTACTGATCACAACGCGGGCAAAGCTGCGGACCTAGGGTGTATATTATACATGCGCGACACCATCATAAAGAGGCACAAATGATGAGATACTTAGTGCAATATATCAGTCAGTCTTCTATTAGTACTTTAGCAGTTCATGTTTACACGTTGCTTTCAGTATTTTGGTATGATATATAATATACATGTGTACATTACGATTCGCTTACCTGTGTTCATAGGCTTCTCCAGGAAGAGCAGAAAATTCGGCATCAAAAGCGACAAAACAGGATTTCGCTAAGTCTTTCTTTATATTGTGCAGTTCATCTAGGAAGTTATTCCTTGTTATCTCCATATTGGTATATGATATTGATCCTTGTGTTTTAAAGATTAATAAGCACAAAACACTGATACTGATAATACTGAAACAAGGTTATGAAATCACGTCAAACTCGGCCGTACAAAACAAATTATTGTCACTGTCACAGTGACACGGCTGTCAAAAGACATGACATTTTAAAGTATTTTTTTTTAAAGTTTCCGACTTGGTTACGTATTTTTTAAGATTTTGGTATAGAAGTATGTATACAATTTATTGTATTATTCACTGAATGTTTGAGATATTTTGGTTTCCGTATCGTTTAAAAAGTTTTTTGGATGTTAAAACAAATAATTGTTAATTTAAAAAACGGGGTGCAACTGGCAGAAATGTAATGAAAAACTTATTAAAGACTTAAAATTAGTATTTAAAAAAATATGGTTTTATTTTTAAACTGTTTATGGCTTAGCAGAAACAAGTTTTGGTCTTTCGATGCCAGTTTTATTAGTAAACAATTTCTAAATAATTAATACCTGACGGAACAGGCTTAAGCAAATAGTATAACAATAACATGGCAGGGCTAAGGTCTGACACCATGCTACCTAGACATTAGTTAGGGTCTACAAGTGCTTTTTGCAAAGGTCAAACTTGTTTCTCCGCTTCCGAAAATTATGAACGAGGTGTCAATGTCATTCAATTCAGAATAGACTCTAAGTAGATGATTTTTCAAAGTAATCAAATCTCTCGGCTCTTTTTTTGGTTTTTTGGCGGGTGGAAAATCATCGAATAACCCCTTTTTTTTTTTTGGGGGGTTGAAATCATCAAATAACCCCTCCCGCTCTTGGGCAGAGCGAAAGGGAGTGTCAGACTTCTACTGACTAAAAACCACCCATGTTCCTTCTTCGCCCTTCATGTCGAGGCCGCGGTATCCCTTGCGGACAACCCGCAGCCTCGACAGGCGTCGGCCCTTGCGGGCCCCTTCCATGTTGCTGACATCTCTTTGAGGCGCGCGTGGAACACGAACGCGCCGTCGACACGGCCTGTCGTCGTCATAAGACGGACGGACGGCGAGATTACCCGGCCGGAAGCCATCACGTGGCCCCCGACGCCCGGAGCGCCTCCCGCGGCGGCTGGGACGAGAGGTTCTCTCCCTCTCACGTTCCGCCACCTCCTTCGCTAGCATCACTGCTTCGCAGAAGGAGGCGACGGCGTCCCATTCCTCCTCGCCCCGGACCATGGCTTGCACCAGGGCCGGACGCGAGAGGTCGCCGCCGCCGATCGCCGCTACGAGAACACGGCGGGGCTCCGCCCAAGCGGGACACACCTCCACAGTGTGCTCCACCGTGTCCTCCGGCCGATCCTCGCAATGGTGGCATCCGGGCGTTTCCTCCCGCCTGATTCGGTGCAGGTACCTCCCGAAACAACCGTGTCCGGTGAGTACCTGCGTCAGACGGAAGGTGAGGGCGCCTCATCGAAAAACCCCTCACTTAGCCCTTGCGCCGAGGCCGCGGTATCTCTTGCAAACAACCCGCAGCCCCGACGGGCTCAGTAGCGGCCTTGGAGTCTGGATTTGTGCCCGGTTGATGGTGATCGACTCACCCCCTGTTACATGGGACTTATACATAGGTACCTACCTAACTGGCGAGAAATGGGTGTATTACCTTTTTGGTATACCGAAGCATGCCTAACCCTCCGGGGGTCAAGGTCGTGATGTTATGTAGGATGTAATATTAGGTTGATGTCAGTGAACATGAAATTAAACGTGGTTGTGGTTCCCTATTTAGTTTCATATTCACTATCTACATGATAATGACGACACGGTTGGCGCAGTGGCTGAGCGATTGGACTGCTGTGCTGCGTGCCGCGGGTTCGATCCCCGCACGGAACAAATATTTGTACGACCTACAGATAATTGTTCCGGGTCTGGGTATTTGTGTATGTGAACTTAAATGTTTGTAAACGCACCCACGATACAGGAGAAATTCCTAGTGTGGGGCAACATTTAAAAAAAAAAAAAAAGAAATTAACACGAAATTAAATATCCTTCCAGCAGTGGTATCTCGTTTTTCGCTTCCTTCCCAGACAACATTGCACCGATCTTTTTCTTCGCTGGTTTACATCTGTTCTTGTAACCAGCTCTTCATTCCTATAATATTACAATAAATGTGGTTGTTGTGACAGTACTTTACGACTGTTGATTGTACAGTCGAACAACCTAATAAGTATACAGCCAGCTAACTTGCATTTACTTTTAAGATTAAACAGATACATTTAGATACTGATGCCAAACGATACAGCGTTTGACATCAGTCGCTTAATGCGAAACACTTTATAAAACAAAATTGTAATCAATATTTTCAGTGTACTAGAATTATAAAAAACTCTACCTGTATACTTATTAGCTTGTTCGACTGTACATTACATGGTAAGCACACTTGTATCTGATAATAATATGATGTTCATCGGCAAGCGTAACTTGTTCCGTTAGTACATAATATAATCATTACGCATACTTAGCCATGTTACACGCAAAGACTAACGGCGTACTTATACCTGGGGTACGTACTAGGTAGATATTACCTAATAGACTAATACCAACTTATTACTGTCCCACAGCTGGGACAAGGCCTCTTCTTGTTCAGAGTAGCCAATAATTTTATGTCAACATAAAAGAAAATATTAGTATAAGATTAGACTAGATCGTGGTTTAATAATCCCCGCTCCCGTAGCCGCAGCTCCTCCCCGCGCTGCCCGACTGACGCGACCACCTGAGCCAGTGGTCATTTTGTGCACCCCTACTGCTCTTTCGGAGAAGACTGACCCATTAAAGGCAACGAACCAAGACGGAAGGACCGATGATGACGGTTTCGTGACGATACAAAGGAGGAAGCGCCGTCAGCATAGCTGTAAGAACCACTGCGGCAAGGCTCCTGTGGAGCCCAACGTAAAACTGCGCGCCGCGAAGCCGAACGCCCCGGTGTACATCTCTCGCCTGCATTACACCACTGAGGTAGAGGACATCGAGGAGTACGTGCGCACTTCCCTTAAGAAAAATCGAAACACTTCCGTTTTTAACCGACTTCCGAAAAGGAGGAGGATTCGTCTGTATGTTTTTTTTTTGTATGTTTGATATCGCATATCTCCGTCATTAATGAACCGATTTTCAAAATTCTTTTTGTGTTCGAATAGGTATACTCCCGAGATGGTCCCATTGTCACCAAAACAGGATCTGATGATGGGATCCCAGGGAAATCGAGGGCAACCCTCAAACTTTATAGGCACTTATGACGTTTTCCATATAATTTCTAAACCTGTTCACATGAACAGGTTTAGAAATTATATGGAAAACGTATTACAACGCAAATACATATTTGCGTGTGGTCCTAACAATATCATGTGGATTCACTGATGATGATGGAAGGTACAACTCCTCAACGGTTAGGAGTTGATAGAAAATTCTTTCAGAACTATGCGTACTTGTAAGTGATAGTTGTATTCTTTCAGGGTATTAAGTTGCCCTGATGATAGAAGGTAAAACTCATTAACCGACTTTAAAAAAGGAGGTTCTCAATCTTTTTTTTATGTATATTCACCGATTACTCGGAGGCGCCTAAACCGATATAAAAAAATCTTTTTTGGTTGAAAAGGCGATATCTCAAGGGTACCATGATAAGAAAATCAGGATCTGATGATGGCATCCCAGAGAAATCGAGGGCAACCCTCAAATTGTATCGGCAAGTATCACGTGTTTCGTGCTTTTTCCAAAGATTATTAAGTATTTGCATCTAGCTGTCATCACTTCATGTTGATGAGTTGATGATGGAAGGTATAACTTTTCAACGGTTAGGTGTTGGAGCAAGATTCTTTAGCAAAATATTATGGGGACGTACATATGGTTTTATTCTTTCAGGTTCTCTAGGTGAGCTGATTATGGAAGGTACTACTTCTAAACGGTTAGGAGTTGAAAGCAATAATAAGGGAATCTTGAAGGTTACGGGTTAGGGTTCTTGGTTGAATGTTAAATGTATAGTAAATATTTGTATAGGATATTACAATTAAAAATTGTAAAATAAAAAAACTTTTTTTGCAAAAAAAAACCGACTTCAAAAACATAAAAACCAAGCTAACATGAAATCCATAGGGCAAAAAATGGTACTCTTTGCGGACGATAGCACGGCTGTTATAGAATGTCATAATCTAATAAATTATCAAAATTACACTAATAATTCTTTAAATAAAATAATAAATTGGCTGAATGATAATAATCTTATAATTAATTTAAATAAAACCAAAATAATGCGCTTTCGCCAACGGCTTGAGAAGCCACTAGTTAATATTGCATAACGTAATGATGAAATAGGAGAAGTTAGTAGTGCTAAATTCTTAGGTATAACTGTGGATGGTCAACTGACTTGGAAACCTCATTTGGAGGAAATTTGCAAGCGGCTGAGCAAATCAGCATATTTATTATTTCAACTTTCAAAGAAAGTAAATACTGATATACTGTTAACGGCATATCATGGACTAGTCGCCTCTGTTCAGCGGTATGGTGTTATTTTTTGGGGATAATCAACAAATAGGGAGCTTGTTTTCAGGATGCAAAAAAGATGTTTACGATGCATGTGTGGTTTAAAAACAACTGACAGCTGCATTCCATATTTTAAAAAGTTAAAAATATTACTGCTTCCCGCTTTATATATCCTAGAAAATGCACTATTTGTTAAAGTAAATCCACATTTTTTCAAAAAGTTTTGTTTAGTAAAGAAAACTCCGATGCGTGCTCAATATAAAAATGAACTGTGCCTTGTAAAATGTAAAACTTATCTAATGAAAAAAAGCTTCTTTGGTCTTGCACCACAAATATACAATAAAATACCTGATGGAATAAAAAGTTTGCCATTGGAGGAGTTTAAAAAAACGCTTAACGGGTTACTGCTTGACAAATGTTATTATAAAGGGTATAGACCATTGACTTATAAATTACTGCGTAAGGACTGGGCGGAACGCATGTTAAAATGACGCCTCGAACGTGGTCCTAAAACGGTATTTCCTAAGCCGAAGTGAACTAGTCCACGATCGGCTCTCTTTGGGCGCGTTCGTAAATTTTATTAAAAGCTTTATTAATGTTCTTTATACCTCGAAAATACCAACGAGCAGACTACACCGATTCGCTGTATGGCGAACGGGTCGAGCAAATATTCGCACGACCGTATCTTTAGTTTTTATATCAATGCCCTTGACGAATTTTTGAAAGACGAATCTCTGTAACTATATAATGCTGACATACATTTTAATATTTTACATTTATAACTTTAACTTGAATGAATTGAATTGAGTATTAACTTTAACATGACATGAATTTGATTATGAATGATAATAAAATTGAATTGCCATGCATGTGATAATAAGTATGATAGCCCAAATAGTAATTATATTGTAAGATATTTATATTTTAATTTAATAGTATGTATAATCGTCCTTTTTATAATTTGTATGTCAATTGGCAAAACATAGCGCACTTCCTAATTTTTAAGAGCCTATATGTAATAATTACCTATGTTTACGAATAAAATGATTCTGATTCTGATTCGCAAAAAAGTGAAAAACACAAAAACGAAAAAAACAATCGGTTTTTTTATGGTTTAATTTTGTCCTAATTTAACACGAAAGAGTTTTCCTTCCATGAAAAAAATCACATGATAGCTGGCAGTTTGGCCATTACCGTGATAAGCGAAAATTCAAAATTAGAATTTCGTTTGTCTAACCTATAAATGAGAAACACACATTTGTCACAAAACAGTGAATCATCCATTGATATAAAAACTAAAGATACGGTCGTCCGAACATTTGCTCGACGCGTTCGCCATACAGAGAATCGGTGTAGTCTGCTCGTTAACGTAACCTTGTACAAGCGGCGTGGTATTTTCGAGGTACGAGTATAAAGAACATAAATAAAGCTTTTAATAAAATTTACGACCGCATCCGAAAAGAGCCGATCGTGGACTAGTTTACTTCGGCTTAGGAAATACCATTTTAGGACCACGTTCGAGGCGTCATTTTTATATGCGGTCCGCCCAGTCCTTACGCAGTAATATATATAAGTTAATGGAATCATCACTGTTTTGGGACAATTAATGTGTGTTTAAGTTGGAGAACATTTAACCTTTGAAAACTAAAAATTTGCGCTTATCTTAAAGCTTTTTGTTCTTTATTTGTTTACTGTAACTTTGGGACGTCTAAAAAAGATTTTTTTCTAAAACGTAAGGATACTTCGCCTGCAGAAGCCGTCCAAGTTGTGGCATTGCTAGATTCTGGACTTAATCTGTGTGTTGTGGCTAAAAGATAGCATCTAAGCCTGTCGTCTGTTCATAGAGTCTACAAATGCTATCGGGAGACTGGTTTATTCCAGGTCCGATTTCCGGTTCCGATTCCTGCCAGGAATCGGGTCACTTCTGAGTGAGATGATCGATTTATTGTAACAACTTCTTTACGAAATCGACGCGTCAATGCTTTTCAACTGCAGCAGCAGCTTCATGTGGCTGTAAGTGACTATACAATTAGAGAAGGTTGAAGGAACCTGGACTGATGGTACGGTACAAGCCAGCAAATGGGCCGAAATTAACTGCAAACTATCGAAGAACGCGCCTTAACATCCACGTGAGCACCTAAATAATACCTCCAGTTGAACAAAGTCCTCTTTTCTGATGAGTGTAAAATTATGCTGTATGGTAACGATGGAAGGAACAAGGTTTACAGAATAGATGGAGAACGCTTTGCATAATGCTGCAATAAAGAAAAGGTCAGGTATGGTGGCGGTTCGTGGACGGTTTAGGGAGGAATTAGCGCCGACGGTGAAGACAGAGCTTGTCTTTGTGTCTGGGCCACGTCTGCCTGCACTAAACAGTCATCGGTACATCGAACAATGTCTTGAGCCTCACGTGATGCCCTGTGCACATTTTATTGGCAACGGTTTCATATTCATGCACGACAATGATAGGGCTCACACCACGAGCGTCGTACGAGATTATGTTACCGAAGTCGGTATCTCCATTATGGAATAGCCAGCAAGAAGCCTGGTCATGAATCCGATTTAACATCTATGGGATGAATTAAAGAGACGAATTCGTGCAAGAGATCCTGCCCCAGAAACACATAGCCAGCTGCAAAATGCAATCCAAGAGGAATGGAATGGAATGCCACAACATTTGATCATGACTCACATCCGATCGATGAAGAACCGTATGGAAGCAGTAATAAGAGCTCGGGGATCCCAACAAAAGTTATTAAATAAACGTTTTTTACCTTTTTTTTTCATTTACCTGTGTTGTTTTATCAATTTCCTTCATACTACAAACAGGGTTAAAATAACTTATTAAACAAAATAAGAAACCTATGAAAATTTAATTTAAATTTAGAACATTAACATTAGGATTTGAAGACATAACATTATTGACTACTAAACGACATTTGACAATATTCCTGAATATAATCATTTTTCTGATAACCCTTTTTATTTTATTTTTTTTGGGGGGTGGGAAATCATCAAATAGCCCCTCCCGCTCTTGGGCAGAGCGAAAGGGAGTGTCAGACTTCTACTGACTAAAAACCACCCATGTTCCTTCTTAGCCCTTCATGTCGAGGCCGCGGTATCTGCGAACAACCCGCAGCCCCGATGGGCGTCGGCCCTTGCGGGCCCCTTCCATGTTGCTGACATCTCTTTGAGGCGCGCGTGGAACACGAACGCGCCGTCGACACGGCCTGTCGTCGTCATAAGACGGACGGACGGGGAGCTTACCCATCACTCACCGTCCACAGGCCCGCGTTTCTGATAACCCTTACAAAACATAAAGGAAGGTGTTTACCCATTCCGGCCCTGGTGCAAGCCATGGTTCGGGGCGAGGAGGAATGGGACGCCGTCGCCTCCTTCTGCGAAGCAGTGATGCTAGCGAAGGAGGTGGCGGAACGTGAGAGGGAGAGAACCTCTCGTCCCAGCCGCCGCGGGAGGCGCTCCGGGCGTCGGGGGCCACGTGATGGCTTCCGGCCACCGTAGACGCGGGCCTGTGGACGGTGAGTGATGGGTAAGCTCGCCGTCCGTCCGTCTTATGACGACGACAGGCCGTGTCGACGGCGCGTTCGTGTTCCACGCGCGCCTCAAAGAGATGTCAGCAACATGGAAGGGGCCCGCAAGGGCCGACGCCTGTCGAAGCTGCGGGTTGTCCGCAAGGGATACCGAGGCCTCGACATGAAGGGCGAAGAAGGAACATGGGTGGTTTTTAGTCAGTAGAAGTCTGACACTCCCTTTCGCTCTGCCCAAGAGCGGGAGGGGTTATTTGATGATTTCCCACCCCCCAAAAAAAAAAAAAAAAAAAAAGGTGTTTACCCATTCAACAAACGCGATTTTAATAGATAATGGTCCGACTCGCACTTGGCCGGTTTTTTAATAATATTTTATTTCACATACATGGGCACTTGTAAAACGTCGACATTAAAGGTGTACGGTTCGGGTTGGTCGTTTCCTGTGGAGAAGCCCCATAGTTACTCTTTTAAAATGGTTTTTAACCGACTTCCAATAAGGAGGAGGTTCTCAATTCGTCTGTTTTTTTTGACAATTTTCAAAATTCTTTTTGTATTCGAAAGAGTTATATACTCTCGAGGTGGTTCCATTGTCACCAAGTCAGGATCTGATGATGGCATTCCAGGGAAATCTAGGACAACCCTCAATTTTTTATTGGTACATATTACGTGTTTCGTGCTTTTTATAAAGCTTGTCAAGTATTTGCATCTAGCAGTTATCACTTCATATTGATGAGTTGATGATGGAAGGTACAACTCCTTAACGGAGTTGCTTAATAGGAGTTGCAGGATAATTCTTTAATAAAATATTATGGGGACGTATACATTTAATGGTTGTATTCTTTCAGGTTGTCTAAGTGAGCTGATTATGGAAGGTACTACTCCTCAAGAGTTGAAAGCAATAATAAGGGAATCTTGAAGGTCAAGGGTTTGGTTTCCTTGGTTGAATGTTAAATGCATAGTAAATATTTGTATAGGATACCTATTACAGCTAAAAATGGAAAAATAAAAAACTTTTTTGCAAAAAAAAAAACCGACTTTAAAAATGCAAAAAAGTGAAACAAACAAAATCATTTTGTGACATTTGTTTGTTTGATTTAGTTTTTTTTGCAACCGACTTCAGAAGCTGATTTTTTTTCTGAAGTTTATTTTTCACTTTTTTGTGATTTTAAATAAAATAAATAAAATATAATGTTTATTTCAATTAGATAAATTTTAACAAACAGTTTGAGTTTTATTTTATTTTTTTAACTTTTTTGTGGTCTTTGTTGTACAACAGTTTTGTGTTGCAGCACTTAGAGCACTTCGATATATGGGGGTACAAGTACAACGTAGGCCCGACAATAAGTCTTAAGGATACTACACAAACTTAAAAGTATAATTACCTATAAAAGATTTAAAAAAAAGGTTGAGTTAAACCATGTTCTGTAACACGAGCAAAGCCGCAGTGAAAAGTTGGCTTAGGTATAAGATAATTACTGCCATAGTGTTTTACTGGTACATGCAATACTTATTATGTATTTGAGAGGCTATAGTTAACTCTTAGATAGACAATAGAGTGATCATTTTACTTGGTAAGAGGGCAATTGTACGACACGGCCGTTTCTAATTGTCATCAATTAGCGCACCTTCTCTAAATATTGTTAATTGATTAAGTCATGGAACGTGCTGATATTTTGTTTACATTTAATTAATAATAATTAGGTTGGCGCCTATTGCGTTGGGCTGTGTGCTATACATAACACAGCCCAGTAACCACAGTAAGCGGTCAGCATGGTGGAAATTAAAATATAACGCTTGCACAATATAAAATTGCGTAAGTCGCAGAGAGAGTTCATTCTGTTGCCCGTCAATTTACTTCCGAATTGGAGGCCCAATCGAACCTCTTGCAATGCCGCGAAACATGGTGGTGCACGATGTTGCAACTGGCGGAGGCGACGGCGCACGACCATACCAGTCGCCACTTCGTGGTCGACTCGCGTAGTCGCGAACGTTAAACCTCTCACTTTCATAATCCTTTAATCTAAAACTTTTAAGAATAACCATGTAATCGCGTGTTGGACCATAGACGATTAAGTTTTTTCTCATTAATCATGGAGTCGGAAAAGGAGGTGCCTCAAGTGAGCGAAGTGTCGATGGTGAAACCAAATTACATGCTCATGTCCTTGCAGAGGATATTTGTGCTGTTTGTAATACTAGGAGCAGTTCTTGTCGTGGTTCATTATACACCAATGCCAGGTAATAAATAAGTTATTGTTTTAATAATAATATCCAATCATTCCCCAAATGGATAAACCAAATGTTAGTGTTAGTGCGTAGAAGAATAATCAGCTGATATTTATGTACTTTTTATTTTGGCTTCTTATCGGATATCACCATGATATTACAGACATATTATGAAGCTGAAGAAAACTAATTCTTACTTATTTTGTATCTTTTATGTTTGTTCAGGTAGCTACTAAGTAGTTAAATGTCGATTTAAACTCTTACTCCATTTTAAACCTGAGTGCGAAAACTATCTTGTACGGAAGTAACTTCGTTCATACGAACATAATAAATAAATAAACGCGTTTTGCAATCGATCACCGTTTATAATGTTCGTGGAATCGATCGCGAAGACGAGTTCACAAACCAATTTCAATGAATAATGTTACATCAACTTCTATTACCTTGAACGTAAAATGTTCGTTATTTTTGTAAAATGTTCCTAGATTTGTATAGTTGACGTATACATACATACATACTAATGTCTTATGTTAATTCATTTTTATTATTTACAGAGGAGTATTTCGAAAACTGTGACCGAGAATGTCATGAGTTGGACTGGCCAATGATATGCCGTGTGAAACTAGTCATCGAGGTCTACAAGACGCTTAGCAAGTAAGCTAGATTTTTCACAACCTTATGATACGCGGTTTTGGTCTGAGACATTTCATTCGCACTCTCACATTTTTATTTGCAAATTTTCGAAATGCTAATTACCATCCTAATACTTGTGTTTCTTTTCCTGTAACAGATCTTGCGGTAGTTGTACGGAGAAGGACGGCGGCGAATGTCCAGCGACATGCATATCTGCGGACGGTCGGGAACGCGGCGTGCTGGTCGCGAACAGGGCGCTCCCGGCTCCCACCCTGCACGTCTGCCACAATGACATCTTGGTCGTAGACGTGGTTCACCGAGCCCCAGCACATGCGCTCTCTATTCACTGGCGAGGGCAACCACAGAAGGAGACTCCCTTCATGGACGGAGCTCCCATGTTGACCCAGTGCCCTCAGCCAGCCTACACAACATTCCAGTACAAATTCCGCGCATCAGCTGTGGGCACGCACATGTACCACGCACACTCAGCAGCTGATGCCGCCGACGGTCTCGCGGGAGCCTTTGTTGTTCGCCAGTCTCCACGTCTGGACCCTCTTAAAAAGCTATATGATATAGACGCCTCTGAACACACAATATACGTGTCGGAATGGGGTCATTCAATGGGACCTCTAGCCGGAGTGATATCGCGCATCCCGAACGCCGAATCTCTGCTCATAAATGGGAAAGGGAAATCATCTGAATCCCCCGACGCTCCGCAGTCTTCATTCAAAGTGGAATACGGAAAAAGATACAGATTCCGTCTGGCTTACGGAGGCGGATCAAAAAGCTGTCCTATTACATTTTCAATTGACCATCACGTTTTGGAAGTCGTGACTTTAGACGGGCATCGAATTGAGCCGGAACGTGTGAACTCAATCGAGTTGGGCAGAGGAGAGCGAGTTGATATTATTGTGGACGCTAAAAGGGCACCCGGTGTATATAAAATAAGAGTAGCTGCCGTAAAGAGTTGTCAAGACAATTTAAATGGTGTAGCAAATTTAGTGTATGAGAACTTAGAGCAAAAAGTGTTGCATAAAGATGACGACATAGTTGATGCAGAAGTGAACCGTGAGTTATCGACAGTGACTAGTGAGCGATGTGAATCTGACAATGTGATATGTTTGAGCGAGATCCACGCAGCTAACAAGCTGCCTGCAAAGCTGGCCGAGAATCTCGACGAGATAATTTATGTGCCTTTTAATTATTCGACAAGACAAATTTCGGCGAAACGAGTCGGTGAGTAATATAATTGTATATTGTTTAAAACTTTCTATTGTTACATTAACTGGTCAAAAGTAGATAAGTATTATAGTTTTCTTACCGCTATGTGTTCGTTAACGAGTTTTGGATAGATGAAAGTTTGGGTTCTTTGTAGTGGTTCGACTGTCAAATAGATTATATTTTAACTATTTCGTTTTTGATCATAGTTCTGATCGCGTGAGGCATCGCAATTATGACGTAACATGGTGTTTGAAAAATGTGTGGAATAGTGTTGCCTAAGCATAGCATCAACAAGAGAATGTCTTAAACAATTTTCTGCTGTACTTTTGTGTGATAGTTTTGTCTATTCCCACAACAAAATGGTTTCTCAACCAAGCCAGTTGGGTCGCTGATGCTGTTATTAATGTCAGTAGGTCTGTCAAGTACGTACCAAAACGTTTATTTCATGTTGTTGTTGTGACAGATAAGTGCGTTTGTTATTTTGCAAGATGGACTATAATATCATTGCAACACATACAATGGCTGACACTAGTAACCCTAATTACCTATTTCATAAAGAACACATAGACAACCTACACAAATAGTTTGAGTGAGCAAACTTTTCTCGTATATTATTATTGTGACTCTCATTTATCCTTCGTTCGTTTTCATATTACACAAACAAACCGACGTCTTATGCGACCACGGAAAAAATCGACATGAATATGGAGAGATATTTACTATTAGTAAAATTACACATAGGTAGGTATTATATTGTTTTCTTTACACATACTTAAGTTAAAGTTTCGTCCACGTTGTCAATAATTTAAGTCATACCACTTGAAGGTGTTTGTTTTTGGGTTTACGTTTGATGAATTCGAATGATGATGGTGATTCTCGGCTTGTTATATAACCCAAGATTCATCACGATCATCATCATTGACTGGTACTGCGACACAGTCACTAAACTAACACAGTATTTACGTACACAAAAATTGTTTTGATGTTTTTGGTTCCAATACAATATTTGTATTGTTTTACCAACAGCTGAGCATAAGCCTCCTCCCGTGTTTGCCATTCTTCCCTGGTCTTCTGAAGGTCATTTACCCATCTGGCTATTGGTTTATACACTCTTCTTCGACCGTCTCTTGTTAAACATTTAGTGATGAACTATAACAGTTAATTGACATCTAGGTAGGATCTATTTCGTAGAGTTGAAACCGCTCTTGTAGCACTACGTACGTATAAATGAACAGGACATTGAAGATAGTCCAAAATTAAAGTCTACTGAAATACAAAATTAGGTAGGTACAACAAATGTTCACATTTTCTTTCGGCAGTTATTTATTTCGTTTTGTGTAACCGAGATAAAAACTGAAGAAAACACCTCACAAATCTTTTAAAAGTCATTTTTAAGTTGGTGTCAAAATAAAGTTTCGTATTGTCCACTTTTACTTACTACAATATTTTAACTTCACCGCGAATAAATAAAATGATTTAATTTTTGCAGGTTAAGCATACCTACAGCTAGACAAACTGTATACATATTAAGCAACATTTTAGCAGCTTTTCACTTGGGGTGTACAGCCAGCAGCACCAATATGCATACACTTAGCAAATAAGATACAATTTTTACCTACTGTATTTTTTTCATTTTCATGTTACTATTCGAAACTAATATTGTGGAACCCATAATTGACGGCACGGTTGGCGCAGTGGCTAAGCGTTTGGACTGCTGCGCTGCGTGTCGCGGGTTCGATCCCCGCACGGAACAAATATTTGTATGGCTTGCAGATAGATGTTTCGGGTCTGGGTATTTGTGTATGTGACTTTATATGTTTGTGAACGCACCCACGGTACAGGAGAAAATCCTAGTGTGGGGCAACGTTTTTAAAAAAAAAAGAAAGAAAGAAAAGAATTATCATAAAGTAAGTCATATCTCAAAGTTGCAATCGTTACTTCACGAGAAATATATATTGGCGTATGAACTAAGTTTATACTTATATTGCTCGTGACTGTACCTACATTTGTTCAAAAAAATCTTATTACTTTATAAACTTATTTATTTTCTTTAGTTCTTTCGTCTGAAAAATATTCTAGATGAAAAACACGAATGATAAAGTCATCATCTGCCTAGCCTTTTCCCAACTATGTTGGGGTCGGCTTCCAGTCTAACCGGATGCAGCTGAGTACCAGTATTTTACATGGAGCGACTGCCTATCTGACCTCCACAACCCAGTTAATACAAGGTAATACTCTTTGGTAAGACTGGATGTCAGAATTTCAGGTCACTGACTACCTGTAACGACTGCCAAAGTTCTATATATGGCAGCCGGGACCAACAGCTTAACGTGCTTTCCGAGGCACGGAGGAAACTCGGTATGTCCATGTATACCCATCCACAGACCGACCTAGGCAAGCACAGCTTTACCTAAAGATCGACCCGAGTGGCAGTTCTTATTAAGCCACGAGCTCCTTTCACACGAATGATAAAGTGTAAACCATAAAATAAATGTCAATGGTTAGCACATCTTTGCTAAGGGAGTGTCAACGATCGTACATCGATGTTTGGTCATCCGATGTGGGTCAAAAGTCAAGGTGGTTTTTTTTAGTTTCCTCACCTCACTTGCCGGTCGAACCGAGCTAAGCATAACAAAGTCAAAAGGGTTCTTCGGTTCTCACTTATTATAGCAGGGACTATAAAAACAATGGAATAAATGAGATATCTTTCAAGGGTTTTGAGATGACGAAGAATTTTATATTTTTTTAAGTCACTTAACCTTGTTTTTAGTGTAGCGAATTCATCTTTTAAAATAAAATCAAACATGGCCTCATGTTGACTAACAAATTAGAGACGTCCTTAAGAAAGTATGGCAAATTGAAAATTCAAAAGAAGATAATCTTAATCAAATTACCATTCATTTTGAATCAATTACTTTCATAAAAGGATACATAAAACTAGTTTTTGGCAAAGTTAAACAACATCTGGTGACTTGTGCTCAGTTCTAAACATTTACGTCGAGTTATAAGCATTTTGTGTTACATAACCTTAGCTTAGGCAAGAGAATGTGTTAGTGGGTCGAGTCACAAATGTTTCGAAAATATTGCAGCCTTTAATCTCGGTATTTTGATGTTTAGAGAATAGCTTGTGTGTTTTTAGTACGTGTAAAGTTGAGCAAGGGAAACTGAATATTTTGTGCAATGCCTCATTATTTACCCATTAATTTCACGAGAGTTACATTTCAAAATAATGATAACCTATTAAAGTCCGTAAAAAAGTCAGCAGTCAAACTAAAGGGGATAGTAACTTTGGTCATATTGACATTAATAATTGCCATATTAATGCAGTCAGTATTTTACGCCATATAAGACATATTTATTAGAGCCAATCAAATTAAGCTATAAAAAACATAGTCTCAAAAAAATACTCCAATAGCTGTCACTTTAGTCAAGATCAAAAACTAGGACGTAGCTATCTAATTCAAACATTGCGCAAAAAAATACTTAGATACACTGACGAACCTTGAGCAATTTTGCAAAATATTCAAATTCCACTGACAGTAAACGATCATCCTCAACCACTGGGTTAACACTACAAGCATGTATTATAATTTTAAACAGGAGTTGCTCGGTGAACGAACACTATGGAAGATTTTTTTATGAAAAATCAGTGGGTGAAATAGGGCATGGAAGTTTGTATAGTGGTACGTCATTTTTGCGAATGATAAATCCTATACTAACTCGTAATGAAGTGACATAGCTCCATATTCTTTTATGGAGCTCAGTGATGAGTTCGACCCAACTCGTGGCGTATCTAATGATCGGGTATTCGAGCACCATCCATCAATCGGCGAACTGCCAGATTGACTGTCAGACTGCTTAATGCTACTCCACTTCGCAAGAACTATTTAATCTGTATGTAATTATGTGTGATGATCAATGTGTTTCATTCACATTATGGGCGATTAGTTAGGTGATTGGTGTTTTTACGGGTTGTGAAGTTACTGTGTTAATAACCCTTACTGGGATTCTTCGCAGATGGGTAATTAAAACTCAGTTTTTGTTAGTTTTAAGTTTGGCTGAACTTGGGGCCCTGGCAAGTGCTATTGTGTCACGTAAGCGTGAAACTTAATGTTTAACGCCTTCTTTATAGCAGAGAAGAAGCAGTTTTTAAAATAGATCTTTGTCTGTCTGTATATCGGTCTGTCGCGATCGGTCTGTCTGTCGGTATGTCTGTCGGTCTGTCTGTCGGTCTGTTTGTCTGTCTGTGTTACAAGGAGTAACTAGGCTTTTATTTTAGAAAACGGACACGGATCGTGTCAACAAATTGAAATGTTTGAAATTGTCACCAAAATCCGATTCAAATATGGAAGTAATATTTTTATAATAGGTAATTTACACGGACGAAAGTCGCGAGCAACAGCTAGTTTAAAATTAGGTTATAGATAGATTGGGAAACTAAGAAGTAGGTAGGTATATGAAGGCTTGAAGCAAACTAAGCTGTTTTTAAACATAATTTTTTTAAAGTCTGCAAAGAAAAAACACTAACGAGGCTTGTGCATACTCTTGTTCACTATTCCATACATAAAGTTATTTTACATAATAACAGCGTCATGACACGGTGTTCACGAAGAAAGTGAAGTAATCAGCGTTCGTATCAGCGTCTGCGCCGACCGCTAATAGTATACCGTGAATGATTGCGCTTGCGCCGAAGCCGCCGAACGTACGCTGCGTACAGTCACTGCCACCGATGTATCTATACACTGCCTACATTGAAAAGAGATTTTCTCATGGCATAATGGCTTATAACTTTGATCTCGTTATATAATTAAATGGGTTCCATAATACTACTAGGTCATTAAACAGGCGATGTTTGCTCTTTCTGGATATCGACAACACTGCCACCCAGTTCAAAAACGTCCTCAAAATCGGTCAAACTGTTTAGGAGGACACTTAACCACGCACAACGGATTTTTATAAGAGTTAGGCATTTTGGCCTAAACCTTTATATATAGGGTAGAACGAACACAGACGCGCAAAACGGTTAACACGTATTCGGTTCATCATTCTGAACATAGACATTTTTAATCGGTAATTAATAAAAAAAAATAGCTGTTCCATACATTTTCATCGTATAGGTATTGCACTCTCGTAGGGAACAGCTGTTTTTTTCCGATGAAAAAAATATATGGGTGTTTGCCCTTCCACCCTGCATAAAGATGTTCGTAATAACCTAATAACCAATACCATAAAATAACAGTAAATACCGTAAAAAAAAATCACTTATAAAAGTTGCTAAAGTGTATATTATATTAGCGCTAGTGTAGTTGTGACTATGATCACACGGCGACACTTCGCGATTTACATTTCTAGTATAACATCGCTACTCCTCATCTTGTACCTATAGATTTCCCGTAAAATGTGAGAGATCTGCATAAACTGGGTCTGTATAGCTATCACTGATTGCTCGTGCCATGCGTACGCGCAACCTTTACAACCGTTTACACTAACAAAATTACCATTTGTTCATTATTTACTTATGCGGGCAGCTTTTAAGACGCAAGAGTTATCCTATGTGCCTAACTCTTGCGTCTTCTTGGTGATCATCAAAATAAACATTCTATTCTATAGAGAATAGAATGTTTATTTTGATGATCACCAAGACTTGTATGAAAGTTTTCCTTTCACTTCGAGTGGGCCTTTTTTGTGGGCCGGAATTTATTTTTGTATAACTTGTACCGTTCAATCAACAACTGCTTGAGATAAAGTTATTACTCCTGTTTGGCGGCCTAATCAATATTATTAAATTATGGAATTTTAACTTTCATGTATTCATTAGTTGATCTACATAGAAATCAAAAGTTATCTAATTAATTCCGGATGTTTTCTTACTTTTTCTTTCTCCATACGGTTTTTTCTTACTTATTTACCTCATACGGCTTACTATATTTTATTTTTTACCAGCACTTCCACGAATAACTCGGCCAGTGAAATAACTTTTAGAATTAGATCATTAGTTCCGGACATTACCCCCTGCGTACAAACTTATAAATTGATAAAAATTTGTCAAACAAACGGAGTCATATTCCCAATTTGTGATATTTTGTTTATACTCGTAGAACTTTCTGGAATGTTATGTAATGCACTGTGATATTTAAAATTCAAAATCAATTGACAAAGCGGCAAATATTTTACTACTTTTGTCTGTTTCAAGAAGCTAGTTAGTTCTTCGTATTTCTGGCTCACATATGACTGTTATAATTATTAATGCTATGCAATGAACACTTTACATACGGAGAGTAGAACGATACAGAACCAGCTTGAATATTCTAATTGGCTTGTCGCTTTCACGAGCTGATGAAAACAGTCGTATGTGAGGTCGTAATATTAAAGGGCAGCTTTGAATATTTTAACTATTCAAATTTCATATATTCGTATCGGTAGGTAGTTTAAAAATACAGATTATTTTAAACCATGCATATAAGGTGTAGGATTCTCGTCTCGCATAGAATAATGATGTACGATTTGACTAACCAATTCCTACTGTGATTGTAATACTGAGCCTAATATTGTGGTATGGCCTAAATCCCTACTGGCGATTTTTTAATGGAAAATACAACTGTCCAATACCACGTTGGTTTTGTTTTTTGTGACAACCACAATTATTATTACCCATAGATATGGTTACATAAATACTTAAAATCTAGTAAATGTTATAGTCACCTATAACATTGAGTAATTTAAATTTTATAATCTCCCGTACGTTAACGCCACGCGCTCGCTCTAAAGGCCTGTGTCAACTAACCTCAAACTTTGGAGGAGATTTAAATCTCTCTAATCTTATTGATCCATGTAAAGTTGCTGAAGTTGGTGTCATGGCCAGGGCCTAGACAAGCGGCAGTTGCTAACAGTTTGTTATATAAACTATTTGTACATTACTTTGACAAGATTGACATTTAGGATCTGTAGTCTATGCCATGGGTACATTTTTTTTTATAATTCTCCATTATCTTTACTGCTGACAGAATTTTACTTTGCCTCGAGTGTCTGGGCTTATTTCAGTCGAATGAAACAATGTTTACAAGAAAGGTGATCCTACTAACCTATATACTAAAGTATTTCATTAACGACAATAGTTGTAAGATCGAATGTAAATAAGTACTTAAATAAATCAAGCGCTTTGTCGAAATAATTTACGTTAAACAATTAACACACAATGTGCCCACTTAATGTGGATTGCGCTTCTAGTGGTTTTACAAACAAAGTTAGCACTTTGCACAATAGTTTTGGGCACATCATTCTGGAACCATTTTTGTTTCAAATGCTTGCATTCTATTTGGAAATAAATTGGTTTTGAATGGCCGTGAACGGTGAACTGCGATTACTGAAAACCCATTTATTAAATCTCTTTCTGGGGGTCTATAATGGCCACTATAGCAGAATCTTAATAGGATCATAATGTGAATTACGTTACAACACGTAAAATTATCGCAAAGTGACAATTCTTAATATTAGCTGCGTCTGTGACCCATCATTTGGGCCCCCCCGATGTCTTCTTTCTCTTACAGCTTGTTCATCAAATCGGATTTCTAAGTAAACGTGCAAAATGACAACAGATTAACTGATCTGAATTAATCAGACTCCTAGAACCTAGAAAATGAAATCCATTATTTCATACACAAGTATTTCAAAAACGAAAGTTTCCATCATTCGTCATCGGATAAGTTGTGTAGTATGATTAGATCTTTGTACGTCTGTCGTAAGTCTAGTCTCAGACCATAAAGTGTTTATTTCGCCTTTCATTTGACATCATGGCTGATTGAAAGGGCCATCAAGCTATGCATAAAATAATGTTTAGTCCACTATCCGCCCTTCGACCTCCAATAATTAAAGTGTTCACTCGACCCTTAACTACGTAATATTATAGTCAGTCGAAAATTATCGTTCATTGTACATCAATCATTTGAAACAAATGAAAATTATGATTATTGTAGATGATCTTCATTACTCCATTAATTTTACCATCAAGATAGATTGTGATTATTAATATTGAGACATAACCGCAGTAGCATATTATTATACTTTGTTCAAGTTAAAAACTTATCTCATATAATTCAATTCAATTTATTTATTTGGTAACAATCTACATTCCGTTTGAATATTGATAGTGTGTATTACATTCCAACAGTACCTTACACGTACGAGAGAATATTATGAGATACTTGCATGTATTGGTTACATCATTGTTGCAAATATCCAGTTTTGCTGAAGGGTATGGAGGTCAGCCGACTGTCATACCGGTTACGCGGTTTAAACAAACTGGAAATAAAGGATGTAGACGTAATCGTTGTAATGAAGGCACATTTTTAATTTTTATTTATAATGAGTGTAAAATGTTGATGTCATATTAAAACATCATACCTGTAGCCCTCGAAAGGTTAAGGAGTTGTGTACCTTTAGTACAGCCACATTTTTTAATGGGGCAAGCCTCTTGCCATGAATCGGAAAAAAAAATCCTGAAACAAACTTACAAACACTTGGGCTAAAATGTATGTAAATAGAGCAGGCGTATAAATAACCCATATTATTATGAAAAATGGTCGTACCCTAGAAATAGTGGTACTTCCTGAAATAATAAATGTCGGACCATTCATAATAGTTGCGTTTCCCCAAGACATTACCCTGGGTACCCTTGTTCATTTGTTTTTGGAACCGCGTGGCCAGTTTACACGAACCTCGGTAGAATAGATTGCCGTAAAAGTGAATCGTGCGTGAATATAGACACGATAAAAATTATAGAGAAATTGTCCGGCTTGTATGGTCAGATGTATTGAAGCGGTCGGGGCGAAAGGAGTATGTAGTGCTTGTTATATACCTCTGCCATATCCATCTGGTCATCTATAGGCATGTATAGTATAGTACCTTAGTATAAATAACGGGCTGGTGTCCGCAACTCCATGTCTAAAGCGCGTATTTTGCTTACGGGTGATCCACCTCAGCTCCCCGAGAAAGGCCAGCAACTCCTTGGTGTTACTGGCGATCTCGCGGAGAATCTATAGGTATGATATTACGGTGCTATGTTTACAGCGTTAGAAATTCATTGTGATGTAATACTGATTGAAAAATAATTGTGTGTTCTACACATTATACACCAGTTTTAATTGCTCTGTTGTGCATTGTTGTTGATCAAATCTGTTGCCCATTGTGACTGAATGATATAATTGCATACTGTGTCTGTTATTTAGAGGAATTACTTGATACTATACCATTTTGAATGTTTTCATAAAAATGACTTGGTTTTTCCGAACAACTTGTCCGTTTTAATTGTTTGTCCCGTGCTCTTGAGTTGTACCATAAATGCCAATAGTCCTCGGTGATGTCCTAGAGCTTCTTTATACCAAATTATGTAGATATGTTATAAAATTGTTGGCCTCAGTATTATAAGACGCACTTCCGCAGATTACGTCGTTTTTCCATAATGTCGTTAGTAGATCTCCTAATCTGGTTACCAACATGGTGTTTAACCAAAACCGATATGTATTAAAAACTTGTTAGCTAAAATACTACCTAGTATTAGGTATACTTCCGTACATTAGCATACTTCCTAATCTGACCAAAACCGTCTAACTTCCGCACCCACTTTGCGGACCCGTATCAGTTTAAGCTAACATCGGATTTTCCGGTGGTTATCGATTTCTATACCAATTATACCTCCTGAATAGGTAACCCATACAGAAACAAGTGACAGCATCGTATTAACCCACCCACACTGGGCCCGGGGGATTATAGCCTACTCACTTCCACAGAGAGGAAACTTGGGTCCCAGCAGTGGGAACTTTATAAATTATGTTGGTTATTGTGTGGCCCACCCAAATCTGTAACAGCTTTTACTTAACCTTACCTACCTGTTTCATTTCAGAGAGCTGGGGCCAAACCGACGGCCATCGCTTCACATACCCGGCGTCTCCACTCCTGACACAAGGTGATGATGTGGGGGCCAATCAGTTCTGTCCTGAGGAGCCAGGACATGGAGACGAGTGCGTGAATGTCAAACGCGTGCCCCTGGGCGCTACCGTGGAGCTGGTGATGTTCGATCAAGGTGATTATTGTTTTGATAATTATGTTATTATGGTTCTGTTATTGGGGTCATGGAAAGTAGTAGAACGGTCCGCTTCTTGAGGTACGAGTATTAAATAGGATCCTTGTTTCTGTCATCTAGAGACATATCCCTAAAGATTCCTTGCATTTTCAGTCAACCTCATGATCTCAGTTGATATTAACTTTTAATGTATTGAATATTGATTAATTTGAATACATATTGACATCATTTAAGATATAGCAACAAACTTAGAGACTTAGAAATGTCTTATGAAATAAGCAGTACCTTTGTGCTCTTCTATTTTTAATGTTTTTATCATTTTTCTTGTATTTTGTGTGTACATAAATAAATAAACTTAAAATAAAAATATGCACATATGCAAAAGGACAAAGTTTCGTCCGCATCGCTCACCACGTGAATATTGCCCAGAAGGCTGATAGCATTGCTCCGTTGGATGTCAATGCTGATGCAATGGCTAAAAAACCCGAAAGAATAGGTGAGCACTCGGGCCCCATTTAGTTCTTTCTTTATAACGAAAACATCGCCAACACATCGAGGTTTGTTTATTACCAATTAATAAACAAATCGCGACGTTTTGTCAAGTCGTATAAACGTCGCTTGTTAAAATATAATTGGACTTTTATATTGTTTAGACACACGACGACAGATTCGATATCTAGGTAGTTACAATTGTGAAATCTCACTAGTCATGGTTTGTAACTCGCATGTAACTTATGACGTAACGATGCCGACGTTTTTAACCAACCGCGTTTGGTATAATTATGACTTATGCAGCTGAAGAGTTGTGGTGGACTTGTGGACTTGTGGTTGATAAGTAAGAACTCATAAAAGCCTCGATAGTAATGACTTTAGCTAGAATCTAGACGGTAACACGACGATTATATACGATTACTTGTGTTGTAACATATAAACGTTAATAAGCAGCGACACAACCGTATAATAAGGCTGTAATACACATTCATGATGGTGAAAGTTGTAATTGCTTTCAGCAATAACGATTATAATTTTAAGAACAATAACATTAAGCTACTTTTATAACTGTAATAACTTTGTAAACGAGAGAGTAATCTGAGCCAGAAAATAATAATGAAACACATTCTCAATGAAAATATGTATTTCTCGCGTAGTTAAATAATATTTAGGTTAGTCGTTATTCATACATACATTTATTAAAACATTTAATATAGAGAAGTACTTGCTGAAAGAGGTCCCTCGAAATTGATAAATAAATCAAATACAATTTCATTGATAATAACGCGTTTTATATGTTATCAAAATCTCGGAACGATGTCCGTTACATTCATTGGTAGCCATTTATTTGATTTATTTTCAGTAGTTCAGGCGAAAGCGACAGTGCTGTCGATATTAGAGCTTCAATAATATAGAATAGGTAAAGATATATGTAGAATGATATTATTATATATCTGAACTTGATTTGATTACTATCTATTAATAGACAATCTAGAACATTACACTATTTGCGCGTATTGTATGTATAATTTACCATTTGTTTTGGTGAAAGAAAATTATCGTTAGGGGAAACCAGCATGACTTACAGATATTTTTCGAAGGCATGTAAAGCCAAGTCAGAGGTCTATGACACCCCGTGGGCTATAGAAACTGTGACACCAGACTAACCACACGATAAAGAAGATAGCTTCATTTTATTTTTTTAAAGGTGTGCGATATAAGAATGAAAGTGGTGAATGTCAAGTCTGTCACATTAATTTACTAAGACGCTAATTTATGAAAAACAAAACGTATATATCCACACAATACATGTAGGAACAGACATATATTCAACAAGCAGTTCACACGTGCCGTAACGACATAATCCCAGTAAGTTCCCATATTAGGCAGTTTGTAGTGTAAAGTTTCCACTTTCCTTCACCGAAAGTTAGAAACGGCACTTGTGCTAAGATAACTTTGCGCGTCAATATTAGCCTTAAACATAATGCCTTTTATGGCACTTGTGTAACTTTAGGCTTAACGTAAGGCGCATTTACACGTACAGGCTTTTTAATATTTAAAAGGCGTTTTGTGAAAGGAGCTTAACATGTATTATGTAAAAACGCTTTTCGGCCTGCAATTATTTTACAACGTACTGTGTACTCAACCGAAAGGCGAGAACCACTGACAGAAAAAAAAATTAGTGATAAAAATACATTTTGAGTTTTTTGAGTCACGCTCAAAGAAAACCGCCTGTTTATCGATATTATGATAAGTTAAAGGCGAGGTTTTCCTGCTTGGTATAAAAATCGCCTGGCCAGCAGGTACCGCCTTTAGGACATTCGTAGAAATGGTCGCCTCTCGACGGACAAGAAACTATCCTCGTGTAAATGAGCGTATACAAGGATTGACAAATAGTCGAGGCGTCTACACCATCGGTCACTTGACAAATCGATATCTACAAATTAGGGAAAATGTAAAATCAAATTCAAGTAATCGTTAAAATGAAGATTTCATGAGTATTATGTAGCTGATGTTCTGTTCTGTCTCCTGCTGATTAGGAGGGAAATTGAAATTATATTTTTCCTAGTCTCCCGCTATTCCTTCCTGATTAATTTCGTTGCGGGATGCGAGACAGTTGAATAGATTCTCTGGGACTTCGTCGAGCTTCATTGTCTCGTTTTTTTTCTGGCGAACGCCACTGTTCCTTCTGGCTTTCAGTACTAGTTACAGTGATTTGGGAATAGAGTAGCATGCCTATCCCAAAAAAAAATGCAGCTGATGTGCCGAACGGCCATATTTTTCTTCTTTACATTTAGTATGTATGTTTCCCTGCATAGCTTCAAGCCTTCAACATTGACTTCGTGTGAATACGGAAAGGTGGTTTTACGGGATGAGCAGAATAAGCCATTTTGTATTCAACGATTAGCAAATAGCGAAAGGTCTAGAAAATCCGTCCATTGACAAATCGATATCCTCTTCGGCCAGTAATATATCGTAAGACGTAATGAAGATTTCATGAGTCTCGATATAAATAACGACATGCAGCAGAAGTACTTGGAACCATTTATCATGGAGACAGTGATTTATGGTATCCTTTGTAATATGCGGCTAAGATTACTACGAAACACGGAACACTGGTGAAGTCGTCTTCAGCCTAAAGAGTGATGGCTGTTTCAAACAGCGGAGTGGCAGGAACCTTTAAAGTTTTGAATGCCAGGTTGTTGAGTACGGTATGTAAAATTACTTATATGACTAAGGACTTCAATTCTGCTAAAATGAGTTATACTAATATTTCTTGAAATTCTAAATACGATATAATTTACTTATTATCCTTTCAAATCAGTCCCATAAACATACATAACATATAGGTACCAGATTTAAAACGAATCTGAGTTAATTATCCGAATTACAGCAATTACTTAAAAAAGGTGCGCGTTTGTGGGATGATACGTTTTGGCAGAAGAAACGTAAGTTTATTAAAAAACAGGAATAAGTTTATGCAAAAACACCTTCAAACAATACTAATGTACTACTTCGGTTTCTCGCCTTTACTCTTCCTCAAAAGTATCAATTTTACAACTGAATGGTAGTGAAAAGGAAACCTAACCATCAGTCCATGAGTCTAGTAATATCAATCAGTGTAATGGAATATCTTCATCAATCATAGAACAATAAAGTTTTGTTCATGTGGCTTCCTTTTGAAAACAACACCTAAATACGAATAGGGTTAACAACTGTCCGGAGTTGTCCGGCTTTGAAATTTGTTATTGGCTGGATTTTTTTAGGAAATTGTAAACGATGAATAATAAAGATGGGAAAACAAAATTTGCGGACTATTTGACAAGATAAATCATCGTCTACCTAGTTTTTTTTACAACTTCGTTGGATGCAGCTGAATACCAGTATTTTACATGGAGCGACTGCCTATCTGACATCCGCAACCCAGTTAGTACTGAGTAATACAATACTCTTTGGTAAGGCAACCAGTCTTACCAAAAAAGATCAGACTTTACTAATTAAATGTTTTAATTTTAATTCTGCGAAAAAATCCAGGCCTGAATGCAATTTCCCGGAATTAAAACTAAATAATATTAAGTAGTCGCTGTCGACAACGAGAATACTAATGTTTAAAATTGTTTCACTGTCCACCACTGGTGGACTCTGGGAAGCAACGGATTTCCGCAAAGTGACGCCTGATTCTACAACTTATATTTGAAAAAAAAACCATATTTTTATCAGGACTTTACAAATTTCTAAATGGTAACCCTAGACACGAAGCGAATCACGAATGATACTTCTTAGGTACAGTTGGATACAGTTCAGACTTTCTCAAAAGTTTATTGAACGTTATTATGCTATTATGTTACAGTATTGTTGCACTCTTGTATGCAATTACACTTGAGTGGCGGACTGTCCAATCTTATTGTCTCGAGAAATCATTATGTTACAGTTATATATGTCTACTTATATGTATGTGTTGCTACATGTGCATGTATGTATGACCTGTAATACATGTCTAGACACATACCTACTTGGTCCTGGTTCTGGGTTCGATTCCCGGTTCGCGCCCCCTGCTACATGAGACGATGGGACTTCAAACACTGGCGAAATGTGTGGGTGCCCTATCAGATAAACCTCTGCCTCACCCTTCGAGAATTACAGGCGTGATATTATGATTGTTATCTAATACTAAAGGTATTACTTTTATTTTATTAACGAGCAATTCTTGTAAATATGGAGGTATATAATAATATAACCTGAATCTCGGACACGGCTCCAACGATTTTCATGAAATTTTGTATTTTGGGGGCGATTAATCGATCTATGGTTTCATTTTTAGAAAACTAAACCCAAAAAAATATCCTCATCCAGGTACGGATTATAATAGGAGAAAAATCGTAATCGTATATGGCTTGTGAAGTAAAGCAAGTTTTAGAATGGGTGAATCATAATTATGCTTAAGTGCTATTGCAAAAATGATTTATTCATGTTTGAATTAGGTACCTATATCATTGAAATATGGCGTCATAAAACGTAAATACTTATAAATTCTGAAATAGAGTTAGTTGTTACTGAATAAACGTTTATTCTTAAGTAAGTACTATAATTTTAAAACAAATAGTATATTTTATAACATTTATGTGAGTTTCGAAATCGTGAAAAAGTGGCCTAGTTATTTTTTATGCGGTTCGTTTTGCATGATACATTTATTTGCGAGCACTCTAGTGGTATTTGTTATACAACGGTCTTATTAATAAAGGGCCTACTTGTGCTTTCATGCACGGTTTCTAAATCTTTTTGGGGTTCTCGATGAGAAATACGGAACCCAAACTTTCGAAGATTTAATTACATTCTCCAAATTCTGTTTTTTTTTCTAGTGGTTTTATAAAGTCGTTTTTTTTTTAACCTGAGTAAGCTACATTTACATAAATGATAGAAATTTATCCACCGTAAATATTTAAATTGTTAAACGCACTTGATGTCTTGTAGTACAGAAAGATACGGAACCTTCACTGTTTAACTTCCACTCGGACCGTCTAACCATATTTTCAACCAGGTATCTCGTTACGGGTCGGTCGGACGGTTTTGACGACGTTGGCCAGTCAATTGGGCCCGTATAATTAACCAAACCATATACCGGGCATAAAGTTAACCAAATGGTTAGTGGGCGAGGCCGGATGCCGCCATAATCTAATTAAATATCTAAAGACGTCTCGTTTCACCGAATTCATTAAACTAATTGTGATTTCAACAGTTTTCGTTTTATATAACTGACTAAGCTACGTGATTGGTAGACAATGGGGAGCCTGAACTGAACTGCTAAAGATAGAAACGTTCTGAGAAGAGGAACATAATTCATTAGAGACGAAAGTCTCTAATGAATTTATTATCTTCCTTCGTAGGTTCAGATAAGAATAATTTTGCATTAGAATGTGTGCAGTTTAATTAAATTTTCCATTGTAATATTGTTATTTTATGTACAGTCACGAGCATAAATATGTAGGTATATACTTCAAAAGCTACTTTTTTGTGAAATAGCGGTTTCAACTTTGAGATTAGACCTATTTAGTAATAGTATGGCTTCCAAAATGCTTTATTCGTAAAAATGTTAATTAACCTTATAGGAGAAAATCACTTTTTCATTACTAATTACACTTTTAATATTTTCAATGATGATAATGAAAAATAATGGCTGAATAGCCAACCAAAGAAAATAGGCGGGAAAGCGGCAATCCGATTTTTTTACCTAATTCATGTTTTTATTTTTACTTTCCTTGTATTCGTAATGAAAAACACAGTGTTTACCTCGGGCTAAAGATTTATTTAGTGCCTCGAACTATTAGCGCCCTCGCTTCGCTTGGGCATTTAGTAGTACATTGTGGCCTTAGCTTAGGGTAACAATGTACTAGTAAATGTTGCTTCTACTACATATTAGTGACCGTGACTATACTGCAAGTGTTTTTGTTTTTCAAGAAAATCTATGGTTTTACTTTACGACCTGTTCAATTATGTTGAAGCTGCATAATTGAAATTAATTACTTTTTATTACCTATTAAACAATTACCTATAGATGTGACTTTTGTCACAGTTGTTACTTTCTAGCTATTAAATGTAATGATTTTCTTCTTCTATAGTTAACTTTAAGGCTTTCTACCATCGCATCGTTCGTTTTAATTTGTCTTTAATATGAAGATAATGGTATATTATATTATTATATATTATTGCTCATAACTTTAAAGCTTTTATCTTACAAACAATTTGTTGGTTAGTGCATTAATATGAATTACTTAACAAACTTCAAAAACTATTTTCTTTTAAAGTATTGATTAAAATTAAAAGATCTTACGAGAATAGAAGTTTGAAACCTATACTAATATGAAACAAGTCTTTCCTAGAATTGTCAGTTGTATTTTGTAACCATGAAATTTTCTGCGTACATAATATAACATATTTATGCTCGTGATTGTAAATCGAAAGTTTAACATCTTGACAAACACGTACACTTTCAGAACATTTTGTTCGTATTTCGTAAATTATTCACAATATTCCGTCTGTCCTCTGTGAAGTCGGTATAAATGTGCGAAACAAGGCGCCAGTCCTTGATTTATTCACGATCGTGTAAAGACAGATGTTACAACCACAAAAGAGGATGTTTGTCGTCTCAGTAAATAAGATGTGAAAACGTAGGTAGCTACTCGTAGTTAGGTACGTTCAAATGTTATAATTGGGTACGGAAATTTTGTGGTTCTCGAAATAATTACTGAAAAAATCAGTGTTTAGTTTAATTAATGTACCTAGGGACTATTTATTCATCATCATCATCTGCCTAGCCTTTTCCCAATTATGTTGGCATCGGCTTCCAGTCTAACCAAATTCAGCTCAGCACACACATGGATAATGCATCACCATGTAGGTACCAGTATTTTTGCATGGAGCGACTGCCTATCTGACCACCATGCCCTATGTATTCAAGTTCTAAACTTTTAATTATCTCTATAGGCCATGTTTTGTTTTAATTACAATCCCTGGGGTATCATTTCCTTTCCTTTTTTTCTCTTTTCAAAGCAAGTATTGCTCGAAAGTAATATATTTCAGTAAAAGAGAAATTGGGTTGGAATTAAAGCAATCGCGTACCTTGTACACCTCGCTCTTACAATTTGGTTGGAAATATATTTGATGAAGTTATTAAGGTTCTTTTATGTTACATTTAATGTGTGTTTTCGAGTAAAAACAAGCTAACATAAAATCATAATCATAACATAAACAGAAGTAGGCATCTGCTTCCTTATAATCTCCAAACTCCATGATATTATGTAAATTTAATGACTTAAATGCTGGTAAATTTAATTCGAGATGAATGAGTAATACGTACCTATTACACAATTTGAAAAACAGATCAAAGCTTAAACTAGCACACAAGAAATAGTTATGAATAGTTAAATAGTTTTGGTTTTTTACTTCTTCATCTCTAATTATATTATTCATGTAATCATTTATTTATTGGTTATGAATAAGCTTAACGATAGTAGATACATAGATATAATTTTCTTCGGCCTACAAACCCATCAACAGGTAGGGAAAGTTATTGAAAAGTACTCACTCGTAATCACTACTCTCTAGTCACTAGTAATGAAAACAATACATAACATCACGCCTGTAATCCCCAAAGGGTTAGCCAGAGGAGTACCCAATAGCCCACAACTGGGCGAACCTATTGCCATCAATCGGAGACAAATCCAGACTCAATGGCTGCCATTGAAGAAATCCTGATGGAAAAACCCAATAACACTTTGTCAGACCCGGGGATCGAACCCAGGAACTCATATATGCTCAGCAGTTGCGCTTGCGACTATTATGCCAACGAGGCAGTGGAGGGAGAATTATTATATAATTAAATAAATTAAAGATGCCAATCAGACAGACCATAATGGAGTTGCGCAGAGGAAATCCATTAAACATAATGTAAATGCTATTAATTTCTGGCCGCTTCCCACGTTAACCAATAACAGTAACGAATATACACTGGGATAACATTTCGCTTTTAATTACAGGTTGCGAATCCGACCACATATTCCACCTACACGGATACAGTTTTCACGTGGTCGGTATGAGGGAACTCAATAAAAGCTTCGACGCTGGAACCATCAAGAAGATGAACGAAGAAGGTACATTGTTCAACAAGAATCTCATAGACCCAGTTGTAAAAGATACCATTGTGGTGCCAAAACACGGTGTGGTGGCGTTACGTTTTAAGGCTGACAACCCAGGGTTCTGGATGATGAGAGATGAAAGGTCCTCCCATTGGACTAGAGGCTTAGATTTTATACTTAAAGTAGGTGAGCAAAGTGACTTCGTCCAAGCCCCTCCAGATTTTCCCAAGTGCGGGTCTTATGTGGGGCCTGAATATTTTCTAATATGAGTCCGGCTGCGAGGTCGATGCTTAAAGTTACCTTTTAGATTGTATTACTGCTCAATTTATTTATTTGATTTGTGATATGTTTGTTTAGGTTATTCATTTGGTACAGCTAAATTGGTTTCCGATCGGAAGATAAATATACCGCTCAATAAGTTTGGGTCAAATCAAGGAAATATAGAAAATAAAGTCATGTCTTCTGCCTTTGAGACGTTTTGATAGTTCGTTTTCAGGCACAATTTAGCTGTCAATGGTACAACTTGTTCTAACTTACATTAGGTACTTATTAATACAAATACATTTACTTTTAGCTGTGTAAATAAAGTATATTTTATCGTTAAAAGTGTTTCATTCCCCCGGGAAATTGGAGTACGTTTTCAAGTATTTGGTACCGTTAATATCTATAAATCATTTAGTTGCCGTCAGACATTGGCGGTTTTGTCGAATTTAGGTGAAGTGTGGTGAAAAAGCGAAGTTCGTTGAGTGGCCACTGGCCAAATAGTGAAAGTGTACGTAATTGAGGCACGAGAGGTGCCTGCAGCAAGTACCTCTGCCCGGCGAGGCGCCGCGGGCTGCGGCTGACCAAACCGTTTTGTTGCTACCATCTCTTTTGATGGAAATTTTCCCTCGGAGGAAATAAATACTCTTTAAGTGATGGCCGGAGTCTTGCTTATACGTGAGAAAAAATAATACAATAAATAATATGTCTAAGCTTACGGTATGGAATGTGAGTAACGGATGACAAGACAATGTAAGTTTTTGTTCATAGATGGTCACTATTTTGTGGTCGTTGTTGCTGTGCTGGTGCTATACGACGCGACGGCTTCCGAAACGTTATTAAGTACTTTTAGGTGTTTCAAAATACCGTTATTGGCTCATTGTTAGTTATGAATGATTGAATTTAGAAACCACTATCAATAATTAGGGTCTTAGGTTTAGAATAAGAGTATATTGAACTTGTATTTTTGAGTTAGGACTTAAAAATGATATATTTATAATATATTTAAGAACCAGCAAAAGCAAATGTGTACCTACGAGACTTAATTATAAAACCTGAAGTAATTATCATAAAATACCTGCTTGTTCAAGTTACAGAGCTAGGTAGGTATGTATCTTAGTTACATAACAACTCGACGATCGCATTTGTTTTAGAAACATGAAATTCAATTATTATTCTTATATTATTTGCTATAAGAGTCTTTGAATTTGTTTCTAAGCTTAATCAAGATAATTGCGTTCGCAAAAAATGTTAGTGAAGATGCTTTGCACTTAAAACTTTTTTGAACCTTCATGTTTGTAAGAGATTTGACGAGAACGTAATTCGTAAGATATTTCTATACACCAGCGGACTCGCACGCATCGTTATAGAAATCGACATGACTGTTGAAATTATTTTATTGTGAAACAAAATTTATGGCAAAAGCAGCATTCTGTTGGTCTACTTTTACCAGTGTCTTCAATTTTGTTAAGAGAATGTGTTATGTAGGTATATTTAAAAAAAAGTTATTTAGCATTTTTTTTACTTTATTTATTTAAGGTAGACTGGTAAAAAATTACAAAGTATAATGCCTTGGTAATTTTTTACCAGTGTACCTTAGAATAATGCAGAGAAAACGTAGGTGCAGCACAACAGGATAAATAAACCATTATCAAATTAAATATTATAAACAACAAATTAATTTTAATTTTGTCTATGGTGTTTTATTTTACGAGAATTGATGGCAACATTTTATTATTCACACATCCCACGCAGGTCAGTCAAACAAATTGATGTGGTGACATCACGTCCATCTTGAAAATAGTTTGTCTTGAATAACTTTGTGTAGACAAAGGCATTTATACTTTTATTATTTTTAGTCTTCGCTTTCAACAAAAAAAAGTTTAGCGTTTTTAGTTGTAAGTTTGGGTCTAATCAAAACGAACGGAACGAACGTCATCGAAGAGTTAGGCAGAGCTGGTGTACCTTATAGTACAACCACATTTCACCAGTTATGTTTAAGTCCCATGTAATAGGGGGCGAGCTTATTGCCATATATCGGGTCTCCGTGGCTCTTACTCAAGGAAATATAGAAAATACAGTCATGTCTTCTGCCTTCAGACATTTTGATAGTTCATTTTCGGGCGCACTTTAGCTGAGAGTTTACCCCACACAAATTCTTGTCACGAGTTAATTTTTCATAGTAACTAGAAGTTATTAAGGGTGGTTACCATGTTATCAACGTAGGCCAAGAAAAAATATGTATTAAAAAGTAAAGTACCTTGGTATGAAAAGTTTATAAATCATTGTTATGTAATTTATGTAGGACCACCGCGGGGCTTCCTCTACCAAATAAAAAAGTATACCGTAAATCGACCCTGTAATCGCGCAGTAATCGCTGTACAAACATAAAAAAGATGCCCGTGGAATACATATTTACACAACCTCCTTTTTTTTGAAAGTCGATTTAATAAACTGTGGTTATATTGACAGTGTTCAAGAACAATTATTATTCAAACTGAGAAGGTATACTATTAGAGGTGTACTGCTTAAAAATTTAGGTTCAATTTCACGGGTATTGAAACGAAACTTATTATAAAAAAAACTAACTATTAGGTGTAAACTGACCCTTCACGACGCTGTCAATCAAGCGTTCTATGCAAAAAAATATTGCTGGGAAATATTTAATAGATGTTATTTTGGGGGTGAAAAATCACGTTTTACGGTAGTGCAAAATGTGGTGCACTCAAAATATTGTGCCGATGGATGCATTGAATAGTACGGAGCTCGTCGAACTATTTAAAGTAGGTAAAGTTATAATATTAAAAACTTTTGTAAAAGGTGGATCTTAAACGCCTCATATCTTCGTAACTAGAATGTTCCTAGATCAGCCGGGCTATTGCGTATCTTTTTAAATATCAGTGGCTATCATAGTGTTCATCGATTAACTGTCAGTTTGGTACAAAATGGAACCATTTGACAGTTAATCGATGGACACTATGATAGCCACTGACATTTAAAAAGATACGCAATAGCCCTGCTGGTCTAGAACAAAAAAAAAATCGCGATGACGGGGAAAACAAGTGACTTTCGGCTTTATTAAAGGACTTTTACATCCATTATAACTGCGTGGTTTGATCTTGGCCCAAGTATTAGTTACAATCACAGGTTTCAATCATTTGACACAGTTTCGTTTTCAATTGTCAAACAACCTGTCAATCATTTAGCTAAAAAAAAAGGTTCTAATTGCTCTACTTTATCTCACAGCTTAATTGACTATAGCCTAACAGATTAAGCACACGGCATAGCGAGATGATATGTAGATGGCATCAATAGATTGGCATGTTACTTTCCTAATTAAAATTTCTAGACATGGCATTGTAGAAATTTAAACAAAACACTTGTCTTTAGTGTGCTGCCCGAAATTACTGTATGAGAGAAGATGTAGGTACTTTCGTATTTCTTTGTTCTCATCTTATACAATGGTACGAACGAAGTTGTCTTATAAATTGCTACACTGCAATACTGTAGAGACCACAATAGATTAAACGAGAAAATACTGATGAAAATGTTCTATTTTGTGTGCCAATTCCAGAGCAGAGTTCGTCTACGATGCTGGGAAGAAATTCTCGACACAAAATTGGGAGAAGAGCTGAATGGTGTTCAAGAATAATATTACTGTGGAGTTCGTTTCTATTGCAAAAATGAATGATTCTCAACAGTTGTTCATCTCGGTATCTTGTGCTATTGAATTTGACTATAGTACATTATGGTATACCTAAGTGTGTAACGTTGGTGATTACCGCTGAGGCGCCATTGAGACCCGAGCCGTCAGGTGAGGGTCTTAGGAGAGCCGAGGACGGTAATCACCAATACACAATTGTATCATACGACGTTTTTCAACACACTTGTGAAGAAAATAACACAAAAAAGCATTTTTTAACAGTTAAAACGAGTTGTGAAAAAAATTTCGCCATGGCGGGAAAAATTAAAAAGTTTTCCTGCACGCGAATCTAACAATAGTGATCGGCCATAGACTAAAAGAATGAGGTTTCTTTTTTTTGCTTTTTGAGAAATGAGCAATTAAAAGTTTTTTTTATTACAGAGAAAACAAAAGTTTTATTTATTAAAACGTATATACAAATTTGGTTGGAATTATCTATTTCAATTAATAAGTTTTCCTGCGCGCGCATCTAACAATGGCGATCGGCTACAGACAAAAAGATTAGGTTTTTTTTTTGGCGATTCGCGATAGCGTTGCAGCCACGTACAAATAGGGTGTTCAAAGTTTTTTTTTATAACAGAGAAAACAAAAGTTTTATTTATTAAAAACGTATATACAAGTTGAAATTATCTATTTAAATTTGAAGTTGCATGAAATGAGCAAGCAATATATAAATTAATTTATTTGTAGTATTGAACACAATCGTTTTAGTATCGAAACTTTTTTAAGAACAAAGCAACTCAACCAATAAAATTAAAAAAAAACCTATAACTCACTTGTGAATAATGGTAATGAAAAATTCACAGTTTGATTACAGGTGTCATTATGTGCCTAATTGCGGTGAAATTAGAGCCACTTTATGAGCAAGTGTGTTGAAATAGTACATTATGGTATAAGTGTGTAACGTTGGTGATTACCGCTGAGGCGCCATTGAGACCCGAGCCGTCAGGTGAGTTGTGAAACCTAAAACAATCAAGTAAGTACACCTTGCCTTGTTTAATCCTGTTATGAAAACCCATGAATTCATTGCCACACAGTATTCAGATTCCGTCAATCATGCTCACAGAGCGTCGGACGGGCACGGGGCGTCCTGCGCCACTAATTGTCAATTAACATCAACCTGTGATCAACGCGACTGATTACATTCAACACCCTGTTTAGTTAACACGACACGATGCAATTTATTTAGATTAAGTGGTTTGTGAAATTGCAACAATGGTTTGCGTGTTTGTGGTTGTGTTTTTAGGTAAATATTTAATTTTGTGTTTAGTTAAAATAAATAGTTTAATTCGGAATTCCTGAATTGACTATTGAAAAGAGCGTTATTGAAAATTCGTCCATATTTTCGAAGTAATATTATCTTTAAATATGATACTCGATCTGTCTGTCAATCAGGTACCCTTTAACGCCTTAGCGACTGATTGGATTTCAATTAAATTAAGCCCACATAATTAACACCAAGAACTAGGTGACAATAATTGGTGATCTACTTATCTCAGTATGGTCTCGTCGGATAATTTTCGATCTCCACGCTAGCGAAGGCGCGGTTGTCAAAAACTTAAAACTTGTAGGATACTAGATTTCTGTAATTGAATTAAAAACCCATGCTCGCTTTATGTTTCTAATTGAAACGAATCAATCGTCGCCTATATTATGTAAATTAACACTTATAAAGTTAACTGATGAAAATCGTAAAGAACTTTGCCAAAGTAATACGTTAAGTTAACGTATAATTTTCCTATTGGTCTCTTTTGATGTTGCACTGTTCCCGATTCTAACGGAAAAGTGTTGGATAACCGGTCTTTAATTGTAATATTATCTCAGGTATTAGCTTGTCACGGTGTCATTCGACACACGAGTGTTTTGGAAATGTAGGTTAAATCGAAAACACTGCTGGCACAAATACATAATGTTATAATATTAAGTATATTATATGTATTACATACTTTCTCAGAGGAGGAGCTCGAGGCTAAATAATATCCGCGGTGTCCTAAGTTGATATGTGTTTATTCATTAAAACCATTCAAGATTTTTCTAGGAGGAATTAAAATAAATGTAATTTGTGTCAAAAATATTTAAAAAAGCTGTTGTATTGTATTTTTAAAACGGACGTTTAGATTTATTATTAAAAATAAGGTTGATTAACGGATGTCGTATAGTTTAACAAAATTAAACCCGATTTATAATTCAGAACCTTAAAGACTCATTCATAAAACACATTACAGTGTTTGAACTCTTATCGTTTTCTTTTATGTAGAAAAGTACGTAAGTAAACTTACTTTCGGTAGATACACCGAAAGTCGGTTTGGTAATAAATCTGAATAGAAACCTACCTAATAAACATTCCCAAAATATAAAAGAAAGAAAAAGACATTAAAAGATGACATTTGCATTTTTATCTTTTTGACAAAGCTTTTAATTTTCTTTGCATTCTTAGCATCTTTCTTTTAAAAGTGAAATTCTCCTTGACATCTACGAGTCATTAGTAGAGTTTTGTCAAAAGTGAGGGCTCAGCTGTTATTGTCATTTATTGAAGAGTTCTGCTGGCCCATTGTGTAACACAGACGTAACTGTGACGTGCGTTGTACTTCAAAACGGAACTTGTTTTGCTTTGGGTGGCTTTCACTTTTTAAGTTCGATCAATCTACACACATCAAAAGTGTCTAGGGATCAACATATATTTTTGCAATAACTTTTTTCCTGATTGATATTAATTAAAATTTTCTTTAAGGATTCATCAAATAAAGTGTTTTCGTTTGTCACAGTAACGATAAACCAAGTCACCTTTGCATTAATAAAGAAATTTGCCATTTTCCTAATAAAGGGATTTTTGACATTTGAACCACTAACATTAAAGTTCGAAAAAAAGACTGAAATAACAGTTTTCTTTAAAATTTTATTGGGTAACTTAAACAATTAATAATCCGTGTTTCTACCGCGAATACTAACAACACAAGAACATCGGTTTGGCATACTCAAAATGAGTTCATCCAAATCACGCTGTGGAATGGCCGCCCATGTTCGTTGCAACAACAAAAAAAGGTCTTCTTGCGACTGGATACCCTCCATATTCGGCAGAGCTCTTCTCTGTAGCATATCCCATGCATGCTCAATCGGGTTCAAGTCTGGCGACTGAGCAGGCCAGGGCAGGACATTGATGTTAGCTGCGGCGAGAGTCTGTCTTACAACTCTTGCGGTGTGCGGTCGTGCATTATCATGCATTAACTGAAATAAGGGACCGATTTGCACTTGTAGAGGAACGATGACGTCTGATACAATCGTCTCAGCATAAATTTGAGCGTTGTGGTTGCCTCTGATCCAAATCAACTCAGTTCTTCCGCCGATCCAAATACCCGCCCATACCATGATGGTTCCACCACTATAAGGATGGACTTCCTGGCAGGATTTTAATCGCTGTTGGCGTCCAGGGGTTCTCCAGTGTCGCATACGTCTTGTATCCGGTCTCATACCAAAACGAGACTCATCAGAAAAGCACACGAAACGCCATTGTTCTTCTGCCCAATTTTTGTGTTCAAGAGCCCATTGATATCGAATCCTACGATTGTGCATTGCTATAGGTGGTACCCGTAGCGGTCTTCGGGAATGAAGGTTCACTTCATGCAAGCGGTTTCTGACTGTTTGGTCGCTAATTAAGTTCCCTGAAGAGTGATGAAGCCTCACGGCTAACATCATGGCGGTTATTGTTGGAGCTCTTCGAGTTAAGATTTGAATGTATCGGTCTTGTCTCCGTGTGGTGCAGCGATACCGTCCTCCATGGCGCTCAGCCACGGTACCAGTGCTTCGGTAACGTGTCCAAAGTCGACTGATAACACTCTGACTTGTATTCAGAGCTAAAGCCACAGTACGTTGCCGGGAACCAGCTTCTATCATTCCTACGGCTCTGAGCATTTCTTCCCTGCTTAAATGACGTCGCCGCTCCATCCCTGCTGGGACTAAATCTATTGTAAAAGTTTGCGCTACAAAGGGCCTTACGCCTAGTGCCGCGTGGTGGTTTTTTCATAACAGCTTAAAAGCTGGGCTTGCCGTTTTAACATACCAATTAGGGTTAGGGTTCCTAAACAGTGTGCTCGCCTTATAGTCTCGTCATATTGCTGTCTCCTAGAACGCCACTATCACGTCGTGTACCCTTAAAGGTATGACACATAAGCATTTTTATCGGCTTGTAAAATTGTTTCTATGACCATAAACACTTATCGCTGTAACGATCACGCATAACGATGAACAAGATGACTTGTATTATTATATTCGAACAGAACGGCTATTGCTTGTATAGATTTAAACATGAGTGGCATTAAAAAGGCCGCATCAATAGAAAGTATTTGTACATTAATCTTTAACAATGTTTATTTTGTTATTTGTGTTGCATATTGCAAATGATTGACGTCGGTAATTCAAACAACGGTTATACAATTACATCTTTTTATTCAGCAATTCAGCATGCTGGAATGTTTCATACAAAACGTTTTAAATGAAATAAGAAATTGTACTGATTATGTGCATTGTGCGTATAGCTTATCTCCGAATAGTGAAACGATAACTACTTTAAGGTTGTGTTTGAAAGTACGAACGTACCAGGTACGGAAGTGACCACAAGGCAGTGACCACAATCACGAATAAAACATTATCTTTAGCTTTGAAGCAATGTATTTTTATTGCCATGAACGGGGCACAAATCCAAACTCCGTTGCTGCTACTGACAATCACTGATGGAATAACCCTGGAACATTTTGTCCGACACGGTAATCGAACCCAGGACTTGCGCACTTGCGACCAAAGACCTCGTTGGTCTTGATTTAAGTACTTGCATTTTATCATTTCTGTTACAGAGTGTACGTATTTTTACACACTGAAAAGCTATATTAAACGCATTTCATTCTTTACAGAGCCACGACAGATGACATACGTCGAATATCTGAATATTTCTTTAGAATCTTTCTATCCTAATAAACGGAAAAATCAACTTGACATAATCCCGAGTTACTGTGTTATCCTGAAAGAATGAGACACGTCACTCCTCCGCAAATCTAATAAACACAACAGAACATTGCTCTGAATTCGGGAGTCCCAAAGCTCCCATATAGATAGGAACACTTTTGTTCCATCTATATTATTTATATGATTATTTGTTGAAGCGTGTCTTTTAAATTCTCTGCCTTGCTAACGTTATTTGAACTGTCACCCCGTATAGAGTGTACGGAATGACAGTTCAAATTACGACAATTCGACTTACACTTTTATTAATTGCATTTATAGCATTAGTTTCATGAGTGTTTTACACACTATTTTATCATTTGTCTTACCTGCTACGGTTTATGAGATACAGCCTGCTGACAGACAGACGCACGGACGGACGGACGGACTGCGGAGGTTTGGGTAATAGGGTCCCGTTAGTTACCTTTCGGGTGCGGAAACTTAGAGACGCCATTCTAAACATAAGGGAAGGAGTGTCACAAGACTTTCATTCTAGATCTTAGGATTTCCTTGTCATTAATGACTGGTTATATTCAGGCAATGACAGTAATTATACATAATAATAGGAAGGTGTGTAATTTTATATAATGCAAGTGCAACTGGTAGTTAAGAAGCAAAGGTAAATGTAAAATTGGACTACTAGTACATAGAATAAGTATTTTCAAATAACGGTTTATTGAACGTGATGTAAAAGATTGCAGAATTGAAAGCTTTATTTTAAGTTTTACTATGTGACCAACATTAAAAAAGTTTTTCAAGGTAAAGGAGTTTTCTGAACAATATTTTTTTTTGTTTTCGTCGTATTGACAAAAGCCCCGCAAGGTTTTTAAAATCTACCTGTTTTTTATTATGGTGAAAGCATGTATCTATACATATATATAGGGTGTAAAAGTACCCTTAACGCAAACGAAGGGCACTTGTTATCCCCACCACTGCGATCATTTTTTGTTCTAGATCATACATGGGAACCCCCTAGTTACGGAGATATTGGGGGTCAAAGTTCCAAATTTTTCACACATGTTTTTGTAAATACTAGTTTTTTAGGTTATAACTTTACTTAAATTACCTCTATGACCTGTTTACTATTCAAAGCATCTAGCACAATGTTTTAACAGTGCTACATTGAGTTTTACCGTAAAATGTGATTTTTGACCCAAAAAAAAAGTGGTTTCCCAGCAAAAATTTTTGCGTAGGAGTACTTAGTTTGATGTACAGAATGCTTGGTTGACGGCTGTGTGATGGGTTGATTTACACCCTGTATGAAAAGTCGGAACCGTGAGATTATGTTTTTATAGTTTTGGATCAAACAATAACATGTCATCTTTGACGAGGGTAGTGTCTTACGGCGGACATCTCTACGTTATATTTTTAACCGACTTCCGAAAAGGAGGAGGTTATCAATTCGTCTTTATGTTTTTTTTTATGTTTGTTATCGCATATCTCCGTCATTAATAAACCGATTTTCAAAATTCTTTTTGTGTTCGAATAGGTATACTCCCGAGGTGATCCCATTGTCACCGAATTAGGATCTGATGATGGGATCCCAGGGAAATCGGGGGCAACCCTCAAATTTTATAGGCACATTCATATGTGCCTATAAAATTTGAGGAATTTTTTCATATATTTTTTAAAGCTGGTTAAGTATTTGCGCCTGACCATCATAATATCATGTGAATTCGCTGATGATGATAGAAGGTACAACTCTTCAACGGTTAGGAGTTTAAAGAAAATTCTTTTTATTTATACTCACTTATGGAGCGATAATTGTATTCTTTCAGGGTATCAGGTTGACCCGAGGTGGTCCTATTGTCACCAAATGAGGATCTGATGATGGGATCCCAGGGAAATCGAGGGCAACCCTGAAACTTTATAGGCACTTATGACGTTTTTCATATATTTTCTAAACCTGTTCAAGTATTTGCGTGTGGTCATCACAATATCATGTGGATTCACTGATGATGATGGAAGGTACAACTCCTCAACGGTTAGGAGTTGATAGAAAATTCTTTTAGAACTTTGCGTACTTATAAAGTGATAGTTGTATTCTTTCAGGGTATTAGGTTGCCCTGATGATAGAAGGTAAAACTCATTAACGGACTTTAAAAAAGGAGGTTCTCAATCTTTTTTTTATGTTTATTCACCGATTACTCGGAGACGCCTGAACCGATATAAAAAATTATTTTTTTGTTGAAAAGGGGATATTCCAAGGGTGGTACGATGATAAGAAAATCAGGATCTGATGATGGCATCCCAGAGAAATCGAGGGCAACCTCAAATTGCATGTATCACGTGTTTCATGCTTTTTCTAAAGTTTTTAAGTATTTGCATCTAGCAGTCATCACTTCATGTTGATGAGTTGATGATGGAAGGTATAACTCCTCAACGGTTAGAAGTTGGAGCATAATTCTTTAGTAAAATATTATGGGGACGTATATATGGTTGTAATCTTTTAGGTTATCTAGGTGAGCTGATTATGGAAGGTACTACTCCTAAACGGTTAGGAGTTGAAAGCAATAATAAGGGAATCTTGAAGGTTAAGGGTTAAGGGTTCTTGGTTGAATGTTAAATGTATAGTAAATATTTGTATAGGATATTACATCTAAAAATTGTATAATAAAAAAACGTTTTTGCAAAAAATCCGACTTCAAAAACACAAAAAAGTGAAAAACACAAAAACACAAAAAAGTGCTGCTTGTTCTTGTGAAGTTTATTTTTTACTTTTTTATGTTTTTAGTTTTTGTGTTTTTCACTTTTTTGTGTTTTTGTTTAGATGCAGTTTTTGTTAGGTTGTAGCGTTTTTCCATCAAATCTGCTAAAACTTGGAAGAAAACATATCTACAAAACAAACATATTTAACTTTCAACTTTGTCAACAATAACTGTAAAAATGACATTAAACAATAAGATTTAGATGCAGACAAGCAGATGATGATAATGTTGAAGATTTCAGTAGATAACACTTTCACTATCCGTTGGCCTAAATATTCACAGATTGTTAAACTGTCTATTGTGCACCTCTGCTTCGCGAACAGCTTAATAAAGTGTTACGAAAGTCAAATATCAATTTTGAAGTCGCATATTTTACTCTGTGCAAATCATCAATCCAATAAAAAAAAAAAAACTCAGGAATAGCATACCGATGACATAGCATTTAGACTATTTGTTCCTTACAAATACCAAGGGAAAGCTTAAGCCCGTAGAAAAATTCAAAAAACAAAAACCAGAGAAAAGCCGTTTTCCACAAAAAGACTATAAAGTGGATGACCCTTGGACATCTACATAACGTCAGAGAGCTTATCGCAATAGTTGAATTATTTAGTGATGTAGAGACCACTTTCGCGTAACAGGGATTTTACGAGGTGAATTATTTATAAAGATGTAAGGTCGACAACATTCCTAGTTACCCTGTTTGTGGGTATAAGCCAATAATATCGCTTCAGGTGAGTGGATCCATGTTGTGTATGACGGCAGAAGATTCAACCGTTTTAATATTCTATGACTGAACTTAAATATCTACAGAAATATCTGACTGCTTCAAGTTTGGCCTTCTTTTATTCAAATGAGACATCATGGAAATTGAATTAGTTTGTGAGTTGAAAGCAGAGGTAGATAAGCGTTAGGTAGGGAAGTCAGTGTGCGGTTTGTGGGCTCGTGGGCTGCGGGTAAACAATGGCATACTAAGTAGTTAAGTATCACGCAACGTAGCACTACTGGAAACTTTGGTTAGTTACTCCAACGTGCGGAGAAACAGGTGGAGAAGTTATTACATTATGACGTTCGAGTATAGAAAGTTTTCAGCTTAACTAATCATTACGTGTTAACCATAATGTGGAAGATCACTTTATGGGTTACACGAAATAATTATTAGTGTTTCCCATACGGTTATAATGGAACTTAAGAAACTATCAACATCGTATTGGAAACATAAGCTATCGTGTAGCCAATCAATATTTATATAAGGTTTTATTAAAGCAAAATAAAAAAGGCTGTAACTGACTGTAATAGTTTATTATGCACAGCAACGACACACGTACATTATACATAAGCATTAAATAAGAACAAAAATAAACAATAGGAAGGCAAGGTGTCTAAAGTTCTTAATTACCTTCGAGATGTAAACTATAGGTCCCTGTTTTGTAGACATCTGTAAGCTTTTGCTATATCCTTCAGTCAGTTCTGTGAAAACCTTATTCGTCGTAATTCAATTCCAGGAAATACTAGCCGCATAGTTGCGTCGGATGATTTCCAGGAAACATAGATTGTTTTGTCTGACACTATCCCAAACCTGTAAGCCTATGGTAACTCGTTTGTAAATCTATTGTTTACATCCAACGTTCGCACTACACCAGCTCAAAGGCCGATGGAAGCTTTCACGGTTCTGAATTAAACCTATCTATTTTCGGGAAAACACCGTGGTTGTATTCTGATTAACATAGATTTTTTTTAGGAAGGAGGCTTCAAAGCAATATGGTGGAATCAATTTTAGTTTTGAAACCTTTTTCGCTCTTGTTTCAATATGAATAGAGTAGGCTCTATGAAAATCATCAGTAAAGTAGGCGTACTCTACACTTTTACGACTCTACACATTTGATTTGGTAGTATTAGTTAAAAAACAAACATAATTACCACATATATTGCACTCGTGCCGATCGGCAAAACCCTTTCAGCCTAAGCTTACAAAAATATTTGATAATAAATTCAAATTCAAATTCAAATTGTTTATTTCTTTAACAAGATTACAAAAATTAGTTTGTGATTGGAGCCTTCTTTTAAGCAAACAATGCCTGTATTAGAAGACTCCGCTCTTCCATAACAAAAGAAAGTAAAATATTAACAACATATCATCTAACATAGGTAAGTATAGTTTTTATGTGTGTGTGAGTGTGTGTGTCGTGCGTATGTGTGTGAGTGCGTGTGCGTGTGTGGTTTGCGTGTTTGTGTACCTGTGTGAGAGTTTAGGTTATAAATAATTTAAATCCAAATCCATATTCAATTAATTCACTGCACCCAATGGAAAATAAAATAATAAATTAATTCAAAATTAGACTCAGAATAATAATCAATCAATGTCAAAATTACAGTCAAAAATTTTAATTATAACAAAATTAAAAATGTAAATTAATATGAAAATAAAATCAAAATTAGAATCAAAATTAATAAAATTAAAAACATAAATGGAAAATTACTATTAAAATAAAAAATTAGAATGTTATAATGTAATCCTATGTCATGGGTTTTAAGAGCTCTTCCGTTTCATTATACGTAAGTGGTTTGATCCATTTCACTATATTTTTTTTGCATTCATAATATTGGTTTTTATATATACTTATTTCTTTATTTATTCTATTATATAACCTAGCAGACCGTGCATTATATTGCATGGAAGCAACCAAAGTTTTTGTTTGGGGGACTTCTGCAACAGCATGTTTCCTTCGTTTAGTTAGTTTAGATGCATCATAAGGTAGGGTCTTGTGTTTCTTTAAAATAGTTTGAACTATGAATAGTTTTCTTACGGAGAGTAAATCGCTTAAGTTATAAAGACTATCTGTGTGATACCTAATTTTCTTAAAATACATCGTTTTTATCAGGGCACGTTGTGCACGCTCTACGTCCATAAACTTAGTTTTTGCTGACCCTCCCCAGTTAGGAATGCAGTACACCAAGACAGACTGAGCCAAAGCGACGTATATCTCATTAAGGAGATTTCTAGAAGTGTTACTAAATATAGTTTTTGGCACAATATGTCTATAATAAATGGTTTTCTCCTTATTTTTTTTTGTATTCTACCACAGTGTTGTCCTATTTGACCCTAAGGTTGACTGGTAGAGAATGCCTTGTGGTTGTCCGCCTATGTATGAAGGTTAAATAAATAAATAAAATAATACCGCTCGACTATGCGAACCCGAAAAAAATTAGCACGGCTTACAGGATGCAGTGACGTATATTCAACCATTGCCACTCGCTGGAGGCTATATCACTACATAGTATAAAACAAAGTCGCTTTCTCTGTCCCTATATCCCTATGTATGCTTAAATCTTTAAAACTACGCAAAGGATTTTGAAGCGGTTTTTTAATAGATAGAGTGATTCAAGAGGAAGGTTTTACTATATAATTTGACCGACATTCACGCGGGTGAAGCCGCGGGCATCAGCTAGTTTCATATAAACTGACCGCTAATAGTCTATATCTACAATGTAACAATGGCCTTATGTAATATGACAAACGCAAAGGCATAATATTTTACACAGTTCATTAAGACATAATGTGTTGAAATGGCTTACGTCTCGCATTCGCATGTAATATTGCGTCTCGAGACTACTAAACTGCGAAAATATGGGATAAGCTAGTTTTATGATGCTTTACAATGTGTTTACAAGCTTGCGCTAGCCTCCAGTTTATATATTAAAGTGTTTGCATATTTTCTTGTACGAGTACGTTATAATAAGATACTACTGTTTGTCTACAACTTTATTCGCTGTTTAAAGGTAGAAAGATAGCTCAGAGTGTGCTCACTCTCTACTTATAACGTTCCATCACAAACACATTTAAGTAATCTAGGCTGATCATTGCCTCTAACTCAGTTTAATCATGAGTTATGTAAGTAGATACAGAATACAGATCAATATACTTTGTTGCAGAATAACGGAACTCCCAAGCGCTTCTGTGGTTGTTACAAAATGCGACAAGGAACATTGTATGTAGAATTTTGTACGTAGTGGTATTAACCTTTATCTTCTCCACAAAGACGTGCCAGAGCATCGATATCCAGCTAAAGGAGCGACAGAATCTCCTTTAGGTACAAAAGACGAGACAAAAAATCAACCACAGAGAAAATTCCAAAGTGGAAAAAGCTTGTCAGGAAGCTGCACATAATAACGGCTCGTAAAACGCTAAGATGAAGATTCCATACTTTTTCTTTATTATTTTGAAAATGAAATTGTGCTCTTAAATATAATTAAGGTTCCATTCCAAGGGCGAGATGTCGTAAAAGCTACGACCATCCATAAAATGTCTCATTAGGATTCTAGACATAAGTATAATAGTAATCATATTTAATTGTCACGACCAAACAATTTTGTTGTTTATATTCATTGTACTGAAACTGAATACTGATGGCTACAATTAGTATTTAATTTTGAATATTGTTTTGATAAAAATGTTATTACTGAAAATAATTTAATATAACACTGATATTATTTTATTACATTTAATTTCATTTCTAAAACATTTATTGCCAACAAATGTATATTTAAGTAGGGTTCTACTAAAATACGATTCGTATCAAAAATATCTAGACTAGACAAAAGCACTTAACCTAGCATTCAGTTAATGTATTTGCAATGAAGATGTCCATTGTTTTATTTCAATGTTATTTTAAGATAACATGCCAAAGCTTTCAGTCTTACATTTTTTTTTAAATACTTATGAATCTTTTTATACATCGTATACATACATTCACGCCTTTGTCCCGTGGGGGATAAACAAAAACCACAGTACACCACTAGCTATTATTCATGATAGAATGAAAGAACATACCAAAATGAAACAAGCAACACACTCTTGATAAAAATTGAACTCCGCCATATTTCGTAAAAGATATAATAAGCTAAAACGGCCCAAGAAACCTCTTAGCAGACAAAGTGTCCACTACAGCCTACAATTAACCTACTTTGGCAAGGTAGCGTTGCGTGCGCCAACATAGGCAACCCCTGTTCCGGCTTGTTCGTACACTTGTTAGCTATGAGGTCAGTTTTACGTGAACGAAACGTACGAGTATATTAGGAAATGTAACTGGTTTGTGTTGTCTCTGGCAGATAAATGATGAAAATATTATAGATGTTGGAAGATCATACCTGTTTCGTATAAGAATTTTCTCTTTGGATCATAGTGCCGTTATTGTTTGATACGATAAATCTTTTGAGAATAAGTTGAATGATATAAGTAGTAATAAGTAGAGGTGCACTTAAAAAAAATGTTTTACAGTGTGTGGGAAGGTAGTCGCGAGCAATTGCTAGCTTTGTTAGAAACAGTTCATCAATACAAAACGCACAGCCGTAAAACTCTCCGAATCGATACTTATTAATTTACATCAATTGCCCTTAGAAACTCCTTGGATAACTCGATATAAATAGCATTTCACTATTAAAAATATCAAACAAACTTTTTTTTTCTTGGCCTGTCATGTCCCACTGCTGGCCTTAGGCCTCCCCTTTCTCCTCCCAAACCTATCTATCTTGTGCGATATCTAGTCATGTTCGCCCCGCAAAGATCCGATTAAATGAATCAGATTAAAAACTTAAAATGGGTCTATGACATTCATTTCAGTGTGCAGAGTGGAAAGCCAGAACGGGTCGCTAAGTCGCTGTTTCGAGATAAAAATATAACACAATAAGGTTTGGCGGTTAGCCAGCTCGCGGCATCGTCGCCACCTTGACGTCTTGTTTCAACTAGTTTTATCAATCCAGCCCATCAGGACGTGGGCTGGAAACTGCGAACTCTATTTACCTAAGTAATACGCTCCCACGATCTGGGATAAGCCTGAAATGTGAGGAGATAGGTAGAAGAACTGTGCAAGCGTTGTTTGGTTTTAAGTGTGTGAATAATTTACGTAATAATTGTAGCTTTATACAACGCATAATATTCTGTCTGTGTATCTACATTAATTAAAACTGCTAAAGTCATGAAGCTTCTGTCGAAGAACGTCTTTCAAGATTGTGTCCTAACGATGAAAAGACACGTACGCAGAAACACTAGAGAGTTTCGTCACTTACATTAAAGTAAAGTGTTGTCTAACATTGTTCTGAGTCCAGTGTCCAAACTTGTTAAGAAGTCCGACGTTCCTAGGCATAACGACAGACAGACACTTCTAAAACGATCAATATTTAAAGACGAAGTCCATCTGCCACAGCGCCTTTCAAAAATGGACACAGCGCCTTTCAAAAATGTACGAGCAATGTATACCAAACCGTATATTTTGCTTTGAGCTAACCCTTGTTATAGATGGGAATTGTTGTACAATTTTTCCTTACTTGTGTTAAAACATGGTACATTAGGTGTTATAAATAGGGTTGTGAACTTACATGTTTCGTCATAGAATGGCATACAAAAACTAGAATAAGTATTTTTTTAACCAATACTTCCCGTATTGGTATTTTACTTCGTAGTGAAAATTTAAACTTACTAAGGTTTTATTCAAATTGTTTAGTAAAATCAAATATCAATACTTGACGGATTTCAGAATAAAAGCGGAGTATCAAAACATTTTTCATTTCGAGTAGCACTTTACCCACTTTAGCACTTTTACATCCTGCCATTATACGAATCGTGTTGATTTTATTACGTAGGTACCCGTAGTTTTTGCACTTAAACCTAACAGCACATCAAAGCGCTGTAATTCAAAACTGTGATGAATATTCCAGTACCTTGTTTCAAAAAGGCATTTAATATTAACTCTTTCGTTATCTGGTCCACAATGAACGGCGACAGCGCAGCGCTGAAATCGGATTGCTAGCTTGCTTGCGATCTGACGGCTGATTCTGGACTAACTAAGTAATCGTGCTAGTCGCGTGAAACTGTTCTTGTTTCGTGCTGTTAGTGTCCGTCATTTGTCCATTATCACATATCTGCTTCGTGTGAATTTCTACATTATCGGGCATTATTTTGATAAAATCATTCAGAAAAGGAGCAGCATGAGCCTTGCAGTGACGTTTTCTTCAGACACCCAGGAACGAAGAAGAATCTTTTCACAAGGCTGCAAGTTCATTTTCAGTAATGCTATTACAACATTTTGATGTCAGCCGTTTTGGACTCACTACACTCAGTAGAAGTTTCAAGTAGTAAGGGACGCGGAAGTATCGTGTTATGGTGCGAGGAGTAAAGTTTATTCCTGGAGGCCCCACTTCATGCCGGCCCTTTTTAGTTGGAGTGCATGGAACGCAAAATAAACGAAGTTAGTTCTCCTGTCTAAAATTTTGTAGAGGCTGCTGTTTCGCAATTCTGTGTTTCTAAAAATGAACTTAACTCGTTTACCTATTATAGTTTCAATGCGAAACATTGTAAAGGAAAATTCTTGTTTTATTTTCTTTTTTGTGCTCGTAAAATGGACCTTTATTTTAGAGTTATTCATTTGCGACTACTCAGAATACGTACATAAGTGCACTTCATTATTAATGTATATACTAATTTTGCTACGGCTAGGATAGTCGTGGTTACCAGTTTATACAATGAAAGCCACACAGAAATTGTATGAAATTGAAGCAAAACACTGCGTATTATTTGCTGCAGTTATGTGTACAGTTCGTATATTTGCAAGTCGATCCCTGGCTGGAAGGAACACAACGTTACTTTGCCGAGGGAATAGTTAAGTAGAATATACACTTGGGAGCAAATAAATCGAGCCACTTCCTTTTTCACGCATTATGGTAATTATTTTTGGTATTATGGAACGCATCGATTCGAAACATATATCGCCTAAAAGGGTATTTAATAACCTTTACAAAGAGGGTAGTTAGTTGTCAAAATTTCATTTTTTTTTTATTTAAATTAAAGTTTAAAGGGTAGAATAAAATTATCGCATTTAATTTGCTTATGACATTTTTATTGTACTCTGTTAAGAAAAGATTAAATTTGAGGTTTTTGTTAATCATACCCATATTACTTGTTATTGTTGTCTTTATCTGTGTCTGTGTAATCAAAATAACCTGATAAAATGGATACTACACCGACGGAAGCTGCCCAAGTTGTAGCTTTACTTGAGGTTGGACACGGACAACGTGAAGTGGCACGCAGACTTCATTTGAGTCGTTCAAAGGTACAGCGGGTATACCGCAGGTATCTGGAGACTGGTGCTTTTGTTCGGCGACCTGGAACTGGCCGACCACGGGCAACAACAGAACGTGACGACCGCTTTATTGCAACCAATTCGTTGCGCGACCGTGGACTTAATGCTGTTCAGCTACAGCAAGCGTTACGTGACGTTCGAGGAGTCTCAATCAGTAGGTGGACAGTGAGACGAAGACTAAAAGAACGAAATTTAACATCACACAAACCAGCAACTGGCCCAAAATTGACTGTAGCTCATCGCCGATCTCGCTTGGAGTTTGCTCGAGAACACATTAATTGGACGTTAGAAGACTGGAGGTCAGTTTTGTTTTCTGACGAGTCAAGAATCTGTCTTTTTAGCAATGACGGGAGAAACCGAGTGTATAGACGTCCTGGTGAAAGATTTGCCCAATGTTGCATTCGAGAAACTGTGAGTTTTGGTGGTGGTTCTTGTATGGTGTGGGGAGGAATTTCTCTAGACGGAAAAACGGAACTTGTCTTCGTCGACCCCGCCAACGATGGCAGTGGTAGACGTGGATTAACAGCTGACCGATACATAACTGACATTCTTGAAAACCACGTAATGCCGTATGCTGGTTTTGTCGGAGAAAATTTCTTGTTTATGCATGACAATGCGAGACCTCATACCGCGCAGATCGTTACGGAATACTTGTCTGCGATCGGGATTCAACAAATGGTATGGCCAGCACGAAGTCCCGATTTGAACCCGATCGAACACCTATGGGACGAGCTAAAACGGAGAGTCCGAGCCAGGGTTCCCGCTGTTTCATCCATTCCCGAGCTTAAAGTCGCTGTGCTTGAAGAGTGGGAGAACATACCACAATATGTCATCGTAACGCTGATCAGATCGATGACTAATAGGCTACAAGAATGTATCAGGGCACGGGGGGGTAATACCAGTTATTAAGAATATTTTTTTTGCAATAATTTTGTTTTTTATTGTTTTTATGGACTGTTTTAGCCCTACTAAATTTTCTATCAAAATTACCATTTTTCTTGCAGAGCCAATAATTTATCATTCAATAAGGTTATTATTCAATAATTTACCCTCATTGTAAAGGTTATTAACTAAACTTTTAGGCGATATATAGTTCGAATTGATACGTTCCATATTACCAAAAATATTTACCATTTTACGTGAAAAAAGGTAGTGGCTCGATTTATTTGCTCCCAAGTGTATTTGTATGGTAGTGAATGTTGTGATTCGGATTCCGATGTTCTAGTTCAAAACTAAGCGAATTGTATTTATAAAAATTTAATCTGAGCCAGGCTATTATGGTGCAATTTTTTTATTTTTTTTAAATAACGTTGCCCCACACTAGGAATTTCTCCTGTAACGTGGGTGCGTTTACAAACATTTAAACTCACATACACAAATACCCAGACCAGAAACAACTATCTGTAGATCATACAAATATTTGTTCCGTGCGGGAGTCGAACCCGCGACACGCAGCACAGCAGTCCAATCGCTCAGCCACTGCGCCAACCGTGCCGTCGAATTTGGAATAGGCATATGTCAAGCTTGACGCCAATTTGGCCAAATGGGGATTTAAATATCCTTCCGATACGTAGTGTGAATGCGGTGCTCCCTACCTGACGATGTCCCACTCGCTGAAGTGTTCGAATTGTCCCAACACATACATACAGTAAGAGAGGATCTAAAAGCTTATCAAACTTAAACAAGTCGTACTATCGACACGAAAGAAGAAGAAGAACGGTAATTTACATTTGCATAAATCAAGTATCGATTTAAGTTCTTTGTCGTCTATGAGCTTATGTTTTGACACGTTTCAGTTACTTGGATTAAACCCATTTCTCATGTAAATGAATTGGTAATAAGTTCCGTTTATAAAGGAATTGGAACCGGCTGAATGAATTAATTCAAAATCAAAATGTTTTATTTCACATAGGCCTCCATGGGCACATATAACGTCGAGAAAGAGGTGCACGGTTCGGGTTGTTCGTTTCTTATGGAGAAGAATCGGTAAGAAGCTCCATGGTTACTCTTTTAAAATGGTTTGGTTTGACAATATATTTATGTTGCAGCCCGCATACTTAGATATGGGGGGACACTGCATAATAAACTGACCAAAGAAAATATAACCAACAAAAAAGTATTTATTTTGAAGTAGAAGAACATAGAATCGAAAGTGGTGCCAAATTGACTTCCAGATTTATTTTATGTTAGTGTGTAGATTTTTATAGGGTGCTTCAAATAGGATAGAGTGCCAAAATGGGGATGACGACCAATTAGGGAGCACCACCGGGTGCAAGCGACAGTCGGTGTACCTCAGTAACGAGGTCCTGCTATGTTATGTTTGCCTAGTATATTTTGTGTTTTTGTGAAAGTATCAAAGTGAATATGACTGGAATCATACTGATTTATTACAGTCACAGTAATTTGTACCCAAAAAATAAAAATATTATAATTTATTTAGTTGTTTTATTTTCGTGGTATAAAAGGATATATTTCACATAGTTTTACGACAGCAACACATCCATTAGGCATTAGTTCCATAAAAAACCACAGCGCTAGTTCTTAAAGGTACTCATGTTAAAGCATGGATATATCGAGTCAGACAAATTGATGTAATACATCGACATGAATAAACTAAATAATACTTTAGTTTAACGTAATCTAGACGATTTGAACGATGTCACTCCCGAGGGATAACTTTTTGTCCGACTCATGACAGTGAAACTCAAATAGAGGCCTCAGATAATTAATTAATTTTCTTGAATGCTATCACGGGTATAATAAGGGGTAAAGCAATCAGGGTGTAGACAATAATGCTAAGGCGATACGGGTAGATTAGCCGTCCCGTTGATGTAATGGTCAACAGGAAAGCTCAGAAAGTTAGTACATTATACCATTAAACATCCTATTTAGTCAGCTCTTGGCCTGCTAACCCTTGGTTACGTCTTCTTAAAATATGTAACGAATGTCACCTTACATAAGCAAGCCTACGTTAAATTTGGAAGACTGAAATAAAATAAAACCATATTCGTTGCACCACTCCAATAGCAGTTCTACTGTAAGCTCTAGATTGCATCAGCTTCAGTGACCTTCAAAGCGTTAATATTACCAACTCAACCGCCTTAATGAATACCGGTGCGAATGGGTAATTCTTACCGTTCGTTCATTATTCGTCCTAAATAATGTAGAAAATGTTCAGTTGCAGTAAATGAATTCAGCTAATTCGAAGTTCGCGTGAAGGAGGCCACACTATTGAGCCATTAATACTGTCTGGAACTTTGGTTTGACGAGCCCCTTGGCAGGTTTTATTAATCTTTTAGAGGTCATCAGGCTATACTCAATGTTGCTTATTGATTTTCTGCTCCTCACACGTTAAAACAACAAAGATTAATGTATATTTTTCTTTGACAAACAGACCGGAACAACCAGAAAGAAAACACTGACACACTAAATCGTTAATTGAAAAAGAAGGCCGACATTTACAAAAGGGTGAATACTAATTTAACTAGGGGAAAAGGGAAAGCTAACTCAATGTATTTTAATTATTGTGTAGGACACTGAATAATAAAAAAATAAACAACGGACAGCGCTGGCAACACTCATTTATAAGATAAACAATGGTGTCGTAAAGTTTTTGAGCTGAAAGCGGCGGCTGAGCTGAGGACAAAACATCGCGTCATGACGAGAGCTTACGAAGCCTTAACAGATACGTTTGTTGTTATGTAAACGTTCATTTTGTTTTGTTTTTCATGGTTTTTTCCTACCACACAGCGTCATTTCAATGAGGCTTTCGTTACAAAGTCACGTGAATAACTGCGGTACTCAGAGATATTTAATGATCACTTAAGCCGTCACTTAGTAAAGATTCGACATAATTTTGTATGACAAAACTGTCAAAACCTTTACTAAGTGATGGCCTAAGTAATCATTAAAGCTCTCTGAGTGCGGCAGTAAGTCAAAGTTTTACACAAGATTTTTCTAACTAAGGCGTGAAGATGTCTAACACCCGTTATAGTGCCGACTCAAGTCCATTTTTGAACCTGGGTCGAATGTTGTTGTCATGCCAAAAGGGAGACCCGTAAGCCCTTAAGAAACAAAGATTTAATCAAACCAGAAATAATTGAGTTTTTAACAATTTGTTTAAATCGTTGTCGCGGTAAACAAAGAAGAGTAATTCATACACAAAAATATTCTGATGGTTTTGTGGTTATTTCTGTTACTTGATTATATGCGATCTCTTTGTTTGAATATGTATGAAGTGGAAACTTGTTTGCAAAGTGTACGATATTTTCTGAGCTGTAATTCAATGAGGCAAGGATTACAAATTATCTTCTTCACAAAGAAACTTGTTGCCCTTTCTCAATTTATTCAAGACAATCTCAAGTGATCGTCACATCAGCTGTATACTGTAGTTTGGCTTGAGTGGAATCAGTTTACAGAATCTTCTTTGTAAAACAAGCTTGTTTACATTCTCTTACTTATTCAAGAAGTTTTATCATACTCGTGGTTTGGCAACACAAAACTTCGAAGATATGTGACATCTATCAACTAGGCCCGTTACAATAGGCCCGTAAGTTGGTGTTTAAAGGCTACTTTATTTCAATGAAATGGAACCTTTGGTCGAAGGGGACATTACCTACATTCTATGCGAATAAATGATTTGATTTGAAGGTGACAATATCATAAGTGACTTTACAAAATAAAAAAAAACTGTATCAAATGTTAATTTCGTAAATTCTACGCGTCAAGTTTAAACGAGCCTCTTCAAAATATAACGGGCGTATTTACGACAGCATAAAAGCATAAGCAGAGTTAGAAAGGGAAAGTCGGGACAATCATGAGACGATAAGCCAGTGAGTTAACCCTTTGTAACCGCACCTCCCCTCGCCTGGCAGACAGATATTAAATTATATCGTGAGGGATGTGAAGCGGGGATGGAACAGAATATATATTTGTTCGCGACTATTGGATTTATTCTGGATGCTGAACTGAAATATTGGGAATTGAATCGTGAGATTTTGAGTGGTATGTGCTCTCTTTGTGTTTATGAGTCTTTGGTGGTTAGATGTTACTTGGTAGGTTACCTTTACTTGAAAAAAGGTAATAACACATCTGTGGTTTATCTTAGTCAGGCACGTAGGAATGTATTTTTGATACCAGTAGATTGATAGCATATCTGGTCCTAGACATAATAGGGTATAGTTGACTGACTAAAAAAATATGACTCTGTTTAGTTCGTTACTTGGATTTATAGAAAAATATTGGATACGTATTTTTTGTTTTATCAAATTAATAAAAAATGACGAAAATAAAACGTGTCAAAGGTCATGAGTCGGGGCTTTTAATGTCACTCTCTGGTAAAAAATGAACCAAACTGTGACGTCACACGGCTTTTCGAAGCACTGTATCGTCTTCATTTTTGTTTACGAAAAAAAATTTGTGTCCAATATTTTTTGGGAATCTTGGTGACGGACTAATTAGATTTTTTTTTGTCAACTACCCTATTCTGTTTATACATGTAGACAATCAGAGATTATGGATATGCTACAACAAAATAAACCTACCTACGTGAAAATTTTAATCAGTGCGTAGATACGAAATACAAAAGCTCAATTACATCAGACATTTAGATTTTATCATCTTTTTTACATAATGAGTGTATACGGCAACCCTTTGCCAGTTTTATGCTTCGAAATGGCGTGTTATCTTATACTCTCGTGCGGCCCATTACGGCCCCGTGTGAGCGTACCTTTGTTATTAGCGACGCCACACACAAAGAGCCGCCGAAAGGCACTACGTTATTGTTATCTGTTGTTTTTCTGGCTTATATGAAAAATGGTTGCTTTTAGATGTACCTAACAAAGACATTTCTGAAGGGATAGTATTAGGTAGACTAACAAGAAATAGCCATTTGCGAAATACTATGAAAAAGCCTTTTTTACAGGACAACGGAAAAGCGGTTTTCGTATGTCGTGGGTTTCGTAGAATATACCTTGCGGCTGTTTTTGTCGATAATATTTTAAAATAACAAACAACAAGTACTTTTTCCATTCTCTCTTATCGTATCGTCGTATCGTTCTCGTCTCGTATCGTTTCGTTCTGAAATATTGACAGTGACAGCTCTTGAACTCGGTTAAAGACGCGTTAATCGCGTTTAGTTACATCGGCTAAATTCACACGAAGCCACTCATTATAACCTGAACTCTATCAAAGGTAGTTAAACTCTGAGTGCGTAACTAAATCGTTTTACCTACTATCGCGTTCCCTTTTAATACATTTCAGTATCAATAAATAGATAAGATTTAGTCTTCCTCTGTGTCTGATATATGTGTAATAGTTTTAGGCAAACGCTTTATCGACGAAGCTCAGCCTAAGCCTGTAATCCAGGCAGAACCGTAGTTAGGCTTACATAATATTATATCTTGGAGCTGATAGTAAATTACTGACTGGCGTGATTGAATTCAAGGTTCGTAGTGTAAATGTTTATGTAATTTGGGAGTTAGTTTCGTTGTATTAGAGGCCTTTTTTGTCTGTCCATAGATTAAATTCGTCAAAGCTGGTCGAGTGTTCAGAAAACCATTTCAGTCATGGTAAGGCTTGGAGGCCATAATGGTATAGGGTTTGGCAGATAAAATGTTGGTCAGAAACACAATTTCAAGATATCGATGAAGAAGCACTATTCAATAAAAAAAAAATAAAAAAAAAAACAATCTATTCGTTTTAGGTAAAGCTCCTAAGTAACAGTGTACTAAGTGGTAGAGGAGTAGGCCTCCTCAATCTGTTTAAGTCTTTTCTCCAGGCGTGATATTCATTGGAGTTCAACTAATTAATTATTATTTAAATAAAACACTAGCGTTGCCCCAATTCTGAGATGTAAATAAAACTGACATACGAAAGGCAACTGCCAAACATAGCTTGTGCATAAATGATGATGAAAGATAACCTTTACACGGCTGGGAAAAGTTTAGACATGTTACTGGGAACAATCTTAAATTCACCGACTGACAACGCAAACTAAATCGTTGGGTCTAGAAGTATGCAATTTGGCTCCAGAGGTCTGTATAAAACGAAGGTGAAATGAAGGAGTTTTGAAAATTCATCCCCTATGAATTATGATGAAATGGGTGAAAGTTTGAATGAAACTTTTAAGCCTATGGGAAATCTCATTGGGCAATAAGGTTGTGTTTCCTTTGTCCATAAATCCAACATTTTTAGGGTTCCGTAGCCGAATGTCAAAAAACGGAACCCTTATAGATTCGTCATGTCTGTCTGTCCGTCCGTTTGTCGCAGACACTTTATTCGAAAACTGTTGAGACTACAAAGTTGAAACTTGGTAGGTAACTTTAAGGGGGGCATCCTCATACATGGAAATAAAAGTAAAAAATAAAAAGATTAACAAAATTATTCGTGTGGGGTGTCTGTAGACAGGCCTATTAAAATGACATTGAGGTTTCTAAAACCATTATTTTCTCTAAGTCGATCGTTTGAAAGATAGACACTGCCAAAGTGGTAAAATGTGTCTCACCCTCTAACTTTTTAACTAAGAGAGTGAAAGGCTAAAAAAATATATGCTGTAAATAGCAATGAAAACTTTCAACTAAAATTATTTTGAACGATATTATATAGCTAATAGTTTGTGAGATATAGCACATTTAAAAAACCGCAAATATTATTGTCATTCATACAAACACTATGAAAAGCAAACTTATCACAAAATATGTTTTTCTGTTGCCGCTTTAACAAGAAATAATACAATTTAAGGGAAGCCCCCTTTAATTTACTACGATGGTACGGAACCCTTTTTTTTTTTTTTTTTTGGGGGGTGGGAAATCATCCAATAACCCCTCCCGCTCTTGGCCAGAGGGAAAGGGAGTGTCAGACTTCTACTGACTAAAAACCACCCATGTTCCTTCTTAGCCCTTCATGTCGTGGCCGCGGTATCTACGAACAACCCGCAGCCCCGACTGGCGTCGGCCCTTGCGGGCCCCTTCCATGTTGCTGACATCTCTTTGAGGCGCGCGTGGAACACGAACGCGCCGTCGACACGGCCTGTCGTCGTCATAAGACGGACGGACGGCGAGCTTACCCATCACTCACCGTCCACAGGCCCGCCTCATACGGTGGCCGGAAGCCATCACGTGGCCCCCGACGCCCGGAGCGCCTCCCGCGGCGGCTGGGACGAGAGGTTCTCTCCCTCTCACCTTCCGCCACCTCCTTCGCTAGCATCACTGCTTCGCAGAAGGAGGCGACGGCGTCCCATTCCTCCTCGCTCCGGACCATGGCTTGAACCAGGGCCGGACGCGAGAGGTCGCCGCCGCCGATCGCCGCTACGAGAACACGGCGGGGTTCCGCCCAAGCGGGACACACCTCCACGGTGTGCCGGAGGACACGGTGGACCGTGTCCTCCAGCCGATCCTCACAATGGTGACATCCGGGCGTTTCCTCCCGCCTAATTCGGTGCAGGTACCTCCTGAAACAACCGTGTCCGGTGAGTACCTGCGTCAGACGGAAGGTGAGGGCGCCGTGGCGCCTCTCCAGCCACTCCTCAAAGAGGGGACTTACCGCCACTATCGTGGCGTCCCCTATGGTACGGAGCCCTTCATGTGCAAGTCCGATTTGCACTTGGCCAGTTTTTAAATATAAGTTGCGCAATTTATTTGCAGTGCGTTTGGGTACAGGCTAAACAGGTACAGGCGAAATTTTAAGGAATTCCTTAACGCCAGAAATAATTAGAGGACAGCTTCCATTGTCCTGATTACAACTGCCGGGCAGTTTATTGTACTTTGCGTCTCAAAAATTTCATATACCGAACCCTGTTGAAAACATTTAATTAAAGCACAAACAGAATACAGATAAATTATGATAATATTATGATATACCTCCTATCACTTTTTGATACGCAAATAACTTTTCATAAACCAAGCTGAAATATACATACGAGTACATATATCGAGATTCGATTTCGTGTACAAAATAACGTAATTACTGACTCGAATTTATGTTTTCATGTCTAACATATTTTTGGATAGTATTTTTTTCGTTGGAATCATTTTAATAGGAAGCTATTTTCGGACGTGTGGGTGGGATAACATCCTATCCTACTAATATTATAAATGCGAAAGTTTGAGGATGTATGGATGGATGGATGTTTGTTACTCTTTCACGCAAAAACTACTGAACGGATGTGGATAAAATTTAGAACACAGATAGTTAATAACCTGGATTAACTAAACTAAATAAGATACTTCTTATCCCGGTAGTGTGATCCCGTGGGACAATTATCGAATTCCACGCGGGCGAAGCCGCTGGCACAAGCTAGTGCTAAATATGATGTACTTCATCCATACTTTGTAAAGTAATGGAAAGGGTACCCAACGGTAAGCTGCTGGCGCACCTTGAAGTAAACGACCTACTCAGCGACCGTCAGTATGGTTTTCGCCGGGGACGGTCAACTGGGGATCTTCTGGTGTTTGCTACGCACTGCTGGGGCGAGGCCATCGAGAAACACGGCGAGGCTCTTGCCGTGTCGCTGGACATCTCGAAGGCTTTCGACAGGGTATGGCACGCAAGTTTGTTGAGCAAACTTCCAGCATACGGCATTCCGGTAGCAAAAGGGTAAATAAGCAGGGAAAAACATATATTTTCTTTTATCAGAATGTACGTGGTCTGCGTTCTAAGCTGGACATTTGTAAGAAAGCGATATTAGTTGAATCAGCTGATTTCTTTGCATTTACTGAGACTTTTTTAACGAGTAGTGTTTGTGATGCTGAATTATTTCCTCCGGGATATACAGTCCTGCGTCAGGACCGGGCTAATGATGTGGGATGGGGTGGAGTACTGCTCGCAGTCCGTAATCAGTACAAAGTGCAACAAATAGTTGATATTGACGGCTACTCAAGCGATATTGAAGTAGTCATTGGTTTAATAACTCTAAAGTTTAGTAAAATTATATGTTGTGTTGTGTACATTCCTCCAAGTTCTAACGACAACAAGTACATTGCGACTTTTAGTGTGTTAGAGAATGTTGTTGCAAATTTTGAAAAATATGATGTTTTGATATTGGGAGATTTCAATTTAAATTCTTGTAGCGAATCTGTTGTTATGCAATATAAATATTTGTTATCCTTTTGTAAATTGCAGCAACATAATACCGTCTGTAATAAATTCGGTAAGATGCTAGATCTGGTTCTGAGCAGTTGGGACGTTGAGGCGATCGGTGTGAGTGGTGACGTGGAGCCTGTTGTTCCTGCTGATGCATATCACCCGCCGTTATCAGTGACTGTGCGAAGTAAGTGTACTAGGCAGCCGCGGGGTCACAGGGCTCGCGCGCGTCTTCGTTGGGTTTGTGGTGACAACACTAAGCCGTCAGAATGGAATTTCCGTAAAGCCGACTACCAATCTTTGTATGCTGAGTTATATTCGATCAAATGGGATGAGATATTTTTAATAGCGGACGTTGATGCCGCTGTTACATTATTTTACAATAAGTTATATGAAACTTTTGATAAATATGTGCCCAAGAAAACAAATAAAATATATGATACTAAGTACCAATATCCGGTGTGGTTTACACCCGTCATTATTAAAACTTTAAAGGACAAATATTTTCATCTAAAAAAGTTTAAACAGTTTCATTTAGAGTTCAATCAGGAATTATATAAATTCTACAGACAGCGAGCTAAGGAGTTAATAGATCAAACATACAATGAGTATATCCGACGTTCAGAGGCGGATATAAAGAGGGATCCTAAAAGCTTTTGGACTTTTGTCAAAGGTCAGCAGGCTCATAGGCAAACGTGCACTGAGTTTGAGTATGATGGACGGGTTGTGGTTGGAGAGGAAGCGGCAAATTCCTTTGCTAAGTACTTTAGTTCAGTGTTTTTACCGTGCGACCCCGTCCCAGCTGCAACTAATCCTGAGCTAGAGGTAGCAGAGACACTCTGCTCCTTACGTATCGCTGTAGATGTGATTGACCCAGCCGATATATCAGTAGCAATTCGCCGCCTGAAAACCCATTCGTCTGCAGGGCCTGATGGAATTCCACCGTTTGTACTGAAGGACTGTTTGGAAATATTTAGAGAGCCGCTTCTTTATGTATATAACTTAGCCCTGCAAACAGCAACGTATCCGGCAGAGTGGAAAATCTCACGTGTCACCCCTGTACCCAAGGGTGGCTCCAGGTCAAAAGTGGAGAATTATAGACCCATAGCCGTTCTATCCGCCTTCGGTAAGGTGTTTGAGTCGATACTTAATCGGTACGTCACTGGACAGATCAAAACCCAACTAGCCGAGTGTCAGCATGGTTTTAGAGCCGGTAAGTCTACAGTTACAAACCACATCAACTTTGTAGACTATGCCGTCACCGAGATGGACAAAAATAAGCAGGTTGATGTGGCTTATTTCGACTTTAAAAAGGCTTTTGATCGAGTCCAAAATGACGTCCTATTAAAAAAACTGTCGGTCATAGGATTTACCCCAAGGTTACTTCAACTCTTCTCGAGTTATCTCTCTGACCGTTTGCAGTATGTCCAAATTTTGGGACACAAATCCGACCCATATGCAACAACTTCCGGTGTAAGTCAGGGAAGCACCCTGGGACCTACACAATTTATTGTTATGGCGAATGACCTGCCGAGGGTGGTTAGGACGGCGTGCTGTCTCATGTTTGCTGATGACCTGAAGCTATTTATGGGTATTAGTAGTGAGCAGGACTGTGATGCGTTACAGAGGGACATTGATATGGTAGTAAAGTGGAGTGAAGCAAACCACTTAGAATTCAACACTTCTAAGTGCAAAACAATTTCCTTCACCCGTTCGCGTGCGCCCATCCAGCATAACTACCACGTTTCGGGTGTCCCTTTGGAGCGTGTCAACGAAATTAAAGATCTAGGACTGACTTTAGATGTAAGCATGACGTTCAATCAGCACATCATTCATATTTGTGTTAAGGCTTTTCAATCGCTTGGCTTTGTTATGAGGCAGGCAAATAAATTTAAAGATAGGAATGCTATACTTACATTATATTATTCTTTCGTACGTAGCAAATTGGAGTATAATGCGCTCGTATGGGATCCCCATGAGCAAAAATACAAGCTCATGATAGAACGGGTCCAACGGAAATTTGCTCGGTATCTATATAAAAAGGTATATGGATACTACCCATATTTGTATCCGTCTCTGTTTGTTGCGGGAATGGTGGGCATCAACACGTTAGAAGTGAGACGTAAGTGTGCGCTGTTGATGCACTACTATCTATTACTTAATAATAAAATTGACGACGGGACCACCTTAGCTCGCTGTTCACTGTTTGTTCCGGACCGACTGCGGCGGTCGCGGGCCTGTGCCTCACGAAGCTTGTTCGCAGCTCCCACTGTGCGTACCCAAACTGCTCGATATGCGCCCACAACCCAGGCGATGAATCTGCTGAACGCCCTAATTGCTCAGGAACCGGATCTAGATCTGTTTATGAGTAGCAATAAAGATATGCTTAATTATTGCTTACGATTTTTAAGTTAAAAATGCTGCCGATGTATGTTGCTGGCGAAATGTGGGTGTACTGTTAGGTACACCTCTGCCTAACCCTTCGGGGATTACAGGCGTGATGTTATGTCATGTATGATTTTTAAGTTAAAGTGTGTTGTTGACTTGCTGCACGCGTTGGTGCAAACTGTAAGTGTGGCAAGTACCTGCTTATATAAATAAATAAATAAATAAATAAATTCCCGCTGACTTTTGCTGCTGGATATCTGACTTCCTGAGTGAACGGTCGATCCGAGTGGTCATTGATGGCTGCTCCTCCGACCTTATGGCTATCCATGCCGGAGTTCCTCAGGGGTCTGTTCTCTCCGCGACACTTTTCCTGCTGCACATCAATGACCTTTTTGTTCCTGGTATTGTTGGGTACGCGGATGACAGCACTGTCATGGAGAGCTATATATCTAGTGCAAAAGCCAGCGGTGATGAAGTACGTTCATTGAGAGAGGCCATGGTAGAGCGCACGAATTCAGCCTTAAGTCTTGTCTCCAAGTGGGGTGACGAGAATCTGGTTGATTTCAACGCCACCAAAACGCAAGTGTGTCTGTTCACCGCCAAAAGGAGTCCGTTTGATCTGGCCCCTACTTTCCGGAGTGCGTCTGTACAAGTCATGGACAGTCTCGAGCTCCTTGGCACGAAGTTGAGCGCGAATCTGAACTTCGGCGCCTACATTGAGTCAAAAGCTCAAACTACATAGCCTGGCCCACCGCCGCAAAGTCGCTTGTTTGTCGGTCTTCTACAGACTGTACTTCGGAGAGTGTGCGCAGGAACTCCACGGGCTGATTCCACCATCTCCCTTCTCCCATCGGGAGACTAGGCGTACTGCAGGTTATCACCCATACCTAGTCGATGTTCCACACATTCGAACGAAGCGCTTTGCTAAGTCCTTTATTATGCGCACAGCCAAGGAGTGGAACTCCCTGCCTGCGTCGGTTTTCCCGAGTTCATATAACCCCAATCTATTTAAGTCGCGAGTAAATAGGCTTCTCCTGGGTAAGCTCGTTCCATCCTCGACCTCATCTTTGCCCTTAGGGTAAGATTGAGGTCAAGAGCAAGCCCCTTGCAAATAAAAAAAAAAAAAAAAAAAGATGTGTATGAAAAATATTCGTTGAAATAAAAATAGCAAACCTGTTGGGTTGAATGCTCTAAGCATGTAGTGAGAATTTGATATTGATGAAATGTGAATTCTGCCGAAAGAAGTAAATTAATTAATTAAATTTAACCTCAGTATTGTCTTTATTTTTACTGCTCCCTTGTATCTTTTTTGCCTTTCATGTAATATATATCCCACCAAAAACATTCTGTAAAAAACTAGCCAAGTCTCGATGGAGCTGCTTGTTTATCTCTAAAAAGGAATGAAATCTAGACAAAGTCGTGCCAAGTCTAAGGTTCCTTACTGCGATTTCTTTATTATTATAGTTAATGTTGTGTCACTTGGCCGTTGAACATTCTTTATACGTTAGTGGGTACAAGTCAATTTTGTTTACACGTAATGTTATATCTGTTGTAACTACCTATGTTTGTTAAGCGAGATAATAACCCATACTAGTATTGGTAATTGAACGCTAGTGTCTCATTTTAGGCTGTTGTTGCTTGTGCAACACATGCATTCAGCATTGACAATGTTGACTTCTGCTCTCTTCTTTTTAGAGCGTCAAATCAGCCACCGATCTAACATAAAATAGACGTACGGACGGACTTCTATCAATGATTAGAAGTCCGTCTGTACTGGAAATCATTTTTTATACGTTTGATTCAGGCTCGCCTACACATAAGTATTATTGAAATACGTAGCTTTATCAAGCCTACAATTGACTGGTTATTGAATCATCGTTTTCCAAGTGGCAATTTTCCATCGTCAATGGGTAGCGGTTCTGGCGGCAGATTGGTGCAATGGTGTCATGGAGCACCTGGTTTTGTACCCTTGTGTACCCTTCAACGGCCAAGTCACACAACATTAACTATAATAATAAAGAAATCGCAGTAAGGAACCTTAGACTTGGCACGACTTTGTCTAGATTTCATATCTTTTTAGAGATAAACAAGCAGCTCCATCGAGACTTGTCTAGTTTTTTACAGAATGTTTTTGGTAGGATTTCACTTCTTTTTGTAGAAACGTAGGCATATTGATTTATTTTTATTAGATTTTCTTATTTGACACATTTTTTTTCTTTTTAGGACACATTTTTTTCGTAAAGGCGGTATGTCGATCTTTAATAGTTTGGTTGGGCTCTTGTGTTTTCAAATAAGGGTTACCAGGTACTCCAGATCTTCGATTATCCTAGTTTTTATAGTTTTCCCTTTATGTGGCCATTAAACCCTAACTCTGTACCAAATTTCAGCTCTCTAAGTTTATGGAAAATACTAGTTCTATTCTGATGATCATGAGTGAGTGTCATATATGCGAAACTTTGCTTTCGCTTAACTTCGGAACTAAATGACCTACAGACTTGATTTTTTTTATTTTAAGTGTTATTTTATAGCTTACTGGATGTCAAAAATTTCTGCGTTCTGGTCTTATCCAGAGGTTCTCAAATAGGGGCCTGAAAATGCGGCGAAATGGTTCCAGTAAAGGATGGTACGGCAGTGTTTGCTTCGCGCTCGACTTGGCGGGGGCACTGCCGTGCCCCCCGATAAAGGTGTTTAAAGCAAGCAAAAAGCGAAGATGTACCTAAAAGTGAATAAAATTCAAGATAATTTAATTAAAATGTATGCACAGGTAACAAAAACACTGTGCGAACATGGATTTAATGCCTTGGGCTTTTTATACCTTCGGGTGATGCAGAGACAAAACACAGTAGGTGCAATACAACAAAATATGTTTATTCACGAGTTGTTTGATGTAGCAAACTAACTAATTAATTACACAACTAACTACTACAGTTAGTAATTTTCAAAACTAACTACTAGTTATGAAAATAAAGGGCGATGTAGATGAGATACGCTGACTGCCGCCAGTTTGCGAGTCTCGTTTTTCCATTCGTTAGCGCGACTGGTTTGGACGTAAATCATTTTATGTGGCGCAAACAGCACTATCTCTCTCTTACCACCTATTGTTTTTAGCGTATGTTCATGTTTGTTTTGATTTCATGTTGGTATCGTATGGATAGAACTAACTTATTAGAGTACCTATTTTAGCTAATATAGTAAAATGGTAATAAAACTTGTTTCTTTCTTCATTGCTGTAACGTTGGTTTTCACATTTATTATTTAAATCAAGTAAGATATATTGAATGTCTCACGGCTTCGCCAAGTAGGTCTCGTTCAGACAAATGCCGGGCAATTAGTGCCTGACGCTGATGTTGGTTACTGGATCTTGATTAGTGAGGTTGGAGATGCGAAACTGTTTCACGTTTCACAAGTGTAATTGAATTAAACCATTCCCACCACAAGTATTGTTTTTAATCGCATCAGCTATAATATGCCAAATAGACCAATAGTACAACAGGAAATAGTCACATGTTTCAGTGTTCCATTGTCAATAGGGTTATATTGTCCTAAGAGTGTACAACATGACACCTGTGCCCGTTGATACATAAAAGCGTATTTGCGACGTGTTTTTACTGCGACGATTTTGGAATAAAATAACATCATGTCTTCTAACCCCAAGGATACAAATAAAAATGTTTGAATTATTTTTATCTTTTCCCCCATAATAATATACGATAATCTTCTTATGCAAAGATTGTATCTTTCCCAGCCAAATCGCAGTTTCCCTTTGCTCATCCAATATGAAAATAAATCTTCGTCAAGGTGTAAGTAAGTAAACAAAGTGCAAATAATCTATTTGCGTTCTATTCGTGTCTGTTTGCTACGGGAAATATGGCACGGCCTACGCCGTAGCCCCGGCGGTGCTACGAGTAATGACGGCTCTTTATGTTGCTACGGTAATATCTTGATTTTGGGGTAACCTGTGTGGGTATTATCTGTTTTGCGAGTTTTGTATAGTAATTTAGGAACATATTTTTTTTTCAGTACGAGGGTACGAGTATACACATGAAGTACCTGGGTAGATACTTCATATGTAGGTAATTTTAGAGATGAATCTAAACCTAATTACCAATTAGGTAGATAACCAAGTGGCCGAGCTCAAATAATAGGAAACCAAAATCCTATAAATTGAATCACTTTCCTGATAAGGGGGTCATTAACAAAAAGAAAGAAAAATTTAGGACCATCCAATCGGTTGAGTAACCAAATCCGACTATCTAGACAAACAGGTACCCACGTAAGTAGGCACTACGTAGGAAATCTCGTAACAGTTATTTTGAGACATCCTGTGAGTGAGATCTATAATTAACCGAGTCTACCTACATAACGATAAAGTTACAGATGTTTGATCTGAAAAGATAAGTTGTATGTGAGTATTGTTTTTAAACTAAATACAAATGGAACAATGCAATGTTTAGTACTTCTCGTTACAGGAATAAAACTTACTTTATCCATTTGTATTCTCCAGTCAACCTCCGATCATGGCGCGTGCAACAGCGTTGAAGATTTCGGGAGCTCACAATAGTTGAAAACCAGAACTATTGTGAGTTCCCGATATCTACGTGACAGTCTAGTGACAGTGTAAGTTTAGTTAGTTTATAACTAAATTCGTGAATGCTTTTAATGTCTTTAGTTGCTGCCAGTTAAGATGGCAATAGCGGTCATTGCCCTTTCCCTAATATCTCTTCGTACGAACAATAACAAATGAACCATATATCGTTTTTCATAAGAAAAAATGTTGAAGATCACGGATATATGACGATTCAAGACGTGAACAGGCTTAATTTGGATTTCAAAGTTAAGAACTTTAGTAAATGTAGGTGGGTCAATTACCGCTATTGACATCTTAACTGGCAGCAACTGTAGCAGTAGTTCATTTTATAACATAACATTGTTAAATTGTAACATTCGAACAATCTTCCTCAATTCATTTTCAATGAGCCCCGACCTGCTTGTCAAGTCGTAAACCCGTAATACTGCGCTATAAAACCAGCAATTTGCCTGTATCTGTAATTAAATCTTTGATATTCCTAAACAACGTTCGTTGCGAAGTTACGAACAATTTTTAATTTGGCTTTTTATAATGAAAATCGTGAGTCAGGTAAGATTTCTCATTCTGTAGAAATGTTCACCCCTTTTTAAGTTAAGTAAAACATAGAAAAAGATCTTGCTTTCTGTTTAGGTTTATTGTCTAAGGAAATTTTGCAGCAGTTATGGCTGTGTGTCGTTTGGCAATTATTTTCAGATTTATAAAAACAAAAACGGGCATTGAATTATTGGCTAATTCAAATTAAAATATTTTATTTCAGACCATAGATCCATATTTTGTTATTAATAATAATAAAACTTAGTATTAAATTAAATTTACAACATCAAACAACACTGCATTATTTGGAAAAGTGTGTCTGAACACTTACCCAATTACGCAAGAGGGGTCCCACCGGTCTGAAAACACATTCAGGATGCCATTGGAGGAGGAGCGCTAGCTCGCCATCATGGAAGCGCATCGCTTCCGCATGATCGCGGCGAACCCGTCGACGCACGCATCCACGACCATCCCTTACGCGTTACATCGCCATGGCAACCCCAACTGCACCCTGAATGCGTTATTGTACAGTACGCGCAGGTTGCTGTATGCCCGCTGTGTATACTTAGTCCACAGGCTGCAGGGGTAAAACGACTGGCAGAAAGCTTCAAAAAGCGTTATCTTTACAATTAATAATGAAATAATAATACAATTTAATAATTATGTTTTCAAAATAGTGGAGATGCATTAAACCTGTATTAATCAATACCTTCATTAATTGATTGAAAGACAAAATCTTCTAAGGCGTCACGTTTCTGAAATCGGAAGGTCGTAGCGTGCCGAAGATATCAAGTTAGTTTGAAGCAACGGAAGCATAATGTGTTAACGAAGTCCAGTCGACCATACACCTGTGTTCGAAGTGTCTATGTATTGCTTTATGATTCTAGTATACATACAGTAAACAAGTAACTGAGAGCTTTAGATTGAATGGATATACGGAAAATCTCCTATGCTCCACGCTAGGATTATTTCCTGATTGGTCGTGTTATCGATGAAGGAAAACGTGAACTTTATTTATTTTTTACTTCATCTTTGTGTCCATTTTACTTTGCAGAATGAATACATAATACTTTTTATCACAAAAAGAAGTTTTTCTTACAGGCACTCCAAATTTTTGTATATCTTTTGTTTTTTTGACAATGACCGTGGCGACACAATTGTTCAGATTTCTTAAACGTTGCCATGGTAACACGTCGTATTGTTTTACTCAAAAGTATTATGTTCATTCAATCGAGCTACTCAAAGTTATTTAAGAAGCCTAACAAGTGTTTGACTCGTTAATCATAAAAGAGTAAATTGAAAGAGGTGAAACAATACTATAGTAATATGTACCTTTGCTCAATCTGATTCCCAAAGTAGGCCAAAGTTTTATTGGGTTTTTCCATCTGCAATTTGTCAGTAGCAGTCACAGAGACTGGAATTATGCCCGGTTGATGGCAAAAGGCTTGGCCCTATTATATGAGACTTAGACATAACTAAGAAAATGTTGGTGTACTTATGAATACTACTCGTACCTACACATCTACATAATTTAACCTTTCGCGGATTACAGGCGTTAATCTTAAGTACCTTTTGTTGAACATTGTAGTAGCATAACAGATCTTTATTCCCCGATGGGATAGACATACGCCCGTCGGGACTGCGGGTTGTCCGCAAGAGATACCGCGGCCTCGACATGAAGGGCTAAGAAGGGACATGGGTGGTTTTTAGTCAGTAGAAGTCTGACACTCCCTTTCGCTCTGCCCAAGAGCGGGAGGGATTCCTCCCGCTCTTGGAAAATAACCATTTGATGATTTCCACCCGCCAAAAAAAAAGGGATAACCATACATGTATTCATAGAAAAGGTTTGTTTAATACGGCATACCTGTACCAGGAAACTACTGCAGCACTATTACTAGGAATTATTATTAGATCAGCTGTGGTCTAATAATAAACATCTGAAAGCAATTCAAGCATGTCGATCTGCGCAGTCATTGTGCTAGTGGTCGTATCGGCTAATGGCTTAATAACAAACAACTGTTCTTGCTTTTCAGCTGAATCAAAGGTTTGACACAGAAAGTTTAGTAAGGAGGTTCCTCTCTCAAGAGTCCTGACCACCGGTGGTTCGAAACCTATTTGCGCTGCTGGTGGGCTACAATTGTTTTTTTTCATTTTGTACAAATATAAAAGATATAATTATGTCAAATCGTGCAAAGCCAGAAAATAAAATGATATTTATGTCAAAATTAATAAACGGATTAATAACCTCTGAAAAGGAGAAATTCATCAATTAATTAGTAATAGTGGTTACATTGTGTGTTACATTTTGTTTCTGTTTTTGTGTTGTTTCTGTTTTCTGTTTCTGTTGTGTGTACTTTAGGGCTTTCAAATACCGGATATTTTCAATACCGGTATCAAGTCCGGTATTGGAGGTCAATACCGTGATCACGGTATTAATACCGGTATTACCTACTAACCTTTAAAGTACGTGTTTTTATTTTTAAAACAGTCTTCATTATTCTTATTTATTATAAATAGCTTTCGGATATAACAATTTGGTATTGGTAGATTATTTAATTAGAAAGGACTAAGATTTTGAACAATCAAAACTTAAACTATATCAAGTCTTTTTGTAGGAAGGCATTTCACAAGGAGTTTGAAAAGTACAAATATCAAAAAGTATACGTTTTTATTAGTATTGAAATTTCTCATGTAATCAACAAAAGTATCAATATTTGTAGAAACGTAAGTATAGCTTAATTAGCTATTAGCCATCATTCACAATAGCCTACTGAAAAAAGCACGCTCTGCTTCAATAGTCGTAGGTACCACAGACAGTAAATATCTCTAAGCTGCCGATAGGAATGGATGGATGTGTCTTCATTTTCACTCATCATCATTAATAACCATTTCAGCTAAAAGACGTCCACTGCTGGACATGGGCCACCATTTTTTTTTGGGGTTTGGGAAATCATCAAATAAAATCCCGCACTGGGTAGAGCGAAAGGGAGTGTCAGACTTCTACAGACTAAAAACCACCCATGTTGCTTCTTAGCCCTTGTGCCGAGGCCGGGTTATCTCTTCCGAACAACCCGCAGCCCCGACGGGCGTCGACCCTTCCATGTTCCTGATATATTTTTAAGGCGCGCGTAGAACATGAACGCGCCGGACATAGGCCTCCCTCAGGTGTCGCTACATTGACCGGTCCCATGCGCGTATCCAACGGGTCCCCGCAACCTTCACCAGGGCATTCATTCAAATTGGTCGAATCATTGGCAACACACACGAGAAAATATCGCGTAACTGTCCGAATGCTGCCCAGCCAAGTCAGATTCGACGAATACCACTCTTCCTCGAAGTTACACCAGCTAGACCATTTACACCATTTGTCTCAGGTAGACATAATCGTCCACAACTTCGAGTGTATTAGTCTCCGATTTTTAAAGGTGTGGGTGTTACGTGGACATTCAACATGACTTTGGTTTTGTTCATGTTTATTTTAAGACCCACTGAGGTCATCGAGCACTTTACTGAGGTCCTCCATGGTCTCAGCCATGACCACTATATCGTCGGCAAACTGAAGGTGAGGGATGTACTCGCTATTGACGTTGATGCCAAGATCTCTCCAATCCAGAAGCTTGAAGACATGCTCCAGTGTAGGTGTGAACAGTTTCGGAGATATGACGTCTCCCTGTCACACAAAAATTGGTTCCGAGGTCTATTCCTGAAGTCGTACTGACATGGTGGCGTTTATGTACAAACACTTGAATTCCTCGACGTACCTGTAATCGATTTGGGACCGTTGGAGACACTGCAGTCTGGATCGAATGATAGGGTTTCTCGTAGTCCACAAACGCTAAACAGAGAGGCAGGTTATACTCTTCGGTCTTTTGAATAACCTGACGCAGTGTATGTATGCTGTCTACGGTACTAAAGCCTTTTCGGAATCCGGCTTGTTTCCCGAACAAGCCGGATTGAGTCGAAGGCTGAAAATCGTCAAACCTGCGAGCGATATCATTTCCACTGCTCGTATTCAATGAAGTAGAAGGTTCTTCTATGGTCATATCGTGTTCATGATCAGTCATTGTCTTACTGTCTCTTAGATCGTTTCATGAGTCATTATTATATTTTAAACATGCAATTAAATTTACGATAATACATGTAATGTTTGCAATACCGTGATCACGGTATTGAGGCGTCAATACCGGTATTGAAAAAGGCCCATATTTAATCCGGGATCACGGTATTACGGGATCCCGTAATACCGGTATTGAAAGCCCTAGTGTACTTGTGGTATGTGCCAAATAAATATATTTTCTTTCTTTCTTTCTTTGTTTATTGGTACTATACTCCCCTACCCATAGATATTTGTTATTGCAGATGCAACTAATCAAGTTGGCTATTGATTCCTGATGTTGATACACTGTCTGTTAGTATTTACTCTCGTAACATATCGAGTTACTCGGATTTGATTATTCAATCGACCCGTTTGTCTATTGGACCAATCTTAGGTTCAATTAGGTCAGTGAAGGTTAAGGGGTAGGTAGAAATATATTTGTAGTAGTTTTCATCGATTCATCTTCCTATATAGGGTGTAAAAGTAGGTACCCTTAACGCTCCCCCCACTGCGATATTTTTTTTGCTTTAGACTATACCTGGGAACCTCCCAGTTACGGAAATATTGGGGGTCAAAGTTCCAAATTTTTCACAGCTGTTTTTGTAAATAATAGTTTTTCAGGTTATAACTTTACTTAAATTACCTCCATGACCCGTTTACTATTCAAAGTCTCCACTAGCACAATGTTTTAAGTGCTACATTGAGTTTTACCGTAAAATGTGATTTTTGACTAAATTTTTTTTTTTAAAAGTTTACCAAATTTTTTAAAAGTTTTTTTTAAAAAAAGGTCCCCCTCCTCCTTGCGTCGTTTTTCCTCAATGCTGAGGGTCGTGGCCTCTTTGAATCACTTTCTCCCGGACTGTCTTGCGCCAGCTCACTCTGTCTTCGGCAGCATGTAAGGCATCGCAGACTGAAGTGTTTAGGGCAGAGCGGAACTGGTCTGACCAGCGCATTGGGCTTCTGCCTCTGGGTCTTCTCCCGCCTACTTTGCCCGTTATCAGTAGCTTTTCGAGGTTGTCGCCTCTTTTTCTGGCAATGTGCCCAAAGAACTCAAAGCTTCTTCTCGAGCATGTGGTGCTGAGCCTCATTGGAATCTTGAGCTCGGTTAGGATTGAATCATTGGGTCGGTGTTCTGTCCAATGAATTCCGAGCATTTTCCTCCAGCACCACATCTCAAACGCATCGATGCGCTGGCGGTCAGCTTTCCTGAGCGTCCAGGTCTCTGCTCCATAAAGAAATATGGAAAAAATTAGGGTGGTAATGAGCTGCTTCTTCGTCTTCCTCGAGATGTTCCTGTCGGTCCATACACGGTCCAGCTGGGCCATGGCAGTTTTTGCCATGCCTATCCGTCTTCTAACGTCCTTTTCACATGACCCGTTATTCGCTATAATGGAGCCTAGGTATGTGAAGTCCTTTACGGTTTCTAGGTTAAGTCTGTTGGTCATGGTGAGTGACAGGCTACGATCGACTGTCATGACTTTGGTCTTGGTTCTGTTTATGAGAAGCCCCATCTCCCTGCTGGTTCGTTCCAATCTCTCCAACAAGATGCACATTTCCTCTTCATTGGCCGCAAAAAGTGTGGTATCATCAGCATACCGTAGATTTGTGATCTTTTTCCCGCCGATGGAAACGCCGATGGAAAAAAAAGGTATCCCAGCAAAAATGTTTGCTTAAGGGTACTTAGTTTGATGTACAGAATGCTTGGTTGACGGCTGTGTGATGGGTTGATTTACACCCTGTATATGAAGCACCAGGATTATCTACGTAAACAAATCATGCATCATCATTATATTCTTCCTAACTTTATTGCAGCTGAATACGAGTATTTTGCACGAGGCGATTGCCTTTCCCATTGTAATTTCCACAATCAGGATATCCTTTGGCAAGACTGGTTGAAACATAAATATCATAATGCACCGTTGAGTTAATAATCAATCAAAATTAATAATCCATATTACGTAAGGGTAGCTGTTGGCTGTCTGGCTTGTGAATAAACCCTAGTACTTTTTTTGATAAAAGAAAAATCGGTTCATCATCGGCCTAGCCTTTTTCCAATTATGTTGGGTTCGGCTTCCGGTCTAACCGGATGCAGCTGAATATCACTATTTTATTTGCAGCGACTACTTACCTGATCTCCATAACCCAGTTACTGCTGGGTAATATGCCCTTGGTATGACTGGTTGTGTGACTTACGGGCCACTGACACTGACTACCTGTTACGACGATAAAAAGAACATCAGTTAAAATATGAAATCATGCCTACTTAAAAAAATATCATTGTAACAGATTCAAAAATGTTAGTAGATGTAAGTATGAAGATTTGTACCAAATAAAAGGGTATCTCATTACATTAAAGATAAATACTAAACTTGTGATATTGCGTTAACAATGAGCCCTAAAACTCCAGTGAAAAGGCTTTGTTGAAAGGTGTCAAGTTTAAATTGCAGTTTCATTATTATGAAGATTATGGCGAATCACAAAAGTTTAATTGAGTTTAAGAATTAATTAAAGAGCACTTTATATTTTATAACAAAAGTTGGGCTAAGTCTAGACGGTTCAGACCCTAGGTTATCTAAAGATAAGCGCTGTTGCATGTTACGTCGGACTAACCTTGTTCTAAATACATTTTAAACAATGGCAGTGGTGGCTAGAGTGGTATTCAGTGTCTGGGAAGTTTTATATTTTCAGATAATCAAATCAAAATGTGTGAGTAATCATTTACAATTAGATTTTCGGTAGTGACAAGCCGTATGGGGTTTCCATATCAACCCGTCCCTACTACTAACCTACCCCTGTTGAACCCCACTGAGGGTTATTTGTTAAAACTCGTCAGCCATTCGTTCTCGCGATGAATGAACGAATTTAAAATTTCAATTACTTTTTAGAATTGTTTGGCTCCAGCACAACAAAATATTATTTGAATCCGCTAGCGTGTCTATTGAAAGTTATTCTAATGTATTTTTGTGTTGTTTGTTTTGTAATGTACGTGTTTAAATCTCTATATGTTACAATTTCTATAGAATGAAAGTCAATCAGATGAAACAGGCGATGCGATAACAATGTTACTTTGATCGTCCTGCCATTTTGAATTCAAATCTAGAACAGTGAACTGGTCAAAGAACAGCCGCACGGCTATTCAAAGGCATAGTTACGTTAGACGGTTAACAGACGGATGATCATTCTTTTCCTGTCCTGCAAAGCACTTTGTAGTTATTTGATAGTTGGTACCGGTAGTCTGAAAACCGTAAATCCGACAATGAGTCTAACCGATCCAGTAAAAATGTCCTGGAGGTAAGATATTACCAGTATTTTGCTAAGAGTGACTTTACTACGGGTGGTATCGAGCCGAATCCAACCTACTTTTTTAATTTTTTAAAGAACCTAATAAAACAAGATGCTGGTGGAATACATAAACTTCACATTTTTTGAAGTCGGTCAAAAATTGAAACACAGACGTTAAAATAGAAGTCTCCACCAAAATTCCACCATCATCATAACCATTCCGGCCATTATCCCAATGTATTTGAGACTACTGATAATTCTCCATTATTCGTCATCTTAGCAGTCAAGAATCCATCTGCCTTAAATGCCTATAGGCAAGGTGGAAAGATTCCTCATTCCTCAAGTACAAGCGTAACTCAAGACAGGTTGGCACCACTCAAGATTACGTCAACCGTTGCTTGAAACTTCAAACAATCTTGTTTGACACAACACGATTGTTAAATTATTATCGGAGACATAAATTATGAAATATTTATGACCTTTATCAGTAATTATCGGGGTGGTTTGAACTTTGAAGGTCGAATTTGTTCATGTTCAATGATAATGAAGGACTAATGATGGCTTTGGTATAACTTTGTCGAAATTAATACTTGACATTACCTACGTACCGAACCATTTAATAACGTATATTATTTTTTTCTATGAAGATTCTGTGATAATGGATACTGAATTTGAATACCGTTTATTCAAATTCAGTATCTATTATTATAAGGTCCTTTAAACGCAAGATTAGGCTCAAACTGCTGGTATTATCCTTGAAGAGCCTCTAGGTATATTATGTTTTATAGCTCGATCTCTGGCTTACATTATTACTAAACCTAATTTCAGAAAAGTCTTGGTCTAAGTCTACTGTTAGTGACACTTAACTTGAATAAGGGCCGTAAAGTTTACTATCCTAGAATAGAATAGTTTTTTAGCTCTTACAGTTTGCGAACAAACTTATCCCAAATATAAAGTAAGCCGACCAAGAAGTACGAATACAATATAAAATAAAACTAAAGCCACTTAATCCACCCGTGATCCGATTCCCAACACATAGTTTCGTTCGTAAGTCGAAATATTCGTGTAATTTGATACCGATGGATGTCTTCCGACATCGTTTTCGAGTAAGTGCTGTAAGTTCAACTTTGAAAAGGTTCGTTTGTGAACAATGGTTTTAAGTGTCACAAAGGGCGCGAATACTAAACGAATGGAGGCTTCACGGCTTCGGCAAGCGTTGGGCGGGCGGGGGCGCGCGGTAAGCGGGGGTGCGCGCCGCCTAACGGGGATGCCAGCTTCGGAAAACTCTACTGTTTTATGATTAAAGCTTTAGTGAGAAAAGCTCATAGTTTTTTTTTTTTTTTTTTAATATTACACAGACAGTTAATAGAACAGTCAACTATATTTCATCTTATTACTCCCACAAGAATAAAAGTAGGTTGACTTACTTCGCATATTTAAAACTTTTAGCTTGTCATTCGGTTACCAATTTTTGTTGCATCTGTAGTACATCTCAAAATATAGTTTCGAAATAAACGTGCATTCATATCACTCATACATTCAAAGTTATATACACACGTGAGTTGACACGAAATTAAACCTAACAGATTTATACAAAACAAAACCCAACAGTTTCCAGGCAAAATACGTACAAATTCTGGAAAATCCGTAGGGTTCCATCTGGCAACACATCGGCGTAGGGCAGACTTGAGCGCGCGACAGCGGCGGGCGAACGCCGCGCTAGCCTCCGCGACACGCGCCAACAAAACAACTGAACAGTGATATCTTCAGTGAAAAAATGCTAGTTCATTAGTGAGGAGCCGACCTTGCCTGTTGCACGACTCTACGTTCCACACAAGAAGGAACTAAGCCCGCGCCATTTTGGGGACCGCGGAGTTTTTCGTGAGTACCTTACATTTCTTTTGTTGTTCAAAGTTACGTTAAGTAGCATTTTAAAGCTTCTTCTGGTACTGGCAGTTTGGCTTTGTGTTTTACGGAGAATATTCTGTATTACACAGTTGAATGATTTTTTGAATTAACGTCGGCGTCGGTTGGCGCCCGTCGGTACCTCGGTCGGCGTGGATGAAGTAGGATTGGTAGAATAAAATAACAAAAAAAGTTACTCGGACAGAATTATTCAGAATTATCATAAAATCTGGGGTATTTAGACTATCTTGGTAAGAAATATTTTTTTATTTCTGAACGCTGCCTAAAAATTAATCCATTTGAAACGACTCAGAGCGCGCCTAAAAGTACTAATTCTTTGTGTCCCAAATTCTCGGAACGTCCATTACTGAAATAATTCTCCAAGGTCTATTAATTTACACTTGAATGGGTCGGAAATTGTAGGTTTTATTGAATGAACGGTAATAAAGTTTGTATTAGGAAGCGGTCTGCTATGAAAGTTTCCGCCAGTATCCGGCGGCTCCCGGCTGCCTCTGTGCGTGACATATTCGCTTCCTGCGACGGGAATTTGCGAAACAACACATTTTGAGAAGTAGCATTTGTTTTGTTTAAAGGTTGCTTAGAGAGCTCTTGGTTGAGATTATGTGATGAGTTGGGCCATAATATCGCCTCTTATTCTTTCATTATAATTGTTATTGTTAAAGCACGTTAGAATGTTACTAAAATATGGTTCATTTACATTCAAATTATAATTTTAAAAGCCAATAGTGAACTCTAACATTACCCAATATCACCTGGTCTATTCCGCCCGCCATCTCAGAAAACGACGCAGAAAGCTTTATTGCTTTCAATTGCAGCTTTATTTTAGTGCAATAGATTTTACTCCGATAATCTGATGGATGAGTCACTGTGTGAGGTATGATATGGCTAGAAAGGAGGTGACTGCTGAGATGATGAGTAATAGAAGTATATGCAAGAAGAAGACATGGTGCACCGACCCCAAATAAATTCTAATAAGGACGATAAAATGACGATGATGATCCGATGATTCGGATTCACGTCTTAGCCGTAGGTTCAGCCGACTGACCTTTGTCGCTTTCTTCATCTCGTTAAAACTTTATAGCGCCGTTCACATACTTAGCCAAATGAACGGGAGAACAAAGAAAATGTGGCTGCAAACGGGTAATTTATTCGAAGGGCACGTCACGGGTTAATCTGACAGGAGAGGAGCAGATATTCTCTGTTTCGTGGACCGAACATACACGATTTATTATACACGAATGGACTAATGATCGCGCACGAGGGGTGTCTGCTTTCTCAATTAGACCTTTTTATGATATTCGATGTGGCCATTGGATAGGTTGCTAGGAAACGGGCCAGAAATTAAGCTACGTAGTGTATAATTATGTATACCATAGGCCGGACATTTTAATTCAAGCTGTATGTTTGAAATACTTTTGGTTGGTGATCAATTATTATTAATTAGTATAGCTTTTATTCTGTAGCTAAATATATCTTATAGCCCATATTTACACACTGCTGGGCAAAGGCCTTCCAATCATTATTCAAATTTAGTAAGGCAAATAATTATAAAATGTATTTAGGGACGCAGAGAATTGATTATACCTAGACATTGCTAAGTCTTGTACGGTTTTCAGAAATAAACTTCAAGTTGTGTTAAAATTTCTACTGATCTACACTAATAGTGTGTGTGTATGTTTGTAATGAATAAACTCAAAAACTACTGCACCGATTTTAAAAATTCTTTCACCGTTAGAAAGCTACACTCACCCTGAGTAACATAGGTTTTTTTATCTCTGTATTCCCACGGGAACGGGAAGTACGCGGGTGATGCCGCGTGACGTCCGCTAGTATTATAGAAACTACAATCTCGTAGTAGGAATTGCTCATTAACAGCCATGGAGTCTGCAAGAGGCTCACCATTACGTGGAACTTCATCACAACTGGCAAAATATGTGTGTACTAATTGGGAGTACTCAAACCCATAATTCGCCAGTTGCCTTGACAGGCGTGATGTTGTGTTATAATGTCATAGTGGTTTCCTATCTGATCCGCTTCTTACGTTTTCAAATTCATATTATGTACGTTCTAAGGAGTTTCTACAATTAGACACCATTGACTAACGACGAAGGGAAACATCGTGAGGAGACCCTGGACTGGACGTTTTTTTTTTTTTGAGGCGTGTGAAATCATCAAATAACCCCTCCGGCTCTTGAGCAGAACGGAAGGGAGTGTCGGGAGTGTCAGACTTCTATTGACTAAAAACCACCCATGTTCCTTCTTAGCCCTTGTGGCTAGGCCGCGGTATCTCTTTCGAACAACACGCAGCCCCGACGGCCATGGACTGGACCTCAGTTTAAAATCGCCAACTCGCATTAATCAGGCGTTAACAAGCTGATTCCTTCTACTCTGTATGATGAGTGGTCTTTGTCCGATATTCGGAATATTAAATGTTGTAGTTTTTGTAATAAAGATCGAGTTTTCTGGTTTACGTTTGTAGATTGAATTAGTGGATTCTCAGAAAAGGAGAAACTTTTAGCCAAGTGGGGTTAAGGTTGTTTTTAGAGTACTAGCTGTATTAAGTATTATTATATTAGTTATTGGATTTTTTGATTTAAACAAGCTAGAGTGCCTTAAAAATATAATCGGAGCAATTTATGAATGACAACTTTATAAAATAAATCGGGTTCAAAATAATTATTCCTACTCAATTATTTTGAAAGACAAGTACAATTGACAAGTTTTTGAAACAAATATAATTTTGTGGTTTGCTATAACCAACCACACGCAATACTAATTAATCCATTCAAATTGTATTTACAAGACCGAGTAAAGTGAATTATTAATAAATGCAAACAACGTTTATAAATTCAGTTTGGGGTGGTAACATTTAATATTGCGGTTACCGGCTTTAAAAACTGAAATCCAAATGCAGTATGAATTTAAATAGTATGATGATAATTTATGAGGAGCTCTTGCGGTTGCCTTTTTAAACCTTTTTCATCGTTAACGCTGTTGAGTTTTGTACTATTGAACTTTGAACTATCTCTTTTGAATTTACTTGGTGTGTTAAGTTAATTGAATGCGCGTGAATGAGAAAGCACTTTTTTTGTCAGTGCTTTTCATTAAATAAATATGGAGGCGCTCTTGGCTAAATAATAACAGACGAACAGGTCTTCAAGTTTGAATAACCATCACCATAGTGGATGAGTGACCATCCATTACATATCGAGTTCCCGTTGTGGCTTGGAAAGCACACTAACCCGTTGCTCTTGGTTGCCATTTGTATACCTTTAATAGTCGTTACGAGTAGCCAGACGCCTAAAGATCGGATTACCAGTATTGTCAAGGGGTATAGTATTACCCAATAAATGAATTGTGGAGACCAGATAAGCAGTCGCTCCATGTAAAATACTGATTGGAAGTCAATCCTTTTTTTAATAAACATTTCATGTCCTTTTTAACAATAGCTTGAAAATAATGATTGTGCGCGTTGATAGATGTTTACTGACTGTGACTACCTTTATTGACATTATACTGTATTATTAATAAGTACACGTTTTCCGTGTCATCATTATACGTATACGAGTAGTCGAGTATGTATTTTTTAAACGATTTTACGAAAAGAAAAAAGGCTCCATCGAAATAAAAAAACCAACAGAGGTAGTAACAGCCTTCCTAGAATATCTAAGCACCAAATAAAACAATGTGTTGACAAATTGTTCGAACAGAAAAACAAATTATCCTCCAACATTCCTACTGAGTAATCACACGAGACAGGACACCACTCACAAAATGGCCTATAATTTTCCGTGTAGGTAAATACATATTGTTTTTTGGGACAATGTGTAAGGACTACGTTGACATATACTTTATATTATCCAGGGTGGGGAGGGGACAATACGAAAATAAAATTAAGCTGGGTATACGTCCACATGACTTTCCCAGACTGCATACAAAAATTAAATTAAATATATCCTGTAGGCTAGCCACAGGATATTTTCATAATTTTAGAGTTCTTCTCTTAGATCTTCCATTAGTTGGTTTAAACACATCGCCAAATTTTGAGCTGACACAATTTAAATTGTCATCGACACGCTAAAAAGAATAATAAAGTTGGTTGGAGTAAGTGTAATTTTTTGACTTCTTACTACAAAAAATAAAACTGACTTCAACAAAACATAAAACACAAAAAAAGTGAAAAATAAACATTAGAAGAAAAATCAGTTCCTGAAGTCGGTGGCAAAAAAATTAAATCAAACAAACAAAAGTCACCGACTTCAGAAACTGATTTTTCTTCTAAAGTTAATTTTTCGCTTTTTAGTGGTTCACATGTGCTTACCCCTTCACAGCGTACCGGCGTGATGATATTTATGTTATGAACTGGTGTAAATAATAGACATTTTTTTTAGTAAGACTAATCACTATTGACCAACTTATCCCGGTAGACGAGAAAATTTCAGGCAGGTATCCTATGAGCCTTGAATTTTTTCGCTACTATTGTTAAACGTTTTATACTTCCGTATAAAACAATGGTGTGGTGCTCCAGATATTATTCAAAATGGACGATCCTATTATAATTCACGCCTGAATGATAGCTTAGTACATCTTCATGAATATTTGAAATGGTTTCCGAGTAAATCCTTAGAGAATGCTCCTTAATACGATGCGTAACTAAATCAAATGCTGATTAAAGGCTTACGTAATGCCTAATGAAGTACATGAATTTACAGTTTGTGGTAGGGGTCGGCTGTTTACAATAGAATTATTCCCACCAGTCCCCAGTCTAAGTAAGACCTAAGGGCAAAATATTATTTCATTACTGAAATTTAAACTCTAGGCGCTTGGAAGAGCATTGAAAATGTAAGGTGTTGCTTCGTAGAAATGCGAATGAAAACTGGCATAAGAGCACTAACTCAATAAACTGCGTACTCAGAGAGGTTTATTAAGGTTGTTGGGCAATTAACTAATGATTACTTACGAGTAGCAAGAAATCTTGGCACACTATCTGTTATGCTGTCAGAAAGTTGTCACTGTCATCTGTCGAGTAATATCGATAGTCCATTATTCATTAATGTAAATCTGTTAACAAAGGTGTTACCCATTTAATTTAAATAAATCACTCTATTCTCCACACACAAATTACCTTCAGGTTTAGGGTGTTTTAACTAAGAATAGAAACCTAATTGATACCTTACTAAAAGGTTATCACGGTCAAGCTATCAAGCTATTCGTATAACCCAGCACCTGGCAATCTAGAGTAGCTGTCTGCTGGCTAATTGGTAGTAGTGAACGTTGTTGTTTCACTGAATAATGTTTACTGTATACGTGAGTAATACGCGGTCCCTTTGAGCGTGAAATAGGTAATTTCCCGCGGCCATTACGGGAAGAGTACCCACGTAGGTACCTTTCAACAACACGTTCGTCCATAAAAAGTCAATTTTTTAACGAAAGCGATTGCCTTGTCTCGGTGCAGTAAAACTTGTTATGGCTCCACTGAATTTTTATTGGATCACGTTTATCTGCAGCAATCCGTGTGTCATTTCGTTCTGAATGAGTTTATGAAGATGTGGGGAAGATGCATCGAGTGATACTAGTTTTATTTTACAGTGGATGCTGAATAACAAATTATTACGTTTTCGGTTGTAATGTTCTAAGATATTGCTTTTTTATACTAAAGTTTATATATCTTAGCTTTGAGCCCACTGTAAAATCATCACACATTATGGAATTGTAATAAAGATATGAATATGAATTTCACTCTCTTCCATTTTAGCCTTCTTTAACAGTAATAAAATAATTAGATCACCCATATTGCCAGAACGAAATTACCTACTAAAAACAAACTACCAATCAGAACAAATTCTTTCTCAATGAAATCCAAACACGAGGTGAAAAGAAAGACTAATTACAAATTAGTTCAGGATCAAACTCAGTAAATTACTGACCTTTGTCTCTATTAAGTATTCCAGTCAGTTTTGTGCTACCATCAGTAAATTAGCTATTTCCGAGTCTGATATCCCGGTTAATCAAGCATTGAATAAATTATTTTTACGTTTCTACAGACGCACTTCGGGATTGTGTGTCCGTGAATCAATTGTGGGTTTTACGTTTCAATAAATAAGTAAATAAATCTTGGATTGGAAATGTAGCTTCTCCTTTATCGTCTGGTTGTTGCCTAACCCGGTGGCAAAGTTTTTATGCCACCCTAGGGCCACTAACTTGGCTGTACATGTCGTCATGAAATATCTCTCAGGCATGCAAGTTCCCTCACGATATTTTCACGGTGAAAATGTAGTTAAACAACTTTAAGCCTAAATGACGTCTAGTTTCAAAATCTATACAAATAAAAAACATAATGATGTAGAGGTAGAGATAAAGAACATTATATGTCTGGTACAGGATGAGAAAATACAGTCTTATTCTGAAACTTATTTCTTCTTGTTCACTTAGTTAGTAACTCCGAAAAAGTTTTATTATGTTTCTAGATAAAGCAGGTTAGGTATGTTATCTTTTCAGTATGTTATGTTTATAAGTACTTAGAAATAATCCAAACTAGAATTATGGAGAGCTGAATTTTGTGTTATTACTTAGTAAACTATGCAAAACCAATAAGAAATTACTTGTTGTGTTACATAATATGAAAATTTGTTAATACGATCTTGGAATCCGAAAAGTTGGAGGATCTGGAAAAGCTCGAGGCTAAGTAATAACAGCAACAAGTGTCGACCTTCAAGGTGAAGCCATATTTGCTGAGGTTGGTCAGTGGATGGGTGACCAGCATTCAATACCGAGTTTTCTTGCGAACAACCCGTAGCCCTGACGGGCGTCGGCCCTTGCGGGCCCCTTCCGTGTTGCTGACATCTTTTTGGGGCGCGCGTGGAACACGAACGCGTCGTCGACACGGCCTGTCTTCGTCATAAGACGGCGGACGGCGAACTAGCCCTTTACTCGCCGTCCACAGGCCCACGTCAACGGTGGCCGGAAGCCGTCACGTGGCCCCCGACGCCCGGAGCTTCTCCCGCGGCGGCTGGGACGAGAGGTTTTCTCCTTCTCACGTTCCGCCACCTCCTTCGCTAGCATCATTGCTTCGCAGAAGGAGGCGACGGCGTCCCATTCCATCTCGCCCGGACCATGGCTTGCACCAGGCCCGGACGCGAAAGGTCGCCGCCGCCAAAGAACGTTAAGCCTTTGGTCTCTACTGCCATTTGTGGATGGACAGTCGTTAAGAGTAGTTAGAGACTGAAATTCTGACAATCAGTCCTACCACTATGATATTATGTTCTTGGAATCAAAGTCACAGGAAATTATGAAAATCGATGAAAGGCAGACAGCGGTGAGTGAAATCAAATAGCAAGGTACAGCCTGCTGACACTGAGTCTAACAACCGCCTGTAGTTATACAAAATTAGTGCACTATTGCAATACTAATGCAGGGAGCATTGCAATCAGAATTGAAATTGTTTTTATTGAAATACAAAAATATTTCTTAGTACCTATTATTATTTATTTATTAAACAACTAGGTACATACTGTTTTATATTGTAATCCGTACAACTGTAAAAAAATTAAATCTGCTATCGTAACATGAAGATATAAGACTATTTTATTTGTCTAACAGGAAATCTATTTGTTATGCAAAGTGGGTATGAATTGTACGCTCTTATATTAATCGGAAAAGGCGATGTAGTCGGCAAACATCCGTAGAGACTTACGTAAGAATCTAAGCAGGTGGGAGGGAAAACATAGAAATAAATTAAAGTGAAAGGGCTCTGGCAAAAATTGTTTTTTTTTTTCACCTGCTCTTATAGTTTTAGGGTTCCGTATCTGAAGGATAACCACCGGGACTCTATTACTAAGCCTCCGCTGTCCGTTCGTCTCTCTGTCAGTCAGCAGGCTGTATCACATGATCCGAAATGGCAGACAATTGAAATTTACATAGAATGCCATGTTTACAGAATGTGGAATTTCTGTTGCCGCTGTAACATATAACGCTGTAACAAATAATGAACATGCATTAAAAATTAAAGGGGATCCCCCCTATTACGACGGTACGGAACCCTTTATGCGGGAGTCCGATTTGTACTTGACCGGATTTTTCAGTCAAGTAGTTTTAATATTAAGTTACGATTGTGGGCACTACGCTACGGGCTTCAATTACGAACACGTTCAGTAGGTAGTTCACGTTTATTATTACTAGAAATTATAGCCGCGGATTCACCCTCCGACGCCTGGGCCGATAGGGATGTCTCTGGCTTGCGAGTGTTGTGCCGGCGACGGGAATCCGTCCGCCACACGATTGTTGGCGTCATCACTATTACCGTCTTTTATTTTAACTGTCGGTCGTCATAACTAACTTCTGCGAAAATATTTGTTTCCATTCTGTACCTACCATATATAAACCTAGCCGTATTTTAAAGAAAGGGGAAACATTGAGGGTTTTCTTAAGTTTAATTAACAATAAAACGTTTTTACATTTTAGCACCTTATTGAATCCTAAATCCTAACTTGTTTACTTTGTTCTTGTTTCACAGAAAGTTACATAGAGCGGAGCAAAGTAATATCTTCGATCGCGTTTTTGCTACCAAATTGGGGTTGGACCGATGATGGATTGAATTGTATGGGAAAAATTACAATTCGAACAACAATATCCAATTTATAACGTTTCTATTTCGATGTGACATATTGCACGTTTTGATCGATGGGAAATATAATTTGTTTTGAAAACTAAAACGTCATGTTTAATAAAGTTAACATAACATAACGTAACACCTGTTATCCCCGAAAGGCTAAGCAGAGGTGTACCAACTTTTCGCAAGTAATGTTTAAGTCTAATGTAATAGGGGGCGAGCCTATTTCCATCTACCGGGCACAAATTCAGACTTCGTGCTTACGACTGAGAAATTCGTAATGGAAAAACAAAATTAAAATTTGCTCGAACCGGGAATCGGATCCAGGACCTCGTGCTCAGCAGTGACGAATGCGACCCCAAGACCAGGCAGTCAGTTAAAATTATACAATTGAAAAACTGTTTTCGGAAACAAAACAACTGTAGAATAATAAAGTTTTTGATACAAAAGATAACTGCGTAGTTTAGAATTAATTAATTTATTGTTATCACAATATTCTGTTCGAAGCTCGCTATAATTATTATTATCTGTTATTGGTTTTGTATTTCGTTATTTATGGCTCTCAAACACCTCGGTAATATTTCGAGCCGAGGATTATTGTTAACGAAAATATAGATAGAGCTCAATAAATACAATTGAGAATACAATGGATTTCGACACCGAATTATTTGACACTGTGCCTGTAACGCTATACCATTAAAATTTGTCATGTAGTCTGTCTGTCACAACTATAGAGCGACTTTTTATTTCCTAAAAAAATCATGGTCTCCACTCTTTTGGTTCCGACGCTTGTTTTATCTTCTCTCTTCAGGCGATGGGATTAACCATCTGCTGAAATGACGCGACGCTACAAACTTTCGCCCTAAGTTTCTAGACCAACTTGTATTTGCGTTGTCTGAGAGGATATATTAAAGAGTTATAAGAGGTAAAGAAGAAACACAAATGTTCAGGAACGCTTTCTTGTGCTTAGGTAACTACTGCGTATTGTATTTTTTAACCATCTGTTGTAACTTTTTTTTTTTTAAACTTTACCCCACACTATAAAATTCTCCTGTATCGTGGGTGCGTTCGCAAATATCTAAACTCTCATACACAAATACCCAGACCAGAAACAACTATCTGTAGGCTATACAAATATTTGTTCCGTGCGGGGATCGAACCCGTGACACGCAGCGCAGCAGTCAAGTGCCTGAGCCACTGCGCAAAACGTGCCGACAACTTTTCATTAATCATGAACTTACAACCAAGGGGGTTCCATATCTTGTAACTTACTCAACTTACTGTCCCCCAGTCAATGCTCTATGGGTATTAGTAAGTTTACCGAGATCCCACTGTCACTTGTTATCGACTTAAGATAGCAACTTCTCTCTAAAACTTCCTAGTTAAGACCCCGGAGACATAACTTGTTCGGAAGTTTGAAAAACTCGGATTATTCACTTCTGCCATGGCTGCAGTTGAAACAACATTGGAGTTTGGAACTGCTACAACTTGTAATCTGATGATGCGTTTAGGGATTTGGGAACAATTTCGAAAATTGGATGTACTTTGCTCCTGTATTTCTATTATATCGAAGTTGTTTTTACATTTTGATCGTAAATCTTAAAAACCATCGGAAAGATAAATCCGTTGCTTTCCTTGTAGGCAAATTTCACAGAGTAACCTATACACGTAAAAAATTAAATTTTCTGTCTTGTTTTCACACGTACGTGTAGGTAGGAACAGTTTTAATTGAGTCGTCGCGTGAAGCGCTAAAACTTTATAAAAAGAAAACAATTTATTTTGCCTGCCTAAACTGAAGGCGAGAAATTATCCATTTTCAGTTATGCCTCAACCCGAAAGAGGCTTATAGTGTGGAAGCTAATATACATTTCATCTGTTTACATTTTCCGAGAAACCCTATCCAATTTTGGAAATATTTTTTTTCTTGGGAAAATGCGTAAGGCGCTTCGTTAGCGGAGAGAGAGAGGGTAAAGTAAAATAGCTTCAGTTAGCTCCATGGTCCAGTAGTTTGGGATCCCTGCGGGCTTATAAAGTACGGCTGTGTTATCTTCGGCAGGGCCACCCAAATCCCCGTTTGGGGGAAACTCACTACGAAGATTTTCATTAGGTATCCATACTGAATCATAAATGTGAAATTACTTTGTTTACAAGTGCGATATAAGGCGTTTAAATTTATACTTTCACTTATGAGAAATCTTCCGTGGTTATTCATTATTCATCTATGAGCTCGCAATATTTGGACGCTGTTGAATCGCCATGATCGCGGGGTGATTAAAAATGCGGGTGAATGGTAAATAAATTGTTATGAAATCTATCTACCATATTTTTTTTGTATTTTCCTACGCGCACTACTGAAACTCGACACAAAGTCACGGCATAATTCACTCACAGTATCATTAGGTTTGAGCGTCCTTAAACAAAATTCCACGTACTAGACAATTTGAAACCCTCCTCTCGATTGAAAATGCTGCGTTTCGTTATTTCAGGGTACTCGTGAAACTTACAGTTACTGGGGACACTGGTGGCTCTAAAATCATGTTCATACTGTATACCTACATGATAAATAATTCACAAATTATGTCCCTCGCACGGTATATAGAATGACTCATAGCGGAATTTTTTGTCAGCAAAAAACAGTACACCCACTTGGGTAGGTACATACATGTAAATGGAATCCTTCGTTTGATGGATTTTAATAAAGGGGTACACAATCAATGTAGCTTCATTAACGGACCCCTCTGTCTGGCTGTCTGGCGTAGGGGAAGGGTCGGTATCAATCGATATTACTCTACGTCCGGACGAAACATTGCAATCACTCGTGTCTGGCAAATTTGTGCGTATATTGTAGGTATAGGTTTGTTGTGAATAAATATTTGCAGATTGGTGTTTTAAATACTCTATGAAACGCCATTCTGCAATAAAATAACTTCTGTTAATGACAATCAGCTTAGAAACTTACAAAGCTTTTGAAATTTGCTTTAATCTAGAATTAATATACAGATAATACATACATAAACTAGGAAAAATACCGCCTATAGCTCCATAACGGTACTTCGAGGAATTAAAAAAGCCTTTTAAGGGGAACCTTTTGTCTAATTTTTCACTTTTCCCAAGTTACACATTTCAGCTGGTCTTAAAGGTTCTATGATCGATTAACTTTGGTAATTTAGCGAAGTTCGACCTTTCGTGAGCAAGAGGGTAGGTAGGTAGGTAGATACTCCATGTAATTGATTCGTGAATTCGATTATAATAAATTATTTTAACAGTCTTCTGTAACTTGAGAGGTTATAAGAAAACGGTATTTTCAAATATAGATAGTAGGACAAAACTGATGCCGTTAGGTATAATTTTGACTTTACCTGTACTATCAATGACCTTTAATAAATGTTTACATGACCTATTAATTTCATTGGGGTCGAAATATTCAATTGTACGTCATAACCGAAACCTTAATTCTTGGACAAACAATTTCAGGGTGATGAAATAGGCGTGAATTGGATTTCATTTAGAAAGATGGTTTTTAAAATGAAAGTTTTATTAGATTAGCTACAAAGCTAGGCAAAGCATATTTGCGATACAAATCGCAAATATACTTCCCTAGCTAAAAAGTAACTTACTTGGGGTAGAAAAAAATTATTTGATACATATTATTTAGTCATTTGTTGTCGTGGTATAAGCAATGGGCATGTAATGTGGAGGAATAAGGAAAATGTTACAAAACGATGTTTGGACTGTGTAATCCTTTACACAGTCCAAACATCGCTTTGTATCCAAGAATTTTTTGGCAAGAAAACAGGTGTCCGATGAAATGACTAATCATAGACAATTATGGAAGAAGGAAACGTGCTACATCGACCCCAAATTAATTGGAATTCGTCATTACCTTGACCTTGCAATAGAATGACGATTTAACTTGCATAAAAATCCTAAATTCGATTTTAACAATTTTATTATCTTTCCATGTTCAGTTCACGTCTAAGATATAACGCCATAAGAATTTGATGGAAGGTAATAAATAGAAGAAGGTCGGATATAAAAATAACACTAAATCCATGGAACCCGTCGCGTTGTATTCTCGGCACAAAACAAGGTATTTACGGCTTCGCAAGGGATACCGCGGCCTCGACATGAAGGGCTAAGAAGGAACATGGGTGGTTTTTAGTCAGTAGAAGTCTGACACTCCCTTTCGCTCTGCCCAAGAGCGGGAGGGGTTATTTGATGATTTCCCACCCCAAAAAAAAAAAAAAAGGTATTTACGGCTCTATTCGTTGTATTCACATTCAACTACTGTCACATTATTTGGACAAAAGCAATGAATGATTTTTACAATAGAAAATATGACATCACGTTTGTATTTAAACTAGGCAGAGCTGTGTACCTTTTAGTACACCCACACTTTAATGTGTAAGTAGTGGGCGAGGTTGGTGGAAATGGAGACGGGATGTTACTGACAAAACGAAAATGTGTTTAAGACAGAGGTTTAAAAAGGTTAGATTACAATAAATAATTCCGAGAGATTTGAAAGAAGGCCATCGTCGTGAAAAGTTTGGGAAATGGGCACTTATAACAAAGTTTCCGATCCCATAAACTGATGGGGTCGGACTTTACTGGGACTATTCGTAGTTGCTACATTTGGGTTAATCCCAAAATCCACGCCCTAATACGTAATATACACTAGTACATCAGAATTTTATAAACTAAAAACTGCTAAACACTAACTTAAATAACTACGCTCATACCAACATTCAAAAACTGTTTCGTAATACTCGTAGCTACACGATTCAGAATTTCCTTTTAAAACTTATCCACTTAAAAAGTATTTATTAACACGTTCACTGCGATATAAGGTCTAAAAACCCGATGCATGTGCTCTCACTCCGTGCGGAGGTGAGAAACGCTGTACTTTACGCTGGTGCGGCAGCCGTAGCATGAGTATTTCTGAATGTACGAAAGAGACAAGTATAGGTTTGAGTTTAGGACCTTAAAGTCAACTCGGTAAGGTAATAAAACTTTGCTAAGGTTTTCCGGCCCGATAACGCACTGATTGATATTTTTTTCTATTCCTTGCGGAGAAAGGGTCGAAAGGCCCGTCATAGACTACAAGGTCTTTCTGCCCCCTCCCGCACTGATCTGGGTGATTGCATTTTTTACTTCCGACTAGTGTTGTGACATAACTAGCGGGAGCGCACGTACATTACGATAGTGCATAATTCATAACATTTGAGTGTCAGGGTGTGTTTATGTGTTGTTAATTACTGTAATAATGCCTCGGATAAATAAACGATGTCGAAAAATGCTAGAATTATCGTTTCAGCAAAAAGAAAATAGTGAAAGTGAAAATTCTAATGAGGATAAGTCGAAGTGGAGTAAAGATTTTATGAAGACAAAAAATAGTGGCTTTTAGCAAAATAGCTCTGATATTAATGACACCAATCCTCGATCAAGGGATGAGTCGAAAACCACCCGAGAACTCAAATCAAACCACGTAAGTAGAGGAACAGCAAGCACAATTTTTATTACCGCTCCTAAAAAACGCAAATATACTCAAGATACCACGAATGTTACTACTATGAAAAGTGATTTAGAAAAAACTCCTAAAACTCGAAAAGTGCAACTCTTGAATCAAGAAGGAGGCTCAATTTACGTTAGTCCTAGTACTGGTAATTATCTTCAAGTTCTAAAAAATGCCGAGCCGTTACCTGTTACCCCGATTCAGAACAATCATGTGTTACAAATAAATAACCTCCAATCACAATCTGTTTTCCGTTCGCCAGCAGTACATGATGCTAGAAATACATCGATGTTGACAAGCAGGTGTAGTTCTGTGAGCGACATATCATGTGCAAAATCTTTAATTTGCCCATTAACTAATGATACAATCGATGAATTATTGGCTGGACCATCTTTAGAAAGCCAACACAATGAATCGGTTTTTGAGACCAGCTCTAGCAATCTGTCTTAAAAAATAAATGAAAATATTGATAATACCCAATTAATAGCAGTTAATTATACAGTTGACCAATTAAATTCAGACTCTCGAGCCCATAGCACAAATCATGATGGACCTTTTAGTACTGTAGTAGAACCGGCTGATGTAAAATCTGTCAATGAAAATGACTCTGATGCTGAAACACACCTTCCAGAAAAACGGCGACAAAAGGAGAATGGGTGCTGGATGCTACTTAACGCTGCGAGTTACACTCAGCAGCCGAGAGGCAAATAAAAAAGTTAAAAAAATTAAATCGTTCTGTGTAGAATGTAAGAAAGAAAAAAAAATCAATTATGTTTCTACAAAACCCATTTGTAATTTTTTTAATAAATGATATTATAAACAATGTGTCGATAACTTACTTCACATCACTAATAATCCCTCGATTAAACCCCTCATTCAGTGCGGTTTCAGGTCATAAGACCTTATACTTATTTTTACATTATATCTCTTGAATAAATAGCGGGATCCGGGGGCGAGGTGAACACTGTGACAGCTAACTCGTCTACTAGCGATATTGATAAGTAGGTATCAAACATTCAAAGGTTTCACAAAGGGATAGTCATTTATATCCATCGATACCTTACTAGGTCTAAGAGCCCCTTAACGCAGGGGCGGAGAGTTTAAGTAACAGGTCAATCGGCCCACTAACGCACCAAACAAAAAAACGCTAGTTTCAGTCCCGCAGCGAACGTGTTAAAAAGGCTAATTTCTTTTTTTAAACTTTTATTACCGCCCTAAAAAGCTTGAATATCACGTTTACTAAGCCCACGTATTTAATAGACTTGAATTGGATTAAAGCATTTAGCTATTCATATCCATTTCCGCAAGAGAGCCGGCCTCAGAGGAACTTCACAAATTATTTACTTTCTGAAATACGTTACGTTAGGCTTCGCTACCAATTTTTGTTATTGTTCCTTTAAAAACTTTTCTGAACGTTTACTTAATTTTGAATAACAATTGGAGAACAATTATGTTTACTTAGATCACGAAAACAGGATGTGGGAGTCACTGAAACAGTAATATTGATCTAGAGATGATTTTATGACTCGTGCCCGATTGTTGGTAGGTCTAAGTAACAGCCTTTTTTTTTTTTTTGGGGGGGTGGGAAATCATCAAATAACCTCTCCCGCTCTGGGCAGAGCGAAAGGGAGTGTCAGACTTCTACTGACTAAAAACCACCCATGTTCCTTCTTAGCCGCGGTATCTCTTGCGAACAACCCGCAGCCCCGACGGGCGCCGGCCCTTGCGCGTGGAACACGAACGCGCCGTCGACACGGCCTGTCGTCGTCATAAGACGGACGGACGGCGAGCTAGCCCATCACTCACCATCCACAGGCCCGCGTCTACGGTGGCCGTAAGTTATCACGTGGCCCCCGACGCCCGGAGCGCCTCCCGCGGCGGCTGGGACGAGAGGTTCTCTCCCTCTCACGTTCCGCCACCTCCTTCGCTAGCATCACTGCTTCGCAGAAGGAGGCGACGGCGTCCCATTCCTCCTCGCTCCGGACCATGGCTTGCACCAGGGCCGGACGCGAGAGGTCACCGCCGCCGATTAAATAATAGCCTCACCCTGTATTACGTGAGACTAACTGGCAAAATGTGGGTGTGCAAAGATACATTCTACACCTTTGCCTAACCTAGGATTACAAGCGTGATGGTATGTTCTATCATTCAGTAATATTCGAGTAGACAGTTTAGTCGATAAAGATTCAATCGTAACAAAAAGAGTCCACTGAAAGATATCTTGTGACGATAAAACTATATTCCATGGAGACATTCTGGACTATAAAATCCCTGATCTTTGTTTGAAAAATCGTAACATTGTGTCCCTATACGATACCGTCTCTTAGCATTACGTACAGCGTTTGTACGAAGCTTTGTTTTTATATTCGAATGCTGTAATAGAATCTCAGAGAGACCATTTCATTTTTACGGGTCTTTTACGGACTTTATAAGATTAAAATGTCTCTTCGATGTGACTTCGGACTGAAGTAACTGTTTCCATTTGCTGTACGCTGTAAAACTAGTTCAAGTTTAATGCTTATAGTCTGATGTAGTCGTAAATATTATTTATATTATTGTAGGTAAAGTCGATAAATATTCAGTAACATCGAAAATCGATACAAATTGCTAGACCGAAAGCAATATTTTATAGAATACTTGAAAGAAATACATTCTACGCGATCTTAAGAATATAAACTATAAGTTTCTGAATATGAAAGTAGGTGCAGGACAAAGTTAAGACGTTCAGCTTGAGGCATTTGCAAGAAGTGCTCATAACTGGTTATCATGATTTATGTTCCATTGATTGGATTCTGCTGTACTAACTTAACAGATGTTCCCATAATAATATGTGAACAAACATGGGCTTGCACGTGAATCAAATGGTTTTATGTAGTAAAATATTCTATCGGTTACTTCCACCCACTTCCGGACTATTTTGAGATAAAATAGAGGCTTCGAAAAGTGGTCTAAACAAACGAAACTTGATGTGAGAGAATGGACCGAAATACGGTCGACCTATTTCTCTCAGTAGGCTGATACCGAAATATTATGCAAAGCATCCGGTACATAAAAGATTGACGGAATACCCATTCGTATCTTTTGTTGGTAAAATTATTTCTTTTGCTTTTATTTCGTGGATTTATCGAGGTAAAATAGACTATTGCGAAAGATATACCCGTAAAATAGAGTTTGCAATATTTGTGTGTCCTCACAAGAAATAAACATACAGGGTGGTGCCGACAATACGACAATAAATGAAACTACTGGTAGTTCTAGTCCATAGGAACATTATTAAACTATCAAAAAAGTTTTAACACCAAAATAAAAAAAAATAAAAAAAAAAAAAAAAAACTAAGTAGCATAAAACTGTTAACGAAATACATTACAATTTACAAACAAATATTGGTTTAGTAACCTTAGGAATAATTTGCACCGATTAACGAGTGAAAATAAAATGTAACAAAAGAATTTGGCAAAGACATTTAGGTAGTTTGTTGTCGTGTCGTCGGCACCACGAAGGTGTTAGGATTTATTTGATAGTTTAAACATGTTCCTATGAACTAGAACTACCAGTGATTTAATTTATTGTCGTATCGTCGGAACCATCCTGTATAGTGTTTCAAGATTCGTCTCTTAATATGGATCTATTCTTTATATCAGTTAAGCTAGGGCAAATTGAATATAGTTAGCTAGATTTGGATGTCAATTATGTAAATTACCCATTAATATAGTTTTCAAAACTTAGGCTTGGTTGATTTATTACTACAAAACATTATGGTTAGTTCATAATAATGTATCCAAGCTTTCGTACGTCGGGGAGCTCCTCCAGCCCATCCCTCGATGACTTCAATCATCGAGATTGGATGTTAGAGTTCTAATCTTCGACCGTCATAGGCGACCGGTAAACTGTGAAATCCCTTAAGCTCCAATCACAGCATGCCAATCGAATCATCTCTGTGGGAGCGGGAGATAAGCAAGGACTCTGTTACTGTAATAGTGCTTGGAGATATTTGCCTAATTGAGCTCAATCGTATGGGCATTTACAAGAATTCCTTTTCTGACCAGAGTAGAGAAGAAGATTTACCAAACAAGTAACGTACTTTGAAAGTAAATAAGCATAAACCAAAATTCGCCTATTTTTTTTCCATATCCGATCTCCGAAATTTCAAGTAATCTATCGATTTGTCATCACTTCCATTTATAATTTTCAAAGGCGAGTCGAGAGTCACTTTTCGCCAAGCGATTACTTAAGTTACTAACTGTTTACACGAATCAATTTAATTAGCTCCTTCCAATAATCGCCTATCAAGCAACAAAACCTTTTCGTGTTAACGGAGATGGCCCAAGTAAATTAGTTACCGTTCTCAACTATCAAGCTCGCCTCAAGTGGAGGTGCCATTGTCTGGTTTCGATGTGGCTTTAATGGTCGAGATGTGACGCCATTATTAATTAACTGGCTAGACTATATACAGACAGATATTGAATTAGGAAGTCTATATGAATTTTGCTTTGTGAAATGGCAGATGTAAATATGTCATCAACGATACATGAGTGAGCAAGTTACTGGAAAGTAAGAATCAAAGAAAATGTTTAGTTGAAGAGCACCTTGTGAGAAATACCTTATTGTAATAGCTAGGGAACTATTTTGAGAAATAAAAAACCATAAACAATTTTTCCCGAGGATTGAAAGAGCAGCGTTTATCGTTCTTTTGGTTTCCATTTTCTCCAGTCTCGCATTCGCTCTTGGTGTCTTTTTTTAAAGTAAAAAGACAGTGAGATGAAAACCTTTCAAAGTTAAAGATCGATATTTGAAATAATATGTTCTTCTATCCAGACTCCTTGTACAATTATATAAAATAACGTTCTGCTCTTAAACGACATCGGACTTTAGTGCAGTGACTCGTAACATTATACTAAGTCCACATTTTTATTTCTTCTCCGACAAGAGCCAGCGATACAAAGCAGAATTTAAAACTAGCAGATGTTTTAAAGATTGTACGTAGCAGGACAAAAGATTACTTTGTGAATGTACTGAAAATGTGACTTGAATTATGTGGTTTGTTCTGTATTTTTAGGAGATACTTCGTAGATATATATAGATTCGTGCAGAAGTACGTGTAAATACCTACTATAAGTAAAAAAACATAATTTAATGTGACAATATAAAAAAATAATTACGATTTTTGGACCTATGTTGGTTCATGTGAAATAGTTTTTCAAGATTTTCTAAATCACTAGTTAATGCCCTTGGTGTTTCGCGCGTAGAGTTCGGTAACTGTGGTAAAATTATAATATAATTATGTATAATTAAGGTTATAAACTCTCTTTGTGTCAAATTTCATCCGAATTCGTTCAGTAGTTTTGGCGTGAAAGAGTAACAAATATCCATCCATCCTCACAAACTTTTGCACGTCATTTTGCACTACACTGTCCGCATAGGGATGGCACACGGAGTTTTTCATTTAGAAAAATGCTCAACTTTAATAACACTTTTAAATAAATAAAACGTTCATTCCTTTATCCGAGAGTGGGTGGCTAAGCTGTGCGCGAATAAAGCAGAGGTCGTGCAAAGTCAACGAGTTGCTTCATTTAACATTTACGAGTTTTATACTAACTTTATATTGGAGGCACGTGGGTTGCACCGAGTGGTTCAGTCAATGTTGCGAGAACCATCGCCCAGAGCGGAGAGGACGAAAGATCATTTATTTATTTATTATAATTAAGTTTACCAATATTTATTGGTCACATTTAATACAGTGACATAACACATTCATAAAAACGCAACAGAAAACACCACATACACAAAACAATAAATATGGAAAATAAGTTATAGACTCCAATATGTATTCAATTAAAATTGGAAATAGCGGAATACAGAAAAATGATGAACAGAAAGTTGATAAGAAAGTAAAAATTGATTAATTTGTAGACGTTGACAACATTGGTAAATAGATAAAATAAAGTTAAAAATATTATTAATACTTTGATGAATTGATAAAATTGTTAAACATAAAAGAGAAGAATTATAAAATTCATAACAGTGGTAAATTCAGATTTTTATTTATCTGTGGGTAAAATACACAACATTAAAACCAATATTATGATTTGGGGTTGCTTGGTAAACAATAGGTAGCTTAAAACATAGGAAAACGTGACTTAGAAGTTATCATACTTGTATACTTAGTTTCAGCTGAAGAGCTGTTCAAATGTTCAAAGAATGTTTTTGTCCCACTGTAGAACAATGTCATCATCACATATGCTCAAAGCAGTATGGTGATGAAAAAAGGCAATTAGAAAATTGAATCCACGTATTTTTTTTGTTACGTGTCTTTCCATTCTGCTACTGTTAAACCTCAATCCAATGCACGAAAAATGAGTTTTCGCTATGAATTCCGCTTCTGTCAATGTTTATTTAGTTTCAAACTCTCATTACAGCACCTTTACATTTATAGTTGTCTATATCAAAAACAGTTACTATTTCTAGATGTTCGAGTAATGTGTATAGTCTATAGTCGAGACTGCGGGTTGTTCGAAAGAGATGCGCCGTCCCGGACACAAAGGGCTAAGAAAGAACATGCTTGGTTTTCAGTCAGTAGAAGTCTGACACTCCCTTCCGCTCCACTCAGAGTGGGAGGAGTCATTTGATGATTTCCCACCCTCAAAAATAAGAAAAAAAAGGAGTATACTATAGGGTGTATGTAGGTAGTTTGTTTTATTCGAAAACTTGTTGTCAGTTAGCCAATGCTAATAAACTCGATGACAACAAGTTGACTAACTCACTGTTATCAGGCCAACACGGTTACAACAACAGAACAAACTTTGTTTCACATACCGTTGTCAATTAAAGCATCACAGTTGAGAGTGCTGTGCACTACGCAAGCGGTAAATTTATCAATTTCACGATGCTACACTGCTGCCCTCTACCACTCCGGCCTTTCAATTACTGCTGGTCATTCTCAATTTGCAAAGTTAGCCATCGATTTTGTTGAAACGCTGGTGTATTGAACGGGAATCCTGAAGTTTGTGATGATGTGTTTCGCTGCACGAGCAATATTATTAATAGAGCGAGCACCGTTTATGTTTATGAGACATAAACGTTCGCCATTACTGTTATTTATGATGTTGTAACATTTCAGCACTAAGTCATAACTGCGGAGGATTTCCCAAATGGAGTTATCGTTAATTTTGGTTTCTGATCGAGGCCTTGAGCGTCGGGAAGTCCATAACGTTATTGATTAAGAGGTTTGCTGTTAACGAGTTTGTTAAATATTTAAACTGTTGCGTATACATTGCTGGCCGACTGAAGTCAGTCGGACGCCAAAATGCCTTAAATATTAATTTAATTTTGTCACAGATTCGCACTCCGTTGTTGCCAATTTAATCAAGTTTATGTTTCGTTAGGACGGAAAATTAATTGAAAGCTCTTTTCTATTGTGATATAATCAAGTAATGATAAAGGGAGGGCCATGAAAGCGTGGCGTGGGGTCGCGTCGCTTATTAAAATTGATATCCATAATGCGAACGATGGAAGAAGCCAGCGGACCCTAAATGTCATTAGGGAACTAGGACAATGTTCAGTTTTAAAATAATTGAATTAGCTTTGTTGTTTGATACAATATTCTAAGTTGAAATAAAATGACAAGTTAAATTCTTGTTTAACATGAACATAAACAATTACTAACTGCCTCATAGGTCTAGTGGTCGCAAGCGCGGCTGCTGTCCATGAAACCGTGGGATCAATTCCTAGATCGGACATACTTTTATTGGTTTTTGGTTTTTCCATCAAGAATTTCTATCTGACCGGCCAATGGGAATAGGCTCGTCCCTTATGACATGGGACTTAAAATTACTAGCGAAATGTAGGTGTACTAATGGGTACACTTTTGCTTAACCCTTCAGGAATTACAGGCGTGATGTTATGTTGTATATAAACAACTAACAACTCTAAAATTTAAATACAACTTGCAAAATATAGGTACAATACACCTCTGTCAAAACCTTCCCTGATATCCAGGCGTGATGATATTTAGCTAATCCTATTTTATTTAACTTTAATCTCATTCTCAATGTGCGAGGTTTTCCAAACCAATCGAATCGATACTAATTCTAAAATGAAGAATATTCCTGATAAACTTATTGAACTCTGTAGCTCACGATTTACTAATTCAGCTGTCGCCGTTCAGATATGTCTCTGTCAGCCGAGAGTTCGTGACGTAATCCCCAAATTAGGGGTAGGTAGATAGGGACTCTCCTTTCGTGAACTTCATGTTTGTACAGTCATGAACACCAATATGTATAAGTTATGGCTAATACTCGTACGGTCCGTCATAAAACTTTGGGAATTGCAACCGGACGGGTTGATCTTTAACTTTTCGTATGGCCGGAACGTAGATCCACGCGGGACACAATGGCTTTTTAATTGTGTATAATTACACGGCATACGATAGGTTAAGTGCAGCGCATGCTTAGATCGGTCTGTGGATGGACTATCACATGTGAAAGCACACTGAGTTGTTAATTTCTGGCTATCATTTGTACGAGTAGATATTTGGCAGTCGATACAAGTAGGTACAATGTCAGTACCAAAAGGTGCGAACGTTGCCAGACTTTCGGGCTGCTACCTACCTGTCTTTCCAAAAGGGATCGTGTTACATAGATAGAAAATCTCACGCCTTTTTCTCCATATCGTATTAAACAGTAGGTACTAATGGGTTGTGGAGGTCAGATAGGCATTCGCTTCATGTAAAACACTGTTAAAATCGCAACATCCATGCCGCAGACACCGACCCCAACATAGTTGGAAAAACATACATACGTACATACAATTACTGGCAAAATCATTACTCTTCCTTTGGCTCCGCCGTAGTCGGGTAAAAAAGCTGCGCAGATGATGATGGTGGGTTGCGGCGAAACATAAGTTTAGCCGATCTTTTGCCAACATAACATTAACGTATGTAGTTATCAACTTTTAAAAAATTCTCTTACTCCATGGGTAATAAGATTTTATTCCATTATTTAATTTTATTTATTAAAACTTTATGCACAAGTATAAATCTGTACGAAGGCGGACTTAATGCCTTGGGCATATTAGTTCTGATAAATTATTTGGAAGCATATTTTATTAAATAAACTCTCTCACACTCACTCTTCTCACAGTAGCAATCGTTATTCCACGAGAAAATCACTTTTAAACACAAAATGTTTTCATATTGGTGTTCAAGACTGTACTTACCTACGTCATAGTGTTGACAGGCTCAGAACTATCGTGGTTGGTGAGAAAGGAGCCGCCTGACGCACGGAATCAATTAATTGAACCAATCATTGATTCCGATATCATAATGCAAATTGACTGATATTATTGGAGAATGTAGTAATTACCTATTGTGGTGTTTACGGTAGTTTGCTTGTCTATATGGGTTGTTAATTGTGTAGAAGATAAAAATATATCTTCCTTCATTACTGAGATGTAATTTGTAATAGTAATGGCTTTCCGCATATTTATTAAAGTAGCACAAAGAAAAAATTACTATTACTCGTTTAAGAATAAACAATAAAACTCATGTTTAATAAAAACAAACCATACCGGAATGTGAATTGTCAATAATATATGATTTTACAATGTATTTTTTTTCCAATATTTTCGGGAGCACGACAAAAACTGAATGTCATCTGAAATATTCAAACTTTAAAAACGAACGGACGCGATTCGGCTTGTGCCATGTTCTGACAAGCGGCCCTTGAGTTTGTGCGGTATTCGTACTGACTGAAAATAGTGATTCTGGTGAATACTGCTAGGGTTTGTACCGATGTTACAAAAAAATACAAAACACACATAAATACGTGTGATACAAAATACACATTTTTAGAATTTTTGACAAAATGTGTTAAAGAACATGATGTCGGCTCGGATTTTGACTACGCGCCCAGAAATATTTGCTGCTGTACTTACCAAACCATTAGATACTTGTAACTTATTGATGATAGATAGGTACTCAATTTGTCGTTTATATCTTGCAGAAGTTAATTTATTAAAGACTTTACCAATGTTTTATAACTTAACGTACTTACACTTAAAATTAATTGCTTTCAATTCAATTCTCTTAAATTGAATCTTTACATAGCACATATATAATTTAAAATAAAATTAAAGTATTCGCTACCTATTTAAACTCAAATATTTGGAAATACTTGTGTAGTTGATATTTAAAAAACCCCGTTGTGATCAAAACATAAATACATGTAGGTATCCGACGTAAACCTGACACAGGGTTTCGGAGGAATTCTTTTTATTGGCGGTTTGGCTTTGTCCGGAGGGCTATCTGGCGGGCGGGTTTGCTCGGGAGGGATATATTTGTAGGAAATATTGAAATATTTTATTATTTATGTATCAGCCATTTGTCACTTTCCTCAAATCAGCTGCTCCATACATCATGACAATGTGCGTGCTATTGTGAGGTGAATTATGGTCTACTTCTTTCCAAAGACTGGAAACCTAAGTCTCAGCATTAACGTCATAAGCTAGTTATACTGATCGAGTATAAAGATGGATCCAAAACTAGTCGACTTCATACTAGTAATTGAGAGAAGCGACCCAATTAATACATAGATGTGATCTGTGACCAAAACCTGCGCTTCGGGGCACATGCAACTCGCCAGAGGTTAAGGCGCCCACAGGATAGTCCAGTTAACACTTTCACTGCCAAGTTCAAATTGTCCATTTTTATTTGGGTTCTTGGCACTGAAACTGTTAAGCAGACGACAAGCCGGTCCTTGGTTGCGTGATACCATTCGAAATCAAAGAAACTGCTTACGGCTTTAGCCATATAGAAAATCATTCAGAAATTCGACTAATAAAGTTAATGGTTATAAATAAGTTCGTTACATTAGTCGACAAGAAGTAATTATATTAAAATTATGGTGTGTAGCACGCATAACACGCAGCGCTTATCGCTCCCGACCAATTTGTCATGAGCTGACAAAGAGAAATTACGATAATTTTCTAATTTACTTTATTGTACTGCAAATAAAATTATGTTCCACGTCGTCGATGTGACGAGGGCTATTTTTGGGTTAGAGTAGAGGGACGATAGGTACCCTTTATGGATGGATGGAGTATCTATGGGTGGTTAATCTACTCTACTGTTTTTATGTTAAGTAAGAAAATAAGTTTCTAAGTACCTATCTTGTCAAGTACCTGAAATGGTCTACAAATACAGAGTGTAAGCAGAGTCTTCACAAAGCCGTCCACTAACGTAACATCAAAATAGGTTCGTTAAGTACTTTCACGCCAATTATAAGTATAACATAATGAAGTAGCTACCGTAAGCTGAAGTACAGCCGTAGCGTGTCATCTTGCATATTATAGCATTCCTGTCGATAGCTTTTACAACGATGTACCATACATACCCAAATTGCCCTCATATCAGCACATTGTTAGTAGAAATCTATATCATATAGGAATACTCGTAGTAAATATCAAAGACATATTTGTGCAGAGAATTGAATCAAAGTATCAATTTCGTCTCGAGAAGCCAATAAAAGCTCTTATGGTGGGAACATAATTTCAATATTCCACGTAATTTGCGGCTTCATGTGTATGTACTCGTACGTATTTTGCCTTTACTTAAGTGCTTCGAAACTTAGGGCTTGGTTCTACTGTGTGTGTCGGGACTTGAAATTAACACAGGGTTTACACTAGAATGTGGCTATAATAGTCCACATTTATTCAGAGACTGGTTTAAAAAAATTTATGAATGTAAACGTTTATGAACAGATTCATCTTACCTTTATTAATTTTAATACATACATTTTATATATTTTTAAATTCCTCTAAAAAAACATAAAAAATATGGAAAATAGTACCCCGCCGGTATCGGAAACAGGGTCGGAGCTACCGCGGTGGTCATGGCTCTTCAGAGAGGAATCTTCTAACAATAATACGCGCTGTATCCAGAAGTACTGCTTTCTGATTCAAGCCCTATCATTATTATTTTGTTTATAATAATATGTATAATAAAGCTGTAGAGTTAGTTTGTAATTTTTTGAACGTGCTAAACTCTAGAACACCAGTCGGATTCATACATACAAAATACAGGCATAAAAAATGTTGACATTCCCCTTTAAAGAAATCTAGTGCTGAAAAAAAAACTTCACGGCTTCAACAAAAAAGGGTTACAATTGATAAAGTATCCTTTAATCGGGGTCCACTCGGGGGTCTGGGTTAATTATGGGTTGGTTTTATTGGCCCCAGCCAGAGGGCGCGGGTCGCTAAGTGTTCAAGAATTAGGTCGAAAGGGTTACCTTTATAACGTAAAAGTGTTATCGGATTCAATGACACAGTTTGTAAAAGGGTTGAACATGACATTATTTCGGTTTCCCTGCAAAGTTGCAAATACAGTCATTAAGTGAAAGAGGTAAGTTCTGAAAAAGTCGTCACTGCAGTTGTGGATTATTACTGGGTATTGCTTAAGCACGGAGTTTTGTCACGCAATGCTAATATTATTACCTTACTTAAATCATTACTGCCCAGCAACTAGCACTAGGCAACAGTGTAAATCAATGCCAAAATAAAAACGTTGTATTGGTGCAGAGCTGACTGTTGAAAATCCAGCTGTGTAATAAAATTTAGGCATTAATTTGGGTATCGCTAATGGTTTACTGTTAGTGTAAACGAAAGAATATTCAGCATAATTGCATAATAATAATAATACATAATACACTTAATTAAATTCAGCAACACTTTTACTCTGTCTTCTCACAGAACCGCAGACATTCTAACATTGTGGTTACGGTACTAAACTTAAGTTAAAAACTGCAAAGATGGAATTGCTTATAATTTCACCTCTGCCGGGTCTGTATATTAAGCAGAATGAGCTATATTAAGATCAACTCGTTAAGAAGAATGAGGCACAACATGTAGGCATCACAAAATCGGCTCACAGTATGCGGAGCTTTAAAGTTTAAATTGTTGTATAATTTTCGGCAAAGTTTTAACATGAAGCGTGGGCCTCAGACGCAAAGGGAACCGGCTAAAGTAACAATTTATGATAAAAGTTTCTGCGTACAGATTCTACATTTGTCATAATTATATAGGTACGCAGACGACTTGATACTTGATAATAATTAACAATCGAGAAAGTCGCTTCAAAACTCCAAGTTTTGTGAAATGACACGTTAATTACACAATTACACGTTTTCCTGAAAAAGCTAAATACTCTACCACTTTCAGTTTTAGAAAAGTGACAAATTAGTGTGATTGGTTCGACCTTTCAGAATTCTATTTATAAATAAAAGGTTAGAATTGTTTTTTCAAAATCATGGAAAATTCTGCACATTTTGTGGTACCTACTGAAGAAAACTTAAATTTATAAAAGCCTTTTTACTTCATAATATAATTTCTCAGTACAGAAACCATTAACGCTCTAATGTGGTTTCTAGCTCGTTGTGAACTGCTAAAGTGCACGTCATACTACGAGTACATTCAGATATGTAGAAAGCTTTTACGAGTCGAGGTAATTGCATTGATTTTGCTATCTTCTCTCTTGAACTGTATCCGTTAAAACAACATGCAACGGCCAAAACTAAGTCGTCACTGACCTACCTTGATCATTCTAACAAAACAAGAACAAGCAAATAAATAGAAATCTTAATACTAATCGTTAGTACTAGAGCGATACAACTGAATGAATCATCTTACGCTCAACAAGCCCATTCGAGAGTACAATTTAAATTTACATTGCATTTACTCTCGAATAGTGTCGCTAAAAGCGACTGGGATCGTGTTTCTGTAGTTATTCCACCCCGGTCGAGACTGGGGGACTGTGGGACCCCACGGAAATGGTATAGAGTTAATTGCAGGGGTCGATGCTAATAAGTTTCCCCGGCGAGCGGATGCGGCATCGGGACGGTTACCTGCCTTCCCTCAGTGCCTCCATACCAGTCTGAGTTCTCTCGTGTATTTATTTTGGGGGTCTGCAAGCTGAAGTAATTTGAATCTCTTATACACACACTGAAGTGCCTAATTGTGTTAGTGTACGTAGATGTTTATTTTGAATGTTTCGGCTCACATGATGATTATAGTTTTGGAAGTAAGGTTTGTTTTTAAGCATTGAAAAGAATAAAAGTTTATAATTGAATTCTTCGATTGATCGGTTCTTTAACTCGAAAAACTTGGTTGTTATTTTTGTAACAATTTACTTTCTGTGGACATACTTGTTCAAAATGATACCTAACACAAACGCTTTGCTCCCTTTGTCCGCTAGTCTCGTCATTTAGTTAGTCTCAAACTTCCTAGTCAAAAGAGACATCGATGAAACTTGTTCACCGAAGCCTTTGCGAAGTTTGCTAACAGAACTCCAAACTTACGGAATACAGATGCTTTTAAATCCATCCGGACGCCTTCACGTTAACAAAACGAGGAGAACCCGGCAACCCGGCAACCGGGACGAGGGCAACCCTAATTGAGGCTCAATTTAAAAATACCGTTAGCAACCTTTCGCTGGGCGCATCAAAAGGCACCAGGAAATGGCCTCATTATTTTATTCTCCTGTGCAACAACCGACGGGTACGGAACTGAAAACAATCTCTCATCGCGTCCTGTATTTTGTGAAGGTTTTATTTCTTTAGCGTCGTGTTATGAGGATTAGATTTTTATCCATTCTAGAGAAATAGAGCTGGGAAAGCTTGGAAGATTAATGTAGAAACTACACTAGCTTGATCTTGTTTCTATTTACAAGATCAAGTTTTTTACACAAACAGATTACCTACCCCAAGAAAGCAGGTTGCTTTATTAGAAACTAGCACTTCGCCTGGGACATTGTGGCAGCTAAGCTAATATTCATGATATAAATATAATTTATAGCTTTCAGTATCCACAAATAATGTAGCTTTCTGCCAGTGAAAATTTTTTTTTCGAATTGAATCATTAGTTCCAAAGATTACCCCATAAATAAATATAAAACTAATTTTACTAGTTTATTAGTATAGAAAAGAAAAGCACCAAGTGTAAATATAATTTGCTTGTTACCCTCTTAAAAGGTTAACAAACAGTTTACTTGCATCCTAAAACTATTAAGCTCCGAGTTCACCTTTGCAAAATGTTCCAATATTTGTAGTTTTCACAAAGCGCTCTAGGAAATAAGCGAAAACGACGAAATTCATTCTCGAGAAAGGCGTTTAGTTAAACTAGACGCGAAGCAGTGTGAATTTTGCAGTGGGTCGTTAAATGTGCCTGTGAGTGGGTGTAGATTGTAGTGAGTGTCGACAGTCGACGTGCAGTTGTGTGCCGCTAGGGATGCTAGGAAACACTATTTTTCCCTTCCCAATTGTTCGTCAAAGTAAAATGTTCGTCAAAAGCATTTAGACACGTCGTGATTGACGCAGGCCAAAAAAATCTGACTGTTGCTTGAAATAAGAAAAAAAAATGTTTGTGTGGCAACTCGCCATCCCTGTTAGCGGCGGGTGCGAGGTGCAGGCAGCCAAGCGAATAGGGCTGCTCCCGTATCCATCGTCGACGTTCAATTTAGTCGTTGCCACACACCCGTCGAACCTCATGTGCTTGACAATTTTTCTCCGTCGGCTTCGATGAATGCCCAGCCGGCGCCAACTTTGTCTTTGTTATTTGAAATTGTGTGCAACATAAATATTTTAGAGTTGGACGCTTTATTCTAGCTTTGAGTCCAATTTTTCTTTCATTTCTTCTTCGTTGCAGTTTGTAAATAGTTTGTAGCCTGAAACAAAAGTGTTCTTTATGTTAGTTTAAATCAAATATGAAACGACGACAATTGAAACAAAAAGTATGATAACCTTATCCTTTTGATTAAAAGTCTGTTGGTTTATGGGGGCACAAAACAGAAGGAGAAGAAAAGTTTCATTTTCAGATTACTACATTATTGTATTTCAGTAGGGGAATTCTCGATCGATCTCGATTAAACTGCATCAAATTCTTTTTAAACCGGTTCTAAAGGTCAAAAGGAACAATATTTTTACTCTATTTCTAGCGTGGCATTCAAAGGTTAATTGGCACTGGGAAAGCAGACTTCGTAGTGCCGTTTAACCCTTTGACTATCGAAATGTAAAGGCTTTCAAAAGGAAAATCTTATACGTAGCTTGGCATGCTATTTTATCACAATTATGAACGAGTAACTAGTTTATTAGATTACATAATAATAGTTTTATAGGCAGGCTGTAGAGTCGGAAAAGCCTACCCAGATGATCGACTAATGAATAGTCGACAACAGCGACATAGAAGCAAATAAAAAGTTGTGGTTCCTTAGACATCCTCATCCGACACATTATGTCGCAGTTGCAGCAAAGTACGTAGCGGGACACCTGCTGCCATGGGCCATCTGGAAGACCCTAAACCGATTACGATGCTAGGTTACGCTGCAGATTTAACTTGGTCCAGTAGGTGTATTCCAATGTGAGTGTGGTGCCTCACACAAATAATTATCCACCTTCTGTCCTGCTCTATGTGTGATTCCATCTGGACTTGGAGGGACCTGTCTAAAGCCACCACCAACGTAGTTGAGGTAGCAGAGTTCTGGTGAAAAATGAGAAAATAAAAGAGAATCATTGACACGACGAAGAAAACTTTAGTTAGATTATTATTCTCCTACCATATTTGCCATAACAGTAAAAGTTCTAGGAACAGTAAAATACTCGTAAAGAGAACACACGTCACTTGTTTGTTTGTCTAAGTAGTACGCTGCTCACCTGCCACATTCCAGTAAAAACTTAGGAATACATAACAACAAGACAGTAAAATAATAAAGTATCGTCACATATTTGCTTCCTGGTGTAATAAACAACACCCTTCTTTTATTTCCACGAAGATTTCCATAAAAACTTGTACAGTAACGGTAAAATAAAACTAGATCAACTCGACACTATCCGGATTTACGCCCTCGTTCGCTCTTGGTGAAGAGGGCGCATTTCCTCGCATGTTAAAAGTAATGGCTAATTCAAGGCACTTCTCCATCTAATGAGTCGCAGGGAACTGTTCCAGTCTGCTTGCGCTGATTACGCGATTACGCCCCGTTCACAATCTTAGACGACTTAAGCGACTTGCGACTTCCGACTCACAACACGAGTGCCGTCGTGTAGTGAGTGGCGTTGCAATGACTTGTAGCATCTTCTAAGCGTCTTATTTTTGTCTTCGCAGACGATTGTGGGCTCGATTACACGACACGACTTGAACTGTTTGTTGTATCCGTGTCTTGATTTATATTTCGCCGCGAGTAGCAAAGGGTTGGTTTGTAAGTAGGCTTGAATGAGTACCGCGATTGCGGTTGTAAATGGTATCTTTGATTCAACTACGAGTACATAATGTAATGTTATAGGAGTATGTGACTTTAAATCGACTTCTAAATATGAGGGGGTTAAATATGTATTCGGCTGACATCAATTTTACAATGTATATATTTATCCGGAAGCAGTTTTGGCCTACCATACCATATGGTAATAGTAGATGAAAAATGATACCTAATTATCACAAAACTCCCAACAAACGTAAAAAATAATACTTCGTTTCTAATTGGGAAGTAGTTAATAAAGAGTATTCTTTGTTCTTTTTGGACATTCAAAAGTGCCTGTTATGGTTTAATTGAAATAAATGCTTTGGAGTCAAAGAAGCTATTCTATCAATGCAACAGTTTGCGGCAGTCCTAATACTCGTAAATCACTCGAGGCTTCACAACTAAATCGTCTTAAAGCCTGTCATCTGTCTGCAACCTTAGCGCCTCACGAACGATTGCCAGTTTTACGAGTCGCTCGTAACCTCGAGAAGATGCTGTACACGTGGCTCTTAACATCTCGAACACGGAGGAAAGCGCCTTTTCCTTATTAAATCAACATAATTGTAGCGCTTGGACATTTTTTTTCATTTTGTGAGTGTATACTTCTTGTGATTTTGCTTTAAATATTTTCTTTAATAATATTTTCACAACCCAGTAAGTAGGTACTTGGTCGTACAAATCCCTTGGTAAGGCGGGACGTCCCGTCAGGACTGCGGGTTGTTCGAAAGAGATACCGCGGCCTCGACACAAAGAGCTAAGAAGGAATATGGGTGGTTTTTAGTCAGTAGAAGTCTGAAACTCCCTACCGCTCTGCCCAGAGCGGGCGGAGTCATTTGATAATTACCAACACTCCAAAAAAAAAATGGCGGCTTGCCAAACTTTCGGGTCATTGACTACCTGTAACGACTGTCAAAGATTTTCAATGTCAGCCGGGACCAACGGCTTAAAGAGCTTTCTGAGGCACGGGAGAAACTCGATATGTTAAAGATTGTCACTCATCTTCGGACAAGCTTTATCAAGCGCCGTTTAACCTTAAAGATGTCGAACTTTAAGGTTAAACCGTTTTCGTTCAGCTGTTATCATTTGGCCAAGAGGTCCTGTTTTCAGCTGTGTCCGGTTATATTAGAAGCCTACCCCAACGTAGTTGGCAAAAGACTAGACAAATTTATAGTATTTTTTCGAAGATAAAGAACGTTTCAATCGGAGCTTTTAAATCCCACTGATATTATTATGCTAATTGTCCACCTTTATGTTGATATTTCATATAAGTGTCTTTGAAATCTGAAGCATACTTCGAACTGAAACACAACCACACACTGGCTGCACAAAATACATCCGGTATTTTTCCCAGCCAGACTTTTTCAGCTCGTCTCTCAATACAACACACATGAATTTCTTATTCACTTTTCCCGTTCCTAAAACATACCGTTCCAGTAGTACCTATAGTGTGGGGTCTGGGTACCTACGTCACAAAACATTCTCCTCGACTAATGTATTAGCTCTTCCACATTATTACTTACTTCCTTGACGCGCCTGCCCTGGATTATGTCTTTGTATCACGTTATTAACTAAATGAGAGTTTGCTGAGGCTGGGGTATGAGTAGCTAAGAAGGTTATGTCTTGTTTTTTTTATGGTAGAACTTTATTACGGAAAATAACAGAGCAGGAGCGACTTGGACTCGTGATTTATAAGTCTCCTAGGAATATTATTTTGGTTTATCTTCTTACTACATCACTTTCTTACTGCACTGTTGGTATGGTATTGTTTAAAGGTTTTTGTTGGGACCCTATGGTACTAAATCTTAATATTAAGTAGATACTTACAGATTGTAAGTTTGTTTTTGTTTAATTTTTATTCATCTCTAAACCACCATACCTACCAGGCAGCTGAAAGAAAAATAAAATCCTTATCTTGAAAATAAGTTTTAACTACCATAGCGAACACGACTTTATTTAAGAAAATTGTACCTAATAACTGTCCCCGGTTAGGTAGTTATGTAATTAAAGACTTGTATTTAAGTACAGTCTTAACTTCCCGATAGGTTAATTAATACGTTCTGAAACGATTACATAATTACTTATTCAAATTAATTGGAGCGTGGTTTGTGGCTGTTTCTATAATAAGTATAGTTTCGATTGGCTAATGGCTTTTATAGGGACAATGTATGGAATACATATTTGTGTATGTGAGTTTAAATGTTTGTGAATGCACCCACGATATAAGAGAAATTATGGGGCAACGTTTATCGAAAAAAAAAATAAACAGTTATGTGTTTGATATATCTAAAACATACCTTTTTTAATGAGTGTTGAATAGTGTAGATACCTGTGAGCTTCCGTATCCTACTTCTTACTCTACTTCATTGTTTACATCATCTTTTTTTTTCCAACAATGTTGGGGTCGGTTTCCAGTCTAACCGGATGCAGGTGAATACCAGTATTTTACAAAAGGAGACTGCCTATATGACCTCCAGTGATACCCCTTGAAGACTGGTTGGCAGACTTTCAGACCTACAAATCTACAAATGACAGCCGGGACCATCAACTTAACGTGCTATCCGAGGAACGGAGGAACCTCTATTTATTCTTTAACCCCTTCTTCAATACCCTGATTTGAAAAGTTATTGCCAGTGTTTAACCGTACCATGTTTGTCTCCATAAAATTATTCAAAGTATCGTTAATATTCTTCTTTTATTACCAAAATACTGAATTCACAAAATCGACATCTAAACTATTCAGATATCTTGTAAAAAGATTTTAGTGGAAAAGTAGAAAAAGTTAGATTGGATCAGGCCAGCTTACAACAGAACTTGGATTAGGGTCATGAATAACTTAAGTTAAACGTAAAATAAACCTTGAAAAGGTACATAAGTTGGATTAAATGTGACCTTTTCTTACCTGAAAAAAATCTACAAAAGCTGGAAACTTAAGAAATGGAAAACAAGTGTGGTCAACCCATTTTTATTATTTTGATAAATATTAGTATAAATAAATAATTGCGAGGTGGTCAGTTTTATCAAACAAATATAACAGTGTTGAGCAAATCCCGGTAGTCTACGGAAATATCTGTGGACAAACGGAGTGTCCAAGACTCACTCCTTAAGATACCAAACTCATCAGAAACTGGATATAAATATTAATCCAAAAACATATCTTAAACAATGTTTCTTTGATAATAAACCACAAAATATAACATACATATGTACCTACGTACATGATATACGCAAATCAGCTTTTATTTCAATAATAAAAAAGCAATTTGTAGAAGAATAACCTTATCAGTAAACTCTTATTCCTTCTAACAAAGACGAAAAGCTTCCGTAATCTCGTTTTATCATAAATCAATAAGGAAAAGAGATTCGTACGCTATTCACAACCTATAAGAAGGAATCATACAAAAATATTCTCCTATGATTGATTTGGAATACATTTATGAATAAACACTTACCCTTGGTCCTTTGAAGATCATAAAGAGTCGGAACAGGTAGACAGTGGTATGAAAGTCTGACAACCAGTCTTACTAAATGCTCACAACTACAATAACTAATAAGTGAGAAACTAAATAAAAACGGCCTAGAGACACCAGTTCAGTCTGACCGACTTTAATTTAAAAAATCTTAAAAAGTCATCTTAATTTGTTCAACTTTCATGTAAACAAAAATGTGAACGAGACAATTGAAAGTTAAAACTGTCAACCCTTTGTATTTAAATGTTTTTATACCATACCTACTCTAAAAAGCTTATTTTATTCACGCAAAACAGTGAATAAAAAGGCCTTTTATTCACTGTTTTGTTTTTATTCACTATTTTGGTGTTTGAATTTGGAACACAAAAATATATCCGGTCTCTATTTCAATGCTTACACAAACTCCTTGCGCTAAGATTCGAAATTCAAAACTCTTTGGTGCAAATAAATTCTCGAGATTTGATTGGTCGATATTTGCGACAAGGAGTTTGGCATTAGATTAAAAACTGTTTTGTGTTCTTTGCTGCCTTTATAGAAAAATAAATATTGTTTCACAAGTTGACCACCCTAATGATAATAATAAGAAAATTACGCTTAATTTCAGTCATTGCTCTAAATTTAATGTCCATTTCAATTAATGTAACAATTCTTATTTCTTGATTAAATTTCTATTTTCGCTTAAATTATGTCTTTTCTCGTAGTCATGATATAAAGTATAGTATGCAACTCCTGAATAAAGTAAGAATTTATATCGAGGGCCATGAATCACTCCCGTCGTTCAGGATTCTAACAGTTGAATCACTCGCTGCGTTCGTGATTCAATCATTAGAATCCTTCACTTGCTCGTGACTCATCTACGGCCCTCGCTTTAAATCCGTCCTTTATTCACTAGTTGCATAATATACTATTTTCCACAATGGCATTTGTTTTCAGAAGGCCTAGACAAAACATTTCATATTTTTACAACGAGTTTTTACGTAATTGACTTAACTGTGTTTATGACTGGCGTATGACGAAAGGAATATTTATCATAGCAGGTAGCGTTTTGTGGTTTCTACCTCTACCCCCAAGTGTGAGTTTATGTAACCATTTTTTTGATATGCAGGTCTTTCTTTCTTTATCATGTGGTTAGGGCTTAACCTAGGGTCAGAATTTTTATGCCGCCCCTATGAGCCTCTGACTTGGCTATACATGCCTCTCAGAAATATATCTCAGGCATGCTTGTTTTCTCGTAGCGGCGATCGGCGGCGGCGACCTCTCGCGTCCGGTCCTGGTGCAAGCCATGGTCCGGGGCGAGGAGGAATGGGACGCCGTCGCCTCCTTCTGCGAAGCAGTGATAGCGAAGGATAAGCTAGCGAAGGAGGTGGCGGAACGTGAAAGGGAGAGAACCTCTCGTCCCAGCCACCGCGGGAGGCGCTCCGGGCGTCGGGAGCCACGTGTTGGCTTCCGGCCACCGTAGACGCGGGCCTGTGGACGGTGAGTGATGGGCTAGCTCGCAGTCCGTCCGTCTTATGACGACGACAGGCCGTGTCGACGGCGCGTTCGTGTTCCACGCGCGCCTCAAAGAGATGTCAGCAACATGGAAGGGCCGACGCTCGTCGGGGCTGCGGGTTATTCGCAAGAGATACCGCGGCCTCGACATGAAGGGCTAAGAAGGAACATGGGTGGTTTTTAGTCAGTAGAAGGGGGGTTTTTAGTCAGTAGAGGGGTTATTTGATGAGTTTCAAAAAAGGCATGCTTGTTTTCTCACAATATTTTCCATCACCGGAGCAAGTGATAATTATACAATATGGTATGCTGATAGAATGTCGCTGTGTCTACCCCACACGTCAGCCTAACAAAAACTTTGAACCAACCCAATTCTTCAGCATTTGGTATTCTAGCCTCGTGCCAGCCTCGCAGCCTTTCTATCCGCGACTGAGTCTGCCGCGGTTACGTATATAGCTCTAACCTTGCCTGAATCTAGATTTACTACCTCGGGTTGGATCTATAACGATTCCCAACACTATTCTCTATTGGCTTCAGTTTCATTCGGCCTTTAAAGATAGTAATACGCCGTTTAGGCTTTGAATGTGTGTGTAAAATCGTAATAAAACACGTATGAAAGGTTACTTGTTAGATTTTAAAACAGCAGGAGTATAAAACAGGCACTCTCAACAGCGGTTAATTAAATAATTTCATTTTGTTTACTATTTTCAATTTAAAGGAAAGCGATCTAAATAGTCGATTAACTTTAACGTAAGTTTGTGGGTGTTAATTAAAATCATGACTTAGCATTTAATTTTCCTCCTTTTATCCTCAAGAATTTACATACATTATTGATGACAAAAAATGTTTCTTACGACATAAAATCATAATAAATGTTACAACTGAAACAGAAACAAAAGCGCCATTTTTTCCTGACAAATAAAACTTTTTACACATTATTCACCACAATATCCTGTTTCCTGTAAACTAAGGCAAGTTATAACCATAAACCGTACGAATTGCAAACACTGCGACTTCAGCTCCTCGGTCCAGTAGTGAAGTTCACATAAAATTTGTTCTTTTCGCGAGAGTTAGAAAATTCCAAGATAGAAGCGAGTTTATTTTAAGAGAAAAACTTCAGGGTGGAGGTGGCAAGACAACGTTTCTGTAGTAATCTTGTGTCTGGTTACTGGGAGTTTGGTGAGCTTAGTTAACTGCTAGTATAGTGAGGTCAACGTTTGTGGTGCTAGCGGGTAATGAGTTGCGAACTCAGCAAATAATACTTTGAACTTTACGTCCGATGCAGGCGTTCTCAGCTTGATTTGTGCAGCGTGATTGTGAATTTGTGACGTTGTGGTGGAATTGATATTAAATGGAATTAATGTGGTTTGAAACTAGAGAAACGATTAAAATTCTTCTTTATCGTGTGGTTAGTACCTAACCATGGGCTTCTGACTTGGCTCTAATTGCCGTCGACAAAAATATCTCGCAGATATGCTGGTTTCCTCAGAATGTTTTCCTTCATCACAGGAATCTAAAACATCAGAGGTGCGTGTCGTGAATTCCAGTTCGAGACCTATAACTTGGCAGTCCGACGGTCAAACTAATAATGATATGATATAAGAAGCACGGAACGGCATCGGAAATATTAACATGTAAAAGCATATGAATACGAAAGTGTGTTTGTGACACCTTTTAAAATATATCCGGATAACCACACGATTTGCCTGACGTAACGACCAAATAATATATGAATCTACAAAATTAGAACCTTTGAAATAATATATCTAGTTTTGCAACATCGATTTAAAGTCGAAACGGTAACTCTGGATATTTCAAAGGCCCAACATTTTGGACGCCGAAGGGAACAATTAAATAAATCGTAACCCATTTATTTAAATTGTGTTCCATTTATTTAACTCTTGCCTAAATAAATGGGTCACCCCATAAGGAAAAATTACGAGATACTCCTCAGCGTTTTTAGGCTTTCGTGGCCAAAAAGCTTTTCCGTTTTCAGTCCATTTGGCTGTCACTGAGTAGCTTCTATAAAGGAGAAGTAGAATTCTTAAACATTATTTTAAATTAAGAGCCACAGTCAGCTTTAATGGAAAGTGGCAGAACATTGAAACACATTTTAACAATTTGCAAAGAAGAAGAATAAAAATATATTATTTTTAGTTCACGTTAAAGTAACGAAAATAGAAACCCAATTTTATTGAAATGACATGAATGCAAGCTGGAACCACCACAACATCAAATTAAGCTACTAAAATTGTTGCTAGGTAGCATTTTTTGGGTAAAATGCACGGCAAGGCTATAAAAGTCAAACGCACTCAAAACATTATGCTGATGGCTGCATTGAATAGTAAAAAGACCATGATTTTAAAACTAGTATTTGAATAAATAACTTGTGAACTTGTGACCTTCAATGTCTCCGTGAGTAAAACGTTCACAGGTATGGTCAAGAACAAAACAAATATCGCAATGACGGAAATAATAAATGCCTTTCAGTTTTGTTTAGGTAATTTTTACACCCATTCGTCCATTCATCATTAGCTAGTAAAAACTTAGGTTACTTATTAATTTCCGTTCATATATCAGGGATCCACGAAAAGCAATATTAACACGAACACCTTTATAGCGCACGCCTAAACAGCTATCATAATCAAGGTCAGACGGTCCGAAAACACCATAATCAGCTTACATAATCAGAAGATTAAGTAATAATGGGTCCAGTACCCTCGAAAGGTGATTAGGATCAGGCCCGGCACGCGAACCCTCGCTAAGCTGAAAGCTATCGCCCATCATTTTTGTAAGGCACCGGCTCAGCAAGTTCGCGTTTTAGGGTTTCGTGGCTACCGATCTTTATAAGCGCTGAGAGATCCACTTACTGTTTTACGTTGAGTAAGGTAACGAATATCTTGGGTATTCCTTGCGGGTTAACAGGGTTCAATATAGCCGCATATACTTAGGTGTTTGAAATTGTTCTAGGCATATAAACAGGTTCCGTGACGAAATTAATTTTTAAATGATTATAAAAACAGTCATTTATAGCTATAGTTTTCGATATCTCTAGTAAAAGCAACGTTCAAAATTTATACTAACTAGTAAGCTGTGAAGACCCGGTCTTCCTACGATATTATTTTATTGCTTTGAAATTATTCATGTCTACGCCTATTGTTGCCTATGAAACTATTACGTCAAAAGTTCCAAATATAAATCTCTCATTAAAGACTATGAATAAATCAGCAATACCGCCCACGCAACACGTGTCTTTGGTATCTGTTAGCCAGGTTCTTACACCGGCAGAACTAAGGGTGATTGATCACCGAATCCCGACAGTGTGCCTACCGCTGTAATCTCCGCCACTACACTGATTGATGTGCTCCCACCCTTGTAAATAGGGTCTTCATCTGCCGAACTGAAAAACTTGGCTATGTCGGATTTTGTTATGTTGTCAGGAGATAAATGGTACTTACATTTTTTGGCAACTACTTAACAAAATGTGTGTGTAATGTTTTTAAGCCACTAGATAAGTACGAGCAAATATGTACAATTTCTAGGCTGACTTCGGCCGTCAGTAGTCGCTTAGCACCGTTGCCGCGTTGGGCTAACAACAAAAGACATCCGCCGCGAGTCGATCAGTTTTAGTTGTACTTTCATACACAAATTCAATGATTCTATCATTTAAATGTACCTTAACCGTACATTTTTGGTCCTTCAGGTCGGATGTCGCATGTGTTGATTACAAAATACATAAAGTACTTCCGTTATATATTGGAACTGTCCACTCAACCCAATAACACGAAATTAAGTCAAAATTATTCGGACAATTGGGTAATTGACAAAAAAATCTAATTAGTCCGTCAGATTTCCAAAAAAATATTATACACATATTTTTTTAATTTTTTACGTAAACAAAAAATGAAGACGATACGGTGCTTCGAAAAGTCGTGTGACGTCACAGTTTGGTATTTTAACCAGAAAGTGACGTCGAAAGCCCCCACTCATGATCTTTGACAAGTTTTATATTAGTAAATTTTTATTAATTTGATTAAACAAAAAACTCGTTTCCAATATTTTTAGATAATCTAACAGACGGACTAAACAGATTCATATTTTTTTTAGTCAGGAGACATTCCTATTCTTACGACAAATATCAAGGTTGTATCCAATGCTTGTATCTAAATAAAACATCCTTTGATAGAACGAATCGTTTTATCATCTTGTCCGTCTGTCAATACAGACGAAAGGCACCGAGAATAACGATGTTGTTTTATGAGCGCATAGAAAGCTTCCTGAACGACATTCCTCGAAGAAACAATTCTGTGCACTTACTCACTTGATACATGCTCGTGAACGTTGTCAAAATGCCATGAAAATTTCTATTTCATTTGCAGAAAAACCAATTGAGTTTGGAAAGAAAAATGTTCTTTTCGGAGTACTTACGCGACTCTGTCATATTCACGGCAAAGAATTTTAAGATGGATTTCAAAGTTCTCAAGTGTCAGTTCGTTTGACAAATGCTCTTTTATTCTGAACACGTTTTCTTCTCGAAAAACTAATGGCTTATTACAAACTTTTTGAAGAAATGAAAGAAAATATTTGTGTCGTTTTATTTTAAGGCAACATTGTTTCGTTTTGTTGCTCGTTGTGAATTTTTATAGAGTTGATGTCATTTATTCTTGTTCCATTCATAAGGCTTACGGTCTGATAAGATTAAAGAGAGAAAGAGAGAGAGGAAGCCTCCTCTATCTCTTTCTCTTTATATACTATTATATAATATCTGGAGTTTCTACGGACTGTATAACCTACGTTATATCCATAACTCAACTACTTTATTGCAGCCATACCGCTTCTGTCTCTTTTAACTAAAACTGGTCCTAAAATGTAATTTATAACGTTTATCTGGGACTTTGTAATAGAGACAAGTTGCCGACGGCTATAATAAATGAACGGGCTATAATCCACCCTTTAAAACTACTACCTATTCGGAACATTTAAGAGATATTTGAACAATTTCGTTGTATGGATATCGTTGTACGGAAAGGAAAATGTCAAGAGAATTGTGAATGTAAAAGTAGGGGAAGGCAAGGCCAATACATCGATGGGTTTGAAAGATTATGGGATTACTACTGAGATGATGGTGAAAGTGAAGTATAGTAAATGAAATGCCCTGACCCCAAATTAATAAGGGTACAGAAGAATGACGATTTAAACAATAACAAACGAAGCAGGTGGTTCGAAGAAGATTAAAATGAGAAAGAGTAAAGTAAGATTAATGGCAGCCACGTATCTACGTCAGTTGTGCAGTACAATAATCTGGACAGTGAGTCACGATCGCCCGGCAGACTGCTGCCGGCACGGCTAACGAACGGTAATCATTACGAATCGCTCCGGCTGCGACGGCTTCCTATAAATTAACACTTTCATTGTATGTTCTGGAGCTTTTGGTTCGGATATTGCAGAAAGGAATTTCTAATTAGACTTTAGGGGATTTAAGTCATTAGAGAAATTTTGCATTTACAAAAGCTTTAATTCTAGACCTTAGACTTTCCACAGTCTGTTTACCCCAAGGTTGAAAGCTTTCTCATTATTTAAGTGTTCTGCTCACAACATACACATAACATCACGATTGTATTCCCCGAAGTGTTAGGCAGAGGTCACCTACATTTCACCAGTTATGTTTAAGTCCCATGTAATAGGGGGAGCGCCTAATGCCATGAACCGAGCACAAATCCAGGGTCCATGGCTGCTACTGAGAAATTCTTGATGGAAAAACCCAATAACACTTTGCCCGACCCGGGAATCGAAACCTTAGGACCTTCATTAAACCAACGAGGTAGTTTGCTCAATGCTAGGAAAAACCGATACAAAACCATGTTAAAAAAAAGAAACCGACTTCAAAAACACAAAAAAGTGGTGGTCAGACGCAAATACTTGAACAGCTTTAGAAAATAATTATGAAAAACATCATAATTGTGATTATAAAGTTTGCGGGTTGCCCTCGATTTCTCTGGGATCTCATCATCAGATCCTGATTTGGTGACCATGGGACTACCTCGGGAGTATACGTTTTCGAACACAAAAATAATTTTGAAAATCGTTTCATTAATGACGGAGATATGCGATAACAAACATACAAAAAAAAACAGACAGACGAATTGAGAACCTCCTCCTTTTTGGAAGTCGGTTGAAAATTAAGTTCGTCATAAACTACCACCAATAACAAATTAATAACAGAGAAAGGGGCCAACGATGCGAATTTTTACGTGTTAATAAAACTTTCAGAGGCACCAGAATTGGATTACCTGTGATGACGCGACGTAAACGAAAGGTACCGTCGATATTTGGTTATTCATTCATCACATTAATTTAACGTTGGTGACGTACTGAGCGATATTTTCGGAATTGAAGCCCCTCGGACAAGAAAAGCTTTTTGCGTATTAAATTCCTTTGTTGACACCTTTACCAGTTATCGATACTCATTTCCATGAACACAATTCTTCATTTTCAATTCTTCATTCACGTGCCTACAAAACCTATTTTGACTATAAATTACATGGTAAAACCATATTGTTACCTCTCTGTAATATGATGTTTCTGATAACAATTCATACCGACGATAAACATCTTTGATTTCCCAGCAATTACCCTACAGGTTATAACTCCACATCAACACAAAGTCAAACGAAAACTGAATCAACTAACTCTGATCAAAAACCTTATTTAATTTCACCGTAATGTACATTCATCCCGTAATGTTTCCGTGAATAGGAATAACAAAGTTAAATCCCGTGACAGGTGTTAGCCATCCATCATGAGCCGCTCAAGGGAGATCAGGTGCTGTTCCGAAGATTAAACCGGCCTTCAGTTACAAGGACCCACTAACAGTGCGAATACAATACAACACGTACTCTCCAAATTGCTTGACACGAAATAATTTATAAAAGGTTTTTGTTCAAAATGGAGAGAATCCTTCCTCGTTATATTTGATTTGTTTCCTTGCGTTTCAAATGGAAATAGGTAACCATTTCGGTCCTGAAAATCGTGATATTTTGTCATTTCATCGCATATCAGATGGCTGTTAAAACACACGAAAATGTTTCAGGATTCGTTGACGCAATTACACTATTATCAAAAGAAAGCATGCTCATTACGGTAACCGAACTAAAAAGGCATTTCCTGGATGAAGAGCAGTCCAATTTCCATCAATGGCATTGGTGTAAGTAGCCGAGACACGTTACGGCTTATTGGCTGCTAATAAAATGGTTCCGAGCGCTTATGAAAGCCTTTCACATGCTCGCATGAACATTCCGTTCCGTGACGGTATTCACTGAAAATATTGCTGCTGCCAACGCGCCAGTTGCGGGTAGTCAGAGATTCACCCGTAGTGACACCACTAGAGAGTCAGTCGAGCTTCAATCTTCACACCGAGCAGACGTGCCTTGGTATGTACGAAGATTAGAGGTTTAATTTAAAATACGATTTTAATTTCGCTCCAAGTTTTCTCGTCACGTGGTCGTCGTCGCCGCTACAGAAGTAAAATACGGTTTGTTTATTACTCGCTGTTCGTTATCCGTTGGGGATATATTTCATCTTGGCTTGCAAGTTGTGCAAACTGCGGTTCCACTTTGATGTGCCCGCCGAGTTTGTACAAGCTTGCGGTATGTGTTATATTCATATAAGTTATACAGCGGCCCCCGTCTGCGTCTTGAGGAAAAGTTAAAATGGGTTCTGTAACGCAACTTGAGACAGTCGACATTGTATAGTTAATGAAAATGTGATCGGTAGATGCAACGAGGGTTTACACCTATAAACTTGAGAACATTCAAACTAATCAGTAATCTGGGCAATGTTTGTTGAGCTTGCACATACACCTGTATCTCAGTTTGAGTTAGCTGATATAAGTCCCCCGCACAACTTCAGTCCGTGGTCTGTGTCACTTTTTGTCCGAAGTGTGGCACTCGTTATCGGAATTTTTAAAGCTTCGGCAATGTTACTTTCTTGTATAACATTATCAGCTACCTTTTTGTGTAAGAACTAAAATACTTCCCTTCAGATAATCTGATCGGTCTGTGGTCCAACCGTACAAGAGCAAATCTCATTATGAAGTAATTCATTAAATCGCAGAACATCTTTTCTTACAGCACAGCTCTTTGCATAATTGAATGACCCTAGAGAATAGAGTATTTTCTCATTCTCGTAGACTTTGCATTCGAGCACTTGTTGGTTAAATGTGAGAAAAAGAAAGATTATACCTCTCTGTAATTAATTATATGGTCGGTTCCTACAAATGTTGGAATACTTTAAAAGCTACGCGTTTATAGTGCCACTTTAGATGTTTTCTTCAGCTAAAAAGAGTAAAAAGTTAAAACTTTTTCGCTTTTAAAAGGAGACTAACGACATAGACGGTATAATAAGCAGTCTTTACCCGTTGCGTGGAAGTAGGTTACAAGGTAGGGTAATTGGGGTGCCAACGTCCCCCACTTTATGCAAACATATAAGATCCGTTCGCTTATTAGTTGTTACGGGTGTTTGGGTAATGTAGTTTTAAGTACAGTTTTTGGCCTTAACTACTGTTATGATTAGTGGACAATCCAAATTGACTAATGTATATGGTTACTTAAAACCAAGTTCTAATATTTCCACTCCATTATTGATATTGTTTGTACGAGGTTAAGTTTATCAAAATTATCACAGTTCCACTAAATTATAGATACTACCTTGTACTAGAAACAAATGACAGGCGTTAGTATCAAATTACGCCTTTTTGTCACCACGATAAATATAACAAAATAATTTACAGTAAATCACAACATTAAAAAGATAGTCGTCAGTAAGCAATAATTCGAGGTACGCTTTTAATTTGGATGTCGACTTCAAAAATTCAGCAGTACAATAGCACATTTTATCTCTCGAAATAAAAAGGACATAAATTGGACGTAAAAAGGCGACTTCTCGTTACAACTGTGAAAATAAAAAGGTTCGGCCACCTCGGGTTTTATCGTTTTATGCAAATCTCTTTTTCAGCTATTCCATATATTTTAGTGACGTGTGTGAATCCACTTACTAAATGAATTAAGGTACTTTTAAAATTCACGGTGTGTTAATATATTATGGCATTCATAGAGACGGTTTTTAAAGTTCTTTGAGTTACTGAAAAAGCATTGTGCTTAACTTATTTTATTTTTGTAAATAAAAAGTAAATCGGTCACGTGTTTTATCGCAAATAAATTGAATCCCTCTAAATCGGAACCTCAACCTTCAACACAACTATATCTCTCGATTTAAAGCGTCGTATCGATTGGCTCAAAATTGCCTCGTGGTTCTGGCAGGTATCCGGAAGGATTACGTAAACTCAAGAAAAACACGCTAGAAGTAGGAAATGGGTGAAAATAACCGGGTACTAGTCAGGCGATAACTGGGTACAAGTGACGCGAGATTTAAAACGACTGCCTAAGTGTTTCCGGCGGAAAACTATGAAAAGTGCTCATGGAATATCGTCATTGATATAATTCCTCCTATTATGCGAAATCGTATTAGTTTTTCCTTCCTTAGTAGCGTGACTACATAAGATGAATAAATTACCATTTGACGTTATATTAACTGGTTATAAACTGGTAACACTAAGTAAGTAATCACTGCTCAAGTAGAGGTGGGAATTTTTTTTTCATGGTTATTTATGTCCACCTGTCTCAATATTAGAATATTCTTAGAAAATGATCTAGCAAACCGAGGAACTTAGAACCACGATCGATGCCGTTCAAAAACTGATTTTATAAATAAATTATTCGACAATCGAGACCAAAATAAGTCGGTTTTAACTCGAATATGAATATTTTATTCGTGTTTGACAATGTAGGTTTTAACGATCGTCGGTATGCCTGCCATCGGAATATCAAAGGGACTGTCGGCGTCGTTTGTCATGCTTCTGACAAAATATTTTTCCACAATCCAATTCGATTTTCTCGTATTGAGTTTTATTTTGTTGTAATCAAATTAATTTTGCTTTGACGATGCGAAGTGGGAGTTTGTGGAGGTAACTTTTTATTAAATAAGCTTTATTGAAGATATAAGCTTGTAAATTGGTATTTGCATTTCTGGTGCATTCTCCTTTTCATAGAACATTTTTTACTTACGAAGTTTTGGTGATATAATAATTATTATATGTAAAAAAATAAAAGTCAATTTATCAAGCAAGGCACTTACGCTTAATAAATTATGTCCCAAAGTCTAATCTAGTAAATCCATTAATTAGACCCTAAATTTCAGTAGTTTCTTTGTCTCGTTCGTTACAAGTCGGAACAGGTGTTCGACAATTAAAACTTTTTCTTTAAGTGTTAGTAAAAGTTAAGGCAACATAGTGTACCATTGCGAGGATCGGCCGGAGGACACGGTGGAGCACACTGTGGAGGTGTGTCCCGCTTGGGCGGAGCCCCGCCGTGTTCTCGCAGCGACGATCGGCGGCGGCGACCTCTCGCGTCCGGCCCTGGTGCAAGCCATGGTCCGGGGCGAGGAGGAATGGGACGCCGTCGCCTCCTTCTGCGAAGCAGTGATGCTAGCGAAGGAGGTGGCGGAACGTGAGAGGGAGAGAACCTCTCGTCCCAGCCGCCGCGGGAGGCGCTCCGGGCGTCGGGGGCCACGTGATGGCTTCCGGCCACCGTAGACGCGGGCCTGTGGACGGTGAGTGATGGGTAAGCTCGCCGTCCGTCCGTCTTATGACGACGACAGGCCGTGTCGACGGCGCGTTCGTGTTCCACGCGCGCCTCAAAGAGATGTCAGCAACATGGAAGGGGCCCGCAAGGGCCGACGCCTGTCGAGGCTGCGGGTTGTCCGCAAGGGATACCGAGGCCTCGACATGAAGGGCGAAGAAGGAACATGGGTGGTTTTTAGTCAGTAGAAGTCTGACACTCCCTTTCGCTCTGCCCAAGAGCGGGAGGGGTTATTTGATGATTTCCCACCCCCCAAAAAAAAAAAAAAAAAAAAAAAAGGCAACATAGTGTGTAGGTGTACCTCTGTAGGTGTGTCTATGTATGTAGCCGGTTTGTAATCTCTTTTTTACGGAAATACCTACATTTGTATCCCTAGAAATGTTCCCACATACAAAATACATCCTACATTAAATTATTCAAACAAAGGACGCGTTCCCTCAGCCTCAGTTCCACCCTAATTCCGCCCCTAGGGACATATAATAAGCTATTTCCATCAGTCAAATAGGCCGGGAGTATGGCTCGAGATACGCAACAGTATTGTTTGCCTACCTCAGTGTTTTATCTCGCCAACAAACAAGAGCCAACTTGATCGTCCGGAGTGAACAAGTTGCTTCGTTGTGAATTTATCTCGAAAACCAATCACTAGGGTAAACATTGTTCCACGCTCCCGTTGACTAGATTCACTTAATACAGATACATTTTCCAATAACTCGGTTAACGGTTTAGTTGGAGTTTATTCAGTTTTCTACTATTGTTTGTTAGTTCAATGAATTTGAATATTCAGGTGCTGTTTTTGTTAGATCAGCATTTATTAAAACTTTACTGCCTATCCCGGATATCGCTTTTCTACGAATTGATTCGGAAAAATCCATCGTATTTTCTTTGCAATATCACGCTTGGCAGATATCTCGATTAAATACTTCGATCAACTAAAGCGCAATCTTTATTTCTTCGTTCGGAAATATGTTGACTTCTGTGAGATATTCGTTTGATCTTAAGTTTTGTAAAGGTTCGGGCACTAACCTTTCGAAAAAGAAAGAATTGTATATTTTGTGTAGTCAGTGCCTGGTGCCAGAAATTTAATGACGTCCACGGACATAGGATTTAAGGGTGTAAATCAACACGTTTTTATGAATTCGTATGTATTATACAGAATCAGAATAACTTTGAGTAAACTATCGATATCAAAAAACGTTCTAACCTAATAAGGCTCATGCTCAGGCTTGAAATAGTTTTCGAACATTTTGGCACGGTGCCAGATTTGGAGAAAGCTGCGCCTATTCGATTGTCAAGGACACTGTTGGTATCATTACAATATATGAACTCGATGTATTTCTCAGTTGTAACAAAGAAAGTCCACAGGTGTTGTGGACTTTCATTGTTATTATTTTAGAAAATATGTGTTGCGAATATTATTTATCATTTATATTTTAAAAAGATTTTAATAAAATATCACAGGGATAAAAGAAAGTCCCCAAAGACGTGCTTTCGATTTTTATTTACTGAAACAAATTTGAATCGACGGATAGAGCAAGAAAAAGAAAGTGAAAACGTAAAAGAAATCAAAAGATGAATCGTAACACCGTTTCGGAGAGTAACACTTGACTTACTCTTTTAATTATATTTACATCAAAGAAATCTTTAATTTAAAATCTGACACGTACTTATTTATTCGTTGTTCTTAAATTATGAATTCATGTCTTTTACATTTATAGATTTAAGGCTTTTGTTAACATGATAAGGAGTTTTGTTTCGTTTATTATACACTAGCTGATGCCCGCGGCTTCGCCCGCGGCTTCGTCCGCGTGGATATTGGTTATCGCAAACAAAAGTAATCATGAAATTTTAATCCCGTTCCAGTAAAAAAAAACTTGACAAATTATATACTAAAACCTAAAAACAGCACTATCCATTGGTGAAAACAGCTCAAAAATCAGTGCAGTAGTTTTTGAGTTTATATGACAGACGTGGTGAAGGGCTTTGTTTTATAATATGTAGTGATAGTGATATTTGATTATTCAACTCAAATACTTTTCAAAGTTTAAGCTATTGGTATTGTAAAGATTTAATTTAGTTTGCTAATATATCCCTGAACAGTTTTCAATTTACTTGCATTACTTGAATAAGCAGCATAACCTAATCACATTTCATTGATGAACTTAGAAGTACGTGTTCATTGACTGTATAGTGTTTGTATGTGCCTTCGAAAGGCACAGAGAGAGCTCAATACATATTAACATAGACGAAACAAAAGGATACCACTTGCCTCGTAAATAAAGAAGACTATCTCGTTGGTGCGGGAAAAACGTTATTCTATTTTTCTATAGGAAACTTCTCAGTAGCGAATATGGAGTCTGGATTTACGCCCCGGTGATGAGCATAGGCTCGGACATAAACAAGTGAAGTAATAGGTACACGTCTACCTAAGTAGACCTATTACTTCACTCATATTTCCCCAGTTATGTTTGTGTAAGGGTTAGCCCTTCGAAGATTATAGGCGTGATGTTTGTCCCAATCGCATTCTCCTCTACGCGGGCAAGCTAGCCTAGGTAGGTTTTTAGGCATAGCCATAAAATCCTACCTCGCAGACTCTGTTACCTCTTAAAAACGTATACTTCAGTGTTCCTTAAGATAATTGATTTTGAGTTTAAGCACTTTTAAAGACAATTTAAAATAATTTGCGACAATTAAACGCAAGTCAGGTGCTCTCAGTTCTTTTAGTGAAATCTCTGGATCCGTGCCAGTTTCCTGTGATCAATGCTCGTATTCTGCTGGCTTGCTCTCCACTACCTAGATTTAAGGTCGTTAAGACGACACTTACTGAAAAATATGGCTGTTAAGCTTTGAATTTGCTTTAAGAACTAGCGTAGTTGGGAGTTAAAAGTACTACTAGGTGCAGGTGCACCTAGTCACAAGTAAGAAGTTGTAAAACCGGAACAGGTGTTCCGGTTTTACAACTTCTTTTTATCTATGGACTTACTTTTTTATCACTGTAGAATAAAGCAAGTTCAGTCAGTTTTGAAAAAGACACTATGTTCTTATGCTATTGTTCAAAGTAACCCATATGTACAGGGGTACATATAACTTTTATTTCAAGTATTTGATTTCCTATCTATACTAATTTTATAAAGCTGAAGAGTTTGTTTCTTTGTTTGTTTGAACGCGATAAACTCAGGAACTACTGGTTGGAATTAAAAATATTTTTGTGTTGGATAGTCCATTTATCGAGGAAGGTTATAGGCTATATAAAATCATGCTACAACCTTTTGGTTGTAGAAGCGGAGCATACATGAAAAATGTTGCAAAAAGGGGAAAAGATATTCCGTTTTGAGAGCTTCCGTTGCGTGCGCTGCGATAACGGTTTAAGTTACGCAAATATTATGTATGAAGGAATTGTTCCTCTTTAAACGTCCTAAAAAAAATCCGCGACAGCATACTCGTATGTCTATCTTTTAAGATTGATTCACTGTAACCATTTTTTACTATTAAAATGTTAGGTTAAAAAGAATGATATTTTGCGAAGCTTTTTTAACCCATAAAGTATGAATCTATATCTAAATAAATGTGTTTGTTAGCACGGAAATTTAATATAAAATATTTGTGCTCTTGGCTCTATACAGTTTAAACAAATATCTTATAAGATATCGCAATGTAAAAATATCTGCGCGACAAAATAATTACGCGCGCGGCAGTCATTCGGTCCGGTGCGGTAGGTACGTGAGATTCTGGCCTCCGGGGGCTCCGAAAAAATGGGAGTATTCTTAGAAATGAAAGATTTCTTAATAATTATTATGTTTATCTGTAATTGCGCGGTAGCGGCAGTGGTGGCTCAGTGGTAGCGGTACCGTATTTCATGATCATTTCTTTAATCATTGAGTTAAAACTGTAAGATTGACTGTTTGTAAATTTTGGCAAATAATATTGACTCACTCTCATCTACCCCGGGTGACGCTGTCCCGTTAACGGGACAGGTGTCCACAAAAACACTTTCATCCACCCGTTGGGTTCGTCCCGGCGCCCACTCTCACCTCTATATCGGAGAGGATGGTGTTTGCATTAGCATAACTTACACCCCGTGGACCAGTTAGGTACAATAGAGATTGTCATTTGCACCATGTACAGAAGTTAACAGGAGTAATATAATGTGTCAGTACTAGGGTATCATAAGTTAAGATAAATCATTTCTTTCGGGCTGTCACCCCGTAGTTAATCTTCAACGGAGTCCTGACACCCTGGTACATTTGTTCACACTGTACATGGAGTGTAGAATCATGATGAAGGTACAAAGTTCAGACTGCGGTAGTGGGCATGAACGAAAAGAAGAAGAAGAAGAAGTGATGAAGAAGATGATGAAGTGTGAACGTGAAACGCGACTCACGAAAACAATGACGAATCATAACAGTGTTAAGGTTAGTAAAGCTAAATTTGAAAAAAAGTGATGGTTAGGAAAAAAAATCCTTACCGTCACACCATTGTGACAGAACACTGTGAAGGTTAGTCAGGTGCGTCTAAACCGACACTATTAATATTTATTTTTATTCATAAATCTTAGTTTTAACTCACTGATTAAAGAAATACATAATATTAAGAAATCTGTCATTACTAAGAATACTCTCATTTGTAGAAAAATTGCCATTTTGAGAATTGGGCATTCAGAGAATTAGGCTTTTTGAGAATTGACCATTTAGGGAATTAGGCTTTTTGAGAATTGGCCATTTTGAGAACTAGTCCTTTTGCGACTCTGTTGCCATTTTGAGAATTAGGCACTTTGCGCCTAAACCAGCTAGCTATATTATGTGACGCAGACGTGGCGTGAGTCAGCTAGTTACATTTATTCGGTTCACGTACCGTTAACGACTGTAATCAGTATCAGTTTCATCCATATCATTTATAATTTGAATAATTTTAAAATGTTAAATGAGTGGGATTTCCTTCATAATTAATTCGCCGTACAGATTTTCACTTAAAATTACTTGTAATTGAGTTTGACGTCGATTAATTTGGATTGGATGAAAACAAATGTATGATTATATTAAAATGGGCCGTATGTAATGCAAAGTGCGTTCTCATTTTTATCTGATTTCCCAGCATCGTTAATCAAACAATTCAATTAGTTTAACAAAGTAGTTGAATGAACGAACAGCCACGTAATTGCTTGATGAGAGAACCTTTTTGTATGCATAACGGAAAGTTCTTTCAATCTTGTTAGACTAAAATATTGAGGGTATTGGAATTTCGAATCTAGTAGCTGGTGGGTAGCAATTCAAAGATCACGTTGAAATTCATTTGTGAAAGCGCCCTTTTTAAATAAAGGTTCGCAGACAAATATTTGTAGTGCTGTGAAAAGGCATAATTGGTGAATATGCGAGTATGCGCTCTAGTTTGGGTTTGTTCACATTGTTTGTTTTGTTATGTTCGATGCTATTTTAAATCGTAACATAACCTACTTTATATTTTGTTGTTTAGCAGCGTCATAGGTTTATGTTTTCTTTTGTTTCTATCTAGGTCTATAATAATAATTCATAATTGTACCAATAAGTAACGAACACTTGATAACTTACATATTTAATAATTCAGTGGCGTTTACGAAATCAAGCAACAGTGAAAATCCTTCTTTAACTCTAAAATTTGTTACCGTGCGGAACACAATATCCAATTAAATTTTAAATATCTATCCTTGCCGTAGGGATGCCGCCGAAGTTTTGTGTGAAATTACATTTGAGCCTTCAAAGTTGTATCAAACGTACATTTTCTCCAGTAAGCCCTGGCTTCAGGCACTTTGCAACTGTCCAAGTACCTTTGTACCCCACTTAATGCTCCGTGTTCACAGTTTAAGGTCCTATCTCAAGTTAGACGAGTTTCTGAATTCGAAACTCAGTATTGTTTATTTCGCTTTCTTCATGTGCAGATGTGTTTAAACCTATAGTATTTAATGTGTAATAAACACTTCTGCCAGTACATATAATTTCAAGTCAAATCAGTTTATTGCATACATGTTCTACAGGGGTTGGAATAGTATTAGAAGAATCAAACATGCACCCTGTAATGGCACTGCAAAACAAAACAAACACAAATCAAATTAATAATATTTTATTTACATCGCGCCCGGTCTAACTATAGTTAGAAATCCTGTAATTCGCTTTCCTTTCTTCATGACATCAGTTATTTTAATCTAGATCATACCGTCACTAGGGGGAACACTATTTAAAGAAACGTTTTCATATGCACATATCAACTTCAAAGGTCAGTTAGAAGTGGTTCTGTTTATTATTTGTTACCGTCCCGAAACATCACATCAACCAAAATTCGAATCAAACACGATTTGGGTTCGTCTAATCCCTACGTCATTAAAAGTAAAATCCAAGTTTGGAAGGGTTTCCAATTCCCAATTGAGCATTCGAAGTTTATTCGACTAAGTTTACGTAACGGTTCGGATATATATTATCGAATGTCAAAAACTTTTGTATCTCCAGAATATTCGAAATAGAATAAGTGACCATTGTAGGGGAGTCGTATTGTTCAAGTAGTTATGAAAAAAAATATTTCTTCTTTCTTTTAAAACAACGTTGCTCCACATTAGGATTTCTCCTGTATCGTGGGTGCGTTTACAAACATTTAAACTCACATACGCAAACACCCAGACCCGAAACAACTATCTGTAGGTCAATAATCTCACGCGTCCCATGTGTAGTGGTCATAGAATGTCCTCTTGTCGAATGACTCGTTGAATCTTTTTCATATCATTAAGAATACTTTAATAACTTATGTCAATCGATTGTTGCTTAAGTAATAAAAGGTGTTTGGAAGATTGAACGTTAATTTTTGGTCACTGTTCTTGTATGTTATAGGATTTCAGATTTACCCTATAAAATGCTTTAATAGGGTACAATCATTCAAAAATATTCCATTGATCAATACAGTGATTACTACCATTATTGAATATTCGATTAAAACATTAAAACTGAACTAAGTGATGTTCATATTACCCTTTAACCACTGGACTATAACTGGGAATATTAAAGTTAACTGTAATTGTCGGTCGTGTAGCTTCATCCGTGACATCGTAAAACGTTAGTGGTGGTGTCAATTTGACTTTTCGCACTGTAACTGGGCTATGTGAAACGTGTCGTACCTCTGGGCACTGTTAGGTACTTAGACTAAAGTTAACTAGTCCATAAGTAGGGGTAGTCATTACTCCTTCTTCTTGCTTAAATTTTCACAGGAGATGAGCTAAATTCTAGCAAAATAGATCGAGCACGTAAAGCAAAGCAGTAAAGTAATAAAACGGGTATGAAAATAAATAAAAACATAACAGCTGGTAAATAAATAGCTGTGGCAATGCTTAAATGCCGTTACTCAACGACGTTGCCAAAAATGTAAATGGGCATTATTCCATAGCTCGTTTTACATTTAATGGTCAGGCGTTTTTTCACGCAACTTTTTGTATGCGTAATTTAGGTAATCCATCAGTACTTAAATTAATATTCTTGGCTAATTTCGGTGGTAAATGTAGACCGTTTTAAGGGCCAAGTTTTGCTTGATTTTCAGAAAGTGGAATTAACCCGTCATAAAATCTCCAAATCTAAATAAAAAGATTATATTATTGCCTCTGACAAACATGATAACCAGCCTGCCCAAAGTTTAGTAAAATTCACTGACTGCTAACAAAATCCCTGAATTGTTCAGCGTCAGTAATCACCCACGCTTTAGCTCATTATCGACATTATTATAATAAATTCGCGTTGAGTTGGTAATTACCATGTTAAAAAACTCTGAACACATTACGTGAGCTCGGATGAGAGCTGTAATGGGCTATTTAAAAAGTTTATTGTTTGAGGTACGTGTTGGTAATGACTTGCATGCTTTGCTGGCTCCAATTACTGGCTTGTAGCACTCGCAATCTGTAAAACCCGCGCTTTTTAGGATTTTTTCATTCCACGTTTATTCGTATTCGAATATTTCAGTAGCGAGTAATGTTTTCGCGTGCCTATTTACGTAAATATTACCTTTTTTACATAATCCTTATTTTTGTGGCGAGAAAATATATTGAACGGTACCGCACAAAGACTGTTGGCATTACTAAGGTAGGTACTGAAGGTTAAAATTAAACGAAAAACATGTTTTGATACATGTATTTGCAGTAACTTGAGATTATCAAAAAAAATGTCAAAAAATCATCCAAGTCTAAGTATACTTAAGTATTCGCCTTCGTTTAACGGAACTACTTCAAAACGAGCGGTTTAGGTTGTGGGTTACTATCAGTAAGTTCAAGATTGTTCATGTCAGTGTCAGCCTGCATTTTCCCACGTTACGTAGGTACTTGTATTCAATAGTCTTACCCCACTCCTATGCAGCTTGCTCGTAATACGACCCTTAAGTAGCTTTACATGGCAATGGCAATGGTAAGCGACATGAATGTGAAACACTCAATGGAGTGTTTCACATTCATGACGCTTAGAACAACTTGGCCTTTCTTTTATAAAATTCTTACTAAGTTTTACTGTAAGCCTGAACTCGGTCCGGTCCTTGGAGAAAAACTATAGGACCGAGTTCTAGGAGATATAACATAAGTGCTGAGTACTTTTTCAAATGACGTGTGAAACAACATTATGGCAATGTTGCTAAACATTATCATCTTGTTTCTCCCAATTGATACTTAAGAAAAACACATAGTATGTGGCCTTAATAGATTCCGTTGGCGTAGTCGTAGTAGCCATTTTGGTGTGTGGGAAGACTACATTTGGATTGGCAACAATAGTGCCGCGGGGGTTGGCACATTATTGGGTCTGGCAATCCTTTTATGATTTGAAACGATTTAGCGTAAGAATCTGGTTCGGTTTTTGGATTCTAGGGATTTACTTCGATTTAAAAAGGCAACAATGATCATTATAATAATAATTAATACTTGTGATCGTTTATTACACATTACCTCGAGACCATGCTTTATGATTTTTATTAGGACTATGGAGAAGAAGAATGTTATTTGTTTATTGTTTCTACAAATTCCTGGTTTCTGTTCTCTATCGACACTTGTTCTATTCAAGGCAATTCGAATACTAATGTAATTGCAGTTATTATACAATGACAGTGTGACTTTAGTACTTATGACGAACCGGGAACCTGGAAGAGTCCAGGGAAACATAGCGGTAGTAAGTGTCGTTAAAAAGTGCAAATGACAAAACTTCTGTACAACACGAAGTAGTTACTGCGAAAGATGTTTAATTACAAAAACCCTCGTACGTTGATTCTAATCAGCCTTTTTTATGTAGACTATTCTTTACAACAGCAAGTGCGTGTCCCTCGGGTTCATATGCATTATGCAACTTTAATTAGTGTTTCAGCTGTCTCAAACTTTCAAACACATAATTATTATTACTTGTAGTGTCTGAATTATGTATTAATATGTATCCTCACAAACACGTCAAGCAGTGAAGTGAGCAAAGCAATTTCAACCTTAACTTAATATTATTTCAATGTTCGTGAAATCGTATTTACTAAGTCCAGTCGTTTGGTATCAAAGGGTCTTCTAATTTTATGGGGCAGGTAAGGAAAACTCGCTTCAATTGATTTGTTATTGATTTCTGTTGCCAATAAATAATACTTCGGGAGGTAGATGACGAAAAGGGGATTGAATAGAAATATGATGAGATGGTACTTGAGTGTGAGATTTGAGCATGGGGAGGGGGGGGGGGCGCCATTTTAGAATTCGCCATCTTCATTGAAAATTATGAAGAGTTTTCTTTCTTTGAACTCGCATACATTTTCTTAAACGTTCAATGGGGAAAACATCTTTTTCTTTTCTGTATTTTCCCTCCTCGCTGAAGATGTGAATGGTACAACGTTTACAGTTTCTATAATCTATTATGCATCATTATTGTACAAGTGTGCTGCTATGATTTTTTCTAAAGCCTCTTTGTCATTACCAAGGTGAAAGGAAACCATTATATTCAAAACAGGATCGGTTTAATAATTTATATGGTTGCGCGGTAAATTGTTGCCCGGATTATGTTCCCATAGGAGTGTTAAGAGCAGACTGAAATTTATTTCACGAAAAAAGGCTGAAATTCCTTAATTTTAATTCTAATTTTTAATTTAATTTTTAATTCTAGTTGCCTAAATTATTTTCAAAGATTAAACTACATGTAAGTAAATCTACCGTTAAACATGGAAAAGCGCCAAACCAAAATATTTTATCCCTGATATTAATTACCTAATTAACGTAGCACCGATTAAACCTTTTACGTTACAATGGACAAACCCTTGTACTAACTATAACCGTACAAGGCTCAAGGCTGTCCGGTTCATTGGTCAAGCGGCCGCTCTCAAAGGGGAAAATAAGGAAAAACGAAGCTTTATATTTTCAAAATACGAACCGTTTTAACGGAATTATTTTTTGTTGCAGGACAAGGAACAAAGGAAGGAGGAGGCAAGGGAATCATAAAACCGAAGATTTAATAGGTAAGTCTCCCGAATTTCGTGTTAAAAATTAGGAAAGTGCGTGTTGAAAGCTCATTAGAGTCCGGTTTGTAGCTGTTTCAGTAAAAAATAGGCTCTCTGATAATCTTTGAAGCTAATGCTTTGTTGTGCTGCTCAGTTTAAGTTTGACGTAATAATTTTTGATAAAGAGCGGGAAATGGAGAAATAGTTTTGGGTGGTTTTAACTAATTTGTGAGTGAATAAGTGGTTTTATTTAGGTGTGCTAGACAGGTACAAATGGACACAGCCGGCTTTTATGTATTGGGAATATGAACAGCTAGTCTTCATACTATAATGTAATGGGGATGTTTCCTGACTAATAAAAAATATGATTCTAATTAGTCCGTCTGTTAGATTATTGAAAAAGATTGCATACGTGTTTTATCAAATTAATTAAAATTGACGAAAATAAAACGTATCAACGATAATGAGTGGGGGCTTGTGACATTACTTCCTGGTAAAAATGTACCAAACTGTGACGTCTTTTCGAAGCACTGTATCGTCTTCATTTTCTGTTTACGTGAAAAAAGAAAAAATATGTGTCCAATATTTTTCGGAAATCTATCTGATGGAATAATTAGATATTTTTAGTCAACTCATCATAACATCACGCCTGTAATCCCCGAAGGGTTAGGCAGAGGTGTAGGTACCTAATAGTCCACATAGTCCTTTCAGTCAACTACTCTATTTAAATGGTCATTATTAAGGTATAAGTTACCTATTTCAACTAATAAATTATTGTGGAACCATAAAATGAAAATTGTATGTTGCGAAATAATACGCGGGAAGCTCGATAATACCAACGTTGAATATTCAGAAGATGCTTACATTAAAACCCAAATGGGAGTGACAGCCGTATGTATAAATTATTTTCTTAAAATCTTAGTCAACTACGGTTTCGTAAATGGATCGAGTTATTTAAGATTTCGTATTTCGGCGTTGCTAAGGGAAACATTTAAACTTGATTAAAAACTATGATTTAAACCAACTCGTGCACTAAAAGTACTAGTTAGAGTTCAGGTAACCGAAAACCAAAATCATTTATAGACAAGCAATATATTGCTAAGAACCATATCAGACTTTGTATTTTAAATATTTATTCTAATGCTAGTTTAACAACTTTTGTTATAGGTACACGTTTTTGAAACTCTCAAAAAAAGTATTTATATGGTTTGTAGGGTTTTAAAAAAAAGTTGTTAATTTTCATGATCTGAGACACCACGCGAGATGTCTTGCACTTATCATGTTTCACCCTGTAATAAAAATAATCTTCACATCCCTAATTCTGAAATCCACACAAAAATAAATCTGTTCGCAGGTTTCCTTTCGTATTGAGGGCACAGAAAATTGATTCATTGAGAGATGATTACGTAACAGAGAGGTATCATAATAATATTATTATACCTCATTGTTCCTCCCAAGGGCACTATACTACAATGTGGTAGTTCTCTACCAAAATGTACGAGAAATTCTTTTTTTGAAAGGTAACCTTTTGTTACTTTTGCTACAAGTTTGTAGAGTAAATTGAACAAACGTTAGTTTTCATTATTAGGTGAGGGATGTGGACCTATAAAAATTTTGAACTAGCCACTGTGTTGAATTTCCATAAATATTTTACAACTAGCTGACCCACACAACTTCGTCTGCGTCACATAATATAGCTTATAACCTTTCTCGATAAATCGACTATCTAACATATTAAATTGAGTTAAATGGTACTCGTAACAAACAAAAAATCTTACCTTTCCTCTTTATAATACCTATTAGTTTAGATTGGCTTCGATTATATTATTAAAGTAACAATTACTATAGGTTAATATACAGTTAGGTTACTTACTGTTTAATATACAGTAACACCTTGTACTTGTAAACATTATGGTGCAGTAAATATTTTGAATTTGAATTTCTCCGGAGCCCCCCCAGAGGCCAGAATCCCCACGTACCTACCGCACCGGACCGAATGACTGCCACGCGCTTAATTATTTTGTCGCCCGTATATTTTTACATTGCGATATCTTCTAAGATATTTGTTTAAACTGTATAGAGTAAAGGGCACAAATATTCTATATTAAATTTCCGTGCTAACAAACACATTTATTTAGATATAGATTAATACCATATGGGTTAAATAAGCTTTGCAAAATATCATTCTTTTAAACCTAACATTTTAATATAAAAAAATTGTTACAGTGAGTCAATCTTAAAAGATAAACATATGCTGTCGTGGACTTTTTTTTAGAACTTTTAAAGAGGAACAATTCCGTCATACATGATATTTACGTAACTTAAACCGTTTTCGCAGCGCACGCAACGGAAGCTCTCAAAAAGGAATATCTTTTCCCGTTTTTGCAACATTTTTCATTTATGCTCCGCTCCTATTGATTGTAGCGTGATGTTATGTAGCCTAAAGCCTTCCTCGATAAATGGACTATCCGGCACTAAATGATTTTTTCAATTCCAACCAGTAGTCCCTGAGTTTACCGCGTTCAAACAAACAATCAAACAAACAAACAAACAAACTCTTCAGCTTTATAATATTAGTATAGATTCCGGTACCACTTTAAATAAGTCACTCACATCACCACTCTACGTCATCGCTTTATTATTACAATTTGTATGTATATTTTTTGTGTGAAATAATTGGCAAAATATCACTGAGGTAGGTACTTAACCCTAGAACGGTACTCATAATAGACATTTAGTAACAGTACCCGGGAGTACTTCAGTACGTACCCCTGTAATTTGTATTTGTACACCGGTAATTTTTGTTTTTACATAAAATTAAAGATTTATTGTCAATCAACTAACTTAGACTTTTATGGAACTTACTTTAATCTTGTATAATGAAATGCTAATCAAAATTAAATAAAATCCAGATAATAATTTAATTGTAACTACGTAATAATTATTCTGCTGCTTTCCAATAAAACCTTATTCAGTAATTACAGGAACATAAGCCAAAGTAAGTAGTGAAAAAACCGTTGAGCTAAAGTATACAAAGGCATATTTTTAATTAATATGAAACACTGGCTTAACGAATTCCACTGAATATATTGTGTCTGAAAATGTATTTGCCAATGATACTACTCGTTTTGGTATCCGAATCGTTATTCCATTCAATATTGGAACAATTATTGGATCAACGAATTCGAAATTTAAAACCAACGCTGCTGTATCAATTAAGTAAAAAATGCCAAGCGAAAACTCTATATGAAAAATATTTGACCCTCAATAAAAAGTTGCGAATGTACATACTGTACGCACGCGTATGGTTAAAAATTTCCAATTTCCATCGTGTAGCCAATTTGTAGCGATATGTAATTTAAACGATTATATATTTTTTATAATTTTTCTGTAAAAATATACAACACATGATCTACTATTTAGTATACTGTGTCAAAGACGGAGAAAAGAGTCTTTCGATCGGATCACTGTCAGTATTTATTGTATTATAAAAAAAACTTATAGGAGATTAACGCGCGTTCTAAAATCAACAGTTGGTACACGATAAGTATCGAAATAAAAAACCTATCAACAATTTTCACTGCAAATAAAAAAGTGAGCATAGTTCTCAGTAATTACAGAACTTCCACCCCTCATTGCCGTGTCAAGTGAAACTGTGCATGCCTTTTCATTGTGCATTAACGCAGGCCTTTTTGTAGTCTATTCCAGCGTGTTTAATGGCCACACAAAGGATCAATAGCCATGTTCTATTGTTACCTTTTCTGTAGAAGATGTATAAATGATCCTTTTCGTAGTTCGCTGGTAGAATTGAATGGTGCGTTAGGAAAGGCGAACAAATGGTTTTTGTAACCGGTTCTTCATTCTTTTGATAGGAAAATGGATGAAATATGGAGTTCAATAACGATTGTTGTGCTGATTGTTAATCGTTATTCAAAATTGAATGTATCGGGTTAAGTGGTCGTTTTAGTTTGGATAGGTAATTGTTGCGTGAATTTATTGGTTTTTTTGCTTATTTTAAAGAAATGTAACATTTTATAGTTTAAACTAAGAAATTAAAAGAAGCGTCAGTATGACGTTTTTTGGAATAATCCGTCTTAAATGGAAATCCAATACAGTCCTCATCATCTGCCTAGCCTTGTCGGCTTCCAGTATAACCGGATGCAGCTGAGTACCAGTATTTTACATGGAGCGACGGCCTATCTGACCCCCACAACCCAGTTAAAACTGGGTAATAGGATACATATCTTTTGGTAAGACTGGTTGTCACACTTTCAGGTCACTGACTACCTGTAACGACTGCCAATGATCTATACATGGCACCTACAGCTTAACGTGCTTTCCGAGGCACGGAGGAAACTCGGTATGTAATGGGCGGTCACCCATCCACAGATCAACATAGGCAAGCGCGAGCACCAATACAGTCCTACATGAGAAAAATAATTTATTTCAGTAGGCGGTTTAAATAAACTTTATAGTTATAGGAACTATTGACAAATTCCGTAACAAAATATAAAAAAATATATAATATTGCACGTGACGTAATAGTTTCCTTAACTCACTTCCGTGCAATTCAGGAAAATATGTTAAATGTTAAACCACAGCAGTATTGTTACGAACCACCAAAGCTTCCACGAAATCCGCTCTCATATGCGGAAACATTTACTCAAAACCTTTTGTGTAATTTGTAGTGACGTTTACATGTCAGATACCAGAATATTTAATCCTATATTTATTAATGGTTACTGCCAGTTTTATTAGATTTGGTAATGTCCTTATTTGAACAATTATAAAGACGCCTACTATTAACTGTCTGTCTATAGACTGATGATGATGATCATCAGTCTATAAATGTTCCCACTGCTGGGACACAGGCCTCCTCTCCTCCATGCGGGTCCAGTGCGGGTTGGTTATTAACTCTCTAACGGCAAGGAAAAGGCACATTATATTAAACGTACTTCTAACAATCAGCGTACTAGCTAATACTCGAGTTAGTTTCAGTTTTCATTCAGAAATACCAAGTTTCCTCGCAAAGCTTTTCTTCAACTTAGTCATGTTTGAATCCGGAAACTAATACATAAAAAGAAGATTCATAAACCCCGGCTCTTTCACGATCCACAGGCACTACAAATTGTAAAAAACAGCATCCAAGAATTGATTTGAATGAAAATGTGCCACTACACAGCTCAAATCTCGGAGCTAGATGATGTCAGCACACAATAACGATGAGATGCTTGAAAAATGAGGGATTGTAACCTGTTGCGAGCCGTGACACCGCACAAGAACCCTCGTTATCCGATCACTATTGCTATTTGCAACTCAAATGAATATTGATGAGTTGGCTCGTTGTCAAGATTCGTTTCGACGTGATCTTACAATATCTACTCGCTTCGTGTTCGTGTCTCTTCGGAATACTTCGGGGAGTTCCGCTTCGTGTAATTAGTAAATATATTTAATTATTAGCGGGAGCGTGGCCAGAAATTGTCTTCGTTGAAGGGACATTTAATATTCAAGGTTCGGTCTTATGTTTTGTTTGCCTGTATCGAAATCTGGGTCGAATCGAGATGCATTATTACTACATGTTGATAGAACGCCAACAATGCATAACATTTTTCAATAGTAGAAGAACTCAATACAGCTCAAGTGATTTAAGTGCACAATGACGATTAAAGTGCACAATGGTGATTAAAGTGCACAACAGCAGTGTATCAGCTAACAGTACCCGGCTATCTAGTTATTAGGCACTATTTAAAATCTAATTATAAACAGCAGCCTAAATACTGTTCATACGGGAGCATTTCATCCAAAGGCTGAAAATGTATGGTAAAGCTGCAATCAATCGCCGTGTTGCCCATTTGCATACCCGAACATGCGTACACGTTGTTAACAAGATTTGGATTACCCTAGCCACTGTTTGAGCTTAGATTAATAGATCCGTAGCATATCTGTAAACACCGGTGGTGGTTGGTGGTAATAGTTTGCATTGTATCTTTCCAATAATTGCTTGATTTACGATTCCGAGAATTCATGACACAGTTTTCGATGATAGGAAGTTGTTACAGGATGGATATGTCACACTTGCAGCCACGAGACTTTAGGTATTACAACCTCCCGTCGGGGCTGCGGGCTGTTCGCAAGAGATACCGCGGCCTCGACATGAAGGGCTAAGGAAGAACATGGGTGGTTTTTAGTCAGTTAAGGTCTGACACTCCCGAGAGCGGGAGGGTTTATTTGATGATTTTCAACCCGCCAAAAAAAAAAGGTATTACAACCTTGTTTTAAACACCACGACAAAACTTACATTTCGCTTATTTACAAGGATATATGAACTTAAAAAACTTGACTTAATCGACATTATAATATTTTAACTATACTGTAATACATATGTTTAAAGTTTTATCATACTTATAAAGGTTTAAATATCAAGCCACTCAGACAGCGACAGCACCCCACGCTCCCCTCTTGCGAAGGGAGTGAACGATCATCGAGGGCTGATGGTAGGTCTACCAACGCCCGCCTCACGCTCAGGGCACCGCGCCACGTCTCATCAACGTGACTTGTAGCGATGCCCGATACGTATCGATATTTTTATATATCGATACAACACCATGCGATATCTCGATATTTTGTATCGATACACGTCAATACGATATGCGGCGATATCGTATCGCTTCCAGGGTATATCGTATCAAAAATATCGCATGATTTAAACATAACACACTAAAACATATTCGGTCAATCAAATGTTTATAAAGAGATAAGATGAGCTGAGTAAGTACAAATATATTTTGCGACTTGAATCTTTGTTTGGATTATAATTATAACTTTCAATAGTGCCGCCTCGCGGCTAAAATACGATTGAATTGAATACGAATCGAAATACGATATGGGTAGAATGAGATAATTTGTGGACGTTAGTTTATATATTGAATATCCTACCTAGGTACCTTGACAAAAGTTTATAATTTCTGTTTGTACTGTGTGATTAGTTTATCGTCTCTAAATTTAATTCATTCTATTAAAGTATTTATCAGTAGTAGCGACATCAGTGCCATCAGAACGCTTGTTTTCTTCTGCTAATAACACGCTTTCAGAAAATCGCAACAGATTAGATCCGCAACGTTTATCAAAATTATTATTTCTTAAAAGTTTAGATGTCAAATATTGGCAATTGTAAATTTTTTGTGCACTTATTCTATTTTTAATAATAATAAACTATATAATAAGTTGAGTCTGAAATTCTGAATTCTTAGTTTTATTTAAAAAAAAAAATAGACGATACGATACGATATTAACAATATCGATACAAAGCCTTGCGATAATATCGTATATCGATACAATCCGAAACGATACATTACGATGCGATATATCGATACAAAGCAAAATATCGGGCATCGCTAATAAGAATAAAACCATATTCAGCCATATTGATCTAAGTAATCAATCAATTTTAATTTAATTAATTCATTAATTAATTTTAATCCTATTCAAATAATTCGCCGAATATTATATTACCTTACCAACCACGATGACAACGACGAAACTTGAGTTTCGTTCTTTCTAATCGTAGAAATTTGGCTAAGTTAATTTTAAAAGTGTTCATAAACTCTGCCGAAGCAGAGTATTTCAAAAATACGTAAGACTAGCGATGCCCGATACGTATCGATATTTTTATATATCGATACAACACCATGCGATATCTCGATATTTTGTATCGATACACGTCAATACGATATGCGGCGATATCGTATCGCTTCCAGGGTATATCGTATCAAAAATATCGCATGATTTAAACATAACAGACTAAAACATATCCGGTCAATCAAATGTTTATAAAGAGATAAGATGAGCTGAGTAAGTACAAATATATTTTGCGACTTGAATCTTTGTTTGGATTATAATTATAAATTTCAATAGTGCCGCCTCGCGGCTGAAATACGATTGAATTGAATACGAATCGAAATACGATGTGGGTAGAATGAGATAATTTGTGAACGTTAGTTTATATATTGAATATCCGTGGTACCTTGACAAAAGTTTATATTTTCTGTTTGTACTGTGTGATTAGTTTATCGTCTCTAAATTTAATTCATTCTGCAGCGGCTATCATGGCTCCGCCAGTCATGTCTGTGTCTGGTCTTTTTTTATTAAAAGTGATTCGAGTGCTAAATGCAAGTTGTGTCTAGCAGATGTCAGCTTTAAAGTATTTATCAGTAGTAGCGACATCAGTGCCGTCAGAACGCTTGTTTTCTTCTGCTAATAACACGCTTTCAGAATATCGCAACAGATTAGATCCGCAACGTTTATCAAAATTATTATTTCTTAAAAGTTTAGATGTCAAATATTTTTTTTGTGCACTTATTCTATTTTTAATAATAATAAACTATATAATAAGTTGAGTCTGAATTCTTAGTTTTATTTAAAAAAAATAGACGATACGATACGATATTAACAATATCGATACAAAGCCTTGTGATAATATCGTGTATCGATACAATCCGAAACGATACATTGCGATGCGATATATCGATACAAAGCAAAATATCGGGCATCGATACGTAAGACTCATTTGAGTGTTCCCCTCCACGGAAATCTTTAGTAAAAGGCGAAAGATTTATGCGTTTTGAAGGGAAACCAGAGATACCAAATTTACTTGGAGCGAGCCACCCAACCGAGCGCCGGAGAATCTTAACACCGCGATTCAGGATCGTGACGTAAATGTACAACGCCATCTATCGAGGCAACGTGAACTAAACCAGTTTTAAAATAACTTTTAACAAGGTGAGCTTATGACACCCTTTTAAACGGTTCAAGTGTTCCATAACTAGGGTGTCGTTTTATAAGGGGGTGGCGAAAGGTTGTCTTTTGGCACTTTAACCTTCAAAAGCATAACGTATTTAGAGAGTTAATATTTGGACTTCCCCGTTTCACTAATACCTTGCAATAAACTAAATCTACATTTTTTTTCTACTTTAACGGTTTCTAGTTAAATATAGATTTTATTGTATGAATAAATGTAGAAACTATCGATAAATCCACCAATTATTTTTCTTGATTCGTGTTTTTTCGTGTAGATGACCCAAAACAAAGCCAAAACTAAAGGTGACAGCGACTTACCTAAAGAACAGTGATCCGACACCAAACAGCGTGGTGAAGAGTGATAACGTCACGAACATGTAGAGCACTGTCTGCGTCTGCGCAGCGCGCCATACCTGAAAACATAGACTTTTATATTTGGATGACAAGCGGGCCAAGCGGCTAATGTGACCAGCACAGTTCCATTTCAACCTAGCAGCTGTAAGGCCAGCATCAGCATCTGGGTTTTGAGACGAAGTATGGTGTTTCTGATGCGGTCCGTAAATTTGACACCCAGTGTACAGCAGACCCCAAGAGCGGACTTTAGATGTTTTGTAAGCGACCCAACCATGTTTGGGCAAAAATTACAACTCAGTAGATTAGATAGTAAAAACTAAAAGCAGGAGTGGGATCAACTGGACTCTAGCGATGCCCGATACGTATCGATATTTTTATATATCGATACAACACCATGCGATATCTCGATATTTTGTATCGATACACGTCAATACGATATGCGGCGATATCGTATCGCTTCCAGGGTATATCGTATCAAAAATATCGCATGATTTAAACATAACACACTAAAACATATTCGGTCAATCAAATGTTTATAAAGAGATAAGATGAGCTGAGTAAGTACAAATATATTTTGCGACTTGAATCTTTGTTTGGATTATAATTATAACTTTCAATAGTGCCTGGCCAGATCTTACTAATTTAGCTTTAAAGTATTTATCAGTAGTAGCGACATCAGTGCCGTCAGAACGCTTGTTTTCTGCTGATAATAACACGCTTTCAGAAAATCGCAACAGATTAGATCCGCAACGTTAATCAAAATTATTATTTCTTAAAAGTTAAATGTCAAATATTGGCAATTGTAAATTTTTTGTGCACTTATTCTATTTTTAATAATAATAAACTATATAATAAGTTGAGTCTGAATTCTTAGTTTTATTTTTAAAAAAAAATAGACGATACGATACGATATTAACAATATCGATACAAAGCCTTGCGATAATATCGTGTATCGATACAATCCGAAACGATACATTGCGATGCGATATATCGATACAAAGCAAAATATCGGGCATCGCTAGTGACTTGTGAGGACTCACATAGTGTGAAAGTCTCGAGAAGAGCTTACTATAGAAATGATCCTATGAAGTAAGGTCTTAACTCGAACTCGCAAAACCGAGGGGTGTCATTCACACGCGGAGAATCTTAACACCGAGATTCAGAAAGACGCGTCATCGGTACAGTGCCATCTAGCGGCATGTTTTTTAAGTTTTTAAACTAGATCTTGACCTCGATCCATCGATATGACCATGACAATCACCATGTGCGTCATAAATATTTTTATTGTTTATTACAAAAATATATAACACGTTGTGATATTTTTAAAGAATAATACTACTAAATGCCTTTTTAAAATATCTCAAAAAATAATTTATTCTATTCACCTTTACAAATTATTTGTCTGGTACTTTGTACACGTTTTTTAAGTTTATGTAAACAAAAAGAAAATGGGCCTAAATAAGAAATATGTAATAGCATCTACATTCCATTAACACTTTACTAACGCTCGGGTGTCATGGCCGCTATGATAATGCGGGATCTATAGGAACTAAACATTTTCGAATTATTTTACTAGATGGCGCTACTGACGTTAGTGTCGTAGTGTTAGTTATTGACACGTATTAAATAGGCTCCTGTAATGATACAATAATAAAATGCACCCATTTCATATTATTATAATAATGCAATGAATTCTGGTTTTCTATTTTTTTTTCAACCGTGAATTCTTGGAAGAAGTCCGCGGTTGCTGATGAAAATCACACGGCTAATTAATATCTCTCTCCAAAACACATAATGCGAAGTCCCTTGTAGTAGTATTTTATGATCCCAAAGGAAGTAAAGGGCAGTTTATTTGTCTAAGTGCCGCACTCAGAGAGCTTTAATGATTACTTAGGCTATCACTTAGTAAAGATTTTGATAGTTTTGCCATCGAAAAGTATGTCAAATCTTTACTAAGTGACGGCTTAGGTTATCATTAAATATCTCCAAGTACCGCAGTGCGGCCGAATGTTTTTACTTATATTGCCTTTAATAAAGGCAATATGAGAAGATTTTTCCTTTATATCAACTCTATGTTGTCTAGCAACCTGCTAAAAAATCAGAAAGGGCATAATAATAATATTTTCACTATAACTTCAGAGTTATAGTGAAAATATTATTGTAATGTAAAATTGATAGAGCACAATGCATTAATTAACATTTTGTACTAATTATTCCTAGAAACATAACTTTTGTAATGCTATGTAAATTGGCCACTTAAAACTCATTATGTAGGACGCAGAGCAAGTCTACCTAAACATACCTACCTACCTAACATAGATACTATGACGAACAATGTGTTGAGTTGTGGAATATTACAATTAGTGTAATTAGGTCAGAGTCAGAAGGTTCAAAATCATCAGACCATCATCACGATGGTCTGATGATTTTGAACCTACATTACATAATTGTTAATCTAAACGGAGCAGAATTGAAAGCATTACACACGAGTGAAATTGTGGGAAGCTTGGGAGAGGTCTATGTGCAGCAGTGACGTGCAATTGATCAAGTGTTTATTAGCACTCCTCCCATGTGCGGATAGTGTTGGATAGTTTTAGTGAAGTAAAAATCCCGTACTTCCCGGTCTTTTCACCAAAGACCGGTCGCCTTTTGAAGGTTTCCCCCCAAAAACAAAAAAAGGTCAAAATAAATTGATTGATTAATCCAAAAGAAAATTTTAATTGAGTGTCAGGACTAACACTGAAACTTACTTAGGTTACGTTTTAAATAGTATTGTAGTCAATATAATTATGATAGAAATTTCTAAGATGTAGGTAAAAATTGCTGAATAAGCTGCCCTTATATCTTTTTTTCTAGTTCCATTAAAAATGTCTTGAAATAAAGCATCTGCTTAACATAAAAGCGACGGTAACTGATGGCTTCCCATCTTATTACAGACATTACGAGCTATTTTACATTTTATCCGCGAAATATGAAATGTTGGTACATTTCCCTCGCTGTATTGTCAAATTGACGCCTCGCTTACTGGACACAAAATGATAATGAACAATGCGGTTTATGTTAATACCGTAAATGTCGTACTTTAATTGCGTTCCTGTGTTGCCACTGGAAATATGGATGGAGAGCTGGATAGTTCCGCTTTATGGCTCTTTGGAACCTTTCGTAATGATGGTTAATGTGTTTTTGGAAGCTCGAGCTATTTTCAAATATTGGATAGTGAATATTCCTAGATACCAATATTAGTTAAGCGTATGCAAGGAAAGGTTTAGCAATACGCATTCCAGTCCTAATGTGCTTTACAATCCGGTCCTCGTGCAGGTTTCATCGAAAGTTCGGACACTGGCTCCTACATCAATTAGTAGCTTGTCAAAAAGCTGAATAACTATAGTCACAATAATCAACTAACAATTTTATTATACATAGTTTTTCGTATGAAATTTCACCACGTTTCGTTGCCAAGAAAATTGTACACAGAGATAATAAAAGCTGCCATCCATTTAATGCAGGCGTCCATTGTCAACAGCAGAGCATTTGCAGTTGTTCCCGAGATCTTTACAGCCAGCCTTACCTGTTGCGGCCACGCTTGGCTGTGTACAATCCACTGACATTCACAACAAAAGGCGACAGTGAGACAAGATTTTTAGCTTTTTTTCTTCATTTTAGAGCTGCACAGATAGATAAGAACTTTATTGGAGCGTTAGTTTATCTGGTAATTGTATTTCTTTGGTATTGTAGCACATAAGGGACAGATATTGATTTGAAAAAAGAAGTTATGAAAATATTGCCCCCCTTGAAGGGGCGCTTTCATGTTGCTGACATCTCTTTGAGGCGCGCGTGGAACACGAACGCGCCGTCAACACGGCTTGTCGTCGTCATTAGACGGACGGACGGTGAGCTCTGCCCATTGCTCACCGTCCACAGGCCCGCGCCTACGGTGCGGTGGCAGGAAGTCATCACGTGGCTCCCGACGCCCGAAGCGTCTCCCGCGGCGACTGGGACGAGAGGTTCTCTCCCTCTCACGTTCCGCCACCTCCTTCGGCGAGGCGACGGGGTCCCATTCCCTCTCGCCCCGGACCATATCTTGCACCAGGACCGGACGCGAGAGGTCGCCGCCGCCGATCGCCGCTACGAGAACACGGCGGGGCTCCACCCAAGCGGGCAGACGGTGTGCTCCACCGTGTCCTCCGCCTGATCCTCGCAATGGTATGATATGACAGCCTTGGATCTGGAAAAGGACATGGGCTACTTATCATCCTAGATCACAGAGGAAGTTGCTGAGTTTTTAATAAAAAAATTGTCATATCATAATTTGACAGGACATTTTGCACACAAAGCTTCAAATTCGACTGTGACTTACTTTTCTCCCGTGAGAGTGTTAGGCAAGAAAATATGACTACAACCTAAAATAATTGTTTTGCTTTTCCGTCTCAATGGTTCCATGAATGAACGTTAAATTGTTTGATTTTTCGGTTTGTTTCTCTGAATATTTAATGAGGAAGTTACACGTGGCTACTGTCTATACGAAGCTACTGTTTTATCATGATTTAAAATGGTGGCACGAAAATGTTAAAATTTATAATCATGTTGTTAAGTTTCAGAAATATTTTATTTATTAGATACGCGATTGTGAGACCCACATAATATGCCACTTTCGGATCGGACAGTGTTTTAAAAATAAATGTATATAAATACTGAAACATAAAAACTTTTCTGGCATCATTGTAATGTAGTACTCATTTTCAGGGCTAGGTCCAGCTGTGGACGTTTTTCGGCTGAAAGTATGACTCTTTTTACACAACAGTACATTTATTGTACTGTTGCCATAATTATAATATATCTATAACTTCGTGCGCCGAGTCAAACGCTTAAAATTGAACAGTGGAACTTTTATTTACTTACAAATAGAAGCGACGAAATTGCTTGTTTCCTTACTTCCTCCTCTATTCACATTTCCGTAGCAAATCACTGGTTTTCGTCGCTTGCAACACCGAACACAAGGTAGTGTAATTACGTCAGCATTAGGTACTAAATATTCAAATGCTCTGGCGGAAGCGCGGCTAATGGAATTTCAGATTATGTACATGTAGAGATTCGATTTATCCGCCACCTGTGGTAACATCTTGGTTCCGAATTACAATGATTATAATCTATGGTCTTGTTAATGTGTTGGGGTTGTCTCGAACGGGGTTGATAATAATATGATTGTGATATATTGTAGCGTGTTACAAAAGCTCGTGGCTAAATAATAAAGCCGTGCGGGTTGATTTTCAGGTCGAGCTGCGCTTGCCTACGTTGGTCCGTGTCTGGGTGACCAGTGTGACCACCCATTAATTACCGATATTCTCGAGTGCGTTCTCGGAAAGCACGTTAAGCTGTTGGTCCCAGCTGTCATTTAAATGTTTTTGACAGTCATTACAGGTAGTGCAGTGGCTAGAAATTTTTGACAAGCAGTCTTATCTAGAGGTATCGTAATTATACCCCAATACTAATTGGGTTGTGGAGAAAATCCTGGTTTTCAGCTGCATCCGGTTAGACTGGAAACCGACCCTAACATAGTTGGGAAAAAGATAGACAGATGACTAATTGGGTTGTGGAGGTCAGATAGGCAGTCGTTCTACCTAAGTAAAATTTGCATTCAGTTGCATCCGGTTAGACTGGAAGCCGACCCTAACATAATTGGAAAAAGGCTAGGTAGATGATGATGATGATGATGATATACTGTAGCGAATAGCATCATCAACCTGGCTTTTAGGTGAATTGCAAAGGAGTTTAATTAAAACTGTTATTTGCAAAATCGTATTAACGTGCGGTCATTATAATTTTGGATATTTACGGTCCTATTGTACATGTTTCTCCTCAAATGAAAAGGTGCCACTGTAATGAAAAAATAATTTTGGTCCCAGAAAAAATACTGCATTTTTATTGTACCTTTCTGGGACAGACCATCCATTACGAGTTCAGCTTAATTCTTTTGTTATCTGCTTCTATAGTGTTGAGTTTAAATTCTATTAGAAGATGTTTCCACGAGATCTAAGTAAATATTTAAAGGCTTTAGGAATTTAATAATGTAGTCCCAAAATGAAGTGGAAACTAACCGCCCAAAATAACATTTATTGCCCAAATCCGGCCAAATCTCATTCCTTAACATTAATTATCCCTTCAAAGGGATTTGAAGTATCTTTTACGCAAACATCCAACGTTTAATACCTATCTTATATTCTAATACAACTCGGATTGTCTCAGACAAACGGAATGTAAATAACAGGAAAACACAAAGAAGTTTGTTACAAAATTCATGTGATTGTCAAAGTTTTATACGGAAATCGCATTCGCATCTATGTAAATAGACGTACAACTGTGTGTACACGTACAGTCACCAGAACTAATACGTATTTTTTTAAGAACTCCCTGCATCAACTGCCTCGTTGGTCTAGTGGCCGCAAGCACGACTGCTGAGCATAAAATGCTGGGTTCGATCCCCAGGTCGGGCATAGTATTATTGGGTTTTTCCATCGGGAGTTTCTCGGTAGATGGCAACAGACTCGCCCCTTATTAAGTATAATTAGCCTTTCATGTTCCCACTGCTGGGATACAGGCTTCCTCTCCATGAGATGGAATGGGCTATAATCCACCACGCGGGCCCAGTGCGGGCCCCTTTTTCATAGACTTAAACATAACTGACCGCTTTTGTTATGTTTTGATGTTTTTAAATGTTTTTGTGTTGCTATGAGCATAATATTTTGGACCCCACACTATTGTGATAGAGATCTTATCTCAACGTTGCAATCGTTAAAGCACGAGGAAATCACTTTAGAATTTTGCTGAATGTATACATATTAGTGCTCTCGAGTGTACGTCTATGTAGGTGCACGTAGAGTGCGGTTTAGCGTGGCAACTTTGTCTTTGCTGTGGGCAAACAGTGTGAGGCGTACGCTAGCGGGCTAGGCTTGCGGTCGCGTCTACACACGGGAGCCGCTCGGTTACAGGCAAGAGGCTCGTTCAATACGTCGTTGTGGTCAGGGTGTACGCTTACTAAAATGTTTACTGGAGCTTTCAGAAAGTTCATCTCTTTAGAAAGGCTAACTGAATCATCAAATGGGTGATCTTATTGAAATAACTTTTTGGAATCATCAGACTACCAAAATAAGGACTGACATGAATAAAGAAGGGTAAAAATAATAATAATAAGAAAAACTAATTAGATGGGTACTTACTAGCATAAAAGCAGCTAACGAAAATACGTTGTAGAATGCCGACAATTTCTAATTTTAGGTCACTTAAAGACAAAATGGTAGTAACGTTTTAGTGTAGCGATAATATGATTTTAGAAACAAAGGTATTGTACAGGCCTGACTGTCGTAATCGCCATTTTCCCTGAAAGTTCCAAGATATCTGAAGGCTTTTTAGAAAATTGCCTTTTCGCAGTATTTCGGAAGCGTCTCGTAAAATATCTATTTAATATCTTTTGAAGGTGAGAGTTTGAGGTCGCTGTCCTGCTACTGGTTAGGTTTTTAGAATGGCTAGTTACAGACTATAATTTTCAGACAGGTCTGAAAGTATTTTCCAAAAATACTAGGCCGAACCATTTATATATACATTGGCAGTCAATTTTACACTTAAAATATGAATTAAATAGTATTTAAAGTAATTGCTGTGTATAATTTCTTATTCAAAAATCTCACTACAAAAATCAAATTCCAATCGATACTTGCGTAAAAATGTAGAAAAACATTTAGAGAATTTAGACGACTGAATAAGGGGTTAATTCTCTGTTCGGGGACAAATTAACACTTCTGGCTTCATACAGTTGTACCAGGTGTTCACTGGGAAATACTGCGTGGGTGCGATTGCCCATTGTTTCCAAGATGGCTCTATAGTCTCGGTACCAGTCCAGTCCGGTAATGACTACTATTATGCGCACTAATCCAACCGGAGGAAGATAGCTTTTCCTGTGCTCTGATATTTTGTTTTGAATACCGCCATCAGTAGGTCATAGCGTTACTTTGTTGATATTTTTATATTTTTTTGAGTGCCATTCCTAAAACCTCGATACTTTTCTGAAAATAGTTTTTAATATTGACCTTAGTCATTTGCTAAAAAAATTTAAAGGTTTTTTTTTTAATTTTGAACACCTGGTTATAAATCCGCTATTTACATGTGATGAGTCAGCACTGTTAGACCAGACTGACATAAAAAAGATCGTAACAATTTTATATTTCACGAAAACGTGTTTCACGTGGCGTTAAAATGAGCCATAAAACGTATACCCTTTTACAGCTACACTCTGTGATTCAAAGGCATTATATTATTATGCATCTCTGAAAAGAAAGGTTAGGTTATCCCGAAATGTATTTTAATGTCTTTAATGCGTTTTGAAAAATTAAATATTATAAATTTACCTTTTAATTTTCTTGTTAACCTTAATGTTCGTTTATGTTAATGTTTTCATCAATTAAATATATTTTCAGTAAGATTTTTCACCATTAGCGATAAGACACTGAGTGACAAGTAAGCTGGCCTTAATTAAGGTTAAGTGTGATAAAGAATGTTAATTACGTACACTCTAGCTGTCTGGTGGCTTAAATATTCAAGCAGTAATTAATTTTCAACCTGAATACACTCACTGTTTTTATAGTTAATTACTGAACTATGAAGCCTGATTATTCAAATGTTCTCTGTTCTCGAAAATGTGTTCAACAGAATATAATTTAGGTATATATAGGTTTTAGGTATTTAAAGTAATATGTGGAAAACGAAGTGGAAATACTAAAATTTGATAAATATGCTATTATCATATTTTAGTATTTAAGCGTTACTATAAACTTGTAATATGCCACTGTTTGTTTTTCCAAAATAACGAAATAAACTACATGGTCTGGGCTAAATGTGTTTATAAAAATGAGATTTCAGCGTCTAGATGAAGGTGAACTTATCGTGGTCGACCTGGATTAGTCACATAACACAAAATTTCCACATATACAGACAGTAGACACGGCTATATTTACACTTGCTTTATAAAATCCGTCCAGTACATTTATGAGGACTGTTCAGAGTGTTCAGTGTGCATATACTTAAAGCCACCAGGCAAATATGACTTCGACCAAGCAGATATAATTTTAGTCAAAATATTATCATGTACAAATCCAGGTTTCACAGCCCAAGTGTATTATCATGTGTAGATAGGTCCCTTTATGCATTATATTCGCTGTAATAGTTTCCAACGTTCCAGGTTAATTAATTTCCACCTCAGTTGGTTTGTATTCGTAACATGATTGCTCTTATCAACCGTATGTTGTCATTGTACTGAAGTTTTACAGCAATATTGACCTTTCGTTGGGAGAGATGTTAAGTTAATTTTAACTAAGGATAAAGCAAGCAATGCTAAATTGAATATTGTGAGACTGGAAACTTCAACTGATTTTACGAGAACATTTTATTTTTGATGTCTCGTTTCCAAAACGAGATTATAAATTAGTAGAGTTTGCTCTTTAACTATGCACCCGATTTGAAAAAAAACTTTCATAATATCATCACGCCTGTAATCCCGTTGACAATATTTTCATCGATTTGCTATCAACACCTTTCTGCCCTTGTCTCATGTTTTTTGGGGTCGGGCAATACGTTGATTATCAACTTGTATTGAAGTAAAGTGCTAATAACATAGTTTTAAGTTACTTATACTAACATAAATGTTATTAGTATGATGTAGGTTAAGTTGTTTGTTTGTGGGTCTTTGTTACCTAAAAATAAATGAATTCTATTATATTCTATTAAGATAAATCAAACCAAATGTCGTACTAAAGTATTAGCTGTGTAGGTACTTCGCATAAATATTTATTCATGGGAAATTGCTGAGTCATCGAACACGAGAATAGAGCCGACCGAAGCCATACGGGCTGCCACGCGGGATAAAGTTCCCGCCCCGGGTTTTACAAGGTTCCGTGTAAAATGCCACGTAAGACAGCTGAGCTAGATAATACCTGGGTGTATAAATTTTATCCTAGTAGTTCTCACTCGTCTATTTTTAGGGTAGCCTTTTGATATCCGCTTCGAAACTGTGGAAAATATTCAACTTGTGAGAATTTACAAGCTCCAATCTTCCGAACTCTCACGTTTTATTTCTGAAACTGTACTTTACAGCATTATATCGTTTCGACGTAAGGTAAAAGATCATACAAGAAATTGCAACTCTAAAAATAAATAGAAGATTTTTTCCTTTATTTGATCATGTCTACTAACTGGACCAACTTAGAATGAACAACGTTATTATTATCAAAGATTCTGCAATCTACTAGTTAATTAGATGTTTAATTTGATATTTTGTTCCCCAATTATCCGCCAAAGAGGTTTTACAGCAATTTTAATATTTAATCCGCGACAATTACGTAGAATATAGCGTTTTAAGGGTGGTTTTATGGGAAAATTGGTTTCAGGTGTGGCAACGAGAATGCCTTTTATGGCCCCAGCGTTATTATGATATTTGAACCACCTCTGCTACGTGAAATACTTATTTTCTTATAGAAACTAAGTGCACTGCAAACTTACGACCTTTTCCCTTAGTTTTAAAATTATTATAACAGTTTTCCTGATAGAGATCCTACATTATTTCTAACTTTGTAAACTTTCTTAGAAAGTTTTATGATAACTTGGAAATCTTATCTTCCTATTTAAAATAAAGACCATGGAATTTTAATGTTTTATTCATTCATCATCTGCCTAGCCTTTTCCCAACTATGTTAGGGTCGGCTTCCAGTCTAACCAGATGCAGCTGAATACCTGTATTTTACATGGAGCGACTGCCTATCTGACCTCCACAACCCAGTTAATACTAGGTTATACGATACCCTTTGGTAAGACTGGTTGTCAGACTTACAGGTCACTGACTACCTGTAACGACTGCCAAAGATCTATATATGGCAGCCGGGACCTACAGCTTAACGTGCTTTCCGAGGCACGGAGGAAACTCGGTATGTCGGGCGGTCACCCATCCACAGACCGACCTAGGTAAGCACAGCTTTACCTAAAGATCGACCCGAGTGGCAGTTCTTACTAAGCCACGAGCTACTCAATGTTTTATTCATTAACTGGAATAAAATATTAAATATGATTACTCAATGCATTTCTAATCGCGCAAGGGAAATTTTTAATCGCGTTCCTCTCAAACTAAATGTTGTGAAGGAGAACTCTTGTAAACGAATAGGGTCAAAAAGGAGTTTTACTGGGCGTGCCAAAGTGCCTGGTGAGGTAAAGTACTATACTTGTGGCGACCTTTGCTCCACAGACGCTTAAAATATATTTTATTTTGCACATTTAAAAGAAAGAAAGAAAGATAATCGTGTTTATTGTGTCATTTAGCCTGCATGACAACTAAATCAAGATAGACACACACTAAAAATCGATGCATTTCGTTATTGATAAATACTTAACTGTATTAATCGAAACGTTGAAAGAACTTATAATTTAAAAAAACATAATCCTTTCCTTGCAGTCGGGTAATTATGCCAAAAAAAATTGTTTAAATCCTGAAACAGAATTAGTTTTAAATTGGCACCATGTTCCGTGTATCTAGATCTGAAAATACTAATATGCATACCTAAGTTTTTCAAGGTGAGAATGCTCCGTATTATTGAGTCATAGGGACATTAGGAAAATGCAATCACAATATTTTTCCGGAGTATCTAAATACTGTTTTGGTATGTACATAAGAACGATGTCTTATGCCACCATTCCGAGTGACTCCATCTTAAATCTGCGCTCAAAGCAAATATATTAATATTCTACGCGAACACCTAGGATGAATTCATACAATCTGGACCGGTCTAAATATGATTTAATATTCTGGCTACCTCTGGGAATGCTTGAATGCAATTCAAGACTATTTAAATGAGGGACATTATATCACTGTTGCATGATTCATTCTGGCCAGACCTAAGTTTACCTTTGCGACGTGCGGTTATAAGAAACTTGAATCATGTCTTGGCTGTAGAAAGCATAATGAAATCTTGATATCTTAAAGAAGAGAAGAAAGAGAGAAAAGAAGAAATAAAATTATAATTCGCATAATAATTATATTTGTGTACATTTTGTTGTTGTCCCAGAGTGTCAGATAGAAACCATAAGCATATATCATGAACTTCTATACTCTTCACATTTTGGCCCCTCTTGGTTTTATGTTCATAATCTTCGATCATCTACTAGACCTAGTGACTTAGGCTGAACGTTAAATCCAACAGTGAATTACATTCACTACTCATTACAAGATGAAATATTATCTAATTTAAAAATGATAGAAATTATTCAGAAATGTGAACGAAATGGACTCCCTAAAGAAACACGGTTTGGCAAAGAGCTGGCACTAATAGAGTGAAAGCTCGCGGTTGCAAGTTTCAATTAGCTAAATCGTAGAAATTCAGTTATTAAACCTTAAGCTAAGTGCTCAACGGGAGCTAATTACATTTGGGAACAGGCCTTGTTTCGATAGAGTGGGATTCTTTAATTCACTTCTCTTTAGTTTAGAGGATTGTAAAGAGGGTTATGAATGATCCTCAAAGTGTGTTAATTTGTTCAAGAGTTTTGAGACTTCACAAAACTGCGTTGTTCCTGGCGGTTTTTTTGAATGATTAAAACATAGTAAAAATCAAGGATACATAAAACGATTCAACTGTCTGAATTAAACTTAAAACTTAACGTTACGTTCAATAACCTTAAAGTACAGGAGAACCTTTTCAGTCAAGGTACTTAAGCAATTGCACTATATAACGCCTGTAATTGCCAATGGCTTAGGCAGAGATGTGCATACAGTGCACACCTATATTTCGTCGTTACAATATAATAACGTGCATGATTATTATCCCACACAAAACTGATATCAATATAATTTAGATATATATATAACACTAATCTGACGCAATCTGGTTCCCTGAACATTCCTGCCATCCGTTATTAATTACTTCGAATACATTCAAAACTTCATCGCTCCGTTAATTGATGTTTCATGGATCAAGCGGACCGTTTGTTTATTCACGGCGGCATCGATCAGATTAAAATGAACTACTGCTATGAAATTCGTTCCAGTTATATTAATCGAATTGAGGCTGGGAAATTATTGTTGATCGTTTTTTGTGATGTGGAAAATTTTAGTTGAAACGAGAGAGTTCTATCGATATTTGACGCTGTTATTTCAATTTTGTTTTTTTGACTGGGTGCGGTTTTTGTTACTCCGCTGGAATGATTAGTTTCAGTATATCATTCAAAAACATTTCGAGTAAGCAAACGTAGGTATGTAACAGCTCTAATACTAAGGTAGATTTCGTTTCAAATATCTCAATAACAACCACAGAGTCTCGATGTGTGCCCGGTTCATGGCAACAGGCTGGCCCTCTATTAAATGAGAGTTAAACATAACTTGTGAAATGTGGGTGTACTATGAGTTACTCCTCTGCCTTACCCTTCGGGGATTACAGGCGTGATTTTATGTAGATTTCGTTTTCAGAATTTTTTGTCAACCGTTTCTGTAACTTACAAAAAACGTGCCTATATATTTACAGGCAGTCACTGGGGGACCGTCTGTATTTAGCTTTCAACAAAATTGTATCTAGACATCAAAAAGAAAAGCTTAAGCCAAAAATAGAATTCTATCCGTGGTTTATTTCCTTTGATATGTAATTTCATTAAGTAGAGTCGGTCATATTTTATTATTTCTTAGCCTCCGTGGCTCAGGCACGTTCACTCGCCACCACATATCCGTGTCAATGAAGTTAGTACCCGCACGTTTACTTTTGTCTATAATACTAAAAGAGGTGTGAAGTAACATAAAAGTGGCTGTATGAGTCTAGAAAAAGACAACAGTATTTGGACATGTACACTTTTATTATCAATCCCTGTAGGGCCCGGTAAAAGCCTCTGTGAAACCCCTATTTTTTTTTTTTTGGGGGGTGGAAAATTATCAAATAACCCCTCTCGCTCTTGGGCAGAGCGAAAGGGAGTGTCAGATTTCTACTGACTAAAAACCACCCATGTTCCTTCTTAGCCCTTCATGTCGAGGCCACGGTATTTGCGAACAACCCGCAGCCCAGACGGGCTCCGTGAAACCCCTTGCTCTGCCATACCTCCCTGTCATTAGTGTCTAATACCTGCCTGCACCAGTTCTTATTGGCCAGGGAGAGATAGTGGGGTCAGGTCTTTGTCCACTAAAACGACTCCTCGGTGGATCCACGTTGGCTTCTTGGAAGAATTTCCTGAAACTTCGTACCTCACGGTTATGCAGGGTTTTTGCCTTCATGTGTCAATGATTACAGGCGTGATGTTACATTAATGTGTGGAACTTTTTTATTTTATGGAGATACGGATTTTTCGTAAGTAAACAACTGTAATGTCTAAATATACTTTTGTATAATCCTTCGATGACGCATGTGTATGCAATTAGGGTGACTGTATCCCCCTTCCCATATGAAGACCAACACACCTATACTTATAGTCTGTCTGAATAGCAACACACCAGAAAGGGCGAATCAAAAATTTTATCACGTTTAGAGAAATTGATTGCGTAAGCCCTAGTTGGGTTATGGTTTGATAAATATTACGGTCAAGAGAAAGTGGCTTCTTGTGTCAGTTGTAATATAAAAGTTTGCATGTATAAATACGTTTTTTTTAACTGTATTATTAGTATGCATATTTAGGTTAAGGCTATCTATGGGTTTTTGTTATCTGAAAATAAATAAATTCTATTCTATATTGATAATGTAATATCCTTCATTAATATAATTTATATCTTTTTTTCTTCTGTTCAGTCGTCATTGAGTTACCAGTACAGTATAAATATAACAAAAGTTGCCGGATGCCATAAACTGACAAGAAGCCCTAAGTTGATTTAAGCACTGGTAGATGTATGAATGGCTTACTACCGATCGTTATAAAAAATGCACACAAAATTATGTTCTCATCACATGAAATTGTATGTGTTTTCATTCTCCATAAAACATAACATGCCACCAGCATTTTACATAAAACCGCAGACATGTAATATAAAATTCATTTACCTTGGCAGACATGACAGGAATTTAAATTTTGAAAACAATCTAATCTGAGGGATTCTCCACAGAGTCAGATTTATATTTGTGTGTTGTTTTATACAGAAGACATTCAACTTGTAAATAGCGGTGGTAAATTTGTGCTAAATTAAATATTGTTCTACATATTCTCTTATGCTTAGCATAAGCAGTTTTAGTTTCGGGTGGATATTATGTAATATTATAAAAAATTGTCAATCAAATATAAGTTTTTTGATTGACAGGTGACCTGTAGGTTATATGATTGTAACTTAATCCACCATCGAATCACTGGATTGAGTTACACTCTCAGGTCATCTCAACAGAACGCCACATACCTTGACTGGTAAGAGAAGTCCTTGAGTTTACCAAATATAAGAATTGTAATCGGTAGGATGGATTTTATCTGTCGAGAGCCTGGAAACCGAAAAATTATTGTCAAAAGACTCTTGAACTTTTAGTTCTTATCTTTGCTTTTTGGGTCTTCTTATTACTAGTTTTTAAATATATCAATATTATTGATAAATCAATCAATCAATTGGTGGCTACAACATCAAAGACGCAATTCAGCAGAATATTAAACAGATACGTGGAATACTGCTTCAACTCAACCAGTAAGCTTTATTTGTTTGTAATTACAAACAAATAATTTATTTAGCTACTGATAGCCCACAGGAGCTGCACTTAGAGCTAATCTCTTAGACTTCGACGTGTAATACATTTACTTGTACAACATGAGTTTGCACAGCCAGATTAACTGCTTTTACTTCGAATTCTCACGTGAATCTAGTTCCGACTAACATTATCCTTTTTCTTTTAATAACATTAAGGTGTGGTTATTGGAAATTATATTAGGTACTCATTTTCGATACCTACAGTTATTGAAAATACGAAGAAAAAAAAAGAAAAATATAAAAGTCTTTTGATTCAACTGTGGTGGTTGTTTTAGAAAGAGCGCTAGACTAATCATCGTAGAATGGAATTATAATCTTGTATGGTCGTCTCTTAGCTGCCATGGTTTACTTTAGAATAGGGGGTCGGACAGAAAAAAACTAATTAGTCCGTCAGATAGATTTCCAAAAAATATTGAACACATAATTTTTCTTTTTTCATATAAACAAAAAATGAAGACATGCTTGATGATACAGTGCTTCGAAAACTCGTGAACTCCTCGAAAACGTCACATGTCAGTACATTTTTTACCTACAAATGACGTCACAACCCCCACTTATGATCTTTGACGCGTTTTATCTTCGTCAATTTTTATTAATTTGATGAAACAAAAAACACGTATCCAATATTTTTCCATAATCTATCTGACGGACTAATTAGAATTATATTTTGTTGACTCAGTCCGATCCCCTATTATTTATAATATATTTTTACTCTGGATGCCCTTAACTTGCACGTCTTTCTACATCACTCTCACTATACTTATATAATTTATGGTCTCAACATAAATGATGTAACCAAGATTTTGTAACAATATTTTGATTTAAAAGATTGTTCGTTTCTTGCCCATTCTTCTCCACACAGATCTAAGCTTCGGAATGGGCACCTACAGCCCTATCACCAGTTATTCTGCCTTGTGACTGTAGTTTCGCTTCATCTCTATTTATGACATTCTAAAGTGCCTGTAATGGTCGAATTGTAATTATATGCTTCGAGTTTGTCCTTGGCCTACCACAAACCAAGCATTCGTCTTCGCCAACATAAAAATTGGAAAAAATATTTCTTTACTCACTTCCTTGTGAGTGATTCAACCTCTATTTTATAGCATCTATTTCTGTAGCAAAACACTTAAGTAGCATTTTGTAGGAATATATTTAAACTTATAAAACGTATCCAAGCCTAACATAAAATTATTTAAAACTAGCTTGTGCCAGCGGCTTCGCCCGCGTAGAGTTCGATAACTGTCCCACGGGATCATACGATACGATAAGTAGTATCCTATGTGTTAATCCAGGTTATAAACTACATATTGTGTTCTAAATTTCATTCACATCCGTTCGTTCAGTTTTTGCGTGAAAGAGTAACAAACATCCATACATCCTCACAAACTTTCGCATTTATAATATAATATATAAATATATAATATAATATTTGTACTTATAATATTATATAAGTAGGATAGATTAAAAGTTTATGGATAACGAAAGTTTTTTGATGTAAAAGTCTGTGTCTGGCGTTTGGTAAAAGTGAGCAAAAGCCTGTCTAACAAATACCAGGGGAAGGGGAACTAGATAGAATATAACGAGGTAGGTACTCTCTCACCGCTGCCGTTAAGAGTCTAGAAGATTAAACAAAACACTGTGTTACTAGAAAAATTAACTTTTTTGTAAATGAAAATAAAAGACATCATTTTCGGACGTGACTGTATAATCAAAGTAGATCTTAAACATAACATAACATCACGCCTTGTAATCCCTGAAGCATTAAACAGAGGTGTACCATGTGATAGAGGGCGAGCCTATTGCCACCAAGCGGGGACCAATCCGTACTCCGTGGCTGCTCCAGAGCAATCACTGATGGAAATACCACACTTGGCCACATGGCCCTTGGCCCGACCCGGGAACCCAACCCAGGACCTCATGCTCAGCAGTCTCGCTTGTAACCACTAGACCAACGAGGCAGTCTACTATTTATATATTGACTGGAAACCCTTGCACAATAGGAAGTGGGAAGGCCTTACATGTAGAGTACATTCACAAATCCCGTTACACACCCACGAACTAACTCAGAGGGATAAAGCATTATCATTATTAGCCTATAATGTGCCCACTGCTGTGACACAGGACTCTAGGTACCTATATAATTATGAAATGAGAGGAAACTCAAGGGTATTTATAAAACTAACTAATTATAATAAAACTATCCTTTACTTATTACAGGTTTAAAGCAATTATTGGTGAAGTTTGTTTTGAATGCCACAGTTTTTGAAGTTGGTTAATAGGAATTAATTGGGTATTGTGACACGTTTTGCGTAAGTTTAAAAGAGACATTAGTACTGAAGTTGCGTGACTATCTTCAGATTTATTTCACTCTAGAAGTTTATCTGAGTCAAGGGTAGTTTAAAATGATTTATTATTGGGTTTTCATTTTATTTAATGTCTCGGGTTTCGTTCGACCAGTACAATAGCGACCTGGACAGCTGTGACATGCGCCTCATTCACGTTCTGAGGGGTGCAGATACCCCCGTCGGGGCTGCGGGTTGTTCGCAAGAGATACCGCGGCGCACGAGGTTCGCTCTAAATGAGTGGACCAACGGAACAGAGGACAACTTTAGATCTGAACTATAATTGCTACCGATTATTTTATAATTACTTGTAAAATGTAGGTAATTTCCTATTTACAGACACGTTGTTGAAATTATCAAGAGAACTTTAACTACAATTAAATTTAATTCCTTATTAAAATTTGTTACATATGTATAGAATATACATGAGCTACGCAGGCGAGCAGGCTGCGACCCGCCCCGCCCCGCGCCCCATGAACTTACCTTGTATGTGAATCATTAAACAGTGTGCAACGACCTAGCAAGTTTCATTGACGTCTATCCCTTCCGTTCCGCATACGAATACCTATCGTATCTAACACGTGGCGACGAGCGGACTCACATAAATTGTCCAAAAATGGCAACGGGAGCAACATATGGCGTCCTTTCCACCTTCGACCACCAGTCCCAAGAGTGGAACAGTTTTAAGTCGCGATTAAATCAGTGGTTTATCGCTAACGACATACCCACAGAATCGGACAAAGCAACGATTAAACGGAGGGCGATATTGTTAACGTCATTAAGTGAAGCAACTTACAAGCTAGCTAGTGACCTGGCATTACCCAACAGGGTAGACGAGCTCGGTTACCAGGACATAGTAAAACTACTCGACGAGCATTTCACACCAAAAAGGTACGGATTCGCCGAGAAATCAAAGTTTTACGCGGCAACACAGCGACCAGGAGAAACACACACACAATGGGCGGCCAGAGTAAGAGGCTTGTCTGCCCACTGTGGCTTCAAGAATTTGGAGGAGGCCTTGCTAGACAAGTTCATAATGGGCACGGCAGCAGGACACGAGCGGGACAAGCTCTTCGTGCAGGATCAGCGGGAGCTGACCCTCGCGAAGGCCATCGACGTGGCAGAGAGCATGCGCTGCGCGCGTGATGCTTCGGCGCAGGCAGCGTCGGGCATCAGCGGCACCGGCGCAACGGCCCCGGACGGCGTGTTCAACGTATCCAAAAAGGAAAGGTGCAGTGTGTGTGGGTTCACAAACCACAAAGCCAATCAGTGTCGTTATAAAAGCTATAAGTGCAAAAAGTGCGGTAATAAGGGCCATTTGCGTAAAATGTGCACAAACGAAGGAAAAGTGAAGCACGTGGAGGAAGGGTCTGTGGACAAAGGCGACGACGACGGTGAGTGTTTTTACAACATTCGCTGCGTAAAAGGGAAACCTATGACGGAGCGTGTAACGATCAGTGGTCTAGATTTAGAGTTCGAAATCGATAGTGGTTCAGCAGTAAGCGTAATCTCAGAGGAAACATACAACTCGAAATTTAAGCGACTATACCCTTGTCAATCACCAACAAAAGGTTATTCAGTTATACGGGGGATAATATAGAAACGATTGGAGTGGTTTTATTGCCGATTTCGCATCTAGGGCGTACACATACTTTGCACATGTACGTAGTGCGCGCTGGCGGGCCGCCGCTGCTTGGTCGCGACTTCATTCGTGAATTCGACCTAGAGTTGGCGCCGGCACGCGTGCACGCCGTGCTCGATCACGCACAAGCGATGTGCGAGTCTACCCCCCATGACAAATTATACACAAAACTCACTAACATGTTCCCAAAAGTCGCAGCCGGCTCGCCCGCGTAGCTCATGTACATTCTATACATATGTAACAAAATTAAATACATTTTGTTTTGGTAACGCAAACCAGAGGTCTAGGCAAAGTTACATTCTATCATAATTAACGTAAAAGAAACAGTCAAAGATTTATTGGATTGACTTATGTTTATGTCAATCCTATCACAAGTCGTAGCAATATAAAATGCATTGAGAGTGATTTTAACACTCTTTTATTAGCTTTACTTGAAACTGTGTATAAAAATAAGTTGGCCCATTGAACCGCTGACTAGGAGATTAAACTGAAGTTTTCCGCACATGTTATTTTAGATGAGAATGCATGGTTAACTTAGTGACGTCATTCTAAATGCAATATGTATGTGAATATATTCCGAAAGATGTCGGAGTAGTAATTGTTTAAACATTCCCATGATCCATGCTATCAAATGAGACGTTTGAAAAAGCTCTGAGAAAATTACTGTTACAGTCCCTGTGTCATCCCACTGCTGGGCCTCCCCCTATTCCTTCCAAATGGTTTGATCCAGAGCCAAAGTGGACCACTAGTTGTATGACCAGATGTATGAATGTGGACGAGGCAAAAGGAGTATGTAAGGATCGTAGAAAGAGGCGTTCTGTGGTTTCTGGCTACCCCCATGGGAAAAGGGCGTGACTTTATGTATGTATAAAATGACGTAATTCTAAAGTGTGTTTTTAAGTTTTTTTAAACTACCTATAAAATTTTATTCACTTAGATGCTGAACAGTTTTAGAGTAGATAGTAAAGTAGTACTGTTGCAGTAGATGGTTTTGCTTAACTGAAATAAGCTATATGATACTGTTAGCTGTTTTCATAGATCAGTAGCCTAAGTCAAGACAGTCTGCACACAGTCTGATACTACAAATAAAACGTGGAGACCGTCAACAAAAATAACCACGATCCCATTTTAGAAAATGCTGAGACAGAAATCGGAAAAGTGAAAAATGTAGAGACAAGAATAAAATATTGCCAACATCAAGGTAAAAGATAAAGATTGACTCAATAAAGTAACTTTCAGAACTTCGCGAATAGAATGTAGAGTTAGGTTTTCTGGAGATTGTTTTATTTTTATATTATCTTTTTAGAAAGAATGTGTCGAACTTTCATTTGAGCTATTACTTTGTTTCTAAGTTAAGCGAGATTGAAAATGGCAAAATGAAAGAAATGGTGTTGACGTATATAAAAATATTTCTTTTGAATACCTGAATAATGGATTCATTGAGTAATTTGAGTATGTTGAATCTGAAATCTATCACTAAAAACACCTATTTAATAAACTGATTAATTACATATTTTTCTTCCATTACAAAACGTAACGCTTGGTTCCTCCAAAGGGTTGGGCAGAGGTAACCCACATTTTGCCCGGCTCCGTTAACAATTCATTAAATGTTCTAGCACTCATAATCACATCGGTTCAGAAGTGTTTATTACTTATTGCTCAGCAGGCGTTTGACAAGCAATCCTTCCTCTTAAATGATTGAATGGCATGACAGGTTAAAATTAAATGAAATATAAAATATTTAGCGATAATTATGCAAAAATGATCCAGGCATGTATACAGGTTGCAACACCTAAAAAAATGCACATGTAGAAAAATAAATGATATGGTATATTTTTCCTGCATATGCATATTTTACTGGCGGGAAAGGCAGTGTTGTACTCTGCATCCAAGCCTTTTCTGTTTAATATATGTCATGAATTTCCATAAAGCAACACCTAATTTCATAACTTGTGATCACAGGTGATAAGTTCCTGGTATTTTGATCGTAAACAGTCATCCATTATGCCTTTTGTGACGCATGAGCTATTTGCGTGTTGCGAATGCTACATATATAGAAGCATCGAACCATTCCCTCTGTTTTATTGTTTTGAATATGCTAGTTTCATTCCAGTTACCAGATTTTAGATTCGTTTGTCTCTTTCGCATTGTTTTCAAAATTTATTTCGTAGAAATCTTGACGCGACGCTGAAATGTGTAGTAAAACGTGAACTAACTGAGCTTAACCTATCAGAATCAATCGAAACAATGTACCATTTATACAGCGAAAATAAAAGAAGCCACATGCTTTTATCTTCTTTTAATATCCGCACGAAACTAATAAACAAACAGTGTAACACAGTGGACCAGAATAAATCCAATAGGTGGCCCCACGGTCCCGTGCGCCAGCCATATTTAGACAGAAAACAAATAATTGCTTTTGCCTGACACAGGAAATCGAGTTATTTCATCTACGTGCTTAGAATTTTTCTCTCAACGGAACCTGTTTTTTGTGTTTTATGGTTCAAAGTTACCTCGGAATTGTTTATTACTGGCCGCAGTGGTAGTTAATGTTGTTGAAGTAGGTGCGAAACTTCGAAATGAGCTGGAAAGGTTTCTAAAGTAGTTTCAGACTATATTTGCGCGGCGAGATGAGTTCGTGCTCTTACGTATAATACGCGTTCGTGGCTCACACGACTATTGTAATTAATAATGTAGTTTTGGGCACTGTAATGAGCTAAGTCGGTCGGGAGCCTTCGCACGGTAAATTAACACTGTCATTACTAAAATAGTAGGATTGGGGTGGAGTTTAATACAAAGGAAGGGGACTATAGTTTATTATAGTAATTTGATGAACTGTTAATAGTCATGTAATTACTATCCCTAAGGTATTTGGTGGCCCAAATAGTTTATACTCGACTATTATCCCAAGTGGTGTGGTATCGTAAACAAAAACCGTTCTTAGAATGGAAATAGTTCTATCGAATAAGTATTCTTATAGCCTGTCTCTGTGCCATAGTATTTCAGATAGATGCGGAAATTACTGATAGATCGTCAGAATTCTGATTTCCTAAAATCAGTATTTTCTAAAAGAAACCTATGGAATAATAAACCACTTAATTTACCTACTACGTGGTTTACTATTCATAGGTATCTTTCTGTAAACGCTTAAACAATATAGCCAATATTGGAATGTTTTTAATGTCAATTTCGTTGATATTCCGTAGCGATATCTGCCATTCGTTGTTATAATATTTATTGTGGAAACAGCGCCGCAAAATGTGCAGGGAATTTTAATATTTTCTAGCTCTGACATTTTAAAGGCTAAAGCTTCAGTTAAGCTTTGCTCTTTTGTTTCATACTATATTATGATTCAAAGATTCTTAGTATGCCTTTGTAATGTTTGGTTCGTATAAACCTTTTTCAGGAAAACGGAAAGTAATGTTTGTTATTTTTGGAAAGAAGATATGAACTACATTTTTATTTTGTTTTAGCCAACAACTAATTACGTTATCGAATCACAATAAGCTTGGAGAAAGACTGGATAGTAGTCTATTTTAAGATTAGAATTATATGGCAGTAAAATGTGAATAAACTGAGATTTATAGTACTTATTTACATTGGGTAAATTAAAAACTAAACTCCGCAGTAGCTGTAAAGCTAAACTGATCTCAATTAATTAGTAACAGCAGTATATGAAATGAGATGAGAGCGATAAAAGCATTCAAAAATGCTTTTTATAGCTCTTTTCTCATTTCTCATCAAAATGGCAAGTAGTTGCTATTTCCCATGTTCGACGGGTATTTTTTTAAGAAAACACTGATTATAATCTAGAAACAGATAAGAGTTTTATGACAGTAAAATGCATAAATCTTCATACAGTTGGACTACGGTGAACATAAAATTCCGATTCCGAAAATAATTTTATTTTACTGCAAACATACTCGTATTAAAGTATCGGTAGATCTCTAACCGCAATATTGTAAAAAAGAGCATTATTTTCAATTTGCACCTTGACGGCGCATTTCTCTCAATTCTGCGACAAAACGCAAACGCGGGAAAGCACGTTTCGTGATAGCAAAACGCGGTTCCATTTATGTGTAGGATTACCTCGGGTGAATCCGTCGCGGGTAATCGCACGAGCTCGGCTAACCTAAGCTTTTTTCGATAAACGTTCGATTAGTTTAATCCCGCTAACTGCAGAGGATTTTTGTTCGACACTAGAGTTAAACTAGAAACATGAGGTTTATATTGCTTAGGAAAGGAATTTGTGTGGATGACACATGGCATTTTATGTAAGATGTATTTTCCTCTTGTTGTTTTTCTTTGGAATGAGTTGACAAACCAGTTTAATATTCAAATAATGTGCTCATGCGTGTTGACCTTTAGGTAAATACTACTGTAAATAATTTTTAAGATACATTGTAACCATAGCTTTCGTAAAACAAAGGACCAATAAATTAAACAAGCTACGACATTTACGTCTAATCATATACAAAAAATTATGCAGAAATTGTGCAAGTTATAGTTTTTCCTTAGTATCGCATAAGGTTTATTGCCTTGTTTATAAACTAGGTCACTGAGGCACTCAGTAATACTAGTAAATGACGTGTCACCTATTGTAAACTAACTTTAATCACCATTAATGTGTGTTGATCTATTGGGTGTTGTTAAAAATCATTGCAAGATCTATGGGCTTCAAAAGATGAACAATGTTTGTAACCAATTTAGTTGTGCAGAGGAGGCCAATCTAGTTAGAAGTGAAGCGAAAGATAGATGTTAAATAAACAAAACAAACGGGAACAAGTGATAACGCTTAGCAGTTGCAGCACTAAGCACACCCTAGGGATCAAGTTGTTACTAGGTAGAGACAAGATCAATTACCTACCACTCTTTTTGAACTAATCTATAACAAAGTTGGTATGTCAGATTTCTTGGAATTCAGACACCGTGCTCATTTAACCGTTTGTTTTTTGGACGGTGGGTAATCATCAAATGACTCCTCCCGCTCTGAGCGGAGCACTCCCGTGAGTGACAGATTTCTACTGACTAAAAACACCCATGTACCTTCTTTTGTGTTAGGGGCCGCGGTATCTCTTTAGAAAAACACGCAGCCCATGGTCACGTAAACTTTACATTAACTCATTAATTTTCTCGAAAATGGCTCGATTTGTACCTCAGCTATTGTAACTTGCCCGTCGGGGCTGCGGTTTGTTCGCAAGAAATACCAAAGGCCTCGACATAAAGGGCTAAGAAGGAACATGGGTGGTTTTTAGTCAGTAGAAGTCTGACACTCCCTTTCGCTCTGCCCAAGAGCGGGAGGGGTTATTTGATGATTTTCAACCGCCAAAAAAAAGCTATAATAACCTTCAGTAGTTAAAACAGACTCACCTTTGCGCATAAACAGATAAACATTTGAAATTCAAAACTACAACTCTAAGGAACGTGTACTGCATATTTAACTCCGAAAATTCAGTGAAAGTAACGACGTTCTCATTAAAAGTTAGACTGTTGCGTGAAATTTAATCAGTCGACCGCGCTCGCCACTGTAAGTGTTAAAACACAAGTTTTTTAGCTAATTCTAGAACATTGGAAACACCACTGGGAACTGGGGGCTGGTTTAATGAAGACCGACTTGACAGCGCACGCAGTATTGCTTAGATAGAAGAGTTCTTGTTAAAAAGTTATAGCAATCTATTTTCATTTAATTTTCCATTTATTTTTCTTGGGAAAACGACTAGAACTTTGAAGTTATTTGCGATTTTTATTCACAGGTTTCAAAGTTGACCCCATCACTGTAATGTTATATGCATGAAGGTACGTTGATGAGTCCCATAAGAGGGGCATTGTCAACGGGGGTCGTAATGTGTAAGGTTAAGGGCCACAACACAAGTGATGCCACAATACAAAATGTAAGACGCGTTCACATCTGGGGACAGTTCCCAGTATTTATTTACAGGGTTCAGACAGTGACAGAAAGGGCTTGCTTTAATAATTCATCAATCCCTGTTTGTGTAGTGCCTTAAATACAAGGCTTTTCTTTACTGCAAAGGAGTTTTATTTTGAAAACTTACCAATCTTTTTATTTTTGAATAGTATTTTATATAAATATTAGTACTTACCTACTATAATTATATTGTAGATAGTATTCTTGTGATATTTTTGTAGTTTAAGTAACCTGTCTGACAGAGTAAACAGCATTTTATTACACTATTTACCGCCCGTAACCTGTACAAAGGAATAACGTCAGACTCAGAATGATTTATGGTTTCATTTATTCCTACTTTATATTAGTGTTAGTTTTCCGACCATTTTTTATCTTAACATTTCAATGAGGCAATAAGAAAAGGGTTCATACAATTGAGGGGTCGTAAGTCGGGGGTAACATTTTAGGGTTAGTCTACAATATCTATTACCTAGTGGGCAAGGGAGGGTTGATTTACGTACCCGTCTAGTTTGTATATTTTATACCGATGGTAGTACGTAGGTCTCGTACTAAATTTGAGCCCGGTGACACAAACTGTGCATGAATAATGTACAGCACTTTATTTTCCGTGCACACGCGACCATGGCCGAAAGAAACGTAAGGGTAGCATACGGGTCACCTCTGTGCACAATAGAATCAGAGATCAGTCTTGTATTTTGATTGTCAGAGAGTTTATATAGTTAAATTTTGCATTTGCTATTACATAGGTATATGTAAGCATATTGTTTTATGTAAGTAAAAGTAGCTTTCAGGCAGTTCAAGCACTTCAGACAACTAAATGGTTTGTAATAAAAGTGTTAACTCAACACAGTCATTTAGGTCAGTTTTATTAACCCCTACCACATAGCATAAGGTTAGTGACACTAACTTCTTAACAGCTACTTTAACGGTATGATCTCTGAAAAATATTATTTCCAGTATAATCAGTAAAATACTTTCATAATACAACATTGTTATGCCAGTTACACGGTTTAGTGTTACATACTCGTATATACGTATACTTAACACTGTTTGGTATTTTATTTAATGACCCTCTTTGCCCTCGTTTGTGGTTGTTTTAACGAGTAATTAAAGACTGACTGAAAAGAAACAGTAATTAATCCACCCTAAAACAACAGAACCATTAGCAATTTGGCAAATAAACATGAAAGATACACATTTATTTTCCTAAATTTATGAATTCAGATTTGCATTTCATTCTATTACAAAGAAGTCTGTTTCACGTTCCGTTGCGTGTTCACAAAAGGGAGAAAAAGTACTCATTTTTAATACTGTATGTATTTTACTGCTTAATTAAGCCGTGTTGGAGGCGTTTGTGGTGTTAGGTAACAGTAACACCGTTGTTTTATGTACATATTGTACCTTCGCCCACCGCCCGGCGTAAAACCTAAAAGAATATGTTCGTTTTGCAAGTTTTTGTGTGGTAACACTGGTAACCCTGAGTGGTTTAGCGAATTTTGTGGGCTTTTAATGTGTCTGGAGTCCATATTTTTATGAGGTAGACGTTAAACTTTTTAGGCCGTTTCTAGCTGTGATTATTGAAAACGTAAAACGTTTAATTTAAGTTGGTAAGGTTTTATTAAGTACAATATCATGTGCTAGTGTGATTGGGTTTTTCCATCAAGAATTTCATAACTGGCGAATTGTAGGTACACCTAGGTACACTTCTGCCCTTTTTTTGTTTTGGGGGTGGGAAATCATCAAATAACCCCTCCCGACCCTCTGGGAAGAGTGAAAGGGAGTGTCAGACTTCTACTGACTAAAACCCACCCATGTTCCTTCTTAGCCCTTGTGCCGAGGCCGCAGTACCTCTTTCGAACAACCCGCATCCCCGACGGGGGGTACACTCCTGCCTTATATCACATATTCAGATGTAAATATTGTCAATTTAAATAAATAGAAACAGACAACAAATAAAATGTAGATACCGTAACAATGCTACTGTATTCACGATACTCTTAAAGTTTTCTTTGTATCACAAAGGATATAACAATACGGTGCCTTATCATTTGCTTTCTATTCATTTCTATGACGAGTACTTTATCATCCAATTATTGTATTAAAAGAGATATATTTTATTCTTTCTTCAACTTTACAACCCCAGCTGTTTTAATGAGCTACAATAGTAAAGTAATACCCACTTTCTAACTCGAGGGTTGTAATAAAAAACACTTGGACGATCTTAAACTGCATTATTAAGTTAAAGTAATAAGAAGAATCTCTAAGAGAATAATAACGTGAAATAAAAAATAAACGAGGACAATAAAAAGGAAATATCGGGGCAGTTCCTTTGCCAAGTTATCTCGGGTTAACTGTACGGGAAAAAACTTAAGCCGTTTTTAGTATCAACAGTTCGTTCATTTCCGACTTTCCGAGAGTTACTCTTTTTAGATAAACAACAGATTATATATTCGTTTTTAGTTTTTTATCTTCCGTATTCCTTTGTTTCAGGTAAAATTCATTCGAAAAGATCGTCACTAGAGTAGACCGCAGCGAAGGTGGGGTGATGATCTGATCGTGTTTGCGGGGCGAATCGCGCAAGATATAGAGGTTTGGAGGGAGAAAGGAAAGGGTTTTACCCACCAGTGTGAAACAACACGTTTGTTTCACACTGGTGGGTAAAACCCTTTCCTTTAATAAAAAAAAAAACCTATTCATAGCTTAAACTACTAACTATTATAAATAAAACTACTATTCATATTTTCTCGAATTCCAAGACATGCTTTGCAATTTTCCATAGAATAATTATTCACTAGATATTTTTGCTTTATAATTAGAATACTACGGTGGCCATTGGATAATTTCAAAGAAGAGTCTACTATAATTTCGCAGTTCCTCAAAGCTTGTTACCGCTTTTAATGAAACTTTAGCAAGTGTGCCATTATTGTCACTTCGGAGGAGAATTGTTTCCTCGAAGTATGTCACAGGTGAATGTGGTACACTAGTTAGTGAAATGTATTCCTAGCTGTAGCATAGCAGTACCTACGTCATACAAATTTAATCTAACCTATTTCAGAGGTTTGGTTTACCTATGTACGTGTTCAGCCTAGATGCTAGTGCCATCGCATAGTAGGTTATTGTGTAAAATAATTAGTTAACTTAGTTAATTAGTTATCACCTAATAATTTCGACAATCTTATTACATTATCCAATCCTAGTCACAATCGTGTCATATGTGCACGCATACAGGTACAGCGAGTTCTGCAATTGGAGGCGTTTAATTCATTTGACGATGTTGGTACATAAGAATGTATGTACCAGCATGTTTTTTTTACGTGTCCACTCTCTGTTCAACTCGATAAGGTTACAATACTGCTCAACCGTTCTATCCAGGGCTGTACCAGCTAGCAAGCATGCTTTAAATTTATATCACAAGCAAGCAAAATAGTAAGATGTCTTAACCACAGAAAAAAAAATCGCTTAAAAGTAAAAGCAAAATCGTTACAGAAAACCCCTTTTCACTAAAATACTCGGCAAGTAGAAGCGTGTTGAAGATAAATTCCTCCATTCCTTAGCCATTTTCCTCCCTGTATCGATTTGTTGTCGAGGGGTACGAAAACAACGGTGTTGTTGATGTTGTTGCATGTTTTATTCATTGTTGTGTTTACGATGTCGTGGCTTCGCCTGATGATGTGGGTACGTTTCGGTGTTTGTCTACCGTTGGCTATGTGGCGTTGTGGTGTTGGCGAGTAACCCATCCTTTCGGGTTCTTGTTCATTGAATATTTGTTTGGCTTTAGAGTTATGTTGGGTTTTAAGAGTTAAAGATTTACATTAACACGCTATATCTAGCGTGTTAATGTAAATCTTTAGGAAGGAAAGGAACGCAGCTAGATCTATCGATCTAGCTGCGTTCCTTTCAATGTCAAATCATCTTCTTATTAGTGACCGGTTGATGATTATAACAGATTCATCACCAATTGCTATGGGAATTTAAAAAACACAGCCAGCGAATCTTACATGGCTTTCCTATTTGGTTTATTCCTAACGCTATGAAATTAATATTGGTGAATATTATCACTTTTAATATTTTGGTTGAGAACCAACCGGAATACAGTGTAGAACACACTGTATTCAAGCTGTTTCATAATAAATAAATAACGGTCTGTCAAAGTGCTCGTAAAAGCATTTTCCTCGAAATCAACGTTGTTAAACCACAATAAAGTACATCCGCGGGGTTTCCAGACCTAGCAATATGAACGCCCTCAATTTTGCCTGAAATCTTGCAATAAACGCCACGCTAAGATGAGTCATAAAAGAACATTCGAGAAAGATATGTTAACAGAACGTTGTGTTTTCGCATATTTGCGTTATGAAACTTTAAGGCTAGATCAGGGTACGTATTTGAATATCGAAGATTAAAATACCTACGCTTAAAATATCGATGTTCAAAACATCGAAAATGGAAATATCGAACGATCATAAAACCGAAACATAAAATATCGAAAGTTTATAATATCGAATGGTTAAATAACCTACGTCCAAAACATCTAAAATCTAAATATCTACAAAAGCTACATCGAAATACAGATTATCGAATGTCCTAAATATCGAAGTACAAACTATCGAACGTCCTAAATATCGATGGGTACATATATTATTTGAACATCGAACATTTATTTTTGATGTAAGTAGTATGAGTGGAAAAAGGTTGCTTCCGCAACGTCTCCGGCGCTACGGGAAGTGCAACCCCTTCGCCCTTGCGTAACAAAGGATAGGCACCCATGTTCACCTCCGCAGCTTCGGCTTGCTGGTCGCCCCCGGCGACCAGCCTCAGCCGCTACGGCTCCCACGGGTGCCTATGCTTTGTTACAGCGAGCGGGGGTTGCCCTCCCTTCGCGCCTCCGGATTTTTATATACACTCTAGGGGTAACAGCCAAAAGACTACGTAAATTCGGGGTACCCTAATTCGGTTTTGAAACAATTTCGACCTATTTTATCCATGAAAGTCAGTGTCCAGTGTACAAACATAGGTCAATCGTGAAGGTATTATTTAGGTCTTTAAATTAAAATATATTTTTGAAAGTCAATATCTTGTGCTACTAAAGTTAGTGACAGAAACGTATCGCTGCAAAATCGACTCCACGTAGTCTTGTATGCCCTACCCCTAGAGTGTAATTTAGAATCGCGTAGGCGCGGAGGGGCGCGGCAGCCCGCGAGCTGAGGAACAGGTGGTTTTAACGCCCGCCGCCGCAGCTGAGGCTGGCGGTGGTGAGCGTTTAGATCATCTGCAACGTTAAGCTCGCGTGGGACTGCCGGAGCCCTGCAGCGCCGGAGCCGTGACAGAAACCATGCTTGCTTGCATGTTGCATGATTGCTGCAAGCTTGTTTGCTAGATGGTAATCAGTTACTAGGTGGGTTACAAAAAAAAAACAAGGAAAACTTCATGTAATGTAGGTACTTTAATTATTTTTACATAATAAAAACCCAAAATAAAACACATTTATACGCAAATGTACAATATAACCACTGCGATCATTTTTTTGTTCTAGACCATACCTGGGAACCCCCTAGTTACGGCGGTATTGGGGGTCAAAGTTAAAAAAAAATCCCAAAAAAAAAAAAACATTTCCCAGCAAAAATTTTTGCGTAGGGGTATTTAGTTTGATGTACAGAATGCTTGGTTAACGGCTGTGTGATGGGTTGATTTACACCCTGTATAATTTTTTTTCGGTATTTTAACTAGTAGGTATTTTGAACGTAGATATTATGAACTTAGGCATAATGTCATTCGATATTTTGAATCATTCGAAATTTTAATCATTCGGAATTTTAATTTTCGATGTTTTAAGCGTAGGTATAACAATTTTCGACATTTTGATACAATCGATATTTAAATTTTCGATGTTTTGAACATCGATATTTTAAGCGTAGGTATTTTAATCTTCGATATTCAAATACGTACCCCTAGATCAACAAAGTTTGTTTTACAAAAAACGGGTGGATCTAAGCTAAGCGTTGATACAACTTGTTTTTTGATATTCCATAATTCGAGGGTTATATTCAATAAATAAAAATAATACACACTAACACTTTTTGGTTTGCTTCTGCTGTTACTTTTTAGAGCAGTCAGGTACGAAACACCGGTCCCATCTAGTAAAATAAAAATGACGTGTAAAATGGTTGGTTAAAACCTATTTGCTAAATAAACGTCATTTCATCATTTATAAAACTTTCTAGAATACGTAGTTAAAAAAAATGCGTTGTTTCGAAAGGATCTAAGTTTTTTGAAATAGGTACAAGTAATTAATTTCTCGTCGGGGCTGCGGGTTGTTCGCAAGAGATACCGCGGCCTCGACATAAACGGCTAAGAAGGAACATGGGTGGTTTTAAGTCAGTAGAAGTCTGACACTCCCTTTCGCTCTGCCCAAGATGATTTTCCACCCCCTCAAAAAAAAAGTAATTTCCATTCCAACCAATCATTATATAATATTATTAAAACCTAGGAAAATGCGACGTTGTCAGATTTAAGGTAAAGATTTACACTAATAATTGTAACTTTGTCGAAATATTTTGTATGAAAAATAAAAACAAAAAAACTTGAGAGGTGTCAAGGAACACCCGGATGGAACGAAGTTATTGTTATTATTTTATATTATGAAAAAAAAAAAAAAAAAAGATATAAAAAAATAAAAAAAAAGAAATGTAGAAATGAAAATATCTGTCTTGCTTTCTATAAGAGAGAGAGAGACAGACAGAGAAACATGCGACGCCGCACAGCTTACAATAGCTTACTATAGAAGTTAAGATATCGGGAAGTTAAGATGGCTATGCGACGAAGGGATCGCGCGTTTCGGAAGTTTAGAAGGGATCGCTCGGATGAAAACTGGACTCTCTTCAAATCTGCTCGCAATCGTTGTAATCAGATGATACGCAATGCTAAACGCCGCCACATTCTTGATAATATCACCTCTTCTTCCCCTGCTGATATTTGGAAATTCCTTGGAACTCTAGGTATCGGCAAATCGCGGCATTCAGACCTTCCTAAGACATTTGGGTTGGACGATCTAAATCGTCATTTCTCCACTGTTCCCACCCTTGATAGTTTAACCAAATGTCAAACCCTTGACTACCTTGCTGGTCTGACGCGTCCTAACATTACTCCTTTCGCCTTCACCCCAGTCGACCCGGGAGAGATCAAAAAGATTATCCTTTCCATCAAATCCAAAGCTGTTGGTTGCGATAACATCAGTCGACACATGATCGTGACAGCAGTTGATCAGCTCCTTCCTGTGATTTCCCATATTGTGAACTTTTCCCTTTACTCCGGTGTTTTCCCTTCCGTGTGGCGGAAAGCCCATGTTCGACCGCTACCTAAAGTTCCTAATCCCACTCTTCTCAGCCACTTTCGTCCAATTTCCATCCTTCCCTTTCTTTCTAAAGTACTCGAAGCTTGTGTACATAAACAATTTTCTAACTTTATCCACAAAAACTCCCTCATCAGTCCTTTCCAATCCGGGTTCAGGCCCGGGCACAGTACCGTTACCGCTCTTCTTAAAGTGACTGATGATATAAGGCGGGGAATGGAAGACACTAAAGTTACGGTTTTAGTGTTGATCGATTTCTCAAATGCTTTTAATACCGTCAGTCACGAAGTCCTTTTATCCATCCTCTCCTATCGCATGGTCTCTCACGAGGTATTGGTATGGTTTTCTTCCTATCTTCGGGGACGTCAGCAATCAGTTCTTGCTGGTGACTCTAACTCCAGCTGGTATGATCTGGAAACTGGTGTTCCTCAAGGCGGCATTTTATCCCCACTTTTGTTCTCCATCTTTATAGATCTCATAATTGCCGAGCTTCAGTGTGCGTATCATCTTTACGCTGACGACTTACAGCTTTACTGCCAGGCGGGTGTTGACGGCTTATCTGGTGCGATCGAGGAGTTAAACCGGGATTTACGAGCTGTCAAAAACTGGTCTGATCGTTTCGGGGTGGCGGTTAACCCTGCCAAATGTCAGGCCATTATTGTAGGGAGCCCCCATAGCTTAAGAAGGCTGAATGGCTTGATGGTACCACCGGTTACCTTTGACGGCACAGTGATCCCGTTTAGCTCTGACGTTAAGGATCTGGGTTTGCATGTTGACACTTGTCTTGACTGGCGTAAGCAGGTCGCGATTGTGAGCAAGAAGGTCACCGGAACGTTGCGGTCTCTCTATCGGTTGAAAAATATACTCCCAGCACACATCAAGGCAATGCTTGTACAGTCCCTAATCTTCCCCATTATTGACTATGGTGATATGTGCTACTATGACCTGAATGCTGATCTCATCAATAAACTTGACCGACTTCTTAATAACTGCATTCGATTCGTTTTCAATCTTCGCAAGTACGATCATGTGTCTGCACATCGATCGCTTCTAAAGTGGTTACCTATCCGGCAGCGCAGAGCGTTGAGAGCTTTGACAACCCTCTTTTCTCTTCTTCACAATCCCACTTCCCCTTCTTACCTGACATCTCTTTGTCAATACTTATGCTCTGCACACAACAAGACTCTCCGTTCCGCCAATAACCGTCTTCTACGTTGTCCCTCTCATCGCTCTGGCTTCATAAAATATTCCTTCTTTGTCCAGGCGGTCTTCCTATGGAATGAACTCCCTCAGGAAATTAGGACGGTAAACAGTCGGTTCACTTTCAAAATGAAAGCTCGTGAGCACATTCACAGGAAGTTGGCAGCTTTGTCTCAAAGTTAAGTTGTTATAGTTTTCTTGCTTATCTTTCAAAACTTTATATATTTTATGTATGTATATATATTATGTATGTATGTATGTATTTATTCTAATATATTAGGTATATATCTTTTCTATTTTGTTTTTCTGTTTTGCACCTACTGTATTTATTGTCTCTGCACCACCCTAAGGTTGACTGGTAGAAAATGCCCAAGGCATTAAGTCCGCCTCTGTACGATTTTTGTGCATAAAGTTTTAATAAATAAATAAATAAATAAATATAGCAAAAAGTGTCGTGACAACTTTTCGTAAGATTTTTTTCCGTCTAGCCCCTTTCACAACGCGTGATAAGGAACTTCGTTCCCAAAAATGTAACTGAAAAAAAAATTGTTGATTCCTTGATATTAATAAAAAAACCTTTTAGGCTCTTGCACGTGCAAAACATGGCATGTTATGGAGTCGTCATACGAATGCATAAAAGTTAAAACAAATATTTTAGTGTAAATTATGAATAAGTAGAAAAAATCCCTGTGTAAAATTCGATAAAAAATAAGTGAAAGTTGTGTCGGCAGTTCCAAGTAACCTATTAATATATTAAGAGGAAAAGAAAATTCTCTGAGACCCAAATATTTTATTAAAAAAACTAGGTGATGTTAATTGAATTATTTTGAAAACATGTCTGGAACAGAATGATATTTTCGTGAAATAAGATGGAATAACTTTTTCTTTTTTTAAATGTTTGGATACAATAAAGCATGTTCTAATCGTTTGAATCCGTAGAACATCGTTGCCTTTTAGTTTGATCTGATTACGTTTCAAAGGCAGTTTGTAGCTTGAAACATGGTTGTAGACTTGTAGTCTTTGTTTAATTTATCAGATTTCTAGATATACCTAATATAACAAGTCTTGTTATTTAGTCACAGAAAAGGAACATGAAAACCATTATTTTGTTACAAAATTGAATAATACTTAGATTTTTGTATAGATTTTATAAACTACAAAAGAAATCTGGATTAATAAAATAAAAAAAAAAGGTGAAGATAGCAAAGAATATGGAACATTTAGGATATCATATAAATTGCACAGTCCACAGGTTTCACTGGAATAAAATTTACTTTCAATTTCAGTCTTCTTTGATTTCTCGCGAAACTTGAAAGTGAAATGGACATGTTATCGTAAATTTGATTGTTTATGGAAATAGCTCAGTACCACGGAACACGCTTTTTTCAAGGAAAATTACCTACCTAAGAATATACGTAACAACACGGTTTCTTGTATTTCGTATTTACGTTCAACATTTTCAAAACATTTGTTTTTTATTGTTTTCGGGTATATAAATACAAATAACATTCTCGAATTAGGTTTCCATTAAAGTTCTACGTCATAATATACTTTGAGATTATAATGCGAAAGGATATCTGCCTGTCAATTACATTTTTTATAAAAACCACCACCACCACCAGATGTATGAATGTGGACGAGGCAAAAAGAGTATGTAAGGATCGTAGCAAGTGGCGTCCTGTGGTTTCTGCCTACCCCCATGGGAAAAGGGCGTGAGTTTATGTATGTATGTGTACAATAGTTATAATATTTACATATAGATTCCTGGACCCGAACCTCGGCTACTTATAGCCTTGGGTAGGTGCATTATTAAATGCACACAGACAAGGCCATGAGCAAACAGGTAGAAGGCCAGTACATCATATAACCAAGATCAACAAACGGTTTTCCTTTTGAAATTCGTCTTTTGCGCTTTCTATTAAAATATAGAGTGTTGGACGTTCCCCTGATTCCCCGGAAGGCAAACGGTTACTGTTATCAAAACGTTTAAACCACACTATTACCCACCGCTTCCACGATTCAGTGGTCGGACGTTAAAACCTGTAAATGAACAGGATTACGGAACGGTAGCATTTGTGGTTGCGTGAGATCCATACGAGTACATTAGTCTATCGGAATACGGAAGCTTTAAGGCAAAAGCGCTATATGAGCTATTAATGTTTCATGGGAATTTGACGCCTGCAATTCTATTTTAAAGAGTGGTATTAAAGGTTAAATGTTTGGCTGCGGGTTGTTCGCAAGAGATACCGCGGCCTCAACATGAAGGGCTAAGAAGGAACACGGGTGGTTTTTAGTCAGTAGAAGTCTGACACTCCCTTCCGCTCTGCCCAAGAGCGGGAGGGGCTATTTGATGATTTTCCACCCACCATAAAAAAAAAAGGTTTTAATGTTAACTATTCGTACTGTTTTGTATTATAAATGCGTAAGTAAAGTTGTGTTTGTTTGTTACCTTTTCACAACTAATCGGCTGATCGGATCGTAATTCAATTTAGTAAAGAGATAGATTATATCCTGGGAAAGAACACAGGCTATTCTTTTATCTCTCACCTAAACACAATAAATTTCATCCAGCTAGTATTCTATGAATGCAGATTCGTTAGTCTACCGTGTATTTTTTAAACACTGAGCTGCAAATTGCAGAATCGTTAGAAAGTTCTCACGGTTTTTGCGCGTCTAGCAACTTTGTCGGAAAGCGCTTTGCGTTTTTTATTCAAAAACAAAGTATACCTGTGGTACACAGTAGGTGGGCAAACACAGAGGATATTCAGCTTTAGACGCATTCGTACAGCTTACCGACCCTTCCTCTAAAATATGAAACATTATTAAAGCAGCTCTATTTATGAAATTCATAATTCATGCACCGCTCTTGGGTGCAAAGGAAATTGTCGCAAGTTCTACAGTTTGCACCCGACTGCATAATTACTGTGTCATGGCGGGACTTAATATAGTATTTTACTTAAATCGACTTTTGCTAGTTCATGCATATTTTAGTTTGCACGGAATTAGTTTTAGATTGGGTCGCACGCGCGGTGGTGGGTATGTCGAGAGGTGTGGCTGAATTTTCTTTTAAGTTAATAACTGCATCTTAATTATTGCAATAATTAGCGCTAGTTTCGAGAATTTAGTCCATTCTATAATCCTGTCATTACTCGTATGCAGCAGTTTCCTCTAATTCCGGACTATAATTATTCTATTGTGACGATAGGTTCGCTATATAAAGGTATGTATTTTCCGCTTATTCTCATTGTACTGAAATAACCTTTATTAGTGTTCCTAAAACGCTCACCCAGGTTGCCCTAAGCAAACAGCTTTATTTTTGCAGAAGAGACGGTGATTTTAACAGTACTCTACAAAATTAATACATTCATACATATATACCTCTTCCCATAGGGGTATAGTCAGAAACCACAGAGGCCCACCTGATTTGATTAGTACATCTTCTTTTGCCTCGTTCATATTCGTACTATGCACCTGACCTTTCTGAAGAACATCACCTATAAGGTGGGTGTATGTCCTTCTGGGGTATCCGGGTATCCCCTTGTCGGTGTTGCCACTCACATATGGCATAAAAAGGCATAGTTAAGTGTCCTACAAATATATTCCTAATAGAAAGGCCGTATAAATTGTATCATAAGCCTAATATTATAGTAATTAACTAAGAATATATTACTCTACAGTAGCAGTATACTACTATTTAATGCTGCAGACTAGCTAAACACCTGACCTGACGTAGGTGGAGGTCCCGCATGCATCTCGTATAAACCTCGGTAAAGTAGTGTACGTCACGGCCGTATACCGCTATTTTTAGCGTCGAGAGCTGCAAGCAAAATGTTTTTAAATAAAATATTTCGCACAAACTTCGTTAAATTATTTTGAGAAACTGAAATTAACTTAATATTTCATTGAAAACATTTGTGTGTGGGGTTGTTGCTAGTTGACTGTCATGGTATTGGCATGTGATGGAATGAGGAAAACACCATCAACTAAGTATAACCAAAGCTCGGGATAAGAGACAGTTCTAGATCTTTAGCCTCAAACGTTTCGACTTTCTCAATGTTTTCTTCTGCATAAGATACTTTTCTTTTGCATGCAGTTCCCACTAGATTATTGAGACTTTTGTAGATATTATAGGTACCTTGATAAATTAATGACACTGACTCACAGCTTTAAATAAATTGAGCCTGAAACAGAGCCACCAACTAATGTTTGCGCAAAGTACTTCCATTACGTAGTACCTCAGAATTATGTACATTTTAATGCCACTTAATGTAATGAATGTATCAGTTAGTTTCGTGTTTCGTTCATTATGGAACTTCCGAATGAACATCAACATAATAGATGCCTTTAACTTATTGTTTTGAAACCAATGTTATTTATAGTAACAGTATGTAAGATACAAAGGCTCCAATTTGTACGAGGTTGCACTCCATTAGCTCCTAAACCACAAAGTTGGGCTAAAAGTTTCCGCGTCAGTTCCAATTCTCCTTTATCTACTTGATCTTAACCATAGAGTGGAACAGCCGCTATAAATGACGATACTTAAACAAGTCGGTAATACCAAGTACTAACTGGGTTGTGGAGGTCAGATAGGCAGTCGCTCCATGTAAAATACTGGTATTCAGCTGCATCCGGTTAGACTGTCCAATATAGTTGCTCGTGTTGACTTAAATAAGTCGGTACCATTCGGCTCGCCCTAAAAAGTCTGCCTTTTCACTAGCTGTGTAATTTTCCATGGCTTGAACTATTTTTGTATAGCTACGTAAAGCGATCACTTATATTTCTAAGAAGTTCTGCCTCCTTTAGTTACCCTACAATGTAATACGATACATACTCGCAGAGTTTTGGTTCCTCTTGTATCATGTATAGATTTTTCATAGATACAAGAGAAACCTCTAGCGTTTCCTAGCCCTGAATGGCTTTCACCGGTTCACCACCGGACACTGGTATTGAGCTATCTCAACAGATTTGATATTGTGTGTTGTGCATATCCTGTTAGTATCGGCGATCCCTTTGAGTATCAATAATGGATGGAATATGCAAGTCAAGCAAGCTATCCTACAGGAATTGCTGCTGTTTGGACGTATGAGCAAATTCATGCTTCAGATAAAAGGCGCAGCGAATTAGATGATAATTTAAATGTACTGTATGTTGCAGATGTATATGGTTTTCGAAATATGCTTTCTAACATTTTATGATATTTGAAATACTTGTGTTTTTAGAAATTTGTGATTGATAAAACAAAATAATAATTATTATGTAAACAATACTTTGACGAACTAATTAAAAATTAGTTATTTGTAGGCGTGAGAAATTGTGTTTCATTGTAAATGAGTTAAAAACGATAACATTTTACCACCAACAGCATAAAACTTACAAAAAACTATATAAAAATAAGACCTGCACTAAAAATATTACTATACCCAAAACTACCAACCTTACTTAAACAAACTCATAACACAATACAACATTGTCCTTACCGAAAACCGTAAAAAAATCAAGAATAGAGATGTACCTTACCTACCGTCTTAGTTTCCATTATCCATCTGCCTACGTCTTTATTACGTAGTAAGGTTCAAGGTAAAAACACAGCGGTACCATCGTGGCTCGAGTCGGGGACTCGGGCCCGAATGTTACCTCACGAATACTCCCGATCGATACACCCGACCTCCACTCTACGTCTCTGAAATTATCCGATACTACTTACCGTCGTCGTGCTAAGGTTCGGCTCAAACGACTAACTTTAAGTTTATTTTCAAATTGTAGACGAGGGATGGATAAGGCTTTTCTTTGTGCGTTTTTATCTACGTTATAGTCTGTTCGGAGGAAGTTGGAATGGTCTAATTTTGAAAATGTTTTTTTTTATACTAATTATTAAACAAGTCGATGAACTCTGTTAAAGCCAGGGCTGTCAACTGTAAAAAAACTCTTCAGTACATATCAAGTTATGTACAGTTGCGTTTTTAAAAAGTCTGACCATTCCTTCATCTTTACGTACTGTAAACTCAAACGAGTGTTTTATTTTACTCTACCGGATGATCAAAATAAACATTTTAGCAGAAATTAAAAACAACTTTTCCAACGTCTAAGTCCCTTTTTTTTTGCTTTGTTTTACTCTACTAAGTTGAGATATCCTACGCAAATTCTTGTCATATATAAATTTTACTTCATGATATCATTATTCATCAACATAATTATATGAAGAAGGAAAAAATACGTATTAATGAAGATAACTAATAAACTCCTCAAGTAAAGTTAGTACAATTAATAAGGAATCACCGCGAAAGTTTCTCCTTCCAAATGAAAAAAGAATCCCAAATATCGGACCCGTAATCTTATTAGTCGTGTAAACGAATCAACAAAAAATTGTACCTTTGGAAAATAATATAACCTCCTCATTTTATAACGAAAAAAAAAATGTTTATAACGGTTTGCTTTGTTGAATACTATTTTCAGCATCCGCAAAAGTACTTTTGAATAGTGGACAAAAGCAATCTTCTTTTACGTTCACAAAATAAAAGGTGCATCTTTTGTTTCGATGCATATAGAGCATACTTTGCAACTATACTTTACTGTGTTCACAAACATGAGTAGTACAATCGAACAAGGTATTTGGAATACAGTCAGCCAACTTGCATTTACTTTTAAGATTACAACGCTTTATTAAACAAAATTGCAATCAATATTGTCATCGTACTAGAATTATAAATATTTCTGCGTCAAACAGCTTATTCGACCGTAGATACATACAAAAGGTATAATTTGTTCTATTTATACGCAAAATGCCGGGAATCCGTCTTTGTTGAATGACATTATTCTGTGGTTGTCAATCCGTTTGCTAAGCGTGAATGACATTAATCTGCGATATCGCTAGAGGCACTGTTGTTTATCCGGATTATATACTTATAAACATTTTGTGGAACGTGAAGTAAAATCATAAAATATCGACGGACCCGCATACTGTTTCTATTTTTAAACATGCAGCAATCTACAAGCCAAAATCACCTAGAGTCAATATGTAACTGGTAAAAAAGATCGTAGCGTTTTACGCAAAATCTAGGGCAGCTTAAGGTTGAGTTTTAAAAAAAAACAAATATTATAAATAACAAGGCGAAGTGTGGCCAACTGAACGTTTAAAATAATATAAAAATATTTAAATTCATTAACAATTCTCTATCATCTTCTAATTTTCTATCTCAAATCCCAGATAAAATAACTAACACAAGTAGGTCAGTTTAACGAAGAAAGAGTGCTATTTGGTTAGTTTCAAAATTATTCCAAATTACAGTTAAGCAAGTTCTTCTTTACCAAACATTTTCTTGCTTTCTTACCAAACTTCGGCATAAATCCAAGGCGGTTATTCTGGTTACGAAGGCCAATGGCTCTCCAAGTGCTCGTCTAATTTTAAATTACGTTGTAAGGGTCCCAAAAAGACACCCATGTGTAAGGTTTACATTTGTAATTTTAGATACTTTCCACACCATGTGATACTTTCTTGTGGAACAATTAGTGGAGTGCCGTAAGATTTATACCTCGGAATCCAGGGCCGGTCAATGAATCTTCATAAAAACTTTTGGACTGCATTGGTAAAAGCCCAAATAAAAAAGTTAAAAAAAAAAATTTGCGCGCTCTTCTTTTTTTTTTTAAAATTTTACAATGTACTGAAAATGAGAGGGACAAGGGAAGAAGAAATGTTTAGAGCTAATAAATAATATTTTCACCGTAGCTTTATTGTTAATTTATTAATATTTCGTAAAAAATAACGAGTTACAACAAAAAAAAAATTAAAACGTATCTATCTAATACCTTTATACGAGCAATTCTTGTAATATAGTATTATCTGAATCTCGGATACGGCTCCAATGATTTTTATGAAATTTAGTATGCAGGAGGTTTTGGGGGCGATTTCAGCGAGATTCAGATAATAGTTTAGTTTAGTTTAGTTTAACTGGGCTTTTGTCCGCACTTAGCCTCTTGATTGGGCCATTGTGCGTGTCGTTCAAAGAATACCTACTCCAACCAACATAGGTCGTCCCAGAATTTTAGCAGCCTTCCCAGACTGCTGCAGGCTTCTGGGAGAGTTAATGGGGATCGTAGAGTTTGTGCCCGGTGATCTGCCACGCTCCTGCACTCTAGGAGTACGTGCCGTGGCGTTTCTTCCGCCTCCATGCATCCTCTGCACAATGGGCTATCTGTTACACCTATGTTGTGTAGATGTTTGTTTAAGGAACAGTGACCCGTTAAAATTCCTATGATTTTACGGATTTTGTCCCTTTTAAGTTTGATGAGATTGCGAGTAAACTTCATTGATGCCGCCGGAACTGCATCTTTTGTTTGCCTGCATCCTTCACTGTTTCTCCATTCGGTGAGGTGTTTTTCTGTGGTTCTTGAACGCAGCCATGATTTTATTTGGGCCTGAGGTATGGGCAGTAGTGGTTCCGGTCCAAATACTGTATCCCCTGAGCCTCTCTTGGCCAGCTCATCCGCTGCGTCGTTACCCAGCGAGTTGCTGTGTCCTTTAATCCATTGCAGGGTTACACTGTTCGTGGTTGCAATGGATTGGAGTGCATTGTGGCATTCCAGTATTAGGACAGAAGTAATTGTGTTGTTTTTTAGGGCTTGAAGCACCGATGCACTGTCGGAGATGATCTTTATTTTAAAATCTCTGACGTCTCTGGCTGCAATTGCTTGTGCCGCTCTGGTGATACCGATACATTCGGCTTGGAAGATTGTGTTTAATTTATCTAGGGTATTTGATATAGAGATGTTGAGATCATTCGAGAAGACGCCGGCTCCTGTACCATATGAGGTCTTGGACCCGTCCGTATATATCCTAACTTCATTGATGCCAGAGCTATCTTCTGCTTCCGCAGTGAGTTGGATGTCGTAACTTCTATCGAACACATGTTGACATAAAGCTTTATCCATGGGCGCCTCAAGGAGTGGTATTTCCTTCAGAATCCCCTGCAAAACTTTTGAGTGTGTTGTTTCTGTATTTACTTTCCATAGTCCGTTTGATCTTAGTCTTAAGGCGGTTGCCTGAGCGTCCTCCTTTATGACCAGATCCAGAGGTCTTAAATTCAAAAGATACTCTAACGCTGCTGATGGAGTTGTTCTCATGCATCCAGTAGCTGCTACACTAGCTAAGCGTTGCAGACTCTGGAGTTTCGTTTTCACAGTGATCAGCTGAGTTCTGGGCCACCATACAACTGATCCGTAGGTAATAGAAGGTCTAATGACTGACGTGTATAGCCAGAGTGTAATCTTTGGGTTAAGACCCCATCTCTTACCAACTAGTCTTCTACACTGATTAAAAGCTATACAGGCCTTCTTTGTTTTAGCCTCTAAGTGACTCGCCCAGTTCAATTTGTTATCAAGAATTATGCCCAGATATTTCACTTGCGTTGATAGGGAGAGTCTGGTGTTGAAAAGCTTTGGTAGTTGTAATTCTGGTAACTTCCTTTTGTTGGTAAAAAGGATAAGTTCTGTTTTCTTGGGATTTACTGAAAGTTCGTGTTCTTCACACCAATCTTCTACTATCTGCAGTGCAGAGCGCATCACTTTGCACAGCATATCTTCAGCATTCCCGTTTATCAGTATAGCAAGGTCGTCTGCATAACCAATAGTAGTGTATCCTCTGTCATTCAGTTTCTTTATGAGGCTGTCCACTACTATGTTCCAGAGAAGTGGAGATAGAACGCCTCCTTGGGGACATCCTCTTACTACCTTGGCTCTTGTGGTAGTATTCCCCACTATCCGAACCGCCCTTTTGCTAACTAATTTAGTGATCCAGTTTTTTATTACCGGTTTTACACTAAATTTTTGCAGGGCGTGGTTAATGCTGTTGTGTATGGTTTTATCAAAAGCCCCTTCAATGTCTATGAAGGCCGCAAGTGTTGAGTTTTTATTGGTTATAGCCGTTTCTATTTTGTGCACTACCATGTGTAGTGCCGACTCTGTTGATCTGCCTTTCCTGTACGCATGTTGTTGGGGATGCAGTGGTTTGCTTTTTAGAGCTCCATCCCTTAAGTGTCGATCTACCAATCTTTCTAGTGTTTTCAGAAGAAAAGATGTTAGACTGATAGGCCTGAAAGATTTGGCGTGTGTGTAGTCCTCTTTTCCTGGTTTAGGTAGGAAGACTACTTTTGCCTCTCTCCAAAGTACGGGGATATAGTTGAAAGCTATACAGGCCCGGTAGATTGGTATTAGGTGCTTGGTTACCTGTTTTAGTTGCCATTGTAATAGGGCCGGGAATATCCCGTCCAGCCCTGCGGATTTGAAAGGCTTGAAGCTCGTTACAGCCCATTCTATTCTCTCCGCAGTTACTAGCTTGTTGGCCACATCCCATTCGCTGGTTGTTGGTGTGCTGTGGTGTTCAGTAGGCCACTCTGAGTCGGATGTGATTTGGCATCCGGGAAAATGGGTCTCCAGCAGTACTATTCTGGTTTCCTCGTCCGAGGTTGTGTAGGTACCGTCGTCCTTTTTAAGAGACCCCAAAAGGTTGAGGTCGCCTTTAGTAAGGACTTTCTTAATTCTTCCGGCTTGGTTTGTTGAGTTTATACTACTACAGAAGTTACGCCAGGACTCTGTCCTTCGGTACCTGATCCGTTTTTTGTAGTGTTTCTGCGCTGTTTTATACTTGTCCCAGTCCTCGGTGGTCCTGGAATTTTTCGCTTGGTTGAAGAGTTTCCTAAGGCTCTTGCGCAATCTCTCTAGTTCTGGCCCCCACCATGAGGTCTTGTCAGGGCTTTTAGGAATTACAATCGGACATGCCAGTTCGTAACCGCTCAAAAGAGTGTCGGTTAGGAACTGTACGCCGCGTTCTATGTTGTCTGTACTAAGTAATACATCAGATGTTCGTGCATCACTGAGTGCATCGGTAGTTAATTTGGTATACCTTGTTATATCTGTTTTTCGGGGGTTACGATATGGAACAGGGTTTGTTATGAGATTCAGATAATACTATATTACAAGAATTGCTCGTATAAAGGTATTAGATAGATACGTTTTAATTTTTTTTTTGTTGTAACTCGTTATTTTTTGCGAAATATTAATAAATTAACATTAAAGCTACGGTGAAAATATTATTTATTAGCTCTAAACATTTCTTCTTCCCTTGTCCCTCTCATTTTCAGTACATTTTTCAATAAAAAAAAAAAATGAAGAGCGCGCAATTTTTTTTTTTTAACTTCTTTATTTGGGCTTTTACCAATGCAGTCCAAAAGTTTTTATGAAGATTCATTGACCGGCCCTGGATTCCGAGATTTTACAATATTTATGCTTTACGGCACTCCACTAAATAGCAACATTAGCATTTAGGAATTAGGTCATTCTTTGAAATATTTACTAAAGTATCTAGTTTCCTTTGTAAGTTCCCAGGTCTGCTTTGCACAGCTGTGTTCTGTGTGCAAACGAACGGAAAACTTAAATTGCTTAAAGCTTTTAGAAACTTAATTAGAGAAGTGAAACTTGCATGCGTAGGTCTGTATTACATTTTGGCTTGAATGTAATTCGGCAACGCGTCCTTGATTTTCACGGGTGCAATCTATATTATGTGATGTTGTGGCGTTATTTCTGTGCTAAATAATGTGAATTTATTTATAAATTAACTAAAAACCCTTCCGGAATTAATTCTCTAACTCTCACTAGTTAGTGTAAGAAGTAAGTGAGCACACAGACTCGAAAAGTGACTTTGATTTATATATTTAAAGATTCATAAAACCATTAATGTATGCGTGATTTGTCACCAAATCCTGCTACAAGTGCGCGTTTCCACAAGGCAACGATAGCTATTTACAACGATTGCAAAATGCACACACGCCTGGTATTTGCGCGGCAAACATTTGTAATCATGATCGGATACGTGATCCAATATCCACCTATGTGAATAGAACACAGATTGCCTCGTAGGGCACGCGCAATAGAATTATTGCGTGGCAATTATGTCACAATTATGTGTGTTAGTGAAGGTTCTGTAAGATGAGGAAGCCTTAATCGAAAGAAAGGTCGAGACGTGAGCAAGATAAATTAACTAATTGTTTTCCTTAGTTGGTCTCTTTGTTTTATTTCCACTATTTATCGTCATATAATTCAGTTTAATGACGAGTTCACCGACACACGTATTGAATGGCCATCATTCCCTGCCGACACGTGAATCGAGTTATCAACGACAAAACGATCCGACACTTCCTCGCACAACGACTCGGTCCTAAACGGAGGTGGCCTATCAAATGATAATAGAATATGATCAAACGAAGGGGCCTGGACAGTCGTGCGACGTTCTGCGCAGATATATTTGACATTCGATAAAAACTTGAAACTCTTTGTGTTACGTTTTCGCGATCCGAGAGTGCATTTCGCTATAAAATATAATGGTTGATTTTTCCTCTGTTGTACGTAAAAGTGCTTTTAGAGGGAGTGTTACGTAATAATGTGCGGAGTGATATGTTAGGTGCAAGTGATAGATACTGGTTGATAGTGATACTGGGCGTTTGCAGTGTGGTTTACTTAACTATATTTTGTGTGTGGGCCTTGTGATTCAGTGGGATTGGGTCATATTAAACAGGCTCTGGGAGGTTTTCATTCGTCTGTCGACAGGTAATTTAGTTTGTGTAATCATTATTTCTAAAACAAAATATATTTTGTCCGTAATATGTCTATTTTTCATCGTCTTTTTATAGTTGTAGGAAGACTCGGTATTTACTCTCGTCGTATACTCTACAATACCTACCTATACGACGAAAGTTCTGATAGTAAATAGGGATCTGAGTTCTGGTACAGTAGTACAAATACATAACAGATAGTATACAAAGAGCATCCTTCTTTATAAACAACTATGGATGTGTCCGAATAAATAACGTGTACAGGGTCATCCGTGGCAATTGAGAGAATCGAGTAGGGTCCGGCGCGCCAAAATTATTTAATGACTGTCTGGGACTCGGAACAACTTAAAAATAAACACTCAAATGCCAATGCAGAACGAAGGTCTTTTCTAACTTTGTAAAAACAAAAGTTCTGGATTCTGGTTGTGTATGTTTCGGATTTTTATTAGGCAATGCGGATTTCTATTTTTATCGATTTTTAAATTAAGGAATAAAAGATCGGTTTGCTACAATCGATTCACTAGCTGACATTAACTCAGTTAGTGGAGCACACGACAGAATATCTGCCTGACCTGTTCATAATAGTAGTTGTTCATAAAATGTTAGTGTAATAACCGGAAATTACCAATGTAGGTAACTTTTTGGGTTAGGAGATGTAAAGATACGACAGCTATAATTTATTTTTCACACAGGATGAAAAGAAAGAAAATAGTATAAAAGTAACATAAAAAAATACTTAAAAATAAGACATACACCAAAGGATCATCTGTGCAAGGCGTTGCAAAATTTTAAAAAATGTCACAGTGCTGGTATTCTAAAAGGGGTCCAAAGTGATTCGACTGAAAGACCAACTTTGTGATGTGATTCCTGTTAAATCAAACCAAAACAAAAATCAGTGAGATCTGCCAGCCTGCTAAAGAAATAGCATGGTATATTAGACGTCAACGTCTTAAAGAAACCTCCACCAACCTACACAGTTGCCATTTAGTAAAAACAAACCTAAAGCACGCTGTAATTTTAACTGCCGTATCAAGAAGTTGAATATTCAAGAGAATCAGAATTATAAACGAAACGTTTCGACCTTTTCCAGTTTACCTATATTTGTATTCACATTCCTTTAGATATATTTTTAAACTTATTCATAAGGAGAAGTTTGTTTTGCAAGAATTTTGAATCAAAATCTGTTACGTAGTGTAGAAGAACAGCGTGATCACGCAGACAGTCATTATCTTTGTAAAATGTGTTTTTTTTTCATGTACCGAAATAAGTAAAATTGTTTTTTTTATTGCCATTATTGACTAAGTCAAAGGTTGACTGGTAGAGATTCCCTTGTGATTTTAAGTCCGCCTATAGGTAAGTTCCACTATTGTACATACACTTTAAATAAATAAACAGTTCTACAATTTCACAGATTACTATAAAATATGGAGTACAAATGCTGCGTTACCCTAACGTTCATCATGACTCAGCCCGGAATGACCCATTCCTGGGTAATAGGCTTCCCTTTTTTTCTGCCACACTTCCCGGTTCTGTGCGTCCTTTATCCAGGTATATCCCGCGACTTTGAAGATAACGTACCTACGTACGACGACCATCAGTCAAGCTATACAAATTCAAACTAAGCTGGTCTATCATTGTACGGCAAGCTCATACCAAGCAAGATCTGGTTATACTGGATATGTATAGCTTGAAGCCTCGTGTGTACTCGAAAAGTCGGGATATCACATAATATTCGGGTTGCCAGGTACATTCATGACTTCATCGTACTTAAAAGTGCACTGAACTACATCAATTAATGACGTAAGCTGTATTTAGTTATCGAAGAATGACACACAAAGCTTTAAGTGCTGAATCAGCATTATTAAATTAATTAATTTAATGAAACGCAATACACAAATACTCAGTCTTGCTAAAGAGTTCTTTATGTAAGGAATGGTGTAAATAAGATGTAAATACGGAGAAAGAGATTTATCTTTTTTCTTAAGTTGTGTGTGGAAGTTCGATGAAAAACATTGCAGGCATTTCACCGGTCTTATGGCTTATAGTCCAATAAAACCATTTAAAAAATAAATTAACACCTCAAACAAATACCCAGATTACAAAGGAAAATCAAACAATAAATATGCACCAACACATTTATAAAACAAAAGATTTCCGTTAATAATGTACAATATTGTGAAGCTGGTTTTACACAGATTTTATTTATTTATGCTTCCAGGATGTGCCCGTATTCAGTGTTCAATCATATTTATTTAAATGAATACGGAATGTAAATTTTGAATTATTACGCTCTAGTTATTTTGTGGTACCAAAAATGTATGAAATGACAGAGTGTATTGTAAAATCACAACAGGATTAAAGTTTCGAGAGTTTTTTTTTTTAAATATTATGTTAGAGCTATGAATGATTTTGTTAATAAATTATAAGCCGTGTGCATTTGTCATCGGAAATGAATGGGTAAAATAGGGATATTTAACTCATATAAGGCATGATTTTTTTAAAATATCTTTCTACGAGTATCTCTCGGATTTCTTGAGCACATTTGAATGCTTCATAGAGCCAACCGTTTGAGGTGAGCACTGTAGTTGCTCTAAAACAGGTCATAACCTCTTATAATCTACACTAATATGTATTATAAAGAGGAAAGATTTGTTTGTTTGTTTGTAACGAATAGGCTCCAAAACTACTGGACCGATTTCAAAAATTCTTTCACCGTTGGGAAGCTACACTATCCGCGGGTGACATGGGCTTTTATCCCTGTATTCCCACGGGAACGGGAACTACGCGGGTGAAATAACAAATAAAATGATAATAGAATAGAATACATTTATTTTCAGGTAACAAAGACCCATAGACAAATACCTTAACCTAAATATACATACTAATAACATTTGTGTTAGTATAAATAACTAATAATGAACAATTAATGAGAAAGTCCTTAACCACAAAATAATTAATTAAGCGTTGTGGCTGAAGTAGATTTTATAGCTGCAAATAATCACAATCAATGGATTTTAAAAGCGGCGGCGTATCGTTAAAGAGGGCTATGACCTGCAGTGGATTGTTGTAGGCTGATGTTGGTAGATTAAAAAAATGGCTATGCTCACTACTATTTAATTTAGGTAACTAATTTTACTAACTTCTCCATACAAGATCCTTGAAACACGAATACGTGTTTCAGGGTGTTCCTATTTTTTATTGGTAAATGGGTCTGCTCTTGACCTCAATCACGTCTGATGGAATGCGATGGATGAGGTTTATGATGGAACGAGCGTGCCCAGAAGATACCTCTTCACTTATGCTTTGAGTTATATTCCAAGTTTCAAATTGATCCAATCATTACTTCTAATTTTCACTCAAACCACGTTTTACATACAGCTACAATTCTAACTAGAAACACTTATGCAATTAATTCCACTCTCCAATGGCCACAATTAATGGTCTATGGTTTCATGTAACGGCTCTATTTACAAAACTAAGGGTTACGCCATAGCCTGATTGGCAGTAAACATGAACGAGCCCCACGCGTGTTCATAACTTTAACCTTTGTGAGGTTACTTCCATTTCCTGCCGAATCCCTATAACTTACCGATCGGTGGTTGTTTGGTACTATCCCTTATCTTTGTAATTATCAGAGTGTAACCTTCACACCTCGGTGTTGTAGTAATTGACCTTTTTAATTACTTAAAAGCGTTTGTAGGTAAAGGTCGCCTCCTGTTAGTAATAGAATGATTTAGTATGAAATATTATATTAACCTGTGAAATTCCACCGATTCCCAGTACGGAAAGTTCATCATCTGCCTAACCTTTCCCAACTATGTTGGGGTCGGCTACCAGTCTAACCGGATGCAGCTGAATACCAGTATTTTACATGGAGCGACTGCTCTATCTGACCTCCACAACACAGTTAATACAAGGTAATACGATACTCTTTGGTAAGACTGGATGTCAGAATTGAAAGGAAAGTTGTCTTATTTAATAGGGGGCGAGTCGATCGGCAACAACCGGGCATAAATCCAGGCTCCATTGCTGCTATCGAGAAATTCCAGATGGAAAACCCTAATTACACTTGGCCAGCCTTGGGAGTTGAACCCAGGACCTAAGGCTCAGTAGTCGTGCTTGTGATTGTGACCTAGAGACCAACGAGGCAGTATGGGTGTAATGTTATATAGGCATACCTCTGGCTTACTCTTTGAGGTCATAGTGGTGATGTAAAGTAAGTCATGTGACTTATCAAATATCGAAGTTTATTAGGTCAGTTCTTCGATAAGTTTATGGACGCATTAGACAATTTTGGTACGAACAACGACTGTATTAGTTACGTATGTATAGATATTCTATTCAGTTTCGTGCCACTCCCGATTTTGTCAAATACGGTTTCTATCGATTCATGTTCGTCTGCGATGGATTTATATGAAGGTACAATGACATGTAGAACGGTGACTTCATTTTTTTGTAGCGAAAAATAGAGTTTTCTTCGTGTATAAATCGATACAACGTACGTAGGATATAATCGTAATGTTTCAGAATTAAAGTTTTGTTTAAAAATAAAGTATTCTGATAAAAATACCTTAACCAACGACACATGAATTATTTACATTATATCCGCAGAAATAACAAAACACATGTACGTGTACATTCTCATAAAGTCCCCAAACACATGTGGATACAGTTAGAGTCGTAAACTTCGGGCGCGACGGAAAGGATCGTTTCCTTTGTTTTTCCCGTTAATTAACATTATTATTTCCTCGGCCGTTTGTCCAATTTGGGCCCAAATTGGTTCAGTTTCCAAGAAATAAAACCTCCTAGAATGTAGACGTTGGCGTTAGTAGGGATGTAATTGACCGAAGCTGAATTATGTCCTCACGTATACGATGTAAATTGTATGTTGCTCGTATACGAAGTAAATTGTATGCTGAAGAATGATTAGTTTAATCAAGATATTACTGGTTATCATCATGTGTTTGAATTTGACAATTTTGTTTGAATTTTCAAAGTATTTCGGTCATATATGTATATATTGATTGATTTGTGCTATAGTCGCTATAGGTAATATTTGTAAAATAATGTTATACAGCTGCATTCAATTGAGTACACTGGGACTCCATTCTGCAATAGTAGAAGAAAATTTAAATGATGAAGTTTAGTGTTTAATTCCGTTTCTTCTCTACAAGCCGTATCTTTCACTTAATTCTAACGCTATATTTATCATTCCCTCAGAGTAAACTCAGTCTAATGTCGTGTTTACCAGACGTGTGCGTGGCTGCTCCTAAGCTACGGGTAAGGTTCATTCAAGAGGTTCTCGGAATCTCGAGATCAATCACTTAAGCGATAAGTCTAGACAGTTGTATGTATGTAAAGTTATGTATGTAGGACGACACATACTCGAGGCTTTTGTTTCAAGTCTGAAGGAGTTTAGTTAATTTGTATTGTGTTTACTTAAGACTTACATCAAACATGTAACGAACCGAACACGTGTACGCAACACTATACTACGCTCCAAAACACAAATTATTGACATAGCTCATTCTCTCTCTTTAAGTGCCTCTCCAACTAGTGAAGCAGCAGTCAGCTCCGCATATCTGACTCGGTCTCTTGACAGTCTAAAAACATACTGACTTAGCTGAAATAATCGCAAAGCTGAAGTGGGACTGGAATAGCCACGTATGCCGCGTGCTCATTAAGTTGTGGGTCAAAATAGCCACTTTCTGGAGCCCTGACATAGCCCGAAGGCATAGCGGCACGTCTCGTAGAAAATAGCGGGGCGAGTGGGACAAAACCAATGGCCAGTGGTCCACAATAGCCCTGGATCGAAATAACTGGAAGTCATGGGGGTAACAGGCCCAGCAGTGTTATGACGCAGGCTAACAGTATCAGTATTAGGAAATTTTATCATAATCAAAAAATTACTCTAATAAAATGAAGTTGAAGAGTTTGTTAGTTGAATTGCACTGATGTCTTGAAAAGTCTGATTAAAGATACAGCCAGGGCATAACATTCAAATAGACGAGCTCAAAGATACAGCCTTCCTCAAAAGTTGGACTACCAAAATATGTCAATTTTGGTAGTCCAACTTTTGAGGAAGTCTCAAAAGCCAGCTTAAGTCAGCTACGAGTATGTTGTATTTTGTGTGTACATAAATAAATTAATAATAATATAATTCCTTACGATGTTTATCTTCACCAAAGCAAGTGATAAAATATAATTAAAATTATAATACGCGTATGATGACGGATGAAACATACAGCTTGCTTTATGCAGATACCAGATAAATCTAATATATAAAATTCTCGTGTCACTGTTTTCGTTGCCATACTCCTCCGAAACGGCTTGACCGATTTTGATGAAATTTTTTGTGCTTATCCGGTATCTATGAGAATCGGCCAACATCTATTTTTCATACCCCTAAGTATTAAGGGTTGTCCACACCAAACATTTTTTTAGTCACCCATCAAAGTTACCGGGAACGAAGTCGCGGGCATCAGCTAGTTAAAATATAATATAATGGTTTCCAGTGAAAACTTCATTTAAAACAATCGATGAAGTGTAAATAAACCAGTTGACTATCAACTTAAGTAATTTGTTAACACTGCCTCGTGCGTACACATTAATAAACCTAAATTCCACAGTTGAACAACACAAAACAGTTTTAGAGTAACACACACACAGAAATGGCAGCGGTTCGCAGAAAACATGTGTTTGTTAGCATTTCTTAATGGAGCATGGGTGTGACAAGGACCAAGCTTGAGCCTATCAGTAAATAGAAAATAACTTACTTCGTACTGTCCTAAGCTAACATTCATCGTGTTTTATTCCCTCCGGCTTAACGTACTACCGTTTTTACTGACAGACTGCCACTTTTCACCCTTATGCTTATAAGTAATAGGGTCGACTGTCAGTACGATGTACAATCGAGTAAAGAGCTAAGAATACAGGCGAACATGTTCTTCTTTCCACTTCACTGCCAGTATTCATTTTTATTGTGGTCAATAAGTTTTTGTATGTGAAACACTGTTCATTTGCGAAAGACATTTTTCTGTTAATACATATTATATTTAAAGAGACGGTATTAGATTGATTGCAAATACATTATGACGAGTGAAAACTGTCAATGCTGAAAAAACTGAAAAAGATCACCTTAGATATAATAAATGAAACTCAAAGCATTTATTTCAATTAGACCATTACACGCACTTTTGAACGTCATAAAAACAAAGAAAACGATGTTACAGTCAGGAAGTACCTACAGGGCATAATAACTTGGGAAAGTACAGTAAAATGGGGTGAATAGAAACTCACGGGTGAATCGAGACAGAACTTTGAATGGGATTTAACATTGAATGAATACGATATGTTACCAACAAGTACTCTATTTTATTCACTTAATTTTATTTTATTACATAGAAACCATTTTTGCCACATACCATATTCATTCAAAGTTAAAATCCTTCTCAAAGTTCTGTCTCGATTCACCCGTGAGTTTCTATTCACCTCATTTTACGGTACCTACTGTAGTTGCCCATTTCAAAACGTAGATCTATATCATAACAATTGCAAGAACCTCCATGGACACTCTTTAAAATCAAATTATTATTACAAAATCAGAAACGCGACCATCGATTGTCGTGTACGAATCTTTGCTTATCTTTAGCTTCACAGTATCTAGCTAGAGCCGACTTACTCGTGTGCGTGTTGATTTACATTCACATTTGCCGAATGAAAGAAAAATACTCGCGGAGTGGGGTGTGTGCTTTTCATTTCAGTGATATTTGTGTGTATTGAGAATGTTTGGCGATTGGAGCAAGCTGTTTCTTCGATTCTATTTTCTGGGTGGATATGGATTTCCCTGTTTTATTTTATCAATGTTTTCTTTCTTGAGATAGGATGAGAAATACTTTTTTATCGGTTCTAAATAACAATCAGGGGAGAGTAGGTACACAGAGTGTATTCGTGTTTTCTTAATATATTAAGGTATTTTGAATTTCTAAATGCTTGACTACAATCCTCGGCCATTTTAGCCTTTGACTCTAATCCTAAAACCTTATTGGCTGCCACAATGACTGCTACTGGTATAACTATCCACAAAAGCATAGCTTACGCAATCCAAGTATCATATCCATATAGTTAGTGAAACAAAAAAGCTTGTATTTGAAAAGCAATTAAAACATTTCCTATTCTGTGTAATTGTCCTCTAGTTGCCATGTCCCCGTCCGGTGTCCTTCACAAAGTAATACGTTTTATTTCCTTCCTCTATTACAGTTTGGTGTGTAATGAGTTAATGACAGTCGTTCAAATCTGTTTTATTACAGCCAAGGGTTTATGATAGGTAGGTTAAATCAAAGTTTTATAGGACTTTACCAAGGCCGTACGTGCCTTTATAACAAAGCCTTGTAAATTAAAGTACCATGTTAAATATTGAACTTGTTGAAGAGAAAGACGCCACAATTGTACAATTTGTACAATTTCATTTAAATTATCTATTGTGGTGAAATAACTGGACTGGTGGACTGGCGCCTTGGTATAGTGGTCGCCGACATGACTCTGTGTGTGAGGTCATGGATTCGATTCCCAGGTCGTGATTTGGTTTTCCCTTCAGGAATTTCTCAGTAGCAGTCACGGAGTTCGGATCTCCCTATTTCATGGGAGTTAAACATAACTGGAGAAATGTGGCATACTGTTAAGTACATCTCTGCCTAACCCTTCGGGGATTACAAGCATGATGTTATGTTAAGATATAAACAGAATAATAACGGACTAAATAATTAATGAAGTCAAAGCCTTGACAACTATTATATTTCAACTTGGATATAGCAATTTCTATTCTATTTATTGCCTTTTAATGTTTTTGCTGTTACGTGCATAAACATCTATTGAATAATTCGGTACCAACCAGTACCAACGGAATAAAAAAAACAAATTAATGGCACCATTTAATAAAAAATAATTTAGTTAATTACAAAACTCATATTCTGAAAACGGAAGTATAATTACATTTACATTCAGCATATAAATTACATCATTAGTACATCTGTGTGTTATTATTTTGCGAGTTGATTGTGGAATATGAATGCTTTTGTTTGTGTCTGATATATTTTTCGAGAATTTTAATCTACGATCCTTGTCTCAGTATAACTGGTCTCCAGATACAATTAAAATTGGTTAACGTGATAGTTGGTCGATTTTCTTTTCGAAATCCCCAGTACAGGCAAGTGGAAACTATTTAATTGTGTTGATATAATAGAATATTTAAACAAAATTCTTTTTGAAATTATTTTCTTTTATCAATATTTATTTGTGTTTTAAATAAAAAATAATTAAATAGTAGATATTTTATTCTATTTTTAATATTTGTCTATTTTCCTGCTTAATACCTTTGTTTCTCCTTCAACCTGTAAGGGTCCGTTCACACCGACCGGCTCGGAGAGGAGAGTAGATTTTTTATCACGATTAAAATAGAGTTTTGAATCAATGTGATAAGATTTATTTTTACATATGACTTCTTTTGTTCTTGAGTGCAATTAAAATTTGTTCTTGAGTGTAGTAACATGTTAAAATAAATGTAAATTCTGCCTCGGCTGCAATGAAAAAGTTTGCCATAGCTGTGCCAAATCATGCCGTCCGTGTGTGTTACACGCCTTAGAGTAAAACCCCACGTACGCGAACATTTTATCGATTCGCCCACGCAGATTCTAAATGAGTTCCATGAAGCAAAATATCAAATAGCAAAGTTTTCATAAAGGTGAAATAAGGAACAGCGAAACTTTATTGACGGGAATAATGTGTTATGACAATATTACTTTATTCAGACAGTATATGGGGGGCTTTCGCGGTATTCCTAATAATAGAGACGAAAATACTTGCAGTGTTGCGTATACGCCTTTAAGTGTTTGCTTAAAGAAGTACCCATTAGTAGCAATAAAAGGCAGTTGAGTTGAGAAATTCATTTGAAAGCAAGGCTTGAAAAAATATTTTTCGCAAAGACATGACGTGCATACAAAATGACAAAAATTAAAATAAACATACAATGTTTAATATTTTATTTATAAATACCACGGGATGGGAAAAATAAGGTTGACAGTTTGGACGTCGTGACTGTGACAAGCAGGTTGCTACTCGATATGATGCTGTCCTATGATAGACCCAAAACACAGCGTTAGTTTTCAGTGGTCAATCGTGAGTTCGAGTCATGCGTGCTCACGTGACGCGTCTCGCGTGACCAGTGACTAGGGTGTTGCCGATGACTACCTTGCCTTGCACCTACTTGTATCTTAGTCGACAATTATTAATAACAAGTAGCATGTTTGATCTATTCTGCAAATATTGTCTCCACCTAAATCATTAGATACAAAATTTGTTTGGTCGGAAGATCCTCTTTTTTCTATGGAGGATTAGGATCTTTATACGTTTATTAAATCCTTCGTTTTTTCTTGTATTAAAATAAAAACCCCTTCGAATCGAATATAATCTCCTATCGTATTAAAGCATTTCACTACAAAAACGTTGATTTTTTGAGAAAATCTAAAAATCAAACATTCAGCTAGGTTAAAAGCGTGGTTCTGACAAACACATTAAGACGAAAAAAAACAACTATAAAAACTAACTGAAAGCTTTTGTGTGTAGGCGTATAAGGCTGTGTACAGATGTTGAAGATTATTGTTGAAAGAATTTTTACTGCCAAGTTAGAACCAATGTTTTTTCCAAATACTGAGAAACATGAAAACATTGCATTTATTTATTTATAAGTTAAGTTGACGAGTCGAAATATTTTCTCTAGGGTCAACATTTATGTAAAGATAATTAAGAGCTCATCTGCTTCAACATATATATTTTTTTATACATTACTATGTACGTTACTGAAAAACTACAAGTTGATCTGATAAGTTTGACAACGGGAAAATAATAATAGGACAATAAAAATAACTTAACAGGTTCCTTTCTAAAGGTAAATCGTGGAGATGATTGTCCAGGGCACGTTGACGTTGAACATACGTTTTCGTCGCCAGGAGAACCTTTTTAGCCAATTATCATCATCATAAACATATCAGCCGGAAAACAAACACGCAAAGTCATAAACAAACAGACAAATGGGCCTCCTCCAAGCGTTGACACAACAGTCCTGTTCTTCTCGCATCCACAATCATCCTCACGCCCTTATCCCATTCTCCTTAGGGTCGAAACAATACGTTTTCTACTTCTAGTTTCCTCTGTCAGACATCATGGCATCATTCACTCCTTTCTCTTTCATACCATTTCTCCCAAAATCCATTCTCGCACTACATCGTAACTCGCATCAGTGGATGCGAGTTACGATGTTGTGTAGGGACGGGCGTTATTGGTTAAAGTAGTGACTTTAACCAATAATGCCCGTCCATTTTAGCGTACTAAGTGACTCTGTTAACTAAAGCTAAATAAACAAAATAGTTAGCGCCTGAATAAACCTGTGTTAGCGCTCACCACTATTTTGAATAATAGCTTTCACGGTGCCTGCACGGCACACGATTTTCAACTGATTGCTTAGCGGGACCGTGCTGTAAAGCTAATCGAATATGCTCCGTATATCGAAATAGCTTGTTCGGAGATAGTCGGGTGTTCTTGATAAATGCAAAGCCAATAGGAGGCGAGCCTGGGATAGCATAGAAACCGGTTTGACAAAGAGAATAGTGATCACAGTGTAGTAGAATCCCGAACAGTATTGGGAAACCAAGTGTGACTTAGATCCAGGCGTGACCAGTATCGGTAGTCTATTTGTGTATACAGCTCGAGGCCGGGTAAAGTTAGAAAGGTTAGATTGCATAATATTAGGAAATATATTAGGTACCTAGAGCTACAGCAGTTTTCCTTGAACCAGAAAGTTCACAATTACAACCAAAAGGTTGATTACATTTCATAAGCTTATTTCATGTTACACGTTTAATGTTGTTGAATGAATTAGCTTAGGTTATAAATAAATAAAATATTTGTTGTTCATGGGGTCGAGAAATGCAATAACAAATTCCCACGTGTATCAAACGACGTTTTTCAATACACTTTCGAAGAAATTAAGTAATAAAACGATAAGTATTTTTGTCATCAATTTTAATGAGACTGTGATTTAAATTGCTTTTTTCCGCGGTTTGATTTCGCCAGGTTGAAGAAGAAGCAAAGGTATGAAGCCGCTAAATAGCCACACAGGAAAAGTATAAAATATTTTTTAATTAAGAACACAAATAGGTAAATGTTTACCTGTTCATCACAGTAAATAATTGTTTTAAATAATCATGTTTATTTATAGTATTATTTTTAAAAACACAATTTAAATAAATATTCAAAAATTATTTATCTGTAAAGACGCAAATCAGAATGACGAAATTAAAAAAAAAGCACCGCAAAAGTTTTAAAGTTTAAACTGAAAATATAAAATACGACGACATTTATCGACAATACATTTTAACGTAGCGATACCTTTTCGCGCTCGTGAGTGATCGCCGCGATACATCAAGTTCAAATATCGAACACTACTGACGTTAGATTAACTACTATTTCTAGTTTTTATGTGAGCACTATGTCACATGACCTAACTAGGTAAAGATTGAGGTGGATTAAAAAAATAAGTACCAAGTAGTAGTAGGACAATAACAAACATAGGTTACTTTAGATAAAATGTAATTTGCAAACGCAATGCAACGATATATAAATAGCAATTATTGCATGGAATAGTTTGGATCACTGTTTTTACATTTTAGTTATTTATTTTTGCAACATGTTAAGAAGGTCTATTATGAATAGCCTGAATAAAAATGAAGAAATATACGTGCGAAACCACTATTTTTAATGATAACTTTTTAGGGTTCCGTACCTCAAAAGGAACAAAACGGAACCTTTATAGGATCACTCGTGTGTCTGTCTGTCTGTCCAACCATTCCCCCCCTCCTTATCTCCGAAACTACTGAGCCTAAAGTTCTGAAAAAAAATACTGAAATTAGTTTAACACTTATAGATTACAGGAAAAATTGTAAGAAGTCTATGGTGATAAAATAACATGGAAAATTTGTCAACGGAACCCTGTGCATTTCTGAACACTTGGCCAGTTCTTTTTAATTTAAGTTACGTTTTCTTATAGTGTTCATGTCAGACCATACCTACAGTAAAGTAAAGGAGATGTATCCATCAGTGTAGTAGAAGGAGTTTGAAATACTGGCAAATATGACTAAGCACACTATAGCGGAATTACTAGTGTAGTGGTTAGAAGCGTGAACACTATTACCCGGAGTGGGGTACTGGGTTCCAGGCAAAGTGCTATTGGGTTTTCACATTACGAAATTCACATTAGCTGTAGTTTGAATTCGTGCCCGGTTAATGGCGATGGCTCGCACCCTATCACAAGGGTTATAATTGGATGGAAATGTGGGTTTTATGTGTATTTATACAGCTCTGCCAACCCTTCGGTGAATACAGCGGTGTTGTGTAAATTGTGGGGAAAAGTAATAGGGTGAATATGAGTTTTACAGAATATCAACTCTGCATGCCTCTATTAGGCGCAAGTGCTAGTGATCTTGGATTCGCTTCTCAGGTCCAGCAAGGTATCTTAATTTGTCAGTAATGTCTCGGTGTATGAATTTGAGCCTGGATGATGGCATCTTACTAGCTAAATTGGGTAAACTATAGGTATACATTTTACAAATTACACATACAGTACATTTGCCTAACACTTCGAGGATTACTACATATTCTACTTCTATTATTTATTATATTCATCAGCTTCTAGGCATCCATTTTTATTTTATTTTTCCTAAAACTTGTTGTCAGTCTAGTGTCACTCTGTTAAGTGTGAGTCCTGTAATAACCTGAATACAAAAAATACAGGAGAAATAAAACAAAGAAAATGTCTTGTTATATTTGTCCAGTATTAACATTATTAAGGTCAGGACATAAAGGACAGGTGCCCGACCTCTCGCTCCAGACGTCTTACTGTTCACTTTCCCGTCTCATTCGCCTCGTCTCAAACGATTAGTATTCTTTGTCCATTCACGGGCGACTATACATAACTACCTACATTTTGACAGTATATGTGTATACAACTATACATTCACAAGAGGGTAGATGTGTCATTTATTTGAACGAAGTAATTTGTAGAATGTTGGCGTTGGTTCCACGTCAATTTGGTTTATCTATTGAAAGAAGACTTCAAGCTGATTAGAGCCTTTGTTGAGTTTTTCTATTTTCTCTATTCTCTCTCTTTCTATTTTTACTTTAAGTTTGTTCAAGCATCATGTTTTCTGTTCAAGAAAAAAAGTAATTCGCCTGTGGAAATATAAATATCTGCAGCAACGTAACCTCAAACCGTAGATCAGCTACGGCGTAGCAGCTACGGTTACGATTTTCTCGTAGCACTTGAACTAGGCTGCTACAATTTCCTTGTGGTCTGTCTGTCTGTATCAGATCCTGTATAATAATTATGTGTTGCATAAAACAAAATATTTTGTATCTGCCAATTAAATGCTGTGTGTTTACTATGTTTATCCATTCAGTATTGAACGTCGCCGAGTCGCGTTTCTGTCCCTTATGGGATAACCAATGTTCGACACGATACAGAGCACCTCTTGTTAAGGAAATAATATGGGAGCATTATGTGCGTATGAATAGCTATACAGGTCGCCCAATCAATGAATTGCTTAAGTCGATCTTAGGGAAAAATATTACCTCCATTTTAAATTGATGACAGTAAAGCTCAATATCTGACGGCACGGTTGGCGCAGTGACTGAGAGATTGGACTGCTGCACCCCGTGTCGCGGGTTCCATCCCCGCACGGAACAAATATTTGCATGGCTTACAGGTAGTTGTTTCGGTTCTGGGTGTGTTTGTGTATGTCAGTTTAAAGGTTTGTGAACGCACCCACGATACAGGAGAAATTCCTAGTGTGGGGCAATGTTTAATATATATATATATATATATCTATATATATATATATATATTAAACAGAAAAAAACAGAAGAGAAAATTGTGCGTAACTAAATTGTCTTTGCCTATTTATACATAATATAATATTTAAACTTTACTACCTATATAATATGGTACAAAAAATAAATCATCCAAATCTGTTCAGTCGTTAAGAAACATACAGACCATAGAAATATAAAAAAAACAGATACAGACAGACAACTTAACTGTGATATTTATACCGTGAGTTTGTTCACAAACTATTTACATGGTTAACAAGATTAAGTTATAACGAATGTTACCCACACTCACAGGTTTTTTGGCTAGTACCTCGTTAGCGCCGTGTTTTTTGCGATGTCATACAAACGTTTTTGGCAACCCACCATTTCAAAAACCCATTTACTAATACCGAACTCATTTCTGGAAAAAATTTCGCTACACTTTTACCCGACCCGATCTAATACATTCAAGCAAGGGTGCTTGAATGTATTTTTAGATTTTACTTGTAAGTATCGATTTTCTGTGTACTCATAGAAATGTTTGTACTTTGTAACTTCCGGACCACCAAGTCAGGGTATTAGTAGGAGCCCGTTGGGGCTGCGGGTTGTTCGAAAGAGATGCCGCGGCCTCAACACAAAGGGCTAAGAAGGAACATGGGTGGTTTTTAGCCAGTAGAAGTCTGACACTCCCTTTCGCTCTGCCCAGCGGGACCCCTATTTGATGATTTCTCACCCCCAAAAAAAAAATGTGTGTATTAGTAGAAACAGTGGGGTTTTAGGCGGTTAGAGTCCGACATAACCTTCCGCTTGCCGCAGTCGGTGGGTAGTAAGGGAAAAAAGAAAACACACTTTATCACCTTTCCAATAGCAAATAAAATTGAATCGATAGTTTTCCAAGTTACCCACGTATTATGTTAATATTAAACACGTTGATTTAGTTTGGCGAAGCTTCCAAACTTCTAAATTGTTTAACTACGATAATATTTTTTTTGGACCGAATAATTAGATTTCCTCGGTTACGATATTATTATTAAGACTTTTGGCTATTTTTAGTATCAAGATAATTCGGATCGGTTCGTGCAGCAGCGAGATAATCGAATCAGAGTATTTTAAATTTCCCAAAGGCAGTGAATTCACTCCCTTTGATTTGATTTCATTTCAAACAAAAAGGAACCTTTCGTCGACGATACTGCAATAGCGCTGATCTACTATTTGCAATAGTGCGTAACTACAAGGTTATTAACTTTACAGGAGATAAAAAAAACTTCATAATTTTAGTATTTAGAACGATAAGCGCATCTTATTGAAATATAGGGACCTTAGAGTGAGGTTCTGATTGGCTTATTCAAAGTAGTGTGTTCACTAACACGCACCAATGACAGACTAGGACAGCGCGGCGCGTAAATTTGAATTTCGCTACTTTTTGCAGTTTCGCGGTATTGCAGATGGTAGTTCAGCGCTATTGCAGTATCATCGACGCTTTGCTTTTACGAGTTCACTGTTCAAGGCCCATTCCGATTCAGTAGAAACCTTTTTATGAAATAGTTACTAGGTAGTTGAGAAGTTTTCTAAATAGATTCTTTATTTGTCTTCTCGATTTTAAAGTCACTTGAAAGTATTTAAAGAAAAACATCACCGTGTAGCTATTACTTGGAAACGATAGATATATATTTCAACAAAAGCAAAAAAAGCAAGCTTGCAAGAAAATTGTGCAAGCTTACTTAGCTGCATCTTATAAGACAACATTTCATTTCCTATGGGGTGTTCAATCATTTTTTACGCATGTAGGTACGGTCAAGTGTTTTGTTTTTTTTGAGGGTGGGAATTCATCATGTGACGCCTTTCGCTCTGGGCCGAACGGAAGGGAGTTCAGGCTTCTACTGACTAAAAACCACCCATGTTCCTTCTAAGCACTTTGTGTCGAGGCCGCGGTATCTCTTTCGAACAACCCGCAGCCCCGACGGGAGTAGGTAGTACATAAATTGGGTTGTGTAATGTTCAATTCCTCGTAAGAACCCATGTTATTACGCTTAGTAGCTATTACTGACGTACAAAGTAAACTGAAGTGTATTTCCGGAATATTTACCAAGAATATAATAATAAACTAAGTACTAAAGTCTCTGTAACTTCCCGCGGTAAATAAACAACAAACTCGCAACAATCACAGGACGTATGTTAGCAAATTAGTCCCAGTACGTTATAGTGAAGAGGGTAAAGAACAAACACTTTCGGCTTCGTCCGTCTGTACTGAATGACGAATGCCGAATGTTTGGCGTCTGGCTCCATGTACTAAATTGATCTAATCTCTGGCAGGGACGGGCCACGGACGACTCCGGTGAACATGACCTAGTGCCCCATGACATCGGCACACCCCTCGCCCCCACACCAGAATCGCTCGCCGCCCTGACGCACACAGACACACAAGTGAGTATTTTGAATGTAATCACGACTTAACACATCACGTGATGGAATGAGTACGTTGAGTACCTACACGACTGTCTTATGTTTGTGTTGTTTAAGTTCAAATTAGGTTAAGTGTCGCAGGAGTGAGGTAGTGTACATTTTTAATTAGGCGTTTTGTCCTCACGTAGTTCTGTTACAAACTCTTCAGGCAGGTTCGTCTCTTATCGTATTTTCATTCGCAAACGCCTTGTGTAAATATGATAGCAAATTAAAAAGTGGTAAAATTTCAATTGACTATTCGCTTTAACAAAGTTTGTTCGCTCGTTTTTCCGTCAAAAAATACAAGATATAACAAAACATAGGCCACTTTATTAGAAGCCCGACAAACTTAAGTGACTTAACTTTCAACAAAAAAGCTAACCAAAGTTAATTTATCCCTTACTTCTTTATAAAATAAACAGTACCTTTGTCGTAATTCTGTTTAGTGTATTTAGAATCAAATTAAGCGCAAGGAAGCCCGAACAAACAAGTTGGTTAATAAGGTTTCCGTTTTTCAGGAGTTTTATAACTTCAGATTGTTTTGTAATGGAACAAAACATGACGAATGAAAGAAAAACCATACAAATATTAATTATAATTGAAAATTAGTGTAGGTATGTTGTAGCCTTGAACATTTTTACTGCTTCGTTGGTTTACTGGTCGCAAGGGCGACTGCTGAGCATTAGCTCCTGGGTTTGATTCCCGAACTCCTCGTCGGGTAAAGTGTTATTGGGTGTTTTCATCAGGAAGTTCTCAATAACAGGCTCGGAGTCCAGATTTGCGCTCGGTTGATGGCATTAGGCTCGCCCCTGTATGCGACTAAAACATGACTGAAAAAATGTGGGTATATTATAGGTACTGCTACTGGTTCTGCCTAATGTTTCAGGGATTACTGGCGTGATGTTATTTTTACGAGTTAAACTTTTTTGTTCTATGGCAGGACCGATTTTCCTTAAGTTACCAACTGTTCATTATTGTTTTTATATTACTTTACCTATGGTGTATAAAATAAGGTTGTTTTATTAATTCCTGGTACTTTCTATGCCAAGGAAAAATAAATGAAATCCTTTTTCCAGTCTACATAAAAGTTCAATGAAAGTGAAAGTCATTATATTGAATTCCATTATGTATAATTATTTACATTAAATACTAAGTGGCCCTTATTTTGAATTTCATTAGTCATAACTATGGATAACACCATAAACATTGAGTAGGGTTGTCACCTAGATCGTTAATATTGAGTCGCTGGAATTAATGGGTCGACAATTCCTTCTAGGATAGTAGGTAACAGGTATTAGATTTTTATTCTAACTGTTTTCGTATACCATATGTTTTAAAAAAACCTATCCGATCCGTGAGGGTATTATTAGGTATCAGGTTTTATGTTATTCATGTAATCCTTTTTGGATATCAATTTAAAAAATTATAAAAAATTACAGAACAGAAAAAAGCAGATTAAAATTAAATAAAATGAGGAAATTCACATGGCAGCACAGGGACGGGGGTGGCGACACTCCGGTCGTTTCTCAGTTATTGACCTCGTAAACAAGGAGGAGCTCGTGGCTTAATAAGAACTGCCACTCGGGTCGATCTTTAGGTAAAGCTGTGCTTGCCTAGGTCGGTCTGTGGATGGGTGACCGCCCGACATACCGAGTTTCCTCCGTGCCTCGGAAAGCACGTTAAGCTGTTGGTCCCGGCTGCCATATATAGATCTTTGGCAGTCGTTACAGGTAGTCAGTGACCTGAAATTCTGACATCCAGTCTTACCAAAGAGTGTCGTATTACCTAGTATTAACTGGGTTGTGGAGGTCAGATAGGCAGTCGCTCCATGTAAAATACTGGTACTCAGCTGCATCCGGTTAGACTGGAAGCCGACCCCAACATAGTTGGGAAAAGGCTAGGCAGATGATGACCTCGTAAACAAACACGTTTTAAACGTTTGTTGGATTTTCGGGAAATGGTGGTAATTTGGGCACGCATATCATGTATTTTATAATAGGGTGTTTTTTGTTTTATCAAATTAATAAAAATTTACGAAAATAAAACGTGTCAAATATCAGTGGGGGCTTGTGACGTCACTTTCTGGGTAATAAAGTACTAACCTTGTGACGTCATACGACTTGACACGACTTTTCGAAGCATTATGTGTATCGTCCTCATCTTTTGTTTACGTGAAAAAAGAAAAAAAAATGTGTCTACTATTTTTTCGAAATCCATCTGACGAACTAATTAGATTTTTTTGGTGAAATACCCTATTCATTAATATGTTAACCTTCATGCTTTTATTTTATACAGATAGTAGACGTTTGAATGCGTCATGGTTTTTTGAAACATAACGACGCCATCCATTGATATAAAAACTAAAGTTACGGTCGTCCGAACATTTGCTCGACGCGTTCGCCATACAGAGAATCGGTGTAGTCTGCTCGTTAACGTAAACGTTGTATAAGCGGAGTGGTATTTCCGAGGTAAAAGAATATAAATAAAGCTTTTAATAAAATTTACGACCGCACCCGAAGAGAGCCGATCATGAACTAGTTCACTTCGGCTTAGGAAAGACCGTTTTAGGACCAAATTCGAGGCGTCATTGTAACATGCGGTCCGCCTAGTCCTTACTCAGTAATATATAAGTCAATGACGCCATCTTTGTTTTCCAATCCAACCACCGAAAATTTACTAAAAGTTAAATAACAGCGCCCTGCTATGATTATGTCACTCAAGTGTCAAATGACCCCCGCACTATACTTGGCAACGCACTGAAAATTCCCTTGGTAGTGAGAGCTGTCTATAATAACAGTCTGTGGTAACCACTTTCAATCAAGTGGTCCGTCAGCTGTTTGCCAGCTTAGCACGTAAAAAAAGGGTATTAAAGGTCGTAGTGGGCAGCGGCAGGGGTGTCAAACAATTTGTGAATAAACCTTCACGTCAGGAAGCATGCCCGATTCTCTGTATTAGTATTCGCTCCCCGTGCACCGCCGATAGAATATTCAGCTCACCAATATGTACCGGACGTACTTCAATCTAAATGTATACGAACATTATTTTTTGATACGTGCTCCTAACGGTAATAAAGGGTTGCAGATTTATGGGAACTGAAATAGAATTATGAGCCGTAATGAACTTTTTTTTATTCAGCTCACATAGGGTTTTGCTTCCACATTTCTGGCTGGTGGAGTCTTATCAATTGCTGCGCGGAATTTCTAAATAGTAGGCAGGTATTTCTGAGTACTTCACCAGCCTGAAATAGCTGCAAAAGCAGAAAAACTTAATGTCGGAATACTTAGCACCAGACTAGACTGTACGCAGATAGAACCAACATCAATCTTTACTGCAATTAAGTCATTAAGTCATATCCCCGTCGGGGCTGCGGGTGCCCGTCGGGGTTGCGGGTTCTTTGCAAAGATACCGCGGCCTCGACATGAAGGGCTAAGAAGGAACGTGGGTGGTTTTTAGTCAGTAGAAGTCTGACATTCCCTTTCACTCTGCCCAAGAGTGGGGGGGTTATTTGATGATTTTCCACACGTCAAAAAAAAAATTAAGTTAATTAATTATTAGTAATTATTATTTAGTAATTTAGGAAGGGTAGAGCATTTTATTGAAATATAAAATGCCAACCCTTCCTAACAAAAATGAAAAATAAATTATTAAAATTAAAAATGTTTAGATAAGATAGTCACTTTGTTGTAGATTCGTAAAATCCTGAATAATAAAGTGAATTTCCCAAGGCACTTCTTCGTATTTTCTACTTGACCCAAGTCAGGGATTATAAAACTCTATAAAAATTAGTAGTAAAAATCCCGTAAGCAGGAAGCATAAAACCAAGTAACTCCGAAGGAGAAAATAATTCAGAATCTTTACGCAAGAATTCCTTAAAGAAAACATTTCATGAATATTTTCTATCTCGAGAAAATATTTTAAAACAAAAATGTAAAATTGCTACATCCTTGTACCTGCAAAGCGGAGTCTCATTTCAAAGCCAGGAGAACTTGAGACAAAAGAAGTCTTGAGATTTTTCTCCTGTTTAAAATGTAACGTTGGTATCTTCTACGAATTTTGAACTAAGCAATATACAACTTTAAAGAAATGTAAATGAACTTTTACTCCCCGAAACATTCTTCATTTCTGCTGTTAAGTCTGTGAAGATTGCGTTGGAAAACACGAAAACCACGTATAATGTCATCCAAGGCTGTCATAAAAACACATGACAGTCGCCCACATGTAGCTGTAAAACACGTCAAAACTAGTCTCGGTGGTATTTGTCACCTGTTGGGTTCCGAGGGTTAAATGTCACTCATTGTGAGTGAAATACTGATAACATCTTGTTAGACCGAACACGAATGAAAATTCTCCTAGAAACAGTTGCTTGGCTTGTTAAGAGAAGATTAGGAATATAATCTAGGCATCCATTATTAGGGTACTTCACTGATTGTTTAACGAAGAGTAAAACTTGATCTCTGAGCTCGTTCGTGGTAAACCTCTGCTTTTGTAAGGTTTAGGGTGGTTACGTCATGAAAGTTTGGGCTAGATTACAACTATGAAACAGTATTGTAAATTAATGGCTTAACTTTTAAAGCCGGTTGTTAATTTTGTATTTCGTTTCTAAAGTCTGGGCTTCAATGTTTTTGCTTATTGCGGGTTGTGGGGCTTACGGGACCGGGACCGCGGTCCCGAAAGCCATCTGTAATATTGCTTGTGAAGCACTTGTTTTGTGCGGAGCACTGTTTTAGCGTCATGGGTTATTTATCTATTTTAGTATTCTTCTATAAACATAACTATGTATATCTTTATGGTTAAGATACAAAAACTCTTCTGCTAATTTATTTCCGTTCTCAATAACATAATGATGCCTATCCATCCGAAAGCATGAAAGAAATGAAATACTAGATCACGAATAAAGTATTCTATTTCAATATTCGGAAGAAAGATCGTATTTCTTGTTAGTACAAAATATTCAGTGTTGCAGAATTGTCTTTTTAACGAGGTACCTCGGATCAGGTACTATAATACTTTATAGCAAGTTATGAGCCTCTATAGTCGTCGTAATTTGTCTCCTTTGTAATATTCTGAGGAGATAGTAGGCAATGAATTAGTTGAGCTTAGAATTTAGAGAAGGTCAGACTTGGCAACAATATTATGACGTAATTGTGTGTTCTACGTAAGATAAAGCTCCTTGTAAGATAATTTTGGGATGCAAATGAAAGCTGTTTTCCGGTGCGATAAATGTAAGGTTAATTTCGTATATTTTAACGCAGGGACGCTTATACTCTCCTTACTTTTAGAAAAACACGACTTAACTGGGGGCTCGTGTACACACGCCTCGCATGACGCATTCGAATGCACAGGTCATCAGATATTATGCGTGTTATCACACTCTTGGGGCTCGCTCGGCGCCAATGATCATCCAGAAACCGGCCGATAGACAATCAAACGGTCAACTACGCATTACGCAAACAAAAACAATCTCATCTCTGAACCTAGCGTTACGTTTTATGAAATCAAGGAACTTTAAAATTATTATTAGTTTGTGTTGTGACAATTTATGCTACTTGGACAAACTGAACGCAGGTAACTTGGAAGTGAGAATTTCCTGTCTTCTAGCGAGTGTTCTGATCGTTGCAGCCTGTTTGAATTTCTATCTTAGTCTACTGCGGAGGTGTTGTGCCTAGCACATTTTTTTAGAAACTTTTGCGGGTGTTGATTCCAATAAAAATATTGTTTGAAGATCTAACGATAGCAAGTTTAGGTTTGAGTAAAAAAAATATAATAAGTGTTCGGAACTACGTGCATACATACCGTCATCCTATAACAAATTCTTCAGCCTATTCCCAAACATGATTTCTACCGCTCTTAAATAATTGTATGTGAAAGTGCAGGTCATTGGCCTATACCCAGCACAGGGTGACTCTGAAATGGTTGTGCAGGTCATAAACAATGGTGCCACGTTGGTTGCTCGTGTGCTGCGTGGTGCTGTGCGCGCGGCCGGCGCACCCGCAGGGCGCGCAGCAGTGCCCCGCGCCCAACACCATCACTCCCTGCAGCTGCACCGTCAAGAAGAACGGCCTCGACATACTCTGCGAGTTCACTGAACAGCAACACATACAGAAGGTATCTTTATTTTTCTTTTATTTTTTTAAAGGAACAGAAAAATGGAGAAGAAGGAGAAGGGGGAGAAGTTACCTTATACATACTTTAATTTCGGAGTACCTATATAGTAGTTGTGTCCCGCTCGTACTAAAGTACTGACTGTAATCTTTATTCATCTTTCTTTTTTCTTTATTTATCTTTTTTTTTTTGTGTTGTTGACTTGCTGCACGCGTTTATGCAAACTGTAAGTGTAGCAAGTACCTGCTTATACAAATAAATAAATAATAATAATAAATAATAACCCAAAAGTTTCATCCTTCTAAAATATTCCTGAACATTCACCACCTCTTAGTTCATAAAATAACTAATAAGTACAGAAAATAATCAGATTTTTTCTAAACGACAGCTGCTTTTGAATATAATTATGCTGGTAATGGTGTAACCAAAGAACATAATCAATAAATCCACAAAACGTCTAAACGCTGCGCGCTGTTTCCGGCATCGTCTTATGTCACAATGTATGAAGTCTTAAGATGCAATGTGTCACATGTATGCACATTTTCTATGCAAAAGGATCTTGACAGCAGCTGCACAAGAATGGGTAATGCTGATAAATATTTTGGTGTTCATCAAATTCTAGTCACACATTCGAATAGTGTTTATATTATCAGACTAGAAAATGTTTGGCGTTTTGCCAGTTTCCCCCACCTTAAGTTTATGTGAAAAGTTACTATGGAATTTAGTTTCATTGGAGATTTCACCTCGACGCAAAAGGGTATTAGGAAGTCCCGTAAGCCCGACTAGTCTTAACAAAAGGTATCTTGTGTCCAAATAGATAATTGGGTGAAATTCAGGTGTATTGGCTATTGGGTGGAGCGAGAAGTCCGGTCGTGCAGTTATTCGCATGGGAAGCAGTTTAACGTGGGATTGACCCTCACACTTGTCCGTGTTACAATTCTTTGTGACAGAATGGAAAAAAGATGGAAGAAAATGCTGATTTGTGCGTGTATAATTGATTTCAGCCTAGGACTTACACAATACACATAAATGTTGGGGTCGTTTTAAAATCATCGGTTGGCTTCCAATCTTTTGTCTAACCGGATGCAGCTGAATACCAGTACTTAACATGGAGCTGGCTATCTGATCTCCACTACCCAGTAGAATAGGTCTCAAATATGTTTTTTGTTCTTTTGAGCTCCGTAAATTATGTTCTATGATACATCTTCGAATTCAACTGAAAAACTGCCTAAATTTTTATATTTACGATTCAATTTGGCATACTATCTTTGGTTTTAGAAGTACAATCTAAAAAGATTTGTGTTAAGTACTTAATTTTTTTTCCTTTACAGGCAATGAACACACTACGCTCCAAGCCAATGATAATCTTCTACCTGAAGCTGCGACATAACAATCTAGCCAAGCTGCCCTCCTACATCTTCTTGGGGTTGGACATCCGCCACTTGACCGTTCACAACAGTAGTTTGGCTGTCATAGAAGACTCCTCACTCAGTTCTATCGGTAACTATGACTAATGTAGTTCAAACAAATCGATGTGATATTTGGTTAACTTGTTTGAATAATTAATTTACTTACTCTAGTAATATTTTTGTCAATAGAATCGATACTTTACGTGGGGTGTTTTTGAACTGAAAGACTAACGTCCTGACTGTCTGTTACTCGTGTTCATTTCTTTACTTCATTTATATCTAACTGCGCAAGCTTTAAGCAAAATAAGCCCCTAATTGAATTAAAAAAGTTGTCTAAGTTCAAGTAGGCATCAGCCCAATTTGCAAAGCCTTTATAAATTATACCTTTTGTAAATGTAACACCTAAATCTTATGAAAGACATCTTCCTTCGTCAAATTGCTACAAAGTTATCTAAGTACATATGGAACATATTCCACCTTTCACCCACCCAAGGCCTTGAAATTCTAAACTTCCACGTGTAACATAAAATGTCTTTGCTTCTGTTTGAGACTCCAATAAACACAATATCCTCTTCGTCAGGTAACAAGTTAACGCAACTCGACGTGTCGCAGAACAGTCTGGCGACAATACCGACGTCGTCGTTCACACATCTCAATCATCTGCTCATTCTCAATATGAACCATAACAAGGTAAGAGCTTGATACGAATGTTATTGTCTTTAAGGATCATTGTCCTAAGGACTGTTCACTGTCGATGTTTATTTGTTTCGATTTTGGGTCTTTCTGAAAAAGTGTTCATTTGTTTCTTGTGAATATTCGATGAAAATGGGGATGGGTATAAGAGTTGAGGAAGGTCAAAGAAACGATGGCTAAAATGTGTCAAGGGTGATGATAAGGCAAAAAAGAGGGTTTGGGCGCTGAACGTTAGAAACGCAAAATGACAGAATAAAAGAGAAAAGTATGGAAGATGAAGACATGCTGCATCGACCCCAAATAAATTAGGATAAGGGCAGGAGAATGGCGAGGCTGCGGGTTATTCGAAAAGGATACCGCGGACTCGACACAAAGGGCTAAGAAGGAACATGGGTGGTTTTAAGTCAGTAGAAGTCTGACACTCCCTTCCGCTCTGCCCAGAGGAGTCATTTGATGAGCAGGAAAATGTTAATGTGTACATGAAAATATTAAAACTGCGTGGCATTTCCTTTTGAACTATATGATATCATGAAATGCCAATACCTTTGCGTTTAAATTTTTACTGGATAATATCCAAAGGAATATATTATTATGTTATGTTAAGTACAATGCTGAAGAGCATTGGAATCCTTGTTCTGATCAAACAGTACTACAACAATATGAATTATATCAATGATTTATGTTATCATAGTCGTAAGAAGGAACTGGAATAATTATTTTCGGCAGTGGACCTTAAAAATGTCTTAGGGCAATTTTTTTTCTTTGTTATCTTATATATTAACCAACAATCTACGTAAATAAATTTAACTTTAGTTTACTAGTCAATATATTGATATTCACCACCCTATAAAAATAGAGAAACCCCACTTATACGAATGATGTCAAAAGCACATGTTTATAGGTGACAGCGGTGCACAACAGAGCGTTCATGGGCCTGGACACACTGGAGATCCTCACCTTGTATGAGAACAGGATATCTGTTGTTGACGGAGAGGCTTTTAAAGGGCTCGAGAAGTAAGTTGTATATCCTTGTAATGTACTTAGGCTGTAAGGACTGAATTGATCAATTTCGCTACACAAAACCTGTTTTTTTGTTAGTTTAGTTGTTAACCAATAATAATTTTAGGGATTTTTTATAAATTAATTATTCTTCGAATATCTGATCAAACCACAAAAACTGTATTTTCCGAAACAAAAGCATAGATTATCAAATGTTTCTGGAATGGCGCATAGTTCGAATTTCTACTCATAGTTTCTAAATGAAAACCCATTTTCTAGTCCATCGGCTAACGCAAATTGTTTTAGGAATAGCTAGCTTAATTGCTAGCTATTGCGGAACCTGTTCCAGAAATGAATTGAATTTTTGGGACCTTTTTAGTTTTTGTAATCATCAGATATTTACGTTAGCACGGTAAACCAACAATAAAATAAGGTGGATTTATAATTCCAGTATAACAGCTTTACATATTAATTATTTATTGCCATTTTGTACATAATACATAATAATGTGTTTTATCACACACACTCAATTAAATGCTGTGGTCTGGGCTTTCATTTATATTGTAATCACTAACCACAAGCTATGATTTTATGTCATCCTACATAATTTTGAAATTATTCTGGTTTTGAATATTTCCTGTTTTATTAAAAATGCACAGAAAGTAAATCACTTTACTGACCAATTAAGATATTAAACGATAAGATTAAGCAAAAAGCCACCTCTAAATTTACGTATAATGCTGTGTCTTTCTTCATCAAACGTGTGTAAAAATATAGCAATAAATCTTAGTGCTCTATATAGATTGGACATAAGATTTCTTTGTTTTAGAAAGCTGAAACGGCTAAATCTTGGGGGTAACGACTTGACAGCGGTGCCACAAAAGGCACTCGCTTTGCTCGAGAATTTGAAAAAACTTGAAATGCAAGAGAATCGCATCGCTACTATTACTGAGGGGGATTTTGCAGGTAATGTTTCTCTTATTCGTCGTTTTTTTCCGGTTCAGACCAATCTATGTGGTCATGAGGCATTGTCTTTGTATTCGGTGGACGTTGTCTAACTCTTATGAAGGAGGTCGGCCTGTCACTTCCCATGGGTGTCGTAAAAAGCATCTAAGGGATTACACCATGGGTTGGGTCACATTACTCAGTTTGATTATGGTATTTCCTCAAACAAGGGAGGTATTACGTCTAGTAGACGACATGTTTGACATATACAGGGATATAAATGACATTGTTCCTTACTTTGTAGGTCTACGGAGCCTAGATTCTCTAGGTTTGGCTCATAATCAGCTCCGCGAAGTACCCGCCCAGGTATTCTCGCACCTGACGTTCTTAAACTCATTGGAGCTGGAGGGCAATCTAATCCAAAGGATTGATGAAAAAGCCTTCGCTGGACTTGAGGGTAAATATTAATGTGCTTATTTTTAAATAAAGATACAGGAGAAATATAGCGCAAAAGTCGAGAGAACGTAATACAGGTTTAACATTAAATATTTCCAAGGCCTACGGATTACTATCCAACTTTATGGCTTGTTTATGTATTTCGTTCTTTCTTATTTACTGCTTTTTTATTGGCATTATGTTTATAAACGGTATTTTGTAGAAAACCTGCAATACCTTCGCCTGGGAGACAACCGCCTGCACGAGATTCCTTCGGATGCTCTTCGTCCGCTGCACCGCCTGCGTCACCTGGACCTTCGGTCCAATAACATCACATACATCAGCGAGGATGCCTTCACTGGCTATGGAGACTCCATTACATTCCTCAACATGCAAAAGAATATGTAAGAACCTAGAAAAAAAAATATAGTAGTCACTCAATATCCTAATAAATAAATTTATCCGAAAAACTTGGATAAAGTAAGAGTAAAAGGTAACACATTTTATAGCCCATTCGTCTGAAATCCCAAAAGCGTAAAGGGACTTAAATAGATAAAGCCACCAGGAGTTAATAATTCAAGCAGTGTTTGTCTTATTAAATATCACCCGTATGAAATACTGAATTTATGTACTAAATTACTTAATATTCTTAGTCCCAACCAAACATTTAATTAAAACAAAACATTTCATTTTATTTTTTATTTAAAGTTATGATTAATAAATATTTCTCATTTCATGTTGGCGATTGATTATTTCCAACTTCAAAAAGATTAATAAACTCACTTCACTCAACCCAACGGTAACGTGCTCAATCAAGGAAATAATCCCGTTTAAGTCACTTCAACAAGTCAGACTTTATGTTGACGTTTGTGCAGTTTCGTGCCTGTATGTTAATTTAATGATATCTATTATTTCAAATTCAACTGGTACCGTGGGAAAATTAAGAAAACTGTATACCCTGCCGTGTTGAAATGCCTTTAATATTTATTTAATTCCACAGTCTTGATAAATCATGCTCCAAATTATTCAGGGATATTACATTCACACCGCACCGGATCGATTACATAGTTAGCACTAAACCGCTTCCCCTATCGCGAGTTCTTTACCTACTTGGAGTAAATCTATCAACTTTGTTGTAACAGGATCCACCAACTGCCGACTATGGGCTTCGATAACTTGAATTCCTTGGAGACTTTAAATCTGCAGAACAATAAGCTGCAGCACATTCCGGAGGAAATCATGGAGCCAATCTTGGATACTCTTCGAGTGGTTGATATTATGGGTTTGTATCTTTTTAAGTTATAACAAGATAGTATACAGATAAGTATAAATTAATTATTTTAATTAACATGATGATTCGAAGAGGGTTCTATGGTATTGAATTTAAGTCCGGAAACTCTATCTATGAGTCGAATAATGTCTTGCTCTGATTAAATTGCTCTGAAATGATCATATCGCATGAGTTCAGAATGTTAAGAGCTTTCGTTTTGGCACAGATAACCCTCTGATCTGTGACTGCGAGCTGGCGTGGTACGAAGCTTGGCTCGCGGGGCTGCGAGACCGAGACGATGAGATGATGCAGAAGAAAAGGACGGTGTGTACCATGGTGAACGAGCACCGCGAGTACAGCGTCGCCAAGATGCCGCTCGAGAAGATGAACTGCAAACGAAAACCAGCGTACGGCCGCACCTCGGCCGCGCCGTCGACCCGCCCCGACATCTGCTTTGCGACCAACGTACTCTTTGTCTTAGCGGCCAGGTGGCTCTAGAATAATAATAACATTATTTTTATAAGTTAATCCTAATTTAATTTCCCGCGAAGGGTTACCTTCGGGCCAGCTGTGGCCGGATGGCTCGACGCGTACCTCTTCGCAACGTTTGTATTTTCCGTTCAAAACTTGTAACGTGATGAATTTGTGGATTAAACTACGATACATATCAATTTTGGGCTGATAAACAAAATTTAGTAATATATATGGAGCGGTAGCTTGGTAAGTGAAGAGGGTCGTTTTTCAAGAGCGGTAAGTTAGTGGTACAGTATTTTTACATTGTAGTAAAAACCTCTAATGGTATGCCTTACTAATAGTAATGTACCAGAATGTAGGTAACTACACGTTCTAACACCAGGCATCCTAATATTAGTAGGTATCACTGAAGGCGTGGTTCATAACTTTATGGTCGTAGCATAATATGCTCTTAGCATGGAGAAAACTAATAAAAATTTCAATAATGTGATTTCACAAAGACCTAGGACTTTTACACAATCTTTAGCAATGAACAATTTGATTTGTAATTTTATTATTCCCTATGAATTTGAAGGAGAAGTTCTTATATTTTTTATCGTTTACCCCTGCCTTACGATGTAACCTTAGTAAGCTTTTATGTATTTACAATGTTGACTATTACGATATTATTATTCTATGGTACGTGTAAGAGGGCTCGAGGTACGAGTGTTTACCTCACATTACGTACATTTATTCCTCTCTAATTATATAGCAAAGGAAAATTATTGCCGGCTGTAGCTTCTCAATACATGTACGCTGAGTATCGTTTACAGGCAAGTTATGTTAGCTTTCGGAACGGTATGGATATGTTATCTTGATTATTATATTACATAGCTAGAGCCCATAAAATAAATGTTCTATTTGATGTAGAATTAGCATTAAGTAGTTGAATAAGTGTTAGATGAGATTCGGTAATATCAACGCTGTTTATATTTTGGGAGTTTGTAGCATTTAACCGATCCATAATTTGGTTCATAAAACTAGTAGTAACTGAATATTTTATTTAATTAGCTTAAGTTCACTCAATTATAATTGTTTTAAATTAAAATTATAAGTTCTTAGGTTGTATCATACAGATTTTTTAACCTTATAGCTTTAAATTATTTTATATTGAGTTATTACTTGATGTTAAAGTTTATCGTTAGTATAGTGGAGTAATAAATGTGACTTTGAACATATTTCCTTTGCTTTGTAGTCACCTTACCTTACGGTAATAAAAAAACCTAGTTAATATAACCAAAAAGAGGAAAATACAATGTTCTGAGCCCTGTGATCAATGTAAGATGTGTATCTAAATCATTTTCAAGTGATAAAATTGTAACCAAAAACATATCCTTTAGTCTGAATTAATAATTATAAGAATGTTTATAATATACAATATTTCAATGGAATATATTTAAATAAGTAAACGTTTGGAACCTGAACTTTTGACCAGCAAAAGTTGGTGAAACTATGCAGAGGCTGGAGTTACTACGAAAATACGAAACCCGAAGATTTTAATTCCTCTATTTCAAATTGTTGCAGTATATTGCCGGGAAATTCAAGATTCTAGTGTTCTTCGTATTTCGTACTTTGGTAGTAAGTGGGTAAAGTGTATAGGACTATTTCGGGTCGCTGAAGGAGAATATAACGCAAATTATCATAAAACTAGCGCCAATATTCTTGTGAAATGTACCTTGTACCTATTAAATTGTTCATGATTGAAATTAGAAATTGGTTTCAACATTCACTGAGAATTAACAATATTAAAGTGACTTGTAAAAGTGTTAGAAGTCATGAACACAGATGTGATAATATCCAGGGGATTGCGATATTTTTGGATGACCAAATTTTATTATTTATCCCACGTAATGCGATTTTTAAAAACCATGTCATACTCGCGAATAATCGTAATGTAACTATTTATAAAATGTGTTAATTGTGTAAGACGCGAGATTGGGTACTTTTTGTACCCAATTTACATATTATTGGCACATTTTGGTGATAAAATCCATTTTCTATATTACGTAGTGTTGATGTTAAAGCTTGGATGTTTATTGTCATTAATCACTGTTCACATATTTAGCGGTTTATGCACTTTATGTACAAGTAATGCACGTAAAACTTACTGATGATCAGAGTCGAGGAAACCTGATTAAATTTAAGGAATTTCGTGAACCGTCTCATGTTATTCGATATATTTAACTCATTATATGCATTTTTGATGTTATATATGTCGTGTTGCACTATATTCAGATTATTCTATTGTCTTTTAACGCTTTCTCAGAGATCCGACGCAAGTTAATATTAAGATTCGCTCGTTGTATATTTTGAGATACTTTTGTTAATGTTTATATCGTATCTTCATCATCGCGTTGCATTACATCTACAAGTGCCTACCTAATGTATTAGGTGATCTAGGTATGCGAAAGATATTATGTAGTTTGATTTTGCAATAGTGTCTCAAAAGATAGATATCTATTCATATTATACTAAGTATAAACTAACTAATTATAATTTAAGTGTTCTTCATGTCTATTAATCATTCTATAAATCTAATTATTTACTTCGCCAACTATCATGTTTCGAATAACACTCCCTTACATAAAAGGTCATTGTCGAACTATGGTTAATCATTCATATTAAAAATGTAACATTTATAAAAATATATTCAATGTAACAACGTCAATATTCGTTGGACTAAATTAATTAAAAGAACCAGCATAAAAACATATCGTGGAAGTGGGGGCAATTTATAATCAAATTGGGCACCACTGACCTTGCATATCAGAATAGGATTAAGTCAACGTAATTTTAATATATATCCACTGTTATATAATATATGTGTGTTGTTTATATAAACGTATATTCATTGTTAATCTTCACTGTTGTATGGATGGATATCGCTTAAATTGTAATATACTCTGTGTACCTTAGTATGTAAGTTGGATTTACATTTGATGTTAAATGGTTGGTATTATGTTCAGTAATAAGCAATATATTCAATATATCTCTAATCAGTGTAATATATACTTGTTCTGAATTCATGTTAACCCAGTTTGTAATACTCAACCGTTTATAGTCACATTTATTATTTAAATTAAATATAAATGTAGGTAATTTAAATCTAATATTGAAATTTTGCTGTAAAGGTGTATTTATTTAATTTCGGTTTAAATAAAAATTTAACTATGGTTACGTGTTTTCATGACACTTTCCAAACTAACCGCAAATAACGTAAGTGTAAGTTAAACTCTTTGTAACTTTTTTACTTACTTCACTAACTAAAACAGATTAATAAATAAAGTGTGTAAAACTACCCTTAACTAAGCCGAAAGACACTTGTTTTCCGTATCACTGCGATATTTTTTTGTTATAGACTAATATAACCATAACTCCCTAGTTACGGAGATATTGGGGGTCAAAGTTCCAAATTTTTCACAGCTCGTTTTTAAAATACTAATTTTTCAGGTCTAACTTTACTTAAATTACCCGCACGACCCTTTTACTATTCAAAGCATCAACTAACACAATGTTTTAAGATTGCTTCATTAAGTTTTATCGTATAAAATGTGACTTTGGACCCCAAAAAAAAAACGTTTCCCAGCAAAAAAAAATTGCGTAGGGGTACTTTGTTTGATGTACACCATGCTTGGTTGACGACTTCGTGAATTGTCCGTTTACACCCTGTATAAAACTCTTCTCGCCATGTGGAACAAATGAATAAAAAAATCCAAACTGGCAAAAGGAAACTACAATTCCAAATATAAATAAAGCGACCGACCACACAGCAAAAAACAAGTTAGTTATTCCCAGGTAAGCGAGTTATATTTGCGAATGAGTCATTCGTAGAATTCCATTTATAGTTGTAACGAGAATAATTTCCTATAAATACCTTATTATAAACTGAATACACTTCGTACTGCAACTAAGTAAATGATGACAAAACACCTGTTTTTAGGTGACGGATAGCTGTTCACAACAGAGCATCATGGGTCTCGACATACAAGAGATCCTTAGCTTGTATGAGAACAGGATTACACCACGAGTTTGATTACTCCAGGGATCACATTACTCACTTTTGATAATGGTAAACTTCTTCTAGTTGACGATATTTTCGGCTAAGACAGGTATTTACATGACATTGTTCTGTGTTCAGTAAGTAGGTCTACGTTGCCGCGTCGCCGAAATTCTCTCGATGTGGTTCACAATTAGCTCCGCGAAGTACCCGCGCTGGTATCCCTGCACCTGGTTCCAAAACTCATTAGAGCTGGAGGAATCCAAAGGATTAATAAAGCTGAAATACAGGTTTAACATTAAATATTTCCAATGCTTCTGGATTACCCCGTCGGGGCTGCGGGTTGTTCGAAAGAGATACCGTGGCCTCGGCACAAGGACCAAGAAGGAACATGGGTGGTTTTAAGTCAGTAGAAGTCTGACACTCCCTACCGCTCTGCCCAGAGCGGAAGGACTCATTTGATGATTTTCCACCCCAAAAAAAAGGCTTCTGGATTACCACCTTTCTTTATGGCTTTTTTGTATGAATTTCGTTCTTGTTTTTTATTGGCGTTTTGAACATAAACGATATTTTTTAGAAAACCTTTACCTTCGCCTGAGAGACAATAGCCTGCATGAGATTTTTTCGGGAGCTCTTCGATTAAACAACATCACATACATCAGAGAAGATGCCTCCACATGCTATGGAGACTCCATTAAAAAGAAAGAAGACTCCATTACCGTCCCCAACTTACAAAAGAACATGGTGTTTGTTTTTATTATAATAATCGTTTTGCCTTTATTTATGCAACTAATAGCCCCTTTTTTTTTTTTGGGTGTTGGGAAATCACCAAATAACCCCTCCCGCTCTGGGCAGAGCGAAAGGGAGTGTCAGACTTCTAATGACTAAAAACCACCCATGTTAAGAAGGATCTTAGCCCTTCATGTCGAGGCCGCGGTATCTCTTGCGAACAACCCGCAGCCCCGACGGGCGTCGACCCTTGCGGGCCATTTCAATGTTGCTGACACCTCTTTGAGGCGCGCGAGGAACACGAACGCGCCGTCGACTCGGCCTGTCGTCGTCATAAGACGGACTGACGGCGAGCTAGCCCATCACTCACCGTCCACAGGCCCGCGTCTACGGTGACTGTGGACTTCGACAACTTGAACTCTTTGGAGACTTTAAATCTGCAGAACCATAAGCTGCAGTACATTCCGGAGAAAATCATGGAGCCAATCTTGGATACTCTTCAAGTGGTTATAAATATGGGTTTGTATCTTTTTATTTCATATCAAAACAGTTTACAGGAAAACTAAATAAATAATTTAAATTAACATGGTGATTGAACTGGATGCATCTGAGATATTTTTTTGTGTCCGGAAACTCTATCTATGAATATAAATTTTGTACTCTGATCAAAAGGTTCTGAACTCTTCTCGCCTCAACTTTACCTACTTTGGCTAAATCTGTCAACTTTGTTGTAACAGGATCCACCAACTGCCGCCTATGGACTTGGACAACTTAAAAACTTTAAATATGCAGAACCATAACCTGCAGCACATTCCGGAGAAAATCATGGAGCCAATCTTGGATACTCTTCAAGTGGTTGTTAATATGGGTTTGTATCTTTTTATGTTGTGACAAGATAGTTTTAGGAAATAATAATAAATAAATAATTTCAATTAATATGATGATCGGATTGGATGCTATGAGATATTTAAATCCGGAAACTCTATCTATGAATAGAAATATTGCACTCTGATCAAAATGTTCCGAACTCTTCTCGCCTCAACTTTACCTACTTCGGCTAAATCTTTCAACTTCGTTGTAACAGGATCCACCAACTGCCGCCTATGGACTTCGACAACTTGAACTCCATGGAGACTTTAAATCTGCAGAACAAAAAGCTGCAGCACATTCCGGAGGAAACCATGGAGCCAATTTTGGATACTCTTCAAGTGGTTGATATTATAGGTTTGTATATTTTTACAGTATGACAAGATAGTTTACAGGAAAAATGAATCAATTATTTAAATTAACATGATGATCGAACTGTGTTTATCTGAGATATTTGAGTCCGGAAACTCTATCTATGAATAGAAATATTGTACTCTGATCAAAATGTTTCGAACTCTTCTCGCCTCAACTTTACCTACTTCGGCTAAATCTTTCAACTTCGTTGTAACAGGATCCACCAACTGCCAACTATGGACTTCGACAACTTGAACTTCTTGGAGACTTTAAATCTGCAGAACAATAAGCTGCAGCACATTCCGGAGGAAACTATGGAGCCAATCTTGAATACTCTTCAAGTGATTAATATTATGGGTTTGTGTATTTTTATGTTACAACAAGATAGTTTACAAGAAAAATAAATCATTTATTTAAATTAATATGATGATCGAACGATTCATCTAAGATATTTGAGTCCGGAAACTCTATCCATAAATTGAAATATTAAAATCTGATCAAATTGTTCTGAACTTTTTACGCCAAAACTTGACTTACTTCGGCTATATCAATCAACTGTTTTGTAACAGGGTCCACCAACTGCCGACTATGGACTTCGACAACTTGAACTCCTTGGAGAGTTTAAATTTGCGAAACAATAAGCTGCAACTCATTCCGGAGGACATCATGGAGCCAATCTTGGATACTCTTCGAGTGGTTGATATTTTGGGTTTGTATCATTTTAAGCTATAATAGTTTACTGAAAACATAAAACTATGATTTAAATTAACATGATGATTAATTTCGGTGGTATCTGAGGTATTGAGTCCGGAAACTCTATCCATGAACTGAATAGTATCTTGATCTGATCTAATTGTTCTGAAACGATGATCGTATCGCATGTTTTCAGAATATTAAGAGTTTTCGTTTGGCGCAGATAACCCTCTGACCTGTGACTGCGAGCTGACGTGGCATGAAGCTTAGCTCGCGGGGCTGCGAGACCGAGACGACGAGCTAATGCATAAGAAGAGGACGGTGCGCACCATGGTGATCGACCCTCGCGATTTCAAGATCAGTTTTTTCGAAATATAAAAACCTTACTTTTGTTCGTCTTCAAAATCTAATTCATCGTTTCTTGACAACTTTGACCATACCAAGTTCATCGAATATTTTTCTCTCATACATACAGTTAAGTATGTTTTAACTGAATACAATAACTATTTATGTAGCCCTTCATGTCGAGGCCGCGGTATCGCTTGCGAACAACCCGCAGCCCCGACGGGCGTCGACCCTTGCTTGACCCATTTCAATGTTGCTGACACCTCTTTGAGGCGCGCGAGGAACACGAACGCGCCGTCGACTCGGCCTGTCGTCGTCATAAGACGGACTGACGGCGAGCTAGCCCATCACTCACCGTCCACAGGCCCGCGTCTACGGTGACTGTGGACTTCGACAACTTGAACTCTTTGGAGACTTTAAATCTGCAGAACCATAAGCTGCAGTACATTCCGGAGAAAATCATGGAGCCAATCTTGGATACTCTTCAAGTGGTTATAAATATGGGTTTGTATCTTTTTATGTTGTGACAAGATAGTTTTAGGAAATAATAATAAATAAATAATTTCAATTAACATGATGATCGAATTGGATGCTATGAGATATTTAAATCCGGAAACTCTATCTATGAATAGAAATATTGTACTCTGATCAAAATGTTCCGAACTCTTCTCGCCTCAACTTTACCTACTTCGGCTAAATCTTTCAACTTCGTTGTAACAGGATCCACCAACTGCCGCCTATGGACTTCGACAACTTGAACTCCATGGAGACTTTAAATCTGCAGAACAAAAAGCTGCAGCACATTCCGGAGGAAACCATGAAGCCAATTTTGGATACTCTTCAAGTGGTTGATATTATAGGTTTGTATATTTTTACAGTATGACAAGATAGTTTACAGGAAAAATGAATCAATTATTTAAATTAACATGATGATCGAACTGTGTTTATCTGAGATATTTGAGTCCGGAAACTCTATCTATGAATAGAAATATTGTACTCTGATCAAAATGTTTCGAACTCTTCTCGCCTCAACTTTACCTACTTCGGCTAAATCTTTCAACTTCGTTGTAACAGGATCCACCAACTGCCAACTATGGACTTCGACAACTTGAACTTCTTGGAGACTTTAAATCTGCAGAACAATAAGCTGCAGCACATTCCGGAGGAAACTATGGAGCCAATCTTGAATACTCTTCAAGTGGTTAATATTATGGGTTTGTGTATTTTTATGTTACAACAAGATAGTTTACAAGAAAAATAAATCATTTATTTAAATTACTATGATGATCGAACGATTCATCTAAGATATTTGAGTTCGGAAACTCTATCCATGAATTGAAATATTAAAATCTGATCAAATTGTTCTGAACTTTTTACGCCAAAACTTGACTTACTTCGGCTATATCAATCAACTGTTTTGTAACAGGGTCCACCAACTGCCGACTATGGACTTCGACAACTTGAACTCCTTGGAGAGTTTAATTTTGCGAAACAATAAGCTGCAACTCATTCCGGAGGACATCATGGAGCCAATCTTGGATACTCATCGAGTGGTTGATATTTTGGGTTTGTATCATTTTAAGCTATAATAGTTTACTGAAAACATAAAACTATGATTTAAATTAACATGATGATTAACTTCGGTGGTATCTGAGGTATTGAGTCCGGAAACTCTATCCATGAACTGAATAGTATCTTGATCTGATCTAATTGTTCTGAAACGATGATCGTATCGCATGATTTCAGAATATTAAGAGTTTTCGTTTGGCGCAGATAACTCTCTGACCTGTGACTGCGAGCTGACGTGGCATGAAGCTTAGCTCGCGGGGCTGCGAGACCGAGACGACGAGCTAATGCATAAGAAGAGGACGGTGCGCACCATCGACCCTCGCGATTCCAAGATCAGTTTTTTCGAAATATAAAAACCTTACCTTTGTTCGTCTTCAAAATCTAATTCATCGTATCTTGACAACTTTGACCATACCAAGTTCATCGAATATTTTTCTCCCATACATACAGTTGAGTATGTTTTAACTGAATACAATAACTATTTATGTAGCCCTTCATGTCGAGGCCGCGGTATCGCTTGCGAACAACCCGCAGCCCCAACGGGCGTCGACCCTTGCTTGACCCATTTCAATGTTGCTGACACCTCTTTGAGGCGCGCGAGAAACACGAACGCGCCGTCGACACGGCCTGTCGTCGTCATAAGACGGACTGACGGCGAGCTAGCCCATCACTCACCGTCCACAGGCCGCGTCTACGGTGACTGTGGACTTCGACAACTTGAACTCTTTGGAGACTTTAAATCTGCAGAACCATAAGCTGCAGTACATTCCGGAGAAAATCATGGAGCCAATCTTGGATACTCTTCAAGTGGTTATAAATATGGGTTTGTATCTTTTTATTTCATATCAAAACAGTTTACAGGAAAAATAAATAAATAATTTAAATTAACATGATGATCGAACTGTATGCATCTGAGATATTTTTTTGTGTCCGGAAACTCTATCTATGAATATAAATTTTGTACTCTGATCAAAAGGTTCTGAACTCTTCTCGCCTCAACTTTACCTACTTTGGCTAAATCTATCAACTTTGTTGTAACAGGATCCACCAACTGCCGCCTATGGACTTGGACAACTTAAAGACTTTAAATATGCAGAACCATAACCTGCAGCACATTCCGGAGGAAATCATGGAGCCTATCTTGGATACTCTTCAAGTGGTTGTTAATATGGGTTTGTATCTTTTTATGTTGTGACAAGTTAGTTTTAGGAAATAATAATAAATAAATAATTTCAATTAACATGATGATCGAATTGGATGCTATGAGATATTTAAATCCGGAAACTCTATCTATGAATAGAAATATTGTACTCTGATCAAAATGTTCCGAACTCTTCTCGCCTCAACTTTACCTACTTCGGCTAAATCTTTCAACTTCGTTGTAACAGGATCCACCAACTGCCATCTATGGACTTCGACAACTTGAACTTCTTGGAGACTTTAAATCTGCAGAACAATAAGTTGCAGCACATTCCGGAGGAAACTATGGAGCCAATCTTGAATACTCTTCAAGTGGTTAATATTATGGGTTTGTATATTTTTATACTATGAAAAGATAGTTTACAGGAAAAATAAATCAATTATTTAAATAAATATGATGATCAAACGATTTATCTGAGATATTTGCGTCCGGAAACTCTATCTAAGAACTGAAATATTGTACTCTGGTCAAAATGTTCTGAGCTCTTCTCGCCTCAACTTTACCTACTACGGCTAAATCTGTCAACTTCGTTGTAACAGGATCCACCAACTGCCGACTATGGACTTCGACAACTTGAACTCCTTGGAGACTTTAAATCTGCAGAACAAAAAGCTGCAGCACATTCCGGAGGAAACCATGGAGCCAATTTTGGATACTCTTCAAGTGGTTGATATTATAGGTTTGTATATTTTTACAGTATGACAAGATAGTTTACAGGAAAAATGAATCAATTATTTAAATTAACATGATGATCGAACTGTGATAATATGAGATATTTGAGTCCGGAAACTCTATCTATGAATAGAAATATTGTACTCTGATCAAAATGTTCCGAACTCTCCTCGCCTCAACTTTACCTACTTCGGCTAAATCTTTCAACTTCGTTGTAACAGGATCCACCAACTGCCAACTATGGACTTCGACAACTTGAACTCCTTGGAGACTTTAAATATGCAGAACCATAACCTGCAGCACATTCCGGAGAAAATCATGGGGCCTATCTTGGATACTCTTCAAGTGGTTGTTAATATGGGTTTGTATCTTTTTATGTTGTGACAAGTTAGTTTTAGGAAATAATAATAAATAAATAATTTCAATTAACATGATGATCGAATTGGATGCTATGAGATATTTAAATCCGGAAACTCTATCTATGAATAGAAATATTGTACTCTGATCAAAATGTTCCGAACTCTTCTCGCCTCAACTTTACCTACTTCGGCTAAATCTTTCAACTTCGTTGTAACAGGATCCACCAACTGCCATCTATGGACTTCGACAACTTGAACTTCTTGGAGACTTTAAATCTGCAGAACAAAAAGCTGCAGCACATTCCGGAGGAAACCATGGAGCCAATTTTGGATACTCTTCAAGTGGTTGATATTATAGGTTTGTATATTTTTACAGCATGACAAGATAGTTTACAGGAAAAATGAATCAATTATTTAAATTAACATGATGATCGAACTGTGTTTATCTGAGATATTTGAGTCCGGAAATTCTATCTATGAATAGAAATATTGTACTCTGATCAAAATGTTCCGAACTCTTCTCGCCTCAACTTTACCTACTTCGGCTAAATCTTTCAACTTCGTTGTAACAGGATCCACCAACTGCCAACTATGGACTTCGACAACTTGAACTCCTTGGAGACTTTAAATCTTCAGAACAAAAAGCTGCAGCACATTCCGGAGGAAACCATGGAGCCAATTTTGGATACTCTTCAAGTGTTTGATATTATAGGTTTGTATATTTTTACAGTATGACAAGATAGTTTACAGGAAAAATGAATCAATTATTTAAATTAACATGATGATCGAACTGTGATAATATGAGATATTTGAGTCCGGAAACTCTATCTATGAATAGAAATATTGTACTCTGATCAAAATGTTCCGAACTGTACTCGCCTCAACTTTACCTACTACGGCTAAATCTGTCAACTTCGTTGTAACAGGATCCACCAACTGCCGACTATGGACTTCGACAACTTGAACTCCTTGGAGACTTTAAATCTGCAGAACAAAAAGCTGCAGCACATTCCGGAGGAAACCATGGAGCCAATTTTGGATACTCTTCAAGTGGTTGATATTATAGGTTTGTATATTTTTACAGCATGACAAGATAGTTTACAGGAAAAATGAATCAATTATTTAAATTAACATGATGATCGAACTGTGTTTATCTGAGATATTTGAGTCCGGAAATTCTATCTATGAATAGAAATATTGTACTCTGATCAAAATGTTCCGAACTCTTCTCGCCTCAACTTTACCTACTTCGGCAAAATCTTTCAACTTCGTTGTAACAGGATCCACCAACTGCCAACTATGGACTTCGACAACTTGAACTCCTTGGAGACTTTAAATCTGCAGAACAAAAAGCTGCAGCACATTCCGGAGGAAACCATGGAGCCAATTTTGGATACTCTTCAAGTGGTTGATATTATAGGTTTGTATATTTTTACAGTATGACAAGATAGTTTACAGGAAAAATGAATCAATTATTTAAATTAACATGATGATCGAACTGTGATAATATGAGATATTTGAGTCCGGAAACTCTATCTATGAATAGAAATATTGTACTCTGATCAAAATGTTCCGAACTCTTCTCGCCTCAACTTTACCTACTTTGGCTAAATCTTTCAACTTCGTTGTAACAGGATCCACCAACTGCCGACTATGGACTTCGACAACTTGAACTTCTTGAAGATTTTAACAGAACAATAAGTTGGAGCACATTCCGGAGGAAATCATGGAGCCAATCTTGAATACTCTTCAAGTGGTTAATATTATGGGTTTGTGTATTTTTATGTTACAACAAGATAGTTTACAAGAAAAATAAATCATTTATTTAAATTAACGTGATGATGGAATTGGATGCATCTAAGATATTTGAGTCTGGAAACTCTATCTATGAATAGAAATATTGTACTCTGATCAAAATGTTCTGAATGCCAATATCTCAGCTTCTCAATCACTTAGGACAAAAATAATTGAACATAATATGTGTTGACCTAACACAACACAACGAAGTTGCATGAAAATGTCAATTTATTTAAATTTGTATTCCACTAATCTCAATTTATTTAAATATTCATATAATATACACACATTAACACCGTCTAGGGATATTTTGTATAAAGTTCTTAAACTCAAAAAATACTGGCCACTTTTAAATTCTTTTGAAGAAAGTTTATTTTGTAAGCCTTTTTGAACGATTCTAAATTTGAATTTGAAAAAATACATTAAAAACAAAAGATTTACGCGGCATAATGGTAGCGAAGTCCGAAGGTTTCATTTACCTACAGTAGTTTGTGGCTATTTTTTTGGGACCAATTTAAGTTTTATAACAAGTTATCGGTTAATTCCGAATTAATGTTATTGTGTGCATCATGCAGCGGTTCCATTTAACTAGAGAAGAAATGTTAAGGGCAGTAGGCATGCTCCAAGCTGGGGCTACTCAACGGAGTATTGCTGAGGAGTTTGGAACAAGACAAAACGTGATATCAAGGTTATGGTCACGTTATCGTGCTACTGGTGAAGTGGCTGAAAGACACCCAGGCGGGAAGCGCATAACCACTCAACGACAAGACCGATTTTTGCAAGTTGTCGCGAGAAGACAACCAAATGTTACGGCCATGCAGTTGGTTCAGAGGCTCCAGTCAGAGCACCAGTTGCTTGTGAGTGACCAAACTGTGAAAAGAAGGCTGCATGAAGCTAACCTTCATGCTCGCAGACCGCTTCCTACTCCAGCACTACGCCGAGGAAATCGTGGACGACGACTAGAGTGGGCTCGTGAACATTTAATTTTGCTCTGGGAAGAAAACCAGTGGTCTGTAGTGCTGTTTACCGATGAGTCCCGGTTCGGTTTCCATCCCGATACACGTAGAGTGCGTGTTTGGCGAGTTTATGTTCGTGAGAGCCGTCTGCAACATCCTCAGGAAGTCCATTCATACCACGGCGGGACAATTATGGTTTGGGCGGGAATTCGTGTTGGTGGAAGAACAGACCTCGTTTGGATCAGAAACACCATGACGGCTGCAAAATACCGTAACGAGGTGCTAGTACCTCGTTCTACCCCCATCGACTACAAATGGGCCAAGAATTCACGCTCATGCACGATAACGCCCGTCCGCACACAGCGAGAGTGGTGACGAGCTGGTTGCAGGAGCACTACGTATCGTTCTTAGGCTGGCCCGCTCAATCGCCTGACCTAAACCCCATAGAACACGCGTGGGACATGCTCCAAAGAAGGGTTTTTAAGGAATTTCCGTGCAAACGTTGCGACGGAAGAGCAACTTTTTTTGCATCTTAGCCGGACCTGGGACAATATACCGCAGCAAGACTTGGATAACTTAATCCAAAGCATGAAAAACCGTTGCAGGACCGTTATTAACGTCATGGGTGGTTTTACTGACAACTGATTTTTCACAGAACTGTTAAAAACAAATATTGTTTTCCTTATTTGTAATTTTTTCTTGAGAAGCACATTCGTTGTTAGTTTTACCATTATTTCATGTTTTTTCTTTATTTGAATAAAAATTTGTTTACGCAATAAAACATTCTTTTCTTTTATTTTGGAGTGTAGTCTGATAAATGGGCTTTATAAAAATATACATGTTGTATGCTATTTTTAATACATTTTGAGTAAATCCAAAATATCCCTAGACAGTGTTGATGTGTGTATATTACAATTAATTGTTAAATTATATTTATAGCTTTAATCATTATTTAACATTATTATATAATTCTACTTAGGTACCTACATGCTAAACTATCCATTTAAATACAAACATGCTATGAATTTTAAAGCCTATAATACTTAATCCACTACATCGCAAAATAAAACAATTATTTAAATTGACATGATGATGGAATTAGATGCATCTGAAATATTTGAGTTCGGAAACTCTATCTATGAATAGAAATATTGTGCTCTGATCAAATTGTTCTGAACTCTTTTTGCCTTAACTTTACCTATTTTGGCTAAATTTGTCAACTTCGTTATAACAGGATCCACCAACTGCCGCCTATGGACTTGGACAACTTGAACTCCTTGGAGACTTTAAATCTGCAGAACAGTAAGCTGCAACACATTCCGGAGGACATCATGGAGCCAATCTTGGATACTCTTCGAGTGGTTGATATTTTGGGTTTGTATCATTTTAAGCTATAATAGTTTACTGAAAACATAAAACTATGATTTAAATTAACATGATGATTAACTTCGGTGGTATCTGAGGTATTGAGTCCGGAAACTCTATCCATGAACTGAATAGTATCTTGATCTGATCTAATTGTTCTGGAACGATGATCGTATCGCATGATTTCAGAATATTAAGAGTTTTCGTTTGGCGCAGATAACCCTCTGACCTGTGACTGCGAGCTGACGTGGCATGAAGCTTAGCTCGCGGGGCTGCGAGACTGAGACGACGAGCTAATGCATAAGAAGAGGACGGTGCGCACCATGGTGATCGACCCTCGCGATTCCAAGATCAGTTTTTTCGAAATATAAAAACCTTATTTTTGTTCGTCTTCAAAATCTAATTCATCGTTTCTTGACAACTTTGACCATACCAAGTTCATCGAATATTTTTCTCTCATACATACAGTTGAGTATGTTTTAACTGAATACAATAACTATTTATGTATACATTTTGGTGCAGTATTAAATTATTTTTAAATAATTTTGTATTTCGGTTTTACATGCTGGATCTTTGGATTCCTCTGTGGTTGCGGCAGCTGACTTTAATTAATGTCATATTAATGTCCGGTAAAAAATGTCATACTAATGTCTTAGAAATCGCCTTCATTGTTTGTTTATATGAAAAAAAAAAATTTAAGTGTCCAATATTTTTTGGGAATCTACCCTATTGTGCAGGTTACTGTTCGCTAGCTCCAAAAAAAAAAACATACAGAGGAACGAAAGAACCTCCTCCTTTTTGGAAGTCGGTTGAAAATAGGGTTAATCAAAAAAATGTATTAATAAATCCACTGATATATCTTCGTATCTTTATATATTATATACAATTCATGTGTATGTCACTGAACTCCTCCTAAACGGCTGGACCGATTTAGATGTTTTTTTTGTGTGTGTTCCAGTGGATTCGAGAATGGTTTAGTTTAGATTCACAATTGGATTCCCAGTAGGTGGCGCTGCTGTCCGGGCAGGACGACGTCTGCCAGGTCCGCTTGTAATAATATATTATGTGTGTTGAATACACAAACTCGTTAATTCTAATTGTAATCTTTATTGTTGTATGAGTAGGTATCGCCTTTTTTTTGGGCCTGTAAAATCATCAAATGACTCCTCCCGCTCTAGGCAGAGCGGTGTCAGACTTCTACTGACTAAAAACTCTTACGGGGCCCTTCAATGTTGCTGACATCTCTTTAAGGCGCGCGTGGAACACGAACGCGCCGTCGTCACACACAGCTGTTGATAAAACGTCGTCATAAGACGTACGGACGGACGGTGAGCTAGCCCACTACTCACCGTCCACAGGCCCGCGTCTACGATGGCCGGAAGCCATCACGTGGCCCTCGACACCTCGCCTTGCGAAGGGTCTTCCGCGGTGGGTGGGACGAGAGGTTCTCTACCTCTCACGTTCCGCCACCTCCTTCGCTAGCACCACTGCTTCGCAGAAGGAGGCGACGGCGTCTTATTCACTCTCACCCCAGACCATGGCTTGAATTAGGGCCGGACGCGAGAAGTCGCCGTCACCGATCGCCGCTTTGAGAACAAGACGCGAGAACAGAAATCCACAGTGTGCTCCACCGTGTCCTCCGGCCGATCCACACAATGGTAGCATCCGGGCGTTTCCTCCTGCCTGATTCGGTGCAGGTACCTCTCGAAACAATCGTGTCCAGTGACGGAAGGTGAGTGTGCCGTGGCGCATCTCTAGCCACTCCTCAAAGAGGAAACTTACCGCCACTGTCGTGGCGTGCCCTAGTAGGTATCGCCTAAGTTGTAATGTAGAATTTGTATGTAAGTTGGATTAACATTTGATATTAATTGGTTGTTGTTATTTTCAGCAATAACCAATATATTTGATACTAGCGGACGTCACGCGGTTTAACCAGCGTAGTTCCCGTTCCCGTGGGAATACAGGGATAAAAAATAGCCTATGTCACCTGGGGATAGTTTAGCTTCCCAACGGTTAAAGAATTTTTGAAATCGGTCCAGTAGTTTCGGAGCCTATTCGTTACAAACAAACAAACAAAAGATTTGTTTGTTTGTTTACCTCTTTATAATATTATTATTTTTAGCGTATATATCTCTAATCAGTATTAAGTGTGTATGTGTGTATATTAGTGTGTTGCGATTAATGTCAACCGTATGCAATGCAAATATGTAATGCCCAACCATTTACAGTCACATTGATTATTTTAAACTAAATACTACTGTAATTTTAATCATAAATTATTAATAAAAATGTGTAATGGTTTATTAATATAAAATTTATGTTTAAATAAAAAAAATCAACTACGGTAACGTATTTTTACTGGAACCTTTTAAATTACCAACAACTTTCGTAAGTTTGAGTGTCGTTTGTTTGTTGTGTCTTTAATGCTAAAAAGTTCAGTTTTAAAGCTGAACCGGTAAGTAAAAATAGCAATTATTATTTATTTTATTTATTTATTTATTTATCCATTAATAGTACATTTACATTACAACAAGAAGAGAATTATGAGAATAAAGCAACCGAGTTTATGGGACAACTATTTTCGTAGCAAATTACATTAATTATAGCTTTAACGATTCTGACATGAACATATTAGGTAAAGAAAGAAACATAATACGTACTTTTATATAGGTACTCACTAGATCAGGGGTTCCCAAACTGTTTCAGTTCGAGGTGCACTTATTTAGTATTTTATTTTGGTACCTTAGCTAATCATAAACAACTTATTCACAGGATGAAGCTGAGATGTTATAATGTATGTATTGAGTTCATTGACACACAAGGTCATGAATCCATTTTTTTGTATTATGTGTGAATGGTGATCTCAACATATTTTTAACCGACTTCAAAAAAGCAGGTGGTTCTATGTTCGTGTGTATGTATTTTTTTTTTTTTTTAATGTATTTTACCTGATTTCTCCTCCATTTGTGAACCGATTCTCAAAATTCTTTTTTATTTGAAAGAGTATACTCCTGAGGTGGTCTCATTTAAATTTGGTGAAGATCTGATCCTGATCTTCGGAGATATACAATAGAACTCTTCAAAAATAGACGGCAAATCTGTCGTGATTGCTGCAATCGCTTGGATGTTTATTGTTTACGCAACATCTTAACTTACCATCACGCCTGTATGCTCTGACGGGGTACGCAGATGTGTACAGGACGCCCAGATTTCGAGAGTTAGGTATGTTAAGTTCCATTTTATTGCGGATAAGCCTATTACCGTGACATGTATTGTTAGCAACGTAAAATTAATGAATATCAAATATTTGTAAAGGATATTACAACTAAAAATGGAAAAATAAAAAACTTTTTTGCAAAAAATAAAACCGACTTCAAAAACACAAAAAAGTGAAAAATAACTTTAGCTTCTGAAGTCGGTGACAAAAAAACTGAATAAAACAAACAAAAGTCACCGACTTCAGAAGCTAAAGTTATTTTTCACTTTTTTGTGTTTTTGAAGTCGGTTTTATTTTTTAGAGCGTGATTGTTAAGGCTTGACACTTCTACTCTCATTTCGGGGGATTGAACATGATTAAAGCTTTTGAACTTAAAGTGCGCTATTCATTAGGACCGATATTTAAAACTTCAATTCGACACTCCTCTTCTTGGAAGTAAATTCTGATGAATCTAGTGACGTACGGCGCCACTGTTTATTCTCCACGGGCGCACCAGGGCGCCGCCGCCGTGGCACACAATTTGGGAACCCGTGCACTAGACCGTCTAACAGTATGTCATTGTGAATATTTTCGTTGAAAATACGTTTTTTTTGTACCTAAACGGTGGCTATAGAACTTTTTCCACGAGAAAATTGGCAATGGTAGCTATTGTTTCAGAAGAGAAAGTGAGCATAATAACAAAGACGATCACAGTGTTACTCAGTTCAAGAAACGTCGTGGACTATAGGTACCCAAAAATAATGTCTAGTTTCATACAAACTTTTGTATGACGTCGTTCAGAAGTATACGTGAGCTGAACCCGTTGCATGCACTGCGCGGAGCGTTTCGGCGACCGGCCAAATATTGTCCCTGGAGTCGTTATTATATTTTTTGAGAATATTTACAAACTACAATTTACAGAACTAAAATTATAATAAAATATATACAAGTATCAAAAAGAGAAGAATTACAGGGCGTCAAAAAACTCGTCCACACCGCTGTCAACAGGAAAAGTGCCCAGAAAGCTGGCAGCATTCCCACGTTGGATGGCAATGCTGATTCTTTGGCCAAAGAACAGGCCAGCCCTTTGGTCACGTGAAGAGTCGACCAACCGCTTGGCAATTTCCTTAAATATTAGGTGAGCACTCGGACCCCAAGGCCCTAGTGTTTCAACCCCAAACGGCTCAAACACATAACTGCCAATTAAGTTAAATAACGTTAAGAACAAACAACTAAGTGGAAAAATCATTAACTTATCGATTTTTTAGTTTTGACCAATATTTTAATTCAGTTTAGTTAAATCTAGTGCTGTTAACATCATAAAATTTCTCCATAACGCTCCGTGTATGGCAAGTGACAATGTATGCCAAGACGAGACGGTCTAGTCAGTACAGTCTCATGATTTCAGTGGGCAGATTCTTTAAAAGCCTGCTCATTATTATAAAGTATTATCAATTTATGCCTAGCCATTTCCCAACTACGTTGGGATAAGCTTCTAGTCTAACCGGATGCAGCTGAATACACGTAATTTACAATCTGACCTTGGTAATACGGATACCCTTGTTTGTCAGACTGGTTGTCAGACTGGTTGTCAGACTGGTTGTCAGACTGGTTGTCAGACTGGTTGTCAGACTGGCAAAGACCTACCAATGATAGCTGAAACCAACGGTTTAACGTGCTTTCCGAGGCACTGAGCATACTCGGTATGTATTGGGTGAGCACCTATCCACGGACCAACCTAGGCAGGCGCTGCTTAACCTAAACATTAACCAGAGCGGCTGTTATTATTTAGCCATAGGTTAAATTTAAAAAAAAATAAGTAAGTATGTACTTTATGATATTATATTTATTTGTATAATGTCTTAAATCATAGTCTAATTACCACAAGCGTTGGAATTGTAACTTTCTCCATGTAATTTTGTCCATGGAAGTGAACTGACTTCCAAGATACAGGTACTATATCTAGTTTGGAAGTCAGGCATCTATATAGTTTTCTGCAGCTTTTTTGTATATAATCCCCGATGATGTGATTGTATTAGGCTATATTTTAGACCAATAAACGATTATTATTATATTATTATGAATTAAGTAGATGTTCAATTTTGCCTCCATAGTAACAAAAAGAAGCAACGCAAAAAAAATGGAACGCGTAATGGTAGTTAGTACCTACCTGCATTATTTCAGCCATATTTCAACGCAGCTAGCAAAGTGAAACTGAAGCTCTGTTTTAATAACATTCTCTTACGTTAACTTTGTGACAGTAACGGACGTGCTCTAATAAAAGACTTTATACATCGGCGAAGGCCATCAAAAAAAACTTTTTTTTAATATTTGAAAAGTTTGCCTGCTGAAAAATGGAAAAGTTCGCGTTGGTGGTCTGTATTAAGTTGCGTTTTGTATGGGTTTAAGTTAAAGTTTACCTTCATTTAAAATGTCACAGAAATGTACATTTGCCATTTGAGTAGGCTGCCTCTTCCTAGATAGTTTCTAAAGACAGTCACACTCACACTCACTTCATGAATGGTGGTAACATCGACTATTGCCAGATCAGATAATGTACAAAGCGTTATCTTATGATACTATCATGTTTCGTAGTATTATCTAGGCACCATTTTAAAACTAAGGACTTGCCCATAAATACATAAGTGCATTGGTACTTTTATGTGTAATTATTAATTATTATTAAGAGAATACAAATGTAGATAAACAATTTTTTTTTTCTCACTTTCAAATTACTATGTGTAAAGTCAACCTGAGTACTTGGAACCGAACAGGTACGTTACTCGTACATTCAATTTGACATCACAAGTTTTTGTAATAAATGGTAGATTTTCATTCAATGTTTTAACGGACGAAATACAGGGACTAAAATCAAAATCAAAATCAAAAGTCATTTATTCAAACTAGGCTGATAATCAGCACTTTTCGAACGTCAAAATTTACTTTACTTTACTTTACTCATTTACAAGTGACAGTCCCCCAAAACGCCCACCCTTCGACACTTCCTAGTGTTTTTTGCTGGAAAGAAGAAGTGGCGGAACAAACTCCCCAGCAACACATCTGTCTGTTTGGTTAGAAGAACCAGACTCGATACAATAGAAAGGTGTAACTTAATATTACGATTGATTACAGACACAAGTCAAAAATAAAAATGTATATAATAATAAAAACAAAAAAAAGACATAACATGTCAGTAAACTAATTTTGGAGAAAGAACATAAATAACAAACAAACAAACATTGTCTTGTGTTCAACTCAGCGACCAACTATTCCTATCATTTAAGTAGTCGTTAATGGAATAGTAAGCTTTTAAACAAAGATTAGATTTTACTTTGGCTTTAAATGCATTAAATGGCAAGTCTAGAAAAGAAGATGGCAATTTGTTATAAAATGTTATACCGAGCCCTACGAATGAATTATGAACTTTGTGAAGCCGGTGAAAAGGAGCGCGTAGTTTATGCTTATTTCTAGTGTTAAAATTGTGAATATCACTATTTTTAGTGTACAGGTGAATATTTTGTCTAATATATAAAATGTTGGCAAAGATGAACTGAGAAGCAACCGTGAGAATACCAATCTCCTTAAAAATATCTCTAAGAGAAACTCGGGCACCCAGCTGATAAATTGCACGAACCGCTCGCTTCTGCAGAACAAATATATTTTGAATATCAGCAGCTTTGCCCCACAGCAGAATACCGTAGGACATAACGCTGTGAAAATAACTAAAGTAGACTAACCGTGCTGTATCAACGTCAGTGAATTGTCTTACTTTTCTGACGGCGTATGCGGCCGAACTTAGCCTTCCCGCTAGGCTTGATATGTGTAAACCCCATTGTAATTTTGAATCTACTGTTATGCCCAGAAATACAGCAGAGTCGGCAGTTTCCAGCTCTTGATTGGCGAGGATAATATTGGGACCTAGATTTCTAACATTGGGTAAAGCGAACTTAATTATTTTAGTTTTCTTAGCATTAAGAACAAGGTTGTTTGTTGTGAACCAATCCGTGACCATTGACAGCGTGCTGTTTACGTCGTCAAAATCGTGTCTATTCCTATCTACTTTAAAGATAAGAGAGGTATCATCTGCAAATAGCACAACGTCACAAAAACCTTTTAAATAATATGGTAGGTCATTAATATAAACCAAGAATAAAAACGGACCCAGTATTGAACCTTGAGGTACACCAAGCCGAACCGGTAGTCCGGAAGATTTGGCGCCATTTACGTCTACACATTGGAATCTATTTTGTAAATACGAATCTATCACATTTAGGGCCTCATTTTGAACACCGTAATGACGCAGTTTCCGTAAAAGCGTGTCGTGATGTACGCAATCAAAAGCTTTAGAGAGGTCGCAGAAAACACCGACTGCATTTTGTGCGTTCTCCCATGCGTTAAATATGTGTTTTAGCAAAGCAACACCTGCATCCGTAGTCGAACGACCCTTTGTAAAGCCATATTGATCATTGTGAAGGAGATTATTTAAATTAAAATGTACTAACAACTGTTTGAGAATTAATTTTTCAAAAATTTTGCTAAATGCGGGTAATATAGAAATTGGTCTAAAGTTACCAATATCATGTTTGCTGCCAGATTTAAATAGAGGGATGACTTTACTGCTTTTCATAAGATCAGGGAAAGTCCCCAAATCAACGCATTTATTGAAAGTGACAGCAAGACAGGGGGCTACAATGTCGATTATGTTACTTAATAGTTTAATAGAAATGCCCCAAAAATCACCTGTGTTTTTAGACTTAAGTGAATTAAAAACGTTAACCACATCAATAGGTGTTACATGTTCGAAACTAAATACGTTACCACATTTAGACACGCTGCTATGCAAAAGATCTTCGGCTTTAGACGGCGATGAACTTAGGGAACGAGTCGTCGCTATAGGTATGCTGGCAAAATACTCATTAAAAGCCTCGGCTACGTCGGCTGCTTTATTAACTAATTTGTTACCCACCATGATCTCAAGGTGATTATCTTGTTTAACAGATTTACCCGTTTCATTGTTAATGATTTTCCAAGTGGCTTTAACTTTATTATTAGAATTTTTAATGGTCTCGCTTAAGAATTTAGATTTTGCAATAATACAAATCTTTTTAAATAATTTAGAATAATTTTTAACATAGTCTAGAAAAGTTGTATCAAACCGGTATTGTTTAAGACCATACAACTCGTATAATCGGGTTCGACTTTTGTAAATACCTGGTGTGGCCCATTGGTTGAAGCCCACAGAAGGTCCCTTAATGTTAACAGTTTTCGACTTAAAAATAGATAGGTATTCATTTTGAACAACATCAAAAAGGGCTTTATAAATTTCATTAGGAGTTTCGTGTTCTACTATTGACGGTGTTACTTTAAGTGCTACATTATTTTTAAATTTATTGCAACGACTAGCTGTATGAGGCCTGCATTCTATTGTGCGCGGCTTTTTTTTTAATGGCATAGGGAAGCTAGCTTTTAAGCCACAGTGATCAGACGATAAGTCACTTAACACTAATTTGTCCTCGGCAACACAATCACTGAACATATTATCAAGGCAAGTTGATGAAGAAGCCGTGATCCTTGTTGGTTCAAAAAACAGATTAACTAAATTAAACGATCTAAACAGATTGAGAAACCTGATACTTAATGGAGTAACATCTAAAATATTAACATTAAAATCTCCACATAAAATTATAGATTTATTACTTGATTTTAATTTATTAAGTGAATCCTCCATTACAGTTTCGAAACGAGTAAAGTCCCCAGAAGGGGGTCTATAAACACAAATTATTAAGTATCGCTCGAGTTCAACGCAAGACAACTCAATAATGCGCTCAATGGAAAGATTAACTAAGTCTAAACGTTGTTTACATTTTAATTTGTTTGATACAAGAATTAAAGATCCACCGCGAATAGCATTTTTTCTCACAAATGCACTCTGTACGGTATAGAAATCATCATTGATAAATGCTACTTCATGTTCCTTCAACCAATGTTCAGTTAGGCATAAAACCTGAACATCTTGATTCTCCATAAACAAACTTAACTCTAATTCTTTGCCAGATAATCCCTGCATATTTTGATGAACAACATTCAACATATGCAGCCTACCTGTTGTCGCACCTAACAGTTTAAACTACAAGGTGTATCAATAAAAGTGTTAGTATCTGTATAAGTGTTAGTAACAAAAGCAGTATTAGTATCACTACTAACAGAAATCGTTGGTAAACGCATACCAGTGTCGCTGTGTATATTGTATGCTAAAAGGTTAGCAATACGTCGCTTAGAAGTAGGTGGTAAAAACATTGTGAAGTTAGTGAGTCTGTAATCAGAGATAAATTGATTACAGTCAAAATACAAAATAGCGTCACTGTGACGACATGTCCTATTAAAAATTAACAAGTTTAAATCATAAATGTACCTATTTTGCTCAACAGACAAATATTGAGAATAAGGCAAAGCACAGAAAATGAATTTACAATTAATGGTCTTGTTGAGATGTAACATCAAATGTACACATTCAATGATGTCCTTTTTACTTACATTTAAACTATTCCCATATAATAAGATAACAGTAGAATTGGGATTTATTTTAGTCAATTTAATATTACTAATTATTTGGCTAACACTGGCACCAGGTAAACAATAATTTATAACATAGTGTGGTGAACATTGATTAAATAATGTACCAAAACCTTGACCAAACTTGTCGGAAAACAAGTAACTACTATTTGCTACAATATTATTATTATTACCAGCTGGCTGAGCCCCTGAGGGTGTAGGTGAATGGTGCTGAGGCTGTGGTGTACCTGTGCAGACACAGCTACAAGAGAGGTTATTTGTCAGGGACTCATATCTCACCGCATTGTACGTGACCAGGTCTACCAGCTCATTGGCCTCCTGCATGCGCTTACTCAGGTCTTGTTGAGAAGCCTCATATTTACTAAAAATATCCTTTAGTGCTTATTCCCTAACAAAAAGCTCATCCTGAAGGTTCTGAGTGTCTGTATCATACAATGTCCGACATAATTGTAATTCACTGTCACACTTCTTTAGTTCTTGAATTAAATTTAAATTTTTTTGCCTTAGTTTTGTGTTTTGTTTGTTAACTCTTAGGCGTTTCAAAGATTTTTTAATATTTTGAATTCGTTTATTGATTTTGATGTATTTTTTGATCTTATTATGACTAGTAAATAAATTATTTTTAGAGATAGTTTCGTTGGTTAAGTCTATGGTTACTATTGGCTCAACACATACAGATCCTGACCGGCTACCAACCAACTCATCATAGAGACTGCAGGTGTTCACAGACTCTTCACGGGCTCTAAGAGATTCTAAGTGAATTATTGAGTGTTGGGCCCTACTTAGCTCTTGTTCCAGTTCTGATATGCGACATAAAGCCTGATCGTAGGTGTCGCTGCATTGCTGGAAGTTTTCAACAAGTTGACGTAGGTGTTTGTGCTGATCAAGTATGTCCATATGTTGTGTGTGAAGTTCCGCAAGCTCATCGGACTGGAATCGGATCATAAGTACTAGGTACTCAAAGTTCTTTCAATTAAATTAAATTCGATTATCGCTCTTCCCTACTGCCATTATATTTGTAAAAGAGAAAGTTATCAACATATTCTTGAGGAACGAACGAGAACGGAACGAGGTTCTCCGACAGAAAACCAGAGTCGACATAGCTCACAGAATAAGTAAGCTAAAGTGGCAAAGTGCCGGCAATATTAGCCTTAGAACCGATGACTGTTGGGGTAGATGTGTTCTTGAGTGGAGACCTTGAATCGCCAAGCGTAAGGTGGGATGCCGTCAGCTCGGTGGAGCGACGATCTTCGCAGGGTGGTAAGCTGGATAAGGGTTGCTGGAAATCGAGTTGAGTGGTGTGCGATTGAGGAGGCCTATGTTCAGCAGTGGACTACTGCAGGCTGATGATGATAATGTGATAATATTCTTGAGAAATGATGATCGGTGATTATGGTAGCTAAAGGTATATGACTGCCTATTGGCAGATCTGACTAATGACCGCACGATTCTCGTTGCAAATTGTGCCAGCAGCAGTCGGTAACTGTTAAAATCGTTTTGGTAAAATATTATTTACAATTATATTTTATTTTATTTATATATCATATCTATCAGATTATAAATAAATAGGAATTCCGGGTTTTGCATTCAGATTACACAAGTAAAATATTCTAAATATTAAATTTTGGTTTAGTCCTCACCTTCGATTTTTTCCGCGTGTTTAAACTAAACTAATTTCTTTAAGAATTTTACGTCCTAATCGTAACCTCCCAAACAAGAAAACCTCAGTAAGAGGATAAAGTAATCAAGCGAGTCCAATTAACTTCCATTTTTACAAGCTTTCTTTTTATAGAATAAGTAGGCAATTCGTTTGGGAATCCCCAGGACGATATTCCTACACAAGTAAATATTCAGAAGAAAATGTTATTTCGTAGTAGGTATTTATTTAAATAAGGTATATTTCTGTAAAAAATTATCTTTGGTTTATTCATTAAGATATTTACATATTCATAATTATCTAGACTATGATAAGACTGAAAAATAAGACATGGAAAAACTGCTACACAGATTTCCTTAAACAGAACAACAACAAAGATACCATACTTGTCATCCCAAATAATCAAAGAATTCCAATGTGATTGATAGACCAAATTCCCTACACCAAGAGCAACGAACGGCACGAGACAAAAATCGAAACCCTATTAAACCGAAAAATTATTAAAAACACAGCGAAAAAGTAGGTCGAAGCAGGTTAGTTTTCCAGTTTGTTGACCGCTTATCATGGGAAGTGGCTCATAATGTCGGATATATTATTGAGTTTAAATATTAATCAACGTAACCGCGAGCATTAGCCGGGTCGATAGGCTATTAGAGTAGCTCCACGAAAATATGACGATAATAAAGTGAACGTTTTAATGCATGATCAGCATGGTTTATGAGGATCGCCTCACACTGTTTCCGACACTGATTAATTGTCTTGCGTCTGCGACACAAGTTCTCAAACTTGTTTTTTTTTAATTCTTTTGTCGCACATTTTCCTCTAGTTTTTTGGTATTCGACATGTGGTTAAAATATTAAAACTGAGCATAAAAAGTGTGTGTTGCTGGCTGAAATATAATGAAATTGGCGCTTTGTAGGCTTAATGCTGTGGAAATGTGTTCTTTGCGAAGCATATTGTGTGGTATAACTCTGAATGATAAATTGAGGAATGAGGTTATACGAGAACGTTGCGGTTTAAAAGAAGATATAGTGACAAAAATTGAAAAGAGTATGCTAAGGAGGTTTGGTCATGTAGAGAGGATGAGTGAAAGTCGATTTAAGGTATTTACAAGGCAGATGTGAGTGCCAACGCCGCGCGGAAAGATGGGACGCCTTAGAAAGACATATATTCATCTACTTGGTGACGCTCTTCAGAAAGGACAGTTGCCTATTACCTACTCGTAACGAGCGTGCGTATATGACCAGATGTTTGAATGTGGACGAGGCAGAAGGAGTATGTTAGGATCGTAACAGATGGCGTTCTGTGGTTTCTGCCTACCCCATGGGAAAAAGGACGTGAGTTTATGTATGTATTAAAGTGCTCGAATTTTGTGCTGGCCGGTTGATGAAACTTGAGAACCGCTATACAGACGTCAGAAATAATACCACGTCGTCATAACATGATGTTGCCGCATTAAAAATGGTAATTAAAGTAGCAAAACTGTTGGTCAGTCTGCCGTGCAATGTCGCTTTTGTTTGAGCTCTTATTAAATTCGTCACGGGTGGTCCGAACGCGCTACAATTTATATCATAATGGAATCACGTTACCGATTTTTTTTTATATCTACCTTTTCAAGTTTTTCTCTCCTATTACAATTACTTACTGGCAGGTGAAAATTTAAAGATATTAAAAAAAACTGTTTAAAATCACTACGGCTTAAGTTTGTTGGAGTCATGTTGCAATAAGATGAATGTATGTATGTAATATGTATGTATCAACCGGTAATATGTCATATTATCCGGTTGAGTGACCTTATTATGATTTAAACAAATGTGTAAAAGGGGTTTGAACCCTATTTTATTTGGAAGCTGGCATATCGACCCACCTGGACAAATTACGGGAAGTGTAGTCTTAAGTATAATAATAAATAATAACTTTCAAGTAAAGAGCTCTTGGACTGCAAACGAAAAAGGACAATACTCTTATAATGTTCTCAAAGTCAGTCCAACCGTTCAATGCTTAGATCTCAGCCGTAAGCGTAGCAAATGCTTGGACTAGCAACTTGAATGTTCAACTTTAAAGTTACGGCAACGGGAAAGTAACTATGCCTTTCGGCATCACTGTCTGTCTGTTACCTTTTTAAATATTAGCAACTGAACGGATTTCGGCTGTTGACCTGGTTAAGGAGAAAAAAAATCTTGTTTCGGGCGGCAGGTTTTATCAGAAAAAGCAGCGTTCGTTTTCCTTTTTTTTCAAAGTTCTTTAGGAAAACAGATACCTTTACATATAAAATAAATGAAATAGTCAATTCATAGCGTAAGTTTTTTAAAATCAATAACTTCCTTCAACTTACCAACGGCTAAATATTCGGGGCATATACCTACATTATTTATTAAAACTAACATGGTTTCCAATGACAAGCTCATTGTCCTTCAAAATATCACGTGATCAATATATAGGTATTTCAATTGACTAGTTAAATTATAATGTAGGTTACGCGTAGAATATTTCAATAATATTATTAAAATTCGAAGCCTTCGTAGCAAAGTCGAAAGAAAATTAACTATTCAAGAGAACTCTCATAATATAATACTTATGCATCTTAAAACGTCCTCTTTCAGAACCTACATATTTTATTCTTAGTTTTCCAAGAAAGTGTTTTAATGAATGATGTTTATTATAGCACCTTCGAAAGTCTTTATCACAGCTTCTAAGAAAATAGATTCTTCAATACACTTCTTCGAAAACTGGCTCTTATTATACAACTATTAGATTCAGAAAGTATTTCAAGTATTAAACTACAGCGCCGTCGTGTACCTCCAGTATATCTCAACGGCGTTGAACTGAATGTTGTGACACAATTCAAATACTTGGGTAATGTTGTCACCAGTGACCTACGTGATGATGGGACATAGAACGCGAACGCAGGGCGTTGGCGGTGAGGAGCAATATGCTCGCCTGTAGGTTTGCTCGGTGCACAGCAGACGTCAAAGTCAGTTTATTTAAAGCGTTCTGTCAGTCTTTCTACACGAGCGGCCTATGGGTGTCATATACGAGCCGAGCCGAGTCTTTTTCCCTCTTTGTATAGAATAATTAATTAAGGTTAAAGTAATGGATGTACCTCCAACTTAAATAAATCATCTCAATGCTTCTACAGGTTCCAACTAGGATCCTCAAACATTCATCATACTACTGCTCTCAATATTCAATTTGCACGGCTCCTAAGTCCAATCAGAATCAATAGCGTGCGTTATTGTCTCAATCTGGCAGTTTGCAATACATTGCTGCCTTTAGGAATAGGGTCATAAACTAATGCAAAGCAAGCAAGCAATATCTCTCAGTGACAGTTGATTTATCGTGTTTCCTACGCTGCCACCGCCACCGGCTTTATGTTGGCTCAGAGGACGCAATCGCGTAGTGAGTGTAATCTAAGATTAAATAAATACTTGTTTTTCAGTTATGTAGGTCTGTAAAATTTCGCAAAATAAAAATAATTTACAATAATTGTAAATTAACTATGTACATTAATTTAAAACTATTATATAAACTAACAATAAACTATAAAAAGGTATAAAAAACTGCTCCTCAACACTGTCAGCCGGTAATGTGCCCAAGACTGGCGGCATTGCCACGTTGTATGGCAACACTTAGCCTCTGGCCAAGATAAAAGAGTTTTTTTTTTCGCAAATAGTTTTCCACAAACACTTGTAAAGGTAATTTTTAAGGTTCCGCAAAAACATCGCAAATATAACTTTATCTTCATACAAACACTATGAAAAACAAACTTATATCTAAATATGTTTTTCTGTTGCCGCTTTAACAAGAAATAATTCAAATTAAAGGGGGCTTCCCCTACTACGACGATACGGAACCATTCCAGTTTTTTTAAAGCTAAGTAATTGCGGCGGGGGTTTCGTACCTAAGAATAAACAGTCGAAACAAACTCAGAAGTCATACTCTATTTTAAAGTCCAAACATAATCATGGTCACCTCACATGAGGAATATGCTGATTAGTATCTATGACCGTCAGCTATCGTGTAGCTCGAACTCATAACTCAAGGAGCTCAACGTCAAGACGAAGAATACTTAAGAAAGGACATTTAGGTAGATCGCTTACAGTACTCAAACTGGTCAATTGTTTTAAACAAAGGAAATAAAAACAAATAGCCTGATTCCAGAACCTGAGCTCCAAAACTTGAAGCAATGCTCCAAGATCTGAGCACAGCAAGTCTTGAGGTTGGCCTTTCAATGAATAGATCCAAGACCCAGATAAAGACCAATAGCACGAAATGTATGTAATATATGAAATGGTCGCGGTAGACGGGCATTGGCATCGCCCGATCGATCGATCGATCGATCGGGATCGGGCATATGTCGACGAGTAAACCTGTCTGGGCCAGATAGTGTCGTTCCAAAACAGGCAAGACAAAGAAGTCAAAACACGAATACAAAATGCCTGGAAGACCTTCTGGGTCCTGAAGGAACGTATGAAGGGACATTAAAAAGAAAACTCGTTGACATGTGCATCCTGCCCGTCCTAACCTACGGTGCACAAAGTTGGTTACTTACTGAACAACAGTCCAAACACAAGATTTGCCGGTGAAAAATGGAGCGCAGCATAATAGGTGTTAGGCGAACAGATCGCCTTAGAAACACCACCCTGCGCTTCATAACTCAAATAGCTGATGTTGGAGAAAAGACAGCCAGGCTGAAGTGGGAGTAGGCAGGCCACGTCGCACGGATGCACCCGGAAAGATGGGCAAAGATCGTCACACACTGGACGCCTGAGGCAGGACAATACCGTCGAGGTCGACCGCGGCAAAGGTGGCTTGACGATTTGATCATGTTTGCGGGGCTACATAGCCAGAGATCGCACGTGATAGAAAGGTATGGAAGGAGAAAGGGGAGGCCTTTTCTCAGCAGTGGGACACAATATAAGCTAGCAATAAAAAATCGTGTTGTAAAATATCAAAATGCCGAAAGTAAAGCACTTTATAGGTATAAATAGTTTAGAAAACCCGTGGGGATTGTACATGCCACCAGTATTTTATCAATATCTACACACATCAACACTGTCTAGGGATATTTTGGATTTACTCAATTTACTCAAAATGTATTAAAAATAGCATACAACATGTTTATATTTTTATAAAGCCCATTTATCAGACTACACTCCACAATAAAAGAAAACAATGTTTTTTTGCGTAAACAAATTTTTATTCAAATAAAGAAAAAACATGAAATAATGGTAAAACTAACAACGAATGTGTTTCTCAAGAAAAATTTACAAATAAGGAAAAAATAATTTGTTTTAACAGTTCTGTGAAAAATCAGTAGTCAGTAAAACCACCCATGACGTTAATAACGGTCCTGCAACGGTTTTTCATGCTTTGGATTAAGTTATCCAAGTCTTGCTGCTGTATATTGTCCCAGGTCCGGCTAAGATGCAAAAAAAGTTGCTCTTCCGTCGCAACGTTTGCAGGGAAATTCCTCAAAGCCCTTCTTTGGAACATGTCCCACGCGTGTTCTATGGGGTTTAGGTCAGGCGATTGAGCGGGCCAGCCTAAGACCGATACGTCGTGCTCCTGCAACCAGCTCGTCACCACTCTCGCTGTGTGCGGACGGGCGTTATCGTGCATGAGCGTGAATTCTTGGCCCATTTGTAGTCGATGGGGGTAGATTATTGGTACTAGCACCTCGTTACGGTATTTTTCAGCCTTCATGGTGTTTCTGATCCAAACGAGGTCTGTTCTTCCACCAACACGAATTCCCGCCTAAACCATAATTGTCCCGCCGTGGTATGAATGGACTTCCTGAGGATGTTGCAGACGGCTCTCACGACCAGGAACTCGCCAAACACGCACTCTACGTGTATCGGGATGAAAACCGAACCGGGACTCTTCGGTAAACAGCACTACAGACCACTGGTTTTCTTCCAAGAGCAAATGTTCACGACCCCACTCTAGTCGTCGTCCACGATTTCCTCGGCGTATTGCTGGAGTATGAAGCGGTCTGCGAGCATGAAGGTTAGCTTCATGCAGCCTTCTCCTCACAGTTTGGTCACTCACAAGCAACTGGTGCTCTGACTGGAGCCTCTGAACTAACTGCATGGCCGTAACATTTGGTTGTCTTCTCGCGGCAACTTGCAAAAATCGGTCTTGTCGTTGAGTGGTTATGCGCTTCCCGCCTGGGTGTCTTTCAGCCACTTCACCAGTAGCACGATAACGTGACCATAACCTTGATATCACGTTTTGTCTTGTTCCAAACTCCTCAGCAATACTCCGTTGAGTAGCCCCAGCTTGGAGCATGCCTACTGCCCTTAACATTTCTTCTCTAGTTAAATGGCGCCGCTGCATGATGCACACAATAACATTAATTCGGAATTAACCGATAACTTGTTATAAAACTTAAATTGGACACAAAAAAATAGCCACAAACTACTGTAGGTAAATGAAACCTTCGGACTTCGCTACCATTATGCCGCGTTAATCTTTTGTTTTTAATGTATTTTTTCAAATTCAAATTTAGAATCGTTCTAAAAGGCTTACAAAATAAACTTTCTTCAAAAGAATTTAAAAGTTACCAGTATTTTTTGAGTTTAAGAACTTTATACAAAATATCCCTAGACGGTGTTGATGTGTGTACTTAAATGATTGACGTTGAAAAATTAAACACAAGATATTTCCTGAACCCCGTCGTGGCTGCGGGTCCCGTCGTGGCTGCGGGTTCCCGTCGTGGCTGCGGATTGTTCGCAAGAGATACCGCGGCCTCGACATGAAGGGCAAAGAAGGAACATGGGTGGTTTTTAGTCAGTAGAAGTCTGACACTCCCTTTTGCTCTGCCCAAGAGCGGGAGGGGTTATTTGATGATTTCCCACCCACACACCGAATGTTAGTTTCGTCCCCAATTTACCAATTTAGTCAATCGTGAAGTCATAAGGGGCAATGAAGCATTACTTTTTAAAATGATTTGTTTCTCCTATTTTCTTTCCTCATATCTTTAGAAGGTAGGTAGAACACCTACATGGAGAATATCGGAAAAACGTACATAGATTTGTGTAGTGTATATCTTACAGACGACGCGACGACAAATTGAATTTAGACCGATATCCCGCCGCGCCGCCGCCGCCGTCGTCTTCCGTACCCTATATATCAACTATAAAAACACAGGTTTCTATATCATAAGGAAAATGCGACTAAACTTAGCAACATAAAATATGACCTCATCGCTTCGAGCAACAGACGGGGTAATTGAAAAAAAAAAACATAACCAGGAACATATTTTCATCAGAAGTGGAGCGCGCGCGCGTGGCGCCGGACGGAGGGAATATTGCAATCACGGCTCCCCAACGACCCGGTGGTATTTTTCAACGTTTTCACGAATAACTAACTGTAGTCATGTGACAGAATTTCCCACATTTCGTAGAAATTGACTTTAGCTATTTATTTCCGCGTAACGTGTGCTAAACACAACACCTTGCTCTTTTTAAATGTCTCCTTCAACGAAGCTAGTTTGTATAAAACCTGATTTGCATATAAATAGTTTTTCTCAATACAATTTATTTCGTTCAAGCTATTTCAGGGGATCAAAGAACGTGGTCCCATTGAATGTTTTTGTCCCAACCTAACAAGTTGAAAGATGTTTTGTCTGTTTTTTGAAAAGCGGATCTCGTATCACTTTTTTGGAGAAAAGAGAAAAATTTGATGATAGAAATATTTTGTTTTGGAATTTATCTAGACCAATTTGATATATCTGGAGTACAATCATCAGCATTTCAATTTAATTCAAGTATTTTTATTTGTAGTACATAGGCAAGGCAAGGTCAATAAGGCCAGTCTGTTCTTATAAAGAAGAAAGAAATCCAGAAACAATTGGATTCCATTATGGCGTCATCGAACCCTGTTAACAGCTTTTAAAAGCAATTATAATGTAAGTAGGTTAATGGTAATGTGTTCTTAACTGAAAATATTTGAAGCAGGTCAGGTAGGGTAGGTCTTTAAAGCAGCAATAAAAGAAAATTGTTACGACTTTTGCGAACTAAACGCGGGGTTTCAAAGGTTGCAAAAATCAATAACAGTTTGTTCTTTCTTTGAACTTGCCACTGCTATATCATCAACAGCTTATTAATGTTACCACTGCTGGGACACAGGCCTACACTCTTTGAGAGCTATTTTCTATAACTAATGGATTTCACATTTATTCAGTTGCTGTTAGATGGATATTTTTTCTCTTTAGGAAAATTTTATCGCGTCCCGACACTGATTTAACGTCGCACGGGACTGATAAGATTGTTAATACACTTCTGGACACATCTATTGGCCTACCTTGTATTTTCAGTTTCGTTTGGTCCTAGCCAAGATTTTATATTAGGTCGAGCAAAAAGTTTTTATGCAGTTTTGAACCTGGCACATTCACAATTTCATTCAATAGTCTTTTTTTGAATTTCGAACACAGAATTTAAAGAAACAAAAGACAATTTGGAGCCTGTTTGTTGATATCAAACAATCGAATACTAAGAAAACTTGGTTTTATTGGTTTACTTGGATTTAATTCTTGAAAAAGTGATTAATATCTTTGGTTTTGCAACAAACATTACTTATTCTTAACATTAAGGTGAGGTTCTATCAATAATCTTTGAAGAGAGGGTTGCTTATGGCGGTGGCTCATGGACTGTCTGGGGCGGTATATCCGCGAGCGGCAAAACTCAACTTGAGGTTGTTACAGGACCACGACTGCCAACATTAAATGCTGAAAGGTACATTCGTGAGTGCTTAGAACCTCACGTGATACCATACGCGGACTATGTGGGCCCAAATTTCTTTTTTATGCATGATAATGCAAGAGCCCATGCGGCCGGCATCGTCAGGGAATATCTTCGGGATGTGAACATCACAGTTATGGACTGGCCAGCCAGAAGCCCAGACATGAACCCCATTGAGCACATGTAGGACGAGCTAAAAAGACGTGTTAGGGCTCGTCAGCCAGTTGCCCAGACGATGCAGGAGTTGAAAACTGCCATAAAAGAGGAATGGGAGATGATCCCTCAAAATTTCATAGAGCGGTTGATAAACTCTATGCCTAATCGTATGAGAGCTGTGGTAGATGCCCATGGAGACAACTTGCGTTATTAAATTAAACCTTTATTTGATAAAACATGTTTTTTATTCAAAAATCAATTGCCTTTAACAAGGCGCATATCCGACTTGTTAGGCGTAGCTTCATGTCGTATGGTATTCTGAATTCAAATTTAAAACAATACGATCGAAAAAGATGGTAAAATGTATCAGGTTTAAAACTCCATTAACAGTTTTTGTTCAATCTAGCAATCATATTTCGGTAGGCGCCATCGAAACCTAAACTCTAAGGTGGGTCAATAGATGTGTCCAGAAGTGTAATTCAAAATACTTTCTCGACTTTTGTCGCATTTAATTATGCAATTTTCTTATGCTTTTCCTTTACGTTTGTTTTCTTGTGTACACTTTATGGCTCCTGTTAGTATTTGCATAATAATGTATTTCAAAGAAACTTCTTTCATTTGCTTGTAATATAACGTAACGTGTTTGATTATATTTTCTTACATTAGTAGACATGAATTAGTTAAAAGAAAACATCGTAAGGTAAATTCCGACACCATAAAGATTAGCCGAAGTACGCGCTAAGAAAAGTTTGTAGGTCTCAGTCTTAATGAACATGCATATTAATCATTTCTTCACTATATAGACGCTACATGCCTTCGCCCTGCAGTGGGACAATTTTGTCTGAAAAACATTTTTTTCATTAGAAAAATCTAACCGTGAAGAATGCAGCAAGGCAGCTACTCTTAACGTACTTTAACCGAAAGTGTTCATAAAAAATGAGTATCCAACTAGATCCAATTTAAGTAGTTTTATACTCTCTCAGTCATATATTTTATTATGTAATTCTGTTAATTGCAGTACCAGGTGACAAGGCCTTGTTTCATAAAGCTTTACAAAAGTGTACAGTTTTGTTGCCGAGTCTTGTTAAGCTACATGACTCGTACACTGCAGTATCTACTCTTATCTTTTTTATCTCAAATGCCCAGACAATCTTTATGTAAGTTATTTGATATTATACTATAAATATTACTAATAACTATGTGCTAGAAATATGTGTTGTTAATATGAACTCGAAAGAAAAAAATAAAGGCTCAGAAAATTTAGTCTTGAAAGGAATTAGGAGAGGCCTTTGCCAGTGGGACCGTACAGGCTAATAAAAATTAACCTACTTGTTGTAAATCTACACCGATAAATTGCTTTAACTTGAGAAATGGCTCAGGACAACTTAAGATTGTTCTGCAAAGTACTTTAAACGATTCCAATTTATGAACGCGTATACAAATAATATCGTGTTTGTGCTGTTAGCCGTTGAGGTCCATCCGGGAAGAGACGATACTAGCTGCTGAATGAAGTCATGTCTGTCATAAAATGTATTATTACCAGAACCAACGGTTGTTTAAATTTGCAGCTCAATCGGTTTGGGGAGAACTGGTTACAAATTCAGCTGCAAGGTTTTGACCTTAACAAACATATTATATAAAAGCTTATAAAATCGTGCAAAAAGCGCCCATTCGCTTCAAACGAAAAGAGGGCCTGTGTCCCAGTAATACATACTAATTTAAGTTGTATATTTGATTTTTATTGCATTGTAAGTACCACTTTATTTTCGTTTAGCTACTGCCCGCGGCTTCTTTCATGGTGAAACATATCTTATGTCATTCGGTAATAGAATAGCTTACAATCAGTGACTGTATTGCCGCCGTGGTCGAGTGGTTTACCCTGTGTCCCGGTGGTCGTGGGTTCAATTTCCGCGGGAAGCATACTTTGTAAAGATGTTTCCAGTTTGGATAGGACATTGCAGGCTTAAATCACCTGATTGTTTGATGAAAAGATGATTCCGTGCTTCGGAAAGCACGTATAAGCTGGTGGTCTCGGCCGCCAAATGGTGGTCGTCGAACCATGTGTGAGACTTTGACACTAGGGTGTGTGGGGTCGTTAGACCTTACTGCCCACACAGAATCAGTGAGAGTTTTTTTTTATAACAATGACATATGAGTAGTTCTTGGGATCATATCGAAACTTACAAACGTTATAGTGTGATTGTTAAGTCCACCACTAACCAAACTGCAGCTCAATTTAGTATACACGTTACATAAAGCAAGCAGCGTATTACGCCACCGTATTTGTTTACCCAACCGAGACAAAGGGTAAGTTTGGACATCGTAAGTTTTGATCTGCGATACCAACTAGCCGACTCGGGGCTCTCTGGCTGGCCAATTAATGCCAATGTAACTGACAGCTTCGTAATTAAACTTTGGCATCTCGCAAACCTGCTCCAGGATAGTGGTAAATTCAAGAACAAGTTAGTAGTTATTTATTAAAACAATTGTCTGAGTTGATCGCCCGGAAATGTAAAATGTTTTGTCTATGAAACTCGGTTCGAAGAAGTTTAAATTAATGAAAACGGACTTCTACGAGATAGTTGAAGTTACCTTTCTATCTGCTCCATAAAGCTGTTGAATCAGAACTACATCGTAATAAAAATAAAATAATTGTAGTGACTCATTGCTATTCGTTTGTGAAAAGAATAATCGAAATGGCTTTCATCGAAGTTCAAAGCTACACAAAGGGTTTAAACGATATAGGCGAGCATTAAACCCAAGCTCTTAATTAATAATGATAGTGGACAAATTCGTCGACTATTAAAGCCCTTGTAATAATAGTAAGATCTAAACGATGTTGAATGCTTTTTGTAAAATTGTTGACTTCAACCTTTTCAAAATTCACATTTATCCGGTTACAGCGAAATAAAATAAGTGCAATAAAAAATACACGACGATATTGTATGCAGAATTTAAAACATAACTCCGGGAACCCAGTGGGAAATTCTAGATTAACGAGTGGAATAAAACTCAGAGTATTGAAAAATATGTAGTCGACAGTGTAGTAACAGGCCATTTGTATGCTCGGACGAGTACCAATCGCTTTGCGCCGGTGTGAGTGGTTTTCACGGGAAACTATGTATCTAGTACATCGCTATCAGTATTCAACGTTACTGCCATTGATATAGAAATATGGTTCGGGGAAGCTGTTTGTCACAACCGGCCATGACGCTTAGAAATATTTGCAAGGATTTGAGGGTTTGTGGACATTCCATTTCAAATTGATTCGTTTTTCCGTAACGACTTTCAGTACGAGGTAGTTGTTCCGGGTCTGGTAAACTGCCTATCTCGGAACAACTACCTATGCAGACAGTGTATGTAATTTTGGATATCTGAGAGCACACCCACGATACAGAAGAAAATCTAAGAGTGAAAGCAACATATTAAAAAAATGTCTCATTATGGACTATTACTTTGTCCAAGCACCTAGGTATTGTTAACTATTCAGTACCTATTTCATGGCTGGTGAGAATTTGCGAAAATAAATAAGTAAGTAGGTTCAATAAGTATCTAATGTTCCTTCAGGAAAATCATATTATGTTATGTTTATATTCTTCAACAAGTGAAATACTGTGCAAAAATCCTCACAAATTCACAAACTAGCGTTATCTAATGTTATCTACATCTGTGGGCCCATCATTAAAAGCCACAGGGGAATTGAACGCGACCGTTCGGAAATATCGTCGATAATTATGACGTATGCGTGCATAATGCTCGCAGCATTGGCGAGAGCGATCCATAGGGATTCAATGTGTATTGTCATATTTTGACTGTCGTTACGTAAATACTCCGTTATATTATTATAACGACTGTGTAAAATTTACAGTAAAGCGAATTGTAACTTTTCATTTTATAACCCTTTAACAAGCAAACTGACTCTGCTTCACACTGGAGTCAAGGAGACTTGAATTTATTGTCCGAACATCAAAATATCTGTGGCACATAACTTGAGTTAAATAGTTAAAGTCATAAGTCATGAGGAGCTCGTGGCTTAATAAGAACTGCCACTCGGGTCGATCTTTAGGTAAAGCTATGCTTGCCTAGGTCGGTTTGTGGATGGGTGACCGCCCGACATACCGAGTTTCCTCCGTGCCTCGGAAAGCACGTTAAGCTGTTGGTCCCGGCTGCCATATATATATCTTTGGCAGTCGTTACAGGTAGTCAGTGACCTGAAATTCTGACATCCAGTCTTACCAAAGAGTATCGTATTACCTAGTATTAACTGGGTTGTGGAGGTCAGATAGGCAGTCGCTCCATGTAAAATACTGGTACTCAGCTGCATCCGGTTAGACTGGAAGCCGACCCCAACATAGTTGGGAAAAGGCTAGGCAGATGATGATGAGTTAAAGTCATAAGTCAGTCTTAATTCATTAAGTTAAAGTCGCTTTTCTAAAAATTTGGATAGATTTTTTCAAATTTGACGTCTATTAATTAACATCTAAAGGCCCATTTACGTAAGTCAAATTGAAAAAAATCTATCCAAATAGGTACTTAGAAAAGCGACTTTAACTTAATGAATAGAGCTATATAAGATAAAAGAATAGCAATAGTACCGGGCATGGACATTAAAAATAACTGGCGAAATGTGGGTGTACTAGTACTCCCAGATATAGGTAAACAGGCATTGACTTATATACTCGTATTAACGTCGTAAGTAAGTAAGTCGTCGTAGTCGTAAGGACTGGGCGGACGGCATGTTAAAATGACGCCACAAACGTGGTCCCAATAAGGTCTTTCCTAAGTCGAAGTGAACTAGTCCACGATCGGCTCTCTTCGGGTGCGGTCGTAAATTTTATTAAAAGCTTTATTTATGTTCTTTATACCTCGAAAATGCCACGCCGCTTATACAAGGTTACGTTAACGAGCAGACTACATCAATTCTCTGTATGGCGATCGCGTCGAGCAAATGTTCGGACGACCGTATCTTTAGTTTTTATATCAATGTAAACAGGCCTCTGTTTAACCTAATGGTACACATCTGTAGCCACCTGTATCATGCCTGTAACAGGGCCCAACCTTCGGAAATAACAGGTGTGATGTTGTATTATGGGGATATAAGATATACAGACCTACAGAACTAAATGTTCAGTCGTCTATATCTTCAGTATTTATATTAGTATTATATTTCAGGTCAAACCCAAAAGAGAAACCTATGAATGTCAAAATATTGTGTGCAAGTGAACCTCAATTCGACCGCCTCTAAGCTCACTTTGCATCTATACTAATAGATATTATATCCGATTCCAAAACTTCTTTTACTAATAGGGAGCTACGTTATCTGACAGTATAAACCAGTGTAGGCTATACTACTGGTCTGCTGAACATGAGGTCCTGGGATCTGTTCCGGAGTCGGGAAAAGTATTGTTGTGTTTTCCCGTCTAGAATTTCTGAGTAGCAGCCACGGAGTCCGGTTTTGTGCCCGTGTAATATAACAGTATCATCATCGTCTCAGCCTATAATGTTCCCACTGCACTGCATGGACTCAGGCCTCCTCTATATGTGATGGATGGGCTATAATCTACCGCGCGGGGCCAGTGCGGATTGGTAGATGTCACAAGTCTTCGAATTTTTGGTTCTAGGGCATGCCGGTTTCCTCACGATGTTTTCCTTCACCGTTTTGAGAGCGGTGATGTAATAGATTACACAAAGTAATGCGCCTGCCTGGGTTAGAACCCACGACCGTTACGTTCGTAAGTCGTGGCCGCCAGCACTGGGCCACCGCTGCTCTCAAATAGCTTCTCTATAATAGTATATACAGTAATAATATATAGTAATATAATAGTCTCGCCCCCTATTACATAGGACTGATACATAACTGGCGAAATGTAGTTAAACTGTTAGGTATATCTCTGCCTAACCATTCGGGGATTACAGGCGTGATGTTATGTTATGTGTTCTCCTGCCATGATTTTTTACTATAAGGTGAGCGAAGCCGCGGATAATAGTTAGTTTTTGATAATAGGAACAGTTGATTGACACATAACAAAGGCCTAAAGCCGTGTCACAGCTGTTTGTATTGGTTTAATGATTCACCTAATTATCGACTGAGTATGATTTTCCTCGTAGATAATGATACATAATTAATGTATGGGGGTTCCAGCTTTGATTTTGAACGAAAACAAACCGATAACGATAACACTGGCACTGAATGAAAGGTAAATAAACTTACTTAGGTACTTGTTCACTCTTTTATCGGAATTCCACCGAATCAATTCAGGGGTAAACGGACCCTTCACGAAGGTCTTCTGCTTCTTCATCTTTTATTTTATTTTATTATTCAAACTTTTTTGTGTTAAGTTTTCCAAAATTCATCTTATATGCGAAAAAAAAAAAAAAAAAATGCAACACATAATGCATTATGTGTTGCATTTTTTTTTTTTTTTTTTTCAGTCCGTTCGCATGTCTTACATTATATCTAGTTATACAGGGTAGCCTCTAATTGGCTATAGAAACTGTTACAAAAATGTTTGTAATATATTTTAATCTATCGCTGTTGGTTACCTAAATAAATAAAAAAATAAAAAAATAAGCTGCCAACCATGCATTCTGTACATCAAACTTAGTAACTATACGCAAAAAAGATTGCTGGGGAACTATTTTTTTGTGTTGAATATCGCAGTTTATGGTAGGATTCAATATAACGCATCCTTCCTCGGAGTAGCTCGTGGCCTAATAATAACTGCCACTCGGGTTGATCTTTAGCTTTATTTCATGTTTGCCTAGGTTGGTCTGTGGATGGGTGACCACCCATTACATAACGAGTTTCCTCCGTGCCTCGGAAAGCACGTTAACTAACGTTCGCTGCCATATATAGATTTTTGGCAGTCGTTACAGGTAGTCGAAGACCTGAAAGTCTGACAACCAGTCTTACCCAAGGGTATCGTATTACCCAGTATTAACTGGGTTGTGGAGGTCCGATAGGCAGTCGCTCCATTTAAAATACTGGTATTCAGCTGCATCCGGTTAGACTGGAGGTCAACCCCAACTTAGTTGGAAAAAGGCGAGGCCGATGATGATCCTTCCTCGGCACATTCGCACAAGGTCCATGGAGGTATAAAGTAAAGTTACAACCTTCAAAACTTAAGTTAAGTTTGAACTTCAATTTCCATAACTAGAAGGTTCCCAGGTATGGTCCCGAATGAAAAAATATCGCAATGATGGTAAGAACAAGTATTTCGGCTTCGTTGACGGTATTTTACACCCTTTATAATTAAAAAAATGTCAACTTGTAGAAACCTCAGTTTATCTAATACACGTTAATACACCAGATTAAAGGATATGCGGGCTATACTGTCTCCACTGCTAAGACACTTCTCCTTCTCTCCTCTATGAGAGGGAGTGGCTTGTAATTCATCATACTGGCCCAGTTCGTTTGGTCACATGTCTTCGAATATTTGGTTCTAGGATACCTACCCCACCTATTTTTCTTTATTTTTTAACAAAGACATGACTCAACAAATTCTACAAAGTAATGCGGCTGTCTGAGTTCGACTTCAATCTTCTAAATTGTTTATTTACAAAGGTGATGTTCGAGTACAAATTCTAAAAGGAGTAATTAGTAATCTTAGAAGAGTGCAAGCAAGCAAGTGAAGTTTTCTACACTGGAAGAGTTAGTTCTCGAGTAAACCTTCAGAGTATTTTACTATCTCATATTCCTGAGTGGTGTGGGATAGTTAACAGCTGTTAAAGTTTATTTTTTTGTAAACGAGAAGTGTCCTTAGGTCAATTTATTGTTACTTATATCTTATATTAGGTGTTACGGCCGTAGGATAGTTAGATATCATCTTTATCGCGTAGCCCCGTGCCTAAAGTTAAGCTCTCATTCATATTTTATTTTATTTATCGAATTACTATTGAAGATTTTCTAGCAGTCTTTTTCTTTATCATGTGGTCAGTGCATAACCTGGTGCCAGAACTTATATGCTGGTCATATGCCTCTGGCTTAGCTTTACATACCCTCGAGAAATATCGCTCAGGCGGTTCGGATTCCTCACGATATTTTCCTTCACTGAAGCTGTTGCGCCCAGTAACTCTGAGACATTTCTAATGTTCTTTTGAAAACATTAATATTATTTTGAATTTTACAAACCTTATAATTATGTGAATTGGTTTAAGAAGTTTTAAAACAAAAGCTTGTACAACTCGTACAGAATAAAAGTGATTCTTGAAAAAAAAACAGTATCAATTTACCGATATGGTTTGTACGTGGGCGGAGAAACAACAGGAATTGAAAGTTTCACAGAATTTCTGAGTTGACTAATGTATTAAGGAGTGTAAAGATCGCGTGCTGAGCTAATCGGCTTGTCCGGCAGACTTTTAATGCCAGCCCCTAGGTTCTAAGCGTAGCGTGTCTAGCAAACATTTTTTATTACTTTTATTCATAATCTAGGCTTAAACATAAAAGCTCATTAAAAAGTTTTATTAAGAAACGTTTTAAAATTTAATCTATTTTGCGTTATAAATTCTTTATTCAGATTGTTGTTGAAAAGTAAAATAAAAGTTATTTAAGGTTTTCATAAATAGCTTTGTAATTAGGGCCTTAGGCTGTAATTTTGAAAATTGTTTTATTATTTGTAAAACAAAACTATCGCAGTGGTCTATTGAAGCCCAAATCAAAAGACAACTTAATTGCCGTGTTCGTGAGGTCACATTCATGTTATAGTATCCTTATATTATGTTTGTCGGAGGAGACGGTATTCTTCATAATGATGATGATAAGACAGGATGGATATCTCAAAATGACACTCAGTGGTTCTTCAATACAACAGTCTACATTCGTAATCACACCTCGGTTACAAAATAATAACGGATACTCATGACAAACGATCAAATCAACCACATGGAATGCAGTGAGGTTAGTAGGAAACACGACCACGACCAACCGTAGCGCTGTCCGCCATGGAGGTCTCTGCTGGCTCCGACCCCTCAAAATTGGCGAGCGCCTTCTGTCATTCATCAACTGACAGTTGTCGTTGTTAATCGTGCCAGAACTAAACACACCCAAGCACTACTAAAGAGGTTGTGAATTAAAACAACAATAGTTGCTTAACATTCCAGTAGTTCTGTTTCTATCCCCGTTAAGAGACTAGTCTCCGACATGTTAATATATGCCAACCAAAAAAGTAACCGATCGTGACGTAACCAGACAACCTTATCTTAAACGTGATATCCAAATCCTTTTCCCAATGAAGTGTATTCAAAATCATGGTTGATTAACGTGTTTGCAAAATTCTGCCCTCTTGCATCACATATATTATGTAATAATAAAAGTTTTCATACGAAACCCATCAATCAGTTCTGTCCATTTAATAGGCAATAAACGCCCTTGCCCATGAAATTGCCTGTTCGATCACTTTCTGTTTACAAAGTTTATCAGGGAAGTCGCTAATGGGGTGATAAAGTATCATCATTGTCTCGATAACACTTATCGAGATACGGATGGGCTATCATACTACTATATTCGTGAGTGGAAATGAGTAACGCAGTTTAGTCAGTTATGGACGTGTATCTGAGAATTTTTCTCTCATGTGTTTCATGAGCTTTTGTCGCAGTGACAATTATTATTATAGCGACATCAGGTTTTAGTTTAGTCACTGGTGGAGCCTATTTTATAGATATCGAAATTCCACTTATTTGGCTCTCCAAATGAGAGGACTGCAGTTGGTACGGCCTGGTTCATTGGCAAATAAAACGAAAATACTATCTTCAGTAGCAAAGTAAGTTTTAACTTGTTATTATTTTGCTGTAGTATACTATTTTATGTGATTATGCTTCATCAGATTTTGACTTTCAAGAGTAAGTTTCAAATCATATGGTTTCATTGACGTGCGTTGGCGTACTAGTAACAGTAACTGTGGCTACGTAAAAAGCTTTTTATCTTCTTTTTAGTTAATTTTTTACATGTAGCCATCGATGTAAAAGACTCCCTGTATCTATTTACACACTCGATTACACTGGAAACCGACCATATAGTTGGGAAAACGCTAGGTAATTGGACATGATTGGCAACCGATTTCTTATTTTCATTAAAAAAACACTGTTTTGCGTCGAAATTAAATACATACTTACTTTTTAATTAAAATGAGTTTTTTCTTCACTCAGAAACGCATCATGCAGTGGAGGCTGGTTGCGTCTTATGGTCCAAAGCATATTCGCAGCACTGACAGTAGCCAGCTTCATCCTCATACTTCTGATGACCCTCCCGAAGTGGCCACCCTTGACACCCATCGATCGAGAAAGACGCTGCACCACCAATGTTTGTAGAATCGTCTGCAAAGAAGCTCCGTATTTCGACAAATATGAAGAAGACATCATCCAAGCTGTTACGGTAAGCTCAACATTTACTTTTTTATTTCTCTGTTCAGTTGCTACAATTGTAATAGTATCTATTTTGAAGTGCAATAATCCAGCTATTGATAGTTTGCAGTTTCAAAATCTGTATTTAAGTTTAATTTATTTCAATGAAACATCGTTTTGTTACAGGAAGCGGACGAAACTTGCAAATCGGTTTTTCTGACTTTGAACAAACCTATGTTCCCTGAAAACACTATGCCAACACAATGGCTGGCAAGATTACGAAGAAATATCCACGAGTTGACATTAATGAACGGGAATCTGATGAACGTTCCATGTGACGCCTTCATGAGCCAATACTCTGCAACCATTCGAGTGTTAGAGTTCAAAAATTTAGAGCTGAGAAGATGGACGTCAAATAGTCTCGTAGGACTGTCGAGTTTACGACAGCTCTACATCAGGAACAGCACCATCCTTAATGTACCAAGAGATGCTCTGAGATCAGTACATGACACACTGAGGAGGCTCACAATAACTAGCAGTGACCGCTGGGATCCCACAAACGTAACAGGTTCAATATCGTTTCCGAAATTAAGGATTGTAGATTTTTCCTTCAATTATTTTGGCGACGTACTTGGGCAAAGTAGTTTTACTGGACTTCAGGAATGTAGAGATTTGTATCTTAATTCCTGTGGTATAACTTCTATCAATGCAGGAGCATTCGATAACTTACATAGTATCGAAATGATTTTCCTTCATAACAACTATCTTATTACAGTACCTGCGGGACTGTTTAAGAGTGTTATGGCCATCTCATATCCTAAAAATAAACCTAGAATTAATCTACAGGACAATTTGTGGTATTGCAATTGTGCAGCGGATGAAATAAGGCTGTTAACGAACAAGGATATGTTGCTTACTGACCCATATTGTTATACCCCTGAAACCTTTAAAGACAAAACTTTTAGTGAACTTGAAACAAATTGTTCTCAAAAAGATAGTATTTATTATAAAAATCTTGAAACAAATACGGAAAATTACACATACAATGGCGGCGCGAGAAGGGACGAGGTATGGGATGAGTTTTATGACAATGGTATTTGTGGAATTGTTTATTTGAGCAATAACTGCGGTAGTGGTGATATTGCTGTTTTAAACTCGACTATGCGACTGGTTTCGCCAGTGCATGGACACACATGCCCAGAAAATGATTCAATTAGTTTATTTAACCTTCCTACTGTTGGTAAAACTTCAATTAACGCAATGATGCCTAAAACGGACTGGATCAAGTTAACGTATTTCTTAACAACTAATAACTATTCGCTGGTTGAAATAGGTGCTTTGGAACCAAATGAGTATGGCCTTTTATGGTACCAGACTACATGTAAAAATGAAATTTACTGTATAAGCGATATTCCTGCTACTTTCAGGATCTACAACAGAGATGTGAGTGCTAATTATGTATTTTGTCCAATAATACTAAGCACGGGTGAAGTCGATCGTGATAACTGTGTGCATTACGAAAATACAACATTTGATTATGAAAGTGCGTACAATAATCTTTACATTTTATTGTACGTTGGTATCGGGATACTATGTGTTATATTTGGGGCACTTTGCGTTTATACTGTAATTAGACAATACCCTCATCTTCTGAAAGGTAGCAAAAGAATTTTGTTTGTGAAACACAGATCGGTTGATGCTTTAGTTTTGCCTCCAAAAGTTCCTCTAAGGAATGACTGGGTTAATCCGGAGTCAACTCCACATTTTCATCATAAGAAAATTTTCATAATGCCTTCGAATCATATTCCAAACAAATTTAATAGGACTATATCAAGGAGAAGTAGTAAGAGTAGTGCTCCTAGTTACATTTCTGCTCTTCAGCCGACGGAGGACCAGCTCGCTGAATGGCGTATACGTCATCATTTTAATAACGATGGGTCACTCATGTATAATACGATGGATCCCTCTTCGTATTCGTGGGTTTCAAGCGATGATGGTCTGTACCATTCCATCGACATTGATAACAGCGGAATTTACGAGACCATAAAGTAGTTTATTTACGACAGCTTTAACAGGAAATAATTTCCATTTATCACAACACATGCAAGAAATCATTTATCGTTTCAGAAATCATTCAGGCATTCCATTTTTATGTCCATTAGTCTTCACTTCCTTTGAGCTAATTACTATCCATGTGCTGCTTAGTAGGTAACTATTAGCAAGTGCTGCAATATGAATTAGTTATTTTCGGAACATAAGTGTTTTCTTATTTTCCTAAAAATGGTGAATAATGCAATAAATAGAACAATAACATTATTTTATAAAATACTTGAGTACTTCTCGAAACAAGAGTATTCTCCATCTCGCCTTCCGAGTTCGGCGAACAACTAAAATGTAGTCACAGTATATCGGATAGCCGTCAAAGTGAGTGTCCTCGCGGTGAATCAATCTGTTACAGCTGTTTCTGACACTGCGTCCGCAAAGCCGCGCCCGCGCCGGCGCACAGCGCTCGACCTGCATTGTCTTGCCCATTGGACGATTGTTCTATTCCTGGCCACATTTAAAACAACTGTAGGCCTAGGGAAAATCAATTAGCAATCACAAATCACGCGTCAAGCGACCTTGTTTCTTCTGACGTATCAAATGAAAGTGATGTGTCAGAATGTTTCGACGTCAATAAATATGATCCTTGTCTTTTTGTAACTTTATATTTCTTTAAATAAATATATCGAGTTACTTTATTGGTGTAATTTTAAAGATTACGTTTATTGAATAATTGTTTAGCTTTTAGATTTAGATGTAAGATTATTTTATAGTCAATGATAGTCAATTTTAATAAAGGTATTCTAAAAATAAAAAAAATGTTGTATTCATTTAGTACATGACTGTAATTTCACGACTACTACAGTACTATTTTAAGTGGCTAGATAATTAATATCGCGATGGCCACCCGTGGAATTCATTGTACACTATTAATTTAATAAATTGATTATTGCGATTATAATGACTGTATCTTAGCGTCTGCCCGGGCTGATGCCAGAGTACGATTTGTAGGAACTGCGTGAGGTCATCACGTCTTATTGGGCGCCTGAGAGAGTGTCCATGATGGAGTTCTAATTTAAACAAAAATATTTTTTGAAAGAAATGAACTAAGTGGATCTTCGTGGTCACTCTCCCCCTCCCATATCTGTTCTTATATTATGCGATGGAACTAAGTAATATACTTAACATCCCAAGGGCGTATTGCGAGCTATTGAGGCAGGAGAAAGGGCACAGGATTTTAACTTCTTGCCTCGAATTAATTCAGATAATAATAGTTATGTAACTTCTTTATTTAGATCATATTGTTCACATGCATGTAACATGTTCTATTTTTGCAACCTCGTGTAACAGGTAGGTATGCCATAATTGCCCATTAAGGCCTCGGGGCAAGGAGCTCATAATTGATTTCAACCCTTGTCTATCACGCGAAATCCAATGATTTATTTTTGTGGGGTTTCCAAAATTGAACGGTCCACGCAATTCACAGACTTTGTAGTGAGCTGGAGACTTGGTGAATAGCTATTTTCAAGAGGAGGGGGCTATACAGCTTATTGGACTAAGCCACTGAAGCGTTGGTAAGAGCCGGTACGAGCACGCCAGTCCCATAAAGATCGCGCTCATCGGGGAGACCGATGGAGTCTCAACAATCGTGCGTCTGATTGCCATTTTACAAAACAATGCTTTTAAATTAAAATTCAAAAACCCATTTTACAGAACGCAGTAATTTTAAAGTTAAAAACTAGTTTTCATAAAATAATTTCACTTTTAATTAAAAAATATGTATTCGCCTTTTATTTTGTCTGCGAACTTTAATCGCTTCGTTGCCGCGAGCAATTTCGCTTTGTCATTTTGTTTTCTATTGCTACGAATCTAAAGTTAATAACTACCACGTGGGCGACGAACTTTCAAACACGTGTATTTACTCGTAATTTGAATTTATCAGTAGGTATACTTACTTGGCTAGACTATAAAATATGAGCGTAAAATTTACTTTGGAATCTGAGTGTTGCTTTCAAAGTGGCTTAATAGCATTGATATTTATAGGTTGACGACATAGTTCTGGCTTATTTTACCTTACTTATTTGATGTACTAGGTGACTTTCAATATTAGCAGTTTTGATTTTTGCAACTCATCGTGAAATGCATGTGAATGCACATTGGGTTTTTATCGTTATAGCTAATAGAGCTATCAAGCTTACCATGCACCGTAACTACCTTTAGTTAAGTGGGGATTGGTAACTTTAACTAGGTTTGTTTGGTATCGAGCTAATAACTAATTTTCTAGCAAGCTATCTTGCTAGAAAATTCTGAAAAATTGGACCGTGTTCCTTCTAAAAGAATTACAGACCGATTAATATCTTGTCACTGACTACCGCCCATCTCTCATTAGCCACAAGGTCCACTGACCTCAAATTGCATCAGAAAGTACACAATACTACCGGTTACACAAACCATTGAACATATCACTTGTATAAATGAAATCACGACCGCTAACAATAGAACGCCAGGCGAAACGGGTTAGACTGCTGGCAGCAATTGTTTTCCTAGTGCAGAACAATGCACTTGGCAGTGACATTGTCTCCCTTGGCAGCTGGTGATGACATCGTCACCTAGTGATCATCTATCACTCGTGAGAGATGGTTTGCTACAAGTGACGATTAACATTAGACAATTAATCTTTTATTACTTAATTTTTTCATGCGGGTTCATTTTATTTTCAGAATTAAAGGTGTTGATTTGGTTTGACGGCATCGCTTAGTACTTGATCTATGTCTTGCTTTATCTAGTAACTGGAAATAAGTCGTGGGGTTTTAGGTTTTGGATAGAAGGGCAACGTAATTTCATAATATTAGTATAACCGATATGCCAAGAATTCTGCTCAGACGAAAGGATATCACTGAGGATTTTCTACTAAAAAGGATTTTTTTTGTGTAGCATCAAAGAAGCAATGCTCATTTAAAAAAAAATAGGGGTTTGTTATTTATACAAGTTTAGGTTTCAGAATTTGTGACAGGTTTGGCCACACTAAAAACATAGCATAACATGTCCAGCATAACTTGACAATTTAAATTAAAGTCAACTATATTTAAAATAATAATAATACATCATTTGATGAAAACTATCTGAAAGATATCTGAAACTTTTACGAGCTGAAAGTTAATTAAGGAGATCTACTGTCGGTTTTGTTGAAACGTTTTTGCTTTACAACCGTTTTTCCTCCAATATATGAAAACCCATGAGTTTTCAGAACACAGCGTTGGAAGTCAGAAAACATTTTATATGCAGGAATACGTATTAAATGTTTTGTAACTTCCGAAAAAACAACTCAGTAAGAAATATTTCTTTTAACTTAAAAATGGTTTTTTGACCAGCTAATATCATAGATAGATAAGTAAAAAAAATTAGTTTCGTCTTTTGCACCACTATCTTGAATCTTGGAACAGATTCCTTACATTTGTCGCGGTATACCTACTCGTACCTATTGTTTATTTTAGTTTGACTAAAGTGGTCCCACTGCTGTGAAAACTTAAGATTCCGGGATATTTAAAAAAAAAAACTTTGCTGCCCGCCATCTTCACTCAACCATATATTTGAAAGAACCATCTCCTTTTAAAATAAAGATACCTTTGATTCACCCTTTGCATAAATTTAAAGTTCTGAAATTCTGCCTTCACATTTTAAAGTTGAGGAGTTTAATCGTTCCCTAAGGGGTATAAGTAATAAAACTTTAAGTGTTACAGGAGCCCTATTTAAGTATCGACGCAGATACAGATTTCTAGAGCACCCTGGGAGCACTGATATTGGAAAATTTGTAACATTTATGAGAACTTTACAGATGGAGGAACTACTTAAAATTCTAGCTAAGATTGCTGCATAGTAACCGGTATTTTAGCAGAAAATCGCCTAGGAAATTATGATATTTCAGCGCAAGAAGAGAATTATTTAAGCGAATATATTATATATTTTGCAACGATTTTAATAAACAAATAAACCCAATTCTGGGTTAAGTCGCCATTGTGAGTAAGCTATAATTGTGAAATCTGATTCTGATTCTGAAGAAGAATATACGCTTTTTAGCGCTTTCACATGACACCAAAGAATTTAGAGTTTGTTAAGTGTCGCATTGCCTTGGCAAATACATTTGTAAAACTATTATAATAATATAACTATCTGTAAATATAGTCACAACAACATACTAAACAAACATTTTGATTGTATACCAAATTAATTTAATAGTCTTTAAACGATAAACATGTAATGTAAATATTTATATCGTACCTATTTAATAGAAGTTAATAGAACGAACTATGTTCCCACAGTCAACAAGCAACAGCGAACACGCTATAAATAATGCCACGAATATATTTAGTCTATTAATTACTGAGCACCTGTAACAGTGATTAGGGCACGACTAGATGAAACATTAATTGGATGTGGCCAGCCCGATGCGCGCGCGCAATGCCAACTCGCCCAGGCGACGCATGTGACGTCAGCTTTACTATATACGTTACAAGGAAATGCTTAGTAAAATGCCTTTACTAATTTATTGCTTTTTCATGCTTGTTTGTAAGCAGCCTAAGTACATAGTTTTCTTAATAAATGAGTGTGCCAGAAATGGTTAATTTTATTACGATCTGATTGTTGGCCATACCGATTGTAAGTACTTATATTATTGAATTAAGGAATAAATACATTATAACCTACTTGTTACCTTTAAAATAATACGAAGTCGTGGTGGCTGCTGCGGTGGATGCTGCTGCCCTTGCATCACAATATACACCTGCTGTACGAAGATTTGCTAGTGATACAGAGCCAGCGCTATTCCACTCAGACAAGACATGGTGTCTCCGTCGAAGATGCGCACTCAACTCCCACGATAATTGTCACTTCCATGCCGTTTTGCGGATATATAACATCACGGCTGTAATCCCCGAAGGTTTAGGCAGAGGTGTACTCATTATTAAACCCACATTTCGCCAGCTATGTTTTTAAGTCCCATATAATAGCGGGTGAGCCTATTGCCATCAACCGGACACGATTCCAGCCTTCCTGGGTGCTACTGAGAAATTCCTGAAGAAAAAACTCAATAACACTTTGCTCGACCTGGGAATCGTACCCAAGACCTCATTACACCACTAGACCAATGAGGCAGTCAAACAAACTACTATAAATAAGCTTAATTAATTAAAATACATATATCTCATGTACCTACTCGTAGAAGTCGTTCCTCACTTCCTCAGACATATTATCAACAAAGCAAAGTGTTACTAAAAGCGGAGGAAACTAGTTTAAAAGCACCTCTTCCTTCCTTTAATATATGCTTTTGCAAAGGAAATAATTATTAAAGACATTCATGAAAAGCTAACTTCATAACGTAATTCAGTTCTACGGAAGTTAAAACTATGTCACAAGCACGAGTTGCAGTTATTCTTGTTGGTTCTAAAAATAGCTTTTAAGCACCTACTACATGATAATAATTTACTAATCATTATTTCTGTCAGTCACAAAACAAAAAGAAGTGTTCAGATTTCACTAAGATAATATATGAGGAACTTAAAACGTTTCTGGCAGCTCAGCGGTTTTTACTATCGCTTGCAAAGAACTGTATTTATTTTTGGTTAACATAGCAATAAAGAATTCTTGTCATTCTTCCCTGTAATAAATCAGGTAGGTGCAATTACCGGAGTGAATTAAAAGGTACGTTATGAAGCGCGGATAGTTTTAATGTCTTTGATACGATGCTAATTGATGTATGTTACTGTCAATGTTTGAATATAAGTCAATGCACAGATTTTTTGCCATCTCAGATATGTAATTGGAAAAACTGTTAAATGTAAAAAAGTAAAATAGGCTTACAAATTAACTTTCAACATAATTATATAAGGTTTTAGAAACACTAGTATAACCAACCCATAACGATCCTGCAGTTTTGTATGTCAGAATGTTTCTCAGAATCTTGGACCATAATTATTTGCATGTGCTTGAGATGAGAATGCTAATGAGGATGTGTGGTGTTTCGCGAATGTATAAAATAAGAAATAAGTACACAAGAAAGATCTGAAAGTGGCGCCGGTGACTGAAAGGTGGTGTGGAAAATGGCTATCGATGTAATGCAGCGAAATGAGAAAAATGTCGTAAAGAGAGTTTTGAGTGTAAAACAAAATGTGGATGAAAGAGTGTAGAGGAAGACCAAAAAAACCGGCCAAGTCCGAGTCGGACTCGCGCACGAACTGTTCCGTACCATTCATCTATAAAAATTGCGTTTGCTGTATGGGAGTCCCCCTTAAATATTTATTTTATTTTGATTTTAGTATTTGTTGTTATAGCGGCAACAGAAATACATAATTTCAACTATCTAACTATTGCGGTTCTTGAGATATAGCCTGGTGACAGACAGACGGACGGACAGGCAGCGAAGTCTTAGTAATAGGGTCCCTTTGGGTATGGAACCCTAAACACGATGCATGGACTGTGTGAGGATGATTTGGCTAAAAAGGAGGTGATTTTTGAGATGACAAGTAATAAAGAATTATGGAAGAAAAAGACAAAGGATGATAAAGGTAGGAGAATGATGATGATGATGACGTAGCGAACTACAGTTGGTGAAATGAAATTACTATATCTGAAATTGTTATAGTAGTAGTACCAATAGTCATGATTAAAAAATCAAAAGAACTATTATACATTGCAATGATAAAATGTCATATCTGCATGCATTCTGATAAACATATGTGGTGCAAAATGTTACATTATTTATGGCTTTTAATAAATATTTAACAGTTTTGTAATCCGTTCGCGGCTTGTGTAAACTGTTTACGAGCTAGTAAAATTACTGGCACACGTTATTATTATGCTGTACCTTTCAATTTGCAGTGTTTACTCAGCACCTAATAAATTATGCGCAGTGTGATACAATTTTCCACTGTTAGTTAGTTTGTATTACTTGCAAATCAGTTAGAATTGAATTATTGGCTTACAGAAACTTAATCAAAAATACAAGCGAGATTATTTCCATCAAATAAATTTTACAGGATAATTTACTTTAAAAGTATACACATTAAATATTTTAAGAAATCACAAGTTATCTGTGGAAATAAACTTTACTTTATTTCAATTGAATAGGTGAAATATATGGAAAAAGAAACTCAGCAATAATTTTGCAGCTTTTCACTAAATTTGGCAGCATCGGGAGCAACGAAATATGTCACTGTCTGAAAACAGGCGCACCTGCCCCCCCTGCCCCGTCCCTCACCCACCCGCGCTAGCCGTGTTTAGATCACTGCTTATTTACTCGGTTGCATGTGCAATATGATGGCGAAACCACTATTTAATATTGATTTATTAGCATTTTAATGAAGATCAGTAAAAGCTGGAGAAGAAATAACGATAGACACACTTATTCCTAAATGTACAGTATCAACACAACACGTAGGTACTAACTTATAAACTGAAGTAAAAGTGCAGAATTACAGTTTATGATTCTTTAATGGCCCTTTCAGGAGGTCGCTACCCTTAAACATTTTTGAAATTGTGTGTGGAAATTGTATTAAAAAATACAAGATGGCTATATTAGTTGGTGACTATGGGCTCGCTCTAAAAAATAAACCTGCACTGTACCAGAAAAATAAAAACCAAAGCATATGCGAGATTATCATCGAGATTGCTTTGAATTAGTGACAGAGTTATCGTCCTTCTCTAGGTAATCCCCTCTATTAAAATTGTAGCAAGACGCAAAAATAATGAGTCTTAAAAAGGTCTTCAAATCAATAATTATTCAGTTATATCGTATTAATAAGAATGATATCGTAAGAAAGGAGGTGTCTCGTGAGATGACGAGAAACAGAGAAGTATGGAAAAACAAGACATGCTGCGCCGACCCCAAATGAATGATGATCGTATTAATAAAGCTTACAGCGTATGCATTACAATAATCACTGTGAATTACTAGTTTTGACGACCATTGCCGGTGGCAATTTTGTGACCAACACTAGAGTGAAATTACAAGCGAGTATCCAAATTAATTAATACAATAAAATCGTGGTTCGACGCGCTCATTTGTGCGTTAGGCTTAATTATGACTGCCACAGGCCTTGTTAAGTATTATCACATCATTATGGACTTCAGTTTTAGGCTTTGTTGGTTGGACATAATTTTTTCTCTCCTTATCATATTAAATTATTACGACTATTATTTGGATTATGTCATCCATTATTTGTAGTTGGAACGAATTGAAGTATAAACGCACAGAAAACGCACTATCCACTAAAACCTTAAATTTATGAACAAAATATATCTTTGCACAGAAAATAATATAGCTTATTTAAAACACGATTCTATTTCCGGTATAAGTAGGTACTTTTATTACTATTGTTTATAATGAGAAAAGTATTCTACAAATGGCGTGGCAACCGTCCAAGCAGGGTGATATTTTAATTAATGTTTAATTAATAACCAAACGGAATCGATTCGTTGATAGTGAAATACGCATTTGGCATATCGTGCATGATGCACACAGTGCAGTGGACATCCGGCAACTGTACTAATGTATGATGACCTTACAGACAACGGTTAAAAGCATTTTGCGAAGCCAAATTTGTGTGACTCGTTGGTCGGAGTACGGTGTAGAGAACGAAGGCACTGACTGTATCAACCTGGGTGATATTTTCGCGCGCCTCCGCACAGTCGCTCATTCCATTCAGATAAAAGGGCTTGTGTTCCTCTTAGTGTGGTTCACTATAGCGTACGCCTTCGTCCAATTCCTTTAGTTAGAACCCGCGAACCGTAAACAATGGTGAGAGGATTTCTTTTTGTGAATGTGATTTAAGTGGGATAAGTGTATTTTTTTGTTCGTGAATAGTTTTATTAGTTTTGCAAATTAATTTAAAATTTTCTGGTGATTTCAGGACGAACTTCCCCAGGAACAGATCAACAGTGAGTATTTTTTATAAATTCTTAAATAACTTTTAAATATTTTGCTATTAAAAAGTTTACTTGAACTTGAAATTGCTGGTTCAATATTTTTAATATTAAGTACCTATACAATGTTGCATTTAAGTGGTAGTGATAAAGAATATAAAATCTTCTTACAGTCCTCAAGAAGGCTTTCGATGTCTTCGACCAGGAGAAGAAGGGATGCATCGGTACAGTGATGGTGGGCACAATCCTGGGCATGCTGGGGCACCAGGTCAGCGATGAGGCTCTCAAGGAGATCATTGATGAGGTTGACGAAGACGGTCAGTAACTACCTTGCACCATTTTTGCAAGTCTCACGATTATTCAGCATCGGCTCTGCTGTACTTAGTTTAAAACTGTTAAAATTTTTGGTAAATTTAACCAATTACCAAATCTGCTGCTTAGTCCACAAAAACGCAGACTTTAATATTTTTACATATGTTTAGTAAATTATGCCTACCTCTTCAGAAATAACACTTTATACTGTTAAATGTAGGTACTCAGTTCCCAGTTATATCATGTTAATGTTTGAAAAAATTACATCCCGGGATAATGAAGTGAGCCATCGAAACATCTTTTTTTTCCCTGTGTAGTTGTATTTCTAGACCGAAAACCCATCTAAGGGATAATATTCCCATGGAAGGGGCCCGCAAGGGCCGACGCCCGTCAGAGCTGCAGGTTGTTCGCAAGAGATACCGCGGCCTCGACATGAAGGGTTAAGAAGGAACATGGGTGGTTTTTAGTCGGTATTAGACAGTCTGACACTCCCTTTCGCTCTGCCCAAGAGCGGTTATTTGATGATTTTCCAGCCACCCAAAAAAAAAGGGATAATATTCCATGAGATTAACACAAAAGAAAGGTCCACTCAATTTTTTTCAGGTTATGGTATGGTACGATTTAGTGGGTAGACTATTTTGACTCAATATAATTGACGCTCCATGGTTTATTTTTCTAATGCGTTGCTTTAAGTTTAAAACAACGACGATGGTGATTTTGTTTTTCTTGTTTTTTTTCCTTACTGAAATACATTTCAATTCAGAGTAGACATTCATGTCAATTTAATGCAGCTTGTTTTCATAGCAATTTGTTTCTGAGTTATTTAATTCAATTTGACGTTCAAATATATTTCGCACGTAAAAATGCGGAAGTGGATTCCTTCCCGAGGGTCATCGACATTCGATCGTAGCATGAAAAAGTATGAATCTAAAACAAAAAGTTTTATTTCATCCGCAGTCCTGACCTAAGTTATGGATGACTCTTTTCGGTCTAACCGATAATATATAAAATAAACTTAACTAATAGAAAATTCGTGACTATTTTCAGTAAACAAAGAAAATAGGAATAGATAGAGGTGCGTTTTAAAAGCACCTACAACTCTATTTAAATCTTTAGTCTAAATATATGCAAATGCGTGTACCTCGTGTGTCTCTAGGAATATACTAACCTTTCCCCCTCAGTCAACATGATTTGCGTGGGAAACGTAGCAGCTGATACATTCTGTATCTCACCTACATTTCTATTTCAAGATGAAACTGTTCCTCTTGTAATAATATTCTAATCTGGCACCCAGCGTGCTATGAGCACATGTTTGGTTGGAAATGTTTGGTCGATAAAACTGAAACCACTTCCTAAAGGTAAAAATCTTAGAAAGAAATATACTGAATCATGAAAGCATGTTGCTGTTATTAATATTTAATTTACATTTCTAAGTATTTTGCCTGGGAAAAAATCGCTGAAAGTTTCGATGCAATATTTCAAAAATCGTTAGCAGGATAGTAAATATCGATCACTTTCCCCTTTTATGTAGGCATTTATTTAGGTGTTACCTAGTATAAATAAAAATGGGCAGAAATCTTATACACATTCCAATTTTAATTACTCGTACCAAAAAATGTGAAGATCAACTATATTCGTTTCTCAGCTTAGAAAACTAGAACCAGATTTTATCAGTTAAATTATTAGGAACAAGAGTGTTCCTCATGCCAATTTACAACATAGTTGGCGCTCTTAATTACGAAAACATCTTAATTGAACGATCAATAAATAGTTGATTTTTTAATACAAATCATGTGTTTCCATTTGCGTACCATTATGAGACAGTTCAGGAAATGGAATGTTGCTCTATTGTTAGTTAAGAATTTTGTTTGTCTATGCGCGGGAAGGAATGTTGAAAGACATTTTCCAAATTAATGCAGTCTCGGCATTTTGTAATGTTGATAGGTTTGCTAATCAAAATACCAACGTACGGTCAGCAACAGAACATTTCCGAATTTTAATTATTTGATGTACAGGACTCCAACTATATTTTTAACGTTTCTGAAGATTATTCTTTAAAACATTCTTTACTCTTCAATAAATTTGTTAATATAGTAACGAGTAATATATAGTAAGTTTTTATTAAAAAAAATGCTTTGAAACTTTAAGCAGTGTTAATCTACTTTTGATGCTGTCTGTACATTCCTGAAATTACCGTTTCTACACATTATTGTTGGTAAACTTGGGTATTTCAAAACAAAAGGGCCAAGTTGAACAGAACTCGTTATGCGTAGGGGATGATTTGTAGGAATTCATGCGAATTGCCATTATTTCAGGCAGCTTACGTCTGTTACACTGGTTAGACAATCGTCACTTTGTCTTCGAACTTTATTTGAAAAAATATGGTTTTGTTTGCCATGCAATTTAGCGCCATGGATCAAGGTTGAAGATTGATTTTCTTTGTGTTCATCAGAAATATTGTGACTTAAACAGTATTAAGTTATTAAAACAATGTAGAATATGCAAAAAAAAAAGAAACACGAAAATAATTAATTACTGGAAAATTCAAGCTACATCTGCTATTTTGTATGAAAGCCCTCTCCCAAATTCATACTTGAATGAGGTCAGGATCTTTTTGATGACAAGGAGAAGAACCTGTACCTAGTTTGCAGACTACTTCTAACAAAACATTACCTTGAGCAATGCAACAGTAAAAACATCGGTGGCTTCATATTTCAGGCTCTGGTGAGCTGGAGTTCGAAGAGTTCGTGACCCTGGCCTCCAGGTTCATGGTTGAGGAGGACGCTGAAGCGATGCAGCAGGAACTTAAAGAGGCATTCCGGTTATACGACAAAGAAGGTACGGAATGCATGAAATATCATAACAAAGGCAACTAGGTACTCCAATCTCCCCAGGGATGTGCCATAACAGGCGTTATATAGGTGGCTTCGGACAGGTCTCTTAAGAAAAAACGATGCCTGCTCCCATGTGCGTATTTCCCCCGGATCACCGGGGTGGTTTTAGTGTGATAGAAATCTCTCACTCCTCAGTCTTACCAGCCACATTTTGAAGGTTTGCCCAGATATCGAAAAAAATAAAAGGCACAACTAGATGTAAATTGAATTCGCAGGTTGTATCGGTTGTTTCATCGTAGTTACTGACATATTTTACCAAGGCTTCAGCTGAATATTAACTCCCATCGATACCAGAGGAATCATTTAATCTTTTGCAAAACAAAAAGTGATATCCTTATATATAAATATTTTACTTTTCAATATAAACGATAGAAAGCAGTATTCGCTTTTAAATTTTCAATAGATTCCTTTTTCATTTTTTCGTTTGACACGCATTCTCGCGTCTGAAAACGATGATTAGAGTAAAATTGAATTCTACTCAAAGGAAGCTTTTACTGGCACGGGATACAGCTCACGTTTTAAACGTAAAATGCTTATTCTATTGTACTTTTTTTCGCAGTACAATAGGTTTCTATAAAATTTCATATTTTTCTTTCAGAAAGAGTAGTGAATATAAACAAAAATAGATTCTTATACCTAACAAACGGAGTAGAAAGACTACGTTATTAAAGTAAAACAGTGAAATATCTCGTTTGTAACATGATCAAACAAAGACTAGCTTTCCAGCGATTAGATTCAATAGACTGGAACAAATTTAGTGAACAATTTCTTTTAAGATTAATTTTGTTATGAAGATTACAACGACCTTCAGAGTTTTACTTTAACCGCCGTTTGTCCTGAGACAATAGCGTCTGCAATCAATAGAGCTGTGTTTTGTGAAAATGTGCTTGAGGTAATATTAAAAATTAGAACTACGTGTTCAAAAATATTTTTTAAAGTATCTAGAAGTGAATATTTAGTATATAAACATTTTTTTTTTGGTATAACTGCTCTGTTAGTCTCGCGGTCGCAAGCGCGACTACTGAGCATGGGGTCCTGGGTTCGATTCCCGGGTCGGTTTATTGTAGTTACCGGTATGTTCGCTCCTTCCTCAGAAAGCCCGTTAAGCCGTTGGTCTTGTGCCTGATTTCTTTTCGGCATACCGAATTGCCGTTTGAAATGACTACACCTTTCCCCTGGTTAATCTCTGCGAAGATTGGCCGCCGTGACCGACAACGGTCGTGAGGATTATTATTATAAGCAGCTTGTAATGTTCCCACTGTTGGGATACATACCACCTTCCAGAGAGCAGGTTCAAATGCTGGCTGGTTGATGTCACATATCTTAAAAAAAATTATCTATACTGGTTCTAGATTTGGTACATGTTTGGCCAAACACACTTCAATTTCATTCTCAAGCCAAGAATTTGTAATGTCATGATCAATATTGAACAATAGATCAAAAGGGAACGACAAGCAAGATAAACACTAGTGAAAGAATGTCCATCGTTATTGTTATTTAAATACCATTGCACAATTTGGCAATGTCTCTTAGATTTGCAGACGACGAAAACGTGTCATTAATCATATCGTTGACACTCTAATCAGTATCAGGTCAGCCAAACTTTAATTTCTATAAATAACTAGATACGTTATTGTCTTAATCTGGGACCTAAATCATTGACAAATGGCGGAAGAGTCATGTATTTTCACACGCTTTGTATAAAACATGAATAATGTCATCAATTACGTGTATGTTTTACCCGCATAAAAGTACTTCTTTTGTAATGAATAGACAACAAATAACCCTTTCTTGGCAGTCGGGTAAAAACGATCCGTTAGAGACAACATGATCCTTAGAAGGTATATCTGTCCCGGGGATGCGGATACCGTCGGGGCTGCGGGTTGTTCACCCGTTGGGGCTGCGGGTTGTTCACCCGTCGGGGCTGCGGGTTGTTCGAAAGAGATACCGCGGCCTCGGCACAAGGGTTGAGAAGGAATATGGGTGGTTTTTAGCCCGTAGAAGTATGACACTCCCTACCGCTCTGCCCAGAGCGGGAGGAGTCATTTGATGACATCCCACCCCCCCCCAAAAAATAATTTTCTAATCTCTTTTCTTGTACCTGTTGAATGGTTAATCATTTTCCTGCCCTTATCCCATCCTATTTGGGGTCTTCTTCCATTCTTCCCTGTTAGACGTCACGGTGGCATTTACTCCTATCTCATTCATATAATTTCTCACACAATTACCTGTTGAATGCTTGAAAGGGCAAAATTTAAAACTATTTATATAATAGTTTTTTTTTTTATAAAACTTTCAGTTCTCACAGCTGTAGGTATTTTGAGTACGTTGAACATGTTATTTAACTTGGTACTTCGGTATCTAGATACTATTATTTAAATACTGTACACTGTAAATATGCTCTCATTTCATAAGTGTTTTTTTCTATTACACAGGTACAGTAGGTTTTTTCTGGCTCGGTATTTCCGCAATAGATCAAAACTGGCCTATTCATGCGTTACTTCATAACTTCCCTGGTGTTATTGTTCTTGACATTTATGTTCACAAGTTTATCTATTTTCTTATTTGCACGTGTACTATAAATACGATTATCGTTTATCCGACTTGACAGCAACAATAAATACGTTTCCATTCTTTCTTATGCTTCGGATTCATGAGTAGAAAAACGTTAACCTTTCCATAAATTATTTTTGTAAACGCTTTCGTTCATGCAATAACTTTACTCATGTAGGTGGGACGATTATTAGCTACCATTTTAGATATTTATGGGAAAACATTACCCACGTGTATATTATACAGTTGTATGTATTATGTGATAGAAGATTATCCCTGGAATTATACCACCTACACGTGTTTGCCTACGGAAATACGCAAAGTTTTGAACATTTATTCTCTATAAACATGTATTTATTACCGTTACGGTCTTCTATACATTATTAATTTGTTTTAATATTCGGTGTTCAGATGGATATCCTTACCTATCATATAAAATTCAAGTAAGGTCGGAACGGACCAACCAAGGCCAAGACGACGGCGATACGTCATAAATATGAAGTTTAATATTATATTCTATGACCTCATAAATAAATTTCTGAAACCAACTGAACTTTATTAAAAGTAAAAACGAGTTCAAAATTACTCCCCTTTAAGTTGCCCTTCCAATTTAACCTTTTATGTTATCATCAATAAAATAAATTGAGTTTTTTCCAGAGCATTTAGTTCACGAATGTCCCAATAGATTTCAGATCTTATATATTCGGATGTGCCAGCTTTACGTATATCTTTACCTTCATCAATTTATTATGACAGAAGTAGTTTTAGAACAAAGTTCAAAACGTGCTCAACTTAACGAAATCTTAAAATGTGCATCTAGCTGTTCTATGTGGAAAAAAACTACCGTGAAAAACTAATGTGACAAAAATACCTTCATAAATTTATTATTTTACTTTTTCACTGTACGAATTATCTTTTGCCTTTTTACAACACAATAAAGTCACGTTCTTACAAATAATTTTCAATCGAATTGCCTGGTAGCTGGCAGCCGGACTTACTAGTCGAAGGCAGTTCAAATACAATCAGACATCATTTTTCTTTGAACAATGTATTATAATAATATATCATCTTTCGCTACCACCACATTAAGAATTCCCTGTAAAGATAGTAGTGTTTGTGATAAATAAATAACTATATCTCTACTGTCAGTTATGAAGACCATCATATTATAGGCCCTTTCCCACGACGACTTTTTATAGCGATGCCGTCGCGCATTCGCGTCGATATAATCGCGATGCGGTCGCTAGCTGTTTGCCTCGCCCACAACCAGTGGGTGCATAATGGCTATTACAGTAAATACTTGAAATGGTTTTCTTTGTATTCCAGGCAACGGTTTCATTACAACAGGCGTCTTAAGAGAGATCCTCAAAGAGCTGGATGACAAGATCAGCGCAGAAGAGTTAGACATGATGATTGAGGAAATTGACTCTGACGGCTCAGGAACTGTTGACTTCGATGGTATGTATTTTAATACTAAACTACAAGAACATTACTAAAAAAACTAACTGAGTTTTTACAATTAGCAAGTATTTTAAATGAATGAAACCACTTTTTGGAGTTTGTTAGATTGACTAGGTTTTTTATTATCTTCTTGTTTATCTTAATTAATTTAAAGCATATCATACACATTTTCCTTTTGTTTTTTTTACTAAATTACATAATCGCTATTTTATTCCTTGGATAAAGTGTCTTGTAGCAACCAAATATTTTCAAATGTGATACATTGAGTGGATAAGTACATACTGGTAACTAACTAACTAATATTTTGTTTTTATTTCAGTTGAAACACCTACAGTTTATTTTAATTTAATTTCCAAATTTTATAACATCATATTATATTTTCGTATAAAAATAAAAAATACTGATATATTTTTTAATTCATTGTAGAATATTTGAATGCTCCCCGTTAGTTGGCCACGCTAAATTAATTGAGTCGGTTTGTGGTATAAAAATTGGCTTGATTGTTTTGTAAAAATAGTTTAATCATTTGAGTTATTTTATTCATTTAGTTCGTTAATGATTACGGAATACGCACACGGCGTATTTTAAACGAGCAGACGACGCGCAGATGTAGCGCATATACGCGTTTCTAACGAAATTTGAACGGAACCTTGTAACCTAAGCACACGGGGCGATCGTGAAACGCGCGTCCTCAGTGCGCTTACGCGCAGAGGACGTACGTTTCAGCGATCCCAAGCCGACCCTTTGTACGCGCTAAACACGCGCGTTTGAATCTATAAAAAAATCTAGGTGCCTAAAGTCCCAAATCCAACCTACGCGTAATTTTTAATTTCCGTACATAACGAGAGTGAAACCTGGAGCAAAAGCTAGTTGGGTATATAAATAGCTGGAAATGAGGTGTCTATGTAGTTTCCGCTCAGGATTAAATAGGTATCCCTTAATCGTTTTTCATGCTTCAGTTGGGAGGTTCCCACACAATTCTCGATAACACAAATCTACTAAACGTTGAGGGTTTAAATATAGCAGTTGAGATAAGGTTAGTGACAGATTCTTGGCCAAATCTAAAGATAGTTTGCTATTACCGCAACGTTCTCGTTACAGAGTTGAGTTCAGCTGGTTTGTTCATAAATTGATTACAGCGAACTAATTTACGATCAGAAATCACATGTTCTATCTGTTCTGTTCTGGTTTATCGCAAGACTATAAATTATTTCACCAGTAAACAGAACCAAAATAATGTTATATCTAGGAATGTTTGACTTTAGTTAACTTTAAACAATTGTTTTATCATCTTGCGAAATATACGTACCTGATTATTTGGGATGTTTGTGCGTCGTTTGCTCGTTTTAAAACTCTTACAACAAAAAGAAGGTTTTCAATATGGCTATAACAATTCGTGGGTTAATTCGAAATCTGTCATTGCAATTTAGGTTATTTTAGTAGTAGACATACACTTAACTAGAACTATCTTTATTTCCAGAATTCATGGAAGTCATGACGGGCGGCGACGACTAAGCGACTGAATGACCACCTAGGGGTTCTGCTCACCTCAGAATATGAAGGAATATCTTCACGGATATTGACATGATACCAAATTATCATTTGACATGTCTTCGAAAGTTACCTCTATCCAACGTGAACCTTAAACATCTCCATTTATTTAATAACTTATTTATATTATAAATAAATGATTTTGCTAATAAATTATTCATAATTTTGTTGGTGTATTTATTTTTTAATGTATTCAAATTATAGGTACTCCAGCTACTGCTACTTTAACACTGGAAAACTTATAAAATAATTACATATCGTATTGTAAACTTACAGTACCTCAGTACGTAGGCCGTACGGTTCGCACGGCGACGCCCAATCAAGCTATATAAAACCAGTTTATGCAAATATGTCATTGTACGAGTCATCTATACAAAGCGAGGCCATAATATACTGGAAATGTATAGTTGATGTGTCGCCGGTATAACAGTTACACTAAGTTGGTTTTGAATCGTTTTTTAAATATTTATTTTCTATTGAAATGAAAGTCTTTTCAATAATTACTTTATACCATACCTACTCTAAAAAGCTTATTTTATTCACGCAAAACAGTGAATAAAAAGGCCTTTTATTCACTGTTACATTTTGTTTTTATTCACTATTTTGGTGTTTGAATTTGGAACACAAAAATATATCCGGTCTCTATTTCAATGCTTACACAAACTCCTTGCGCTAAGATTCGAAATTCAAAACTCTTTGGTGCAAATAAATTCTCGAGATTTGATTGGTCGATATTTGCGACAAGGAGTTTGGCATTAGATTAAAAACTGTTTTGTGTTCTTTGCTGCCTTTATAGAAAAATAAATATTGTTTCACAAGTTGACCACCCTAATGATAATAATAAGAAAATTACGCTTAATTTCAGTCATTGCTCTAAATTTAATGTCCATTTCAATTAATGTAACAATTCTTATTTCTTGATTAAATTTCTATTTTCGCTTAAATTATGTCTTTTCTCGTAGTCATGATATAAAGTATAGTATGCAACTCCTGAATAAAGTAAGAATTTATATCGAGGGCCATGAATCACTCCCGTCGTTCAGGATTCTAACAGTTGAATCACTCGCTGCGTTCGTGATTCAATCATTAGAATCCTTCACTTGCTCGTGACTCATCTACGGCCCTCGCTTTAAATCCGTCCTTTATTCACTAGTTGCATAATATACTATTCTTTGTGTGAGAAGTTCGATTTTGTCCTCTCTCTTGAGCCCTGACCGGGACTGGTCTACTATTTTTTTTGTATATGTTTCTTTTTCCATGATTTTTAATAAAATGGAAGAAAACTAACAGTAATTTACTAGTTAATTTAACTGATATCAGCAATATTCTAAATTATTTTTTTTTCCTAAACAGTTTTCATCGTTCATATACCGTAATTAAAACGTTTTAAGGGTCACGTAATTTATGTATTATACCAAAAAAAATATTGTGCTTCATATTTTATTTTAAATAACTGGAAGCCATGGGGTGAGGCCTTTGCCCAGCAGTGGAATGATGCAGGCTAACAGTATCAGTATTTTAATTATGACATCAGCCACATATAACATATGTTAGTATGTCTGTAAGACAGTAAAACTATATCGATATTTACTGTAATATTTTCTGAGTAATGAAGTACCTACTCAATACAACACACTGTGATACATTTAATTATTATTCAAAATATTCTGTTCCATCCATTACAAAATTTGTTAAACGCTATTAAGAATTCCCATAAGAAATGCAGCAATGGAAATGTAGTTTTGGGTAATTTATTTTAGGATTGCTTGGTAATAGTTAGTTTCTTAGAAGATAGGTGAGCGCACAGATGGGACGTCTCCATAGGAAGCGTTCAAGCAATTATGACAAGTCTGCAAATGGGTTATAAATATTACAGATGTTTCAAAACGTTCATTCTACAGGAACGATATTAATGATCTTGAAATGTTGCAACTTTCAAGCTTGGAGGAATTTTGAATTGAAAACTTCTTTAGCGGTGTTGTGTACTTTTTTGGGATGGGTAAAAAATGTTAAACTCGAGTCAGATGGTCACGTGTCCTGACCGTAAGACGGCGCAGGTTGCTTGCGCGAATGTGCGTGTGTGTCAAATGTCAAAAAGATTAAATGCCAAATTGATTTTTCTGAGACAAGCTTTTTAATGTAAAATAATTGTAATAGTGTTAATTTTTTTATATAATACAAAATGTCATGTTTCTGTACGTGAGCGCAATAAACCACTATAGTACTTTTATGCTGATAAATAAAGCCATCATCATCATCATCAGCCTATTGCAATCCACTGCTGGATATAGGCCTCTTTAATCTTGCGCCACTCAACTCGATTTTCGGCAACTACATCCAGTTGTTACCAGCCACTCTGCGAAGATCATCGCTCCACCGAGCCTGAGGGCATCCCACCTTACGCTTGCCGATTCGCGGTCTCCACTCAAGAACACGTCTACTCCAACGGGCATCGGTTCTGCGGCTAATGTGGCCGGCCCACTGCCACTTCAGCTGACTTATTTTGTGAGCTACGTCGACAACTCTGGTCCTCTGTCGGATCACCTCATTTCGAACGTGATCCCTGAGAGAGACTCCTAGCATAGCTCGCTCCATAGCTCGCTGAGCGACCTTATATTTATGGACCAACCGTACCGTGAGTGTCCACGTTATAGCCCCGTATGTCATAACAGGCAGGACGCACTGATTGAAGTCCTTAGTCTTTAGGCTCTGCGGAATGCGTGACGAGAATACCCGACGAAGCTTCCCAAAAGCTGCCCAGCCCAGCTGGATTCTTCTATTAGTCTCTCTCTCAAAGTTGTTCTTACCAAACTGCAAAGTTTTCCCTAGGTAAATTCTCGAACAAACTCGAGAGGACCGCCATTGACAACAATAGGTCCTGGGGTTCCGTGTTCGTTGAACATAACCTGGGTTTTGTCCAAGTTCACCCTGAGACCAATGCGCACTGAAGAAACCATTAGGCCATCCAGCATCTGTTGTAAGTCGTGCCACGACTCAGCCAGTATGACGATGTCATCTGCGAATCTCAAGTGCGATATATACTCGCCGTTGATATTAATGCATCCATCATGTTATGCATGCCATCCTTCCCAGTTCAGCGTCTTAAAAACATCCTCCAGTGCGTTTGAGAACAGTTTCGGTGAAATTACATCCCCTTGTCTCACCCCCCTACGCAAGGGAATATGCTTTGTCTGCTGGTTCTGAGTTTGGACGGTCATTGTGGCGTCTTCGTATAGGCTCCTCAGCACTTGGATGTATCGTCAGTCTACTTGGCATCGCTGCAATGACTCCAGAACAGACCAGGTCTCAATAGAGTCAAAAGCCTTCTCATAGTCCACAAATGCAAGACAAAGAGGCCGATTATACTCCTCGGACTTCTGTATAATCTGTCGCACTGTGTGGATGTGGTCTATGGTGCTATACCCTCTTTGAAACCCGGCCTGCTCCGGTGGTTGGAAGTCGTCGAGTCTTCGCGCTAGACGATTCGTGACGACTCTTGAGAACAGCTTATATACGTAGCTAAGGAGCGAGATGAGATTCAACCACAACCCGTTGTTTTTCTTTTAATTGGAATCGCACTGCACATGTAGGATGGAGATGAACGTAAAATGAGCGTTTACTCAGCCAACTCATTAGTGCTGAACTGAATTAAAATTGGTTTATGAATAGAAATAGAACACGATGTTTTATTTCCACTATTTCAAAAACAATAAAAAAAAACGAAGATAGTTTGCGATTTATTATTTTACTTCTGTTTATTTAATGTAGGAATTTGAAAAAAAAAATTGTAAAGTTTGAATCGTCTGGAAAATGTGGATCACTCAAACTCTTGTACTCTGTAAACTAAAACAATATTAAAACGAGAGCAATGTTAGTCAAATTGATTCGATTTTAGAAAGATGATGTTGATTTTATAGAAAGTGGAATTCATCATTTACGCAACGTAGGTATTTATGAAAATGAGTCCAAACGAATATGAGTCGCGTCTTGTCTACCTGACGTTTGATGCTATACACGAGTCCGACAAATAATAATAATAAAATAATAAATCAATTTATTGACACACACAAGTTAGAGAACATACATAGAAGAAAACAATAAGAAAGAGCATTGATAGAAGTTAGAACAGCACATTAGTAGAAGTAACCGTGGGCCCCAAACTAGGCACAGCCTGTATCTTGGTGACCCAATATAGAGATTTAAGGCAGATTGCTTGATTGATTGGCTGATTGAATACCCATGAGCCGTTAACTTTTTTGGGAACTGACATGCTACAACGCCTTTCCTCTATATAATTGCGTTCGCGTCGCATCATTGCTGAGGCTAAGCCATATCTATAGGTTTTAAATTATTTAACTGTCTTTGCGAATTTACCGAGCGATCCGAGAACGATGGTAGCATACAGAGGTGTGCTATCTCAAAGAAGCGATAATATCGGGCTGTGACGAAATTACTATTTACACGTGAATTTAACAATTGGCATTGATCTGAAGATCGGTAATTTCCGGGGATCCCCCGCATTTGTGAATAGTTGTTGTTTGGCATAACCTTTCACCTTCCACAAGATAGGGAATTCCTTACGAAACAAGTATAAGAAAAATTATTAAAACCATCACGTTATCATAAACTGGGCAGTGGTCAGCTTGGGTCAAAACGTAAATCGCCCTGTTTACATTTTGCAGATACCGTATCTGCACTATCTGCCAATGTCAGTTTGGAACACTTATTCGATAGGTGCGGCGGTACACAGTGAAACTAAAATGCTCATACTGTTCTAGAGCTAACGGGCAGAGCGAGCAAGAGAAGATAAGCATATAAGCTCGCTTCGGTGTAAAAATAAAGACTTTTGTTAATTGTTACAAAAATGTTTAGTAAAACGTTGTTTGTCTGTATTATAGTGTTCTTTTTAACCGATTTTTCACGTGAGTGTTGTGTTTAAATATTTATTTATGCTATAACGTTTTGATAATAATACCACCCAAACGTTTAGTCTTATTGTGGAGACTGAAGACTGTCTCAATTTTGTGATCTTTACTGCGTAACAACTTGGACAGCTTCGTTTAGATCCAAGATAGTGTAGGCGGCTGTTGAAATTTTACAGGAAAGGATATGTAGGAGCTCTAGCCCCTTCATATAAAGGGGCTAGAGCTCCTACATATGCCTGTACTGGCACTGTGTTTGGTACCAGTCCAGTCGAGGTAATCTGGTCGCATGTTGGGATATGGTCAAATATTTTTTACAGCGGCTAATCAGACCTGGCATCGGTTTTGAGACAATCAGTTTGGCGACTGCACTTCTTGCCCTGGGAGCTGGTGTTTTACCAGTATATAGTGGTAGTGTTTTGTTCCACAGTGCGTTTTGCTTGATAGAAGTACTGCCTACCAATGAGATTGCATACCTCACAAAGAATTTGACGATACCGATTCCAAGCAATGGACTGCTACGCTGCGTGTCGCGGGTTCGATCCCCGCACGGAACAAATATTTGTATGACCTACAGATAGTTGTTCCGGATCTGGGTATTTGTGTATGTGAGTTTAAATGTTTGTGAACGCACCCACGATACAGGAGAAATTCCTAGTATGGGGCAACGTTTTTTTTTTTAAAATAAAAATAAATAAATAAAATAAAAATATTTGTGAGTACAACTGTACATGTCTGTTGATTCGAATAGGGACGTTTCCTGACTAAAACCCGAAAAGCCACCGGTCCGAACTTATATTAAAAATACCCTTTATCTATTTCAGGAGGGCAGGACGATGTAGAGTTATTCAAAGGTGACTACATTTTCATAGAAGCAGTAAACAGTTTCTACAAAATGCACACGACACCACAGAATTGGTCTGATGCAAAGCAAATGTGTGCTCAAGAAGGAGCCAGCTTGTTCTACCCAGAAAATGAGGACGAACAAAACGCCGTGATGTCCTTTCGAAACACAACCCTTATGTGGGTGTTTCTGGGAATCTCAGACTTAATGACTAAAGGAGTATTTGAGACTATTGACGGTATGTAAAATTATGCATAAAACCAGTAGCTTGATCAATTAATGGTACAGGAAGCAAATGTTTTATTTTTTTATTCTGTACTAATAATGATGCAAAATACTAGTCAATTTAGGCATTGTCATAGCGGTCTGTCATTGTATGACAATATTAAGAAGAAAGAAGTCAAGTGGGTGTTTGTGGGAATCTAACACCTTATGACCGAAAGAACATTTGAGACAATTTATTGACGGTGCGAACAAATATGCGTAAAGCTAGTTTCTTATTCAAAGCCTACCACATAGTCAATCGAAATGTTAAATTTTTATGTGCTAAGCGTGTATTTGTCAGAGGACGCAATTCTATTTTTTAGATATCATGGGATCTAGATATAAACTTTTTTTAGTTTTGGTTCTACTACCACTAAAAGTTTCTTTATAAAAGTTGTAGATAATCTGATTTGCAACAAAAAATGTTAACAATTTTTTTTGCTCGTCAGAAAAATCATAAAAACCATTTGAACCATCCCTTTTTTCAAGGATCACAAACCCTAAAAACTTGGATTTAACTTTAAACTGCCTTTCTTTTTGCGGGGTGGGAAATCATCAAATGACTCCGCCCGCTATGGGCAGAGCGGTAGGGAGTGTCAGACTTCTACTGACTAAAAACATTTTCAGGTAAGGCACTGTCTCAGGTGTACAACAACTGGAAGTCAAATGAGCCGAACAATGTCAACGGTGAAGAAGACTGCGTGGAACAGGACAACGAAGGCAAGATGAACGATGTCAAATGTTCACAAAAGTTTTCATTCATTTGCAAAAAGAGCCTCTCAACACCAGAACGTAATAACAACTGCAATAAATGTAAGTTCGGAGTTTCCTTATAGTGAATTAACTTGTTACGAGGCGTTTAGTCACAAAGGATTTTTGTTTAGATGGACTGACGGACACAAAATGTATGTGGAAAGACTACACCTACATAGGAGCAGTAAACAGTTTCTATAAGATCCACCCGACGTCACAAAATTGGTTAAATGCAAAGCTAGAGTGTGCTCTGGAAGGAGCCAGCTTGTTCTACCCAGAAAATGAAGACGAACAAAATGCCGTGATGTCGTTTCGCAAAACGACCCAGCCTGACGTTAAGTGGACGTTTGTGGGAATCTCAGACCTAACGACTGAAGGAGTATTTGAGACCATTGACGGTGCGTACAATATGCTGTAGTCTAGTACTTTAATTCCTTTAAACTCATCGAAAGACATTTATTAATCGAACTGGTTCAAAAACGCGACGGCTCGCGCGCGCGGCTATTACGTATCTTTTTAAATGTCAGTGGCTATCATAGTGTCCATCGATTAACTGTCAAATGGCTAGAACCTTCACTGGTATAATTTTTTGCAATTAAAACGTCCTGCAAGGAATACGTCAAGTTACCGGTTAGTAGTAGACAGTCCTGCAAATCTGTCTAGATTGCTGTGTGTACCATTGAGGTATTACGTACTAGAGAAGCTATTTCAAACAAAATAATGTGCGCGCACTTGATGACAGCGGGGCAGGTAGGGGGGTCATGTTCTCATAGATTACTATCAATGCGTGCAGGTGCGACATAATGTTATTATTCTGCCTACTTGATGATGTACCTGTGTACTTACTCAGACAATAAATAAAAATGTACTTAAACTATTATAACAATATTGTAATTTCCTTAAATAATTTAAGTTGTGTTAGTTTCTGCAGTTTGTTATAGTAATCCACAGTTGGATCAGTTTTAGCTTCGTGATGCAATCAAATTTTTGTAAACTGAGCTATTTAATTCGAGGCAAAATAATAATAAATTATGGCTCGAATTAAATGGATTCTGTGATTTAATGTTGATGGCTGATTCATTGAATGTTGATTCAAATTTGCAAATACTTCTTTCCTAATTAAATGCTTTAGGATGTTTACGGACATAATATAATTAAAATCATATTTCGAGGCAAGACTTCCACCACTTTGCCGTATTACATTACGTATGTTAGATGTGTGATGTGGAAGTTTATAGTATAGTGAAACTATCAATGCAATCTTCACATTTTAACTTTTTTGTTAATTTTCTTGATACATATGCAAATATTATACAACCTACTATCAATTTTGACTCACATGTAGAGGATTCGTGGTCAAGTATTGAATACGTCGGTAGTGTCTGGTCTGTGCATGCAAATGTTTTATTATTTGACATCCACGTAAAAATGGCCGCCGCGATGACACATTGCAATTGAAAAAATATAATTAAATTATGTGTGTTTTAAAGATAATAGTTATAATTACTGGTAAAAACTCACTCCTTGACTTTTACTTATATTTTTTGGATTATTTCTACAGTATCTAAATGCACACGAAGGTATATTTTAGATAAGAAAACTTCACTCAAATGTCACGTCGCAGCCACCGCTCAGCATAGACTAAATCAGCTGGAGTCCACTAGCTCTAACGTGTGTTACAAAAAAAAATGTGTTGAGTGAGGCATCTCCTCTAGTACGTAGTACATTGTACATCAATGGTGTGTACACGATTTTCGGGTCAATCTACCAAGTCAATAAAAAGTTTTACATAACATTAAAACTCTCTCTGCAATCTTTTAGGGTAGAATTCAAAAACCTTTTTTTTTGTGGATATCTCCATAAAAGCACCCACACTCTCTAAATTTCATGTATCTAGGACCAGCAATTTAAGCCGTACGTTGATATGTCAGTCAATCAGTCAGCTAAAAACTACAAGGTAATTTAACCCTTGCAAAAAGTTCTAATAACAGTTTCCATGTGCCAATGGTCGAAAGAAACTAATAATAACGATTTTAATTTTCAGGGAAACCACTATCTCAGGTGTACAGCAACTGGAAGTCAAATGAGCCGAACGATGTCAACGGTGAAGAGGACTGCGTGGAACAGGACAACGCAGGCAAGATGAATGATGTCAGATGTTCAGAAAAGTTTTCATTCATTTGCAAAAAGAGCCTCTCAACATCAGAACGGAATAACAGTTGCAATAAAGGTAGGTTATTTTGGAGCTTTCTATTGATGATTTAACTTAATGTGTGGCGATTAATCACAATTAACTCATGTTTTCTTAGATGGACAGAAGGGCAAAGAATATACACGAAAAGACTACACCAACATAGAAGCAGTAAACAGTTTCTATAAGATCCACAAAACACCACAGAATTGGTCTGATGCAAAGCAACTGTGCGTTCAGGAAGGAGCCAAGTTGTTTTATCCAGAAAATGAGGACGAACAAAATGCCGTTATGTCGTTTCGAAAAACAACCAAGCCTGACGTCGAGTGGACGTTTGTGGGAATCTCAGACCTTATGACTGAAGGAGTATTTGAGACCATTGACGGTGCGTACAAATATGCTGTAATCTAGTACGGTAATCCCTTAAGTTCATTGAAAGACGACAAAGACGCCGTAAATCGCTTGCAGCGTGAAATTTCACACAAAAGTTTGTTACATAAAGAGACGGATAATAAACGGAAAGGATAGGAAATCTAGAATTGTCTAGTGTAGTTCAAGTTTTACACTTAAATTATTCATTTTATGTCTATACTAGCTCTGTCCGCGGCTTTCAATCATAGTTTTAAAAACTTAGTCAGGAAATATTGTTGTTCCAAAATGAAAAAACTGTTTTTAATAATGCATAAAATTGATACCGGCGGTGAGTATCAATCTAAAGACTTTTGATTTACTTGCCGAATGATGATACAGCCATGCCAGGGACTAATTAATTTCATCGTTATAGTGCTTCATGTTCAGCCATCTTAGGGTTACTGGTAACTTGACGTATTTCTTGCAGGATGTCATAGTAGGGTTAAAGTTTTATATTCATAAGGTTTAAGGCTGTGCTTTGATAATTATGTTAGTCAATTAGTCAGTGAGTCCATTAGGAATAATATTAATAAATAATATTTTGATATGGACAGATTATGTAGAAAATGTTCAGAAGATTATCGTTTCACATTTTCAGGTAAGGCACTGTCTCAGGTGTACAGCAACTGGAAGTCAAATGAGCCGAACAATGTCAACGGTGAAGAAGACTGCGTGGAACAGGACAACGAAGGCAAGATGAACGATGTCAAATGTTCAGAAAAGTTTTCATTCATTTGCAAAAAGAGCCTCCCAACACCAGAACGGAATAACAGCTGCAATAAAAGTGGGTTATTTCGGAAAGACTACACCTACGTAGAAGAAGTTAACAGTTTTTATAAGATCCACGCAGTAGCTCAGAATTGGTCTGATGCAAAGCAAATGTGTGCTCAAGAAGGAGCCAGCTTGTTCTACCCAGAAAATGAGGTGGAACAATACGCCGTGATGTCGTTTCGAAACACAACCATGCCGGACGTTAAGTGGGTATTTGTGGGAATCTCAGACCTTATAACTGAAGGAGTATTTGAGACCATTGACGGTGCGTACACAAAATATATGCTGTAATCTAGTAGGTACTGTAATTCCTCAATTCATTAAAAGACGACACAGACGCCGTAAATCACTGATTCTAGCAGCATTTTTGTTGCGCACTATTGCGCTCGCCACAAGACAATTTTAATTTCACAAATATTTTTTTTTTTCAAATTGATATTGATAAAAATTATAATATTGTTCACTAAATTGTTTATTTCGATTTTACGAATAATCAACTTTTATGAGATGCACGCCTAAATCATCATTCTCGTGCCTTTTTCTCAAATCATTTGGGGTCGGCACAGTATGATTGTGTTCTTCTTCCATACTTCTCTGTTTCTCGTCAAAATAAATAAACCAAAAACAATTTTCATAAAGTAGTCCATGACTTTGTCTTGAATTTCATACCATTTTAAATAGCTGATAAGACAAGGTAGTATTTTGTTTCACTGTATTTTTTTTATGATTTAATGACAAACAAAAAAAATATTGTCAGACAGTTGTCTGATGTAATTTATGTATTTTATCTATGTGGCTCATAGATAAAATACATAAATTACATTATTTTAATACAGTCGTATTAATAAACATGTTTTCATATAGTCCGGTCAATTTAGTCATCCGAGGTTACATTAATTCCCACCCAGCTGAAAATTGATAGCATTGTTCAAAACACCATCATAAATGATATTTGAAAAGTACACATCGATCCGAAAGGTGGAAAAAATATTAATCAGGGTCAAAGGTCACAAAAATCGTTATTTTGCAAATATCTCGTTTCCTATGGATCTCTCGCTATTTTAATTTATGATCAATATTGTAGAGAATTCAATTCTCTACAACCCTTCTTTCAAAAAAAAAATTATACGTTGAATCGTTTTCGAGTTCTGGCGTACTGACTGACTAAATGACTGAATGACTCATCAACGCCCAGCCCAAGCCCTTGGACCAAGAAAACTGAAATTTTCTACAGAGGTTTCCTTTATATAATGTAGAGATGGAATAAGGAAGGATTTTTCGAAATTCAGCCCCTAAGGGAGTTAAATAGGGGATGAAATTTTGTATATGAATCTTAATTTTTGTAGTTTAACTTTAAACCATGAAAGCTGTTTATCATTCTGGTATACGTGTCGTGGGCTATTTTCCGACATATACGCGGATGAAGCTGCGGGCAAAAGCTAGTCATTTTAATTTTCGTTTATCGCCGTGAAGAAATTTTTTGAATCACATGATGTAGGGAATTTCATTCTCTACAATATTGATCATACAAACAAATTACCAGAAACCTATGGGAAATGAGATATTTGTGGATACCTACACAAAAGAACCCACACTGTCAGTCATGTCAGTCAATCAGTCAGCTAAAAATTACAAGGTAATTTAACCCTTGCAAAAAGTTCTAATAACAGTTTCAATGTGACAATGGTCGAAAAAAAGTAATAATAACGATTTTAATTTCCAGGGAAACCACTATCTCAGGTATACAGCAAATGGAAGTCAAATGAGCCGAACAATGTCAACGGTGAAGAGGACTGCGTGGAACAGGACAACGCAGGCAAGATGAATGATGTCAAATGTTCAGAAAAGTTTTCATTCATTTGCAAAAAGAGCCTCTCAACACCAGAACGGAATAACAGTTGCAATAAAAGTAGGTTATTTTGGAGCTTTATATTGATGATTTAACTTAATGTGAGGCGATTAATCACCCTGTCGAGGCTGCGGGATGTCCGCAAGGGATACCGAGGCCTCGACATGAAGGGCGAAGAAGGAACATGGGTGGTTTTTAGTCAGTAGAAGTCTGACACTCCCTCTCGCTCTGCCCAAGAGCGGGAGGGGTTATTTGATGATTTCCCATCCCCCAAAAAAAAAAAAAAAAAGGCGATTAATCACAACTATGTTTTTTAGATGGACAGAAGGACAAAGAATATACTCGAAAAGACTACACCTACATAGAAGCAGTAAACGGTTTCTATAAGATCCACCAAATAGCGCAGAATTGGTCTGATGCAAAGCAACTGTGCGTTCAGGAAGGAGCCAAGTTGTTTTATCCAGAAAATGAGAACGAACAAAATGCCGTTATGTCGTTTCGAAAAACAACCAAGCCTGACGTTGAGTGGACGTTTGTGGGAATCTCAGACCTAATGACTGAAGGCGTATTTGAGACCATTGACGGTGCGTACAAATATGCTGTAACCACTCACACGTGCCGACCACTTTGTCTGCGGCTTCTCACTAGGTAGACTGATGACCTGGTGAAGGTTGCGGGGACCCTCTAGCTTTATAATTCCTTAAATTCATTGAAAGACTATACAGACGCCGTAAATCACTGGCAGCGTGAAATTCCACACATGGGTTTGTTAAACTTACATATACAGTGAAAGATAATAAAAGGAAGGTTATTATTATATAACGCAGTTTGTGTTTGACTAGTAGGCCAGAATTATGAAGAAGCTGTTTGAGCGTGATAGAATAATCAACATACATGTGTAGCTATTTAAATCTCACTATCAAATATTTTATATAATAGTGTATTTTAGTACTTTTCTATTATCATGCATCATGCAATGAAGATAATAAATACTTCTTCATAATTCAGACCTCCTGGTAGTTTGTAAAATTAAATCACAATAACTGTACTGTCGTAAAAATAAAACTAAAAGATTCGGCTTTATTCCGTGACTGTACTTTATAATGAAATAAGGTAGTGGGGCCAATCGACCAGTTCAAAATTTGAATTGGTCGACTTGAAATGCACCCGCGGGTCCCCGCATGCGTGCATGGGTGCATTTCAAGTGGGTCCGATTGACCAAAGACTCGCATCTTACTGACCTACTAATGAGAATCACATTTTTTTAGGCAGAAAACATCCCTGTGTTTTTGTTCTTATTAGGGTAATTAAAAACGTCAACAAAATGATAGAACTCTTTTTAGTAATGCGTTACGTAAATCCACAAACTCTGATTATATATATGCCACGGATCAGTTAAATGTATGCTATTCTTTGTAAAGCAAACACATAAACAAGCGACACAAATATAAACAATACACCCATTGATTTAAGTAACTGTGCCTTAGATAGATTTGCAAGGCACACGTACTTACTCACAGTTAGTTCACGACTTTTGGGTTAATCGACCCAGAGAATTAAATTTAGACATTAAGCCTCATTTGACCCTTTTAGGGTGGAATTTCGAAAAAAGCCTTTCTCTGTGAATACCTACCTACACAAAAGAACGCTCCCTAAAAAAACTATGTCTAGGACCAGCGATTATGGCTGTGCGTTGAGATGTCAGTCAACCAGGACAAGTATGTTTTATATGATGTTGAAAATGTTCAAATAAAAGTCGTTTCTTATTTTCAGGCACGGCACTGTCTCAAGTGTACAGCAACTGGAAGTCAAATGAGCCGAACAATGTCAACGGTGAAGAAGACTGCGTGGAACAGGACAACGAAGGCAAGATGAACGATGTCAAATGTTCAGAAAAGTTTTCATTCATTTGCAAAAAGAGCCTCCCAACACTAGAACGGAATAACAGCTGCAATAAAGGTAAGTTATTTTGGAGTTTTCTATTGGTCAAATAACTCGATTCGTGGCAATTCATTACAACTGAGCAATGTTTTCTCTTAGATGAACAAAAGGACAAAGACTTTATGAGGAAAAGCTATACCTACATAGAAGTAGTAAACAGTTTCTATAAGATCAACACGATAGCACAAAATTGGTCTGATGCAAAGCAACTGTGTGCTCAAGAAGGAGCCAGCTTGTTCTACCCAGAAAATGAGGACGAACAAAACGCCGTGATGTCGTTCCGCAACAGAACCAATCCAGACCTCAAGAGTGTGTTTGTGGGAATGTCAGACCTATTATCTGAAGGAATATTTAACACCATTGACGGTATGTTGAATTATGCATAAAAGTAGTGCCTTGATCAATTAACGGCACTGGAAACAAATGCTGCACTTGTACCTTCGATGTAAACTAGATCTAGCGTTAATAAACCCAAAATGACAAAACGAAATTCTGGTTTATTTAGACATTCCCGTAAGGGCCTTCAACCCTAGTATTAATTATGTGACAAAGTTAGTGAGAAAGAAATTATTTAGATAAAAATCTATTTTACATTTCTAGGTAAGTCAATCTCCGACGTGTACAGTAAATGGAAGTCAGGTGAGCCTAATGATGAAACCGGTGAAGAGGATTGCGTAGAACAGGACAGTGCAGGCGAGATAAGTGTTCGCAAATGTTCCGAAAAGCTCTCTTTCATTTGCAAGAAGAGTGGTCTGCCAACAGAGCGGAACAATAGCACTGATATAGGTAAGTTGAGATGGAGTGGCTGCTCATTTGTTAGTTTTGAAAGTATTCTTTCTAAAGCCTGTCTTTAAATAAAATCTCCACAAAAGAACCATTGTTCTATTATTAAGGGTATTTTTTACACTCTCTATAAGAATATATCACTATTAATATGTGGGAACCCATAATCAAGTAGAACAAAAATATGAAACTTGAAATTGATTAATCGTAGATGTCAAGCAAAAATCCACGACAGTCATCTCTAGAAAAAAAGTGAATATTTCTTCCAACAGACAATCGAATTTCAAAAAAAATTGTTGACACTCCATTAGCACGTTTTATTGTTATACACTATCCACTTAGTCATCTATACAGATCAATGGTAAGACAAAATAAAACTATGTTCGTTTTCGTAGATGGAGAAAAAAATAACAAGGTTACCCGAGAAGACTACACCTACATAAGATCAGTAAACAGTTTCTATAAGATCCACACGATAGCACAGAATTGGTCTGATGCAAAGCAACTGTGTGCTCAAGAAGGAGCCAGTTTGTTCAACCCAGAAAATGAGAACGAACAAAACGCCGTGATGGCGTTTCGCAACAGAACCCATCCAGACCTCATGATTGTGTTTGTGGGAATGTCAGACCTATTATCTGAAGGAGTATTTAACACCATTGACGGTATGTTAAATTGTAATGCATAAATTAGTACCTTGATCAATTAACGGCACAGGAAACAAATATTTAATTTATTTAAATTAACACTTGTCCCTTTGGTGTAAACTAGATCGAGCTTGAATGAAGTTCTATAAATAAAAATCTATTTTACATTTCTAGGTAAGTCAATCTCCGACGTGTACAGTAAATGGAAGTCAGGTGAGCCTAATGATGAAACCGGTGAAGAGGATTGCGTAGAACAGGACAGTGCAGGCGAGATAAGTGTTCGCAAATGTTCCGAAAAGCTCTCTTTCATTTGCAAGAAGAGTGGTCTGCCAACAGAGCCGAACAATAGCACTGATATAGGTAAGTCGAGATGCGACTTTCTATTTATTACTTTTGAGTTTTTTTTAAGCTATTTGGGTAAATTTCATTTTGCCGTTGTTTTTCGGACGTGGTTATTCTCATTGGCACTCCACTATCACGCCTTTTATAATAACACTAACCGTTTTGTCATCATCTAAATAGATTAATGGTAAAATAAAATAAATCACGTTCGTTTTCGTAGATAGAGAGAAAGATAACGAAATTATTCGAAAAGACTTCACCTACATAGAAGCAGTAAACAGTTTCTATAAGATCCACACGATAGCACAGAATTGGTCTGATGCAAAGCAACTGTGTGCTCTGGAAGAAGCCAGCTTGTTCTACCCAGCAAATGAGGACGAACAAAACGCCGTGATGTCGTTTCAAAATACAACCAAGCCGGACGTCAAGAGGGTGTTTGTGGGAATCTCAGACTTAACGACTGAAGGAGTATTTGAGACCATTGACGGTGCGTACAAAATAATATGTTTATTTTAGTTCCGTGAAATAAGTTAAAACCCTTGAAGTTTGTAACAAAATCCGATTCAAACAAATAGGGAAGTAAGCTGACCCTGACTAAGCGTACAGTTTCATGAATTCTGTAATAATTAAATGTATAAGGTAAATTGTAATCTAACTGGTCGGTAATCCTTAATAAATATATCATACTTTTATAATAACTTCACGCAGACTAATGTTATGGACAGCAGCTTATTATAAATAAGGTTCTTTCCCTAGTATTTTTTTAAGAAAGTGTTAAAAACGTTCTAAATATAATTACCTACTCTTAAAATTTTTAGGTAAGTCATTCTCAGACGTGTACAATAACTGGAAGTCAGGTGAGCCAAATGATGAAACCGGTGAAGAAGACTGCGTGGAACAAGACAATACAGGCGCAATGAGTGATAGCAAGTGTTCCGAAAAGCTTTCTTTCATTTGCAAGAAGAGTTTCCTGTCACTAGAGAAGAACAATAACAGCAATATGGGTATGTGGGATGGTTTATACAGAAAACTAGGTAAACCTTCATTCCTGTATGAAAAATAATCACATATGGGGCTCATCTTCTTAGCATTTTCCATATTATATGTTAAGGTCGGTTCCCAGTGTAACAGAATGCAGCGGAATACCAGTATCATACATAGAGCGACTGCCTATCTGACCTCCAATATCCCAGTTAGATTGGACAAAATATTCAATCGCTTGAAACGAGTCAATACCCTTGTAAGGTCAACATTTTTTACTTGTAAAACACCGGTATGAAATTGAGGAAGTAGTAATAAAATATGTATAAAGGTCAACCGTTAAAGTTCACAGTCGCCAGTTAAGTGGTATGAGCAACAGGGTAGTACCGGGGCTGGGCCATATCATTGGGCATCAAGAACATAAGTTCTTGTGATAATGGCAGACCAGACCAGACATTACGTTAAGTGCTGCCTAAAGACTTGTAGGGATATTGTATATTATTCCTACCTGGCTTTACTTTACTTCGATTCCGTGATGCAGAACTTTTAGTTTATGTTAATATGTCTCTTTGTGTGTTATTGTTTGTGTTAATGTCTGAAATGAAATGTTTATTTTTGTTAAATATGTGTCATTTACGTCTACAAGATCTTTTTGTTAATATTTTGCTAAGCCGTTACATTTTTTATGTATTTACTGCAACTCGGCCTTTTACTCGACTGCAAAGAAAGGGTTATTTTAAAACTGAGCTACAGTTAGCGTAAAAATGAATTATTTTTCTTTTTGTAGATGGACAGAAAGACAAAGCATTTTTCCGGAAAGATTACACCTACATAAAATCAGAAAACAGTTTCTATAAGATCCATCCGACACCACAGAAGTGGTCTGATGCACAGCTAGAGTGTGCTCTGGAAGGAGCCCGTTTGTTCTATTCGGAAAATGACGATGAACAAAACGCCGTGATGTCGTTTCGAAACATGACCCAGCCAGACATCAAGAGAATGTTTGTGGGAATCTCAGACTTAACGTCTGAAGGTGTATTTGAGACCATTGACGGTACGTACAAATATGTATAAATCTGAAATTCATTCATATTAATGTTGTGTTAGCACAAATGTGTCCAATACAAGTTTTCGCTTTTCAAATTATAAAATATGAACTTATACAACTATCAAAAGAGGAAAAGGATTACTGCACAATAAAAAACTATTCCACATTATTAGCAGTTAATACCAAAAGTGTTCCTAATTTGTCTGTCCTCGTGCTACGTGGAAAGCCATTAAGTCCTGAAACAGCTGGATGTTCTGAAACAGTGGCAAGAGCTGATATCATTTTGTTCCGTATAAATAGAATTATTAACATTTCTAGGTAGGTCAGTCTCTGATGTGTACAACAAATGGCGGCCAGGTGAGCCGAGGAACAGTGACAATGATGAGAACTGTGTGGAACAGGACGATGCAGGCGAGATGAGCGATTGCAAATGTTCCGAAAAGCTTGCCTTCATTTGCAAGAAGAGTCTCTCGGTACTACAGCGAAACAGTAGCTGCAATGTGGGTAGGTGGTAATGGGGCTTTCGATCGACACTTTTGGTCTTGATGAATTTGGTATTTAAATATTGTTAAAAATTCACGAAAATGTTATGTTATTTCAAATAACCAACAGAAGTAACACAATGTATAAAAAAATTGATAATACCCATAAAATGGCTAAGTTTTAACTGATTTTACATGACTTGCTAGACAAAGATAGCGCTACAAAAAGGGACGTCATATTTTCATGCCGCCATAGTTACGGAGTGCTAATGGCCGTTCCGCGCGACAAGGATAGAAAGTGCCCCACCAAAAACTTCTAAAGCGTGTAGCTACTCCAGTTTTTATTCTGTTAGTTAGTAGTCAAATACCCAATTGTAAGGAATCTGATCAATGGGCTTTTTATATTTATAAATCTTTTGCTATACTAAAAATTACATAGATAACCAAAAACTCGTATTTAAATGTAATCGTACTGGTTTTGATCAATTTATCGATATTAATCGACAGTGATTATAATGCAACTTTACCTATTAGGTTAGTTGTTTACAAAACAATTAATTTTTTTTCAGATTACTCATTTGATGAGAATAGTTTCAAATGTTATAAAGTGCACTCAACTCCATTAGAATGGGCCAGGGCATACGTAGTGTGTCGCTCTGAAGAAGCCCACCTGGCAGTAATCAATAATCGGTTGGAGGGAGATTACCTTGCTAACTTAACGGAGTCGGCATCAAAACAAATAAGCGGAGGGAACCACCAACTGTATAGAGGAATATATCATCTAGGCTTTCATTACAAATTTAGAGAAGGCTGGCAAACAGTGAGAGGTACGTATGCGAGGTTATCGGCTGCCCCGTCGGGACTGCGGGTTGTTCGCAAGAGATACCACGGCCCCGACATGAAGGGCTAAGAAGGAACATGGGTGGTTTTTAGTCAGTAGAAGTCAGACGCTCCCTTTCGCTCTGCCCAGAGCGGGAGGGGTTATTTGATGATTTCCAACCACCCAAAAAAAAAAAAAAAGTTATCGGCTGTGTCAAGTCTGAACTCACTCCAATCTTGAAAGAGGAGTACAAAGACACAACACTAACTTACCTGGCGTCATTTTTTATTGTAGGAACTCCGTTCTATGTAGATGATGATGTCTGGTGGAATAACAACCAGCCAATCATAGACGAGAATGAGCAGTGTGGCTCTATGTTCTACACTGGACGTCTGCACGGAGTCGACTGTGATACGAATAGTTTCTTCATTTGTGAACAAGAACTAGACCGCTCGAATATGTTCGAAGAAATGTTTCAATAAATTTTAACCTAATGAAATAAGTTGTATTCCTTACAAGATTTTATATATTACTTAATAATAATAAAATGTCTATTCGTCATCTCATGTCATCATTATCTATTTCGCAACATGTTGTCAACCATTCACATTTTATACATTACATAAACGATTGAAAATGCATGGATTGGGCAACTTTCTTTTCTTTTATTTTTTTGGTGGTTGGGAAATCGTCAAATGACTCCTCCCGCTCCGCCAATACCTGAGGTGGTTCTCGTTAGACATCTGGATCAAGGGCTTGTTTCAGAAAGCGGTATTTCTGGACACAACTTGTATTATTAGGAGGTTTAAATTTATGAAAAAATTACTGCTACTGATACTGTTAGCCTGTATCATCACTCTGCTGCAGGGCAGAGGCCTCTCCCCATGACTTCCAGTTATTTCGATCTAAGGCCAATGTGAATCACTGGTCGTTGGTCTTGTCCAGATCGTCTCGCCATCTTCTACGAGGTCTACCGCGACGCCTTCTGACTGTGTCAGGGCTCCAAAAAGTGGTTATTTTGGCCCACAGCTCATTGGGCATGCGGCAGACGTGCCCAGTCTAGTCCCACTTCAGCTTAGCGGCTTTTTGAGCAACGTCAGTAATTTGTGTTTTGGAGCGCAGTGTTTTGTTGTGTGCACGGTCGGTTAGTTTGACGCCTAGAATGTTGCGCTCCATTGCACGTTGGCAGACCTTGAGTTTGGATTTTTGTATCTTTGTCAAAGACCAAGTCTGGGATCCATAAGTCAGAATGGGAAGAATGCACATGTCCATGATTTTTCGCTTCAGTGATAAAGGAAGGTCTCCTTTCATGAGTTCTTTTGAAAACTACTTCAAGAGCACTGTTGAAAAGCTTAGGTGAGAGCGGATATGAAAAAATTAAGAAAGGAAATCTAAATTCAATTTATTTTATTTCCTATAAATCTCCAGGGACACTGTCTTTACACTTTTAATAAAACTCAATCAGTGGTTGCAATATACTGGCTTGCGGTAAATCGCACACAAATCATACACACTTCGTTAAGAGCAGTTAACACTTAGCTTCGGGTCCTGGGAATTGGAGTCGACCGCAATACAAACAGTGCTAGACACTACCAACCACGACTCACTGGGCCATGGCCACTATCGGGAATATAAGTGAGTGCTGGTGTGATAATTGTCACACCAGCAAGGTTTCAGCGAACTACTTGAATGTCACAATGTGACGATGTCTCACGCAGTAAATACAACAAATAAATATGATCAACTGCGTCTGAGCTAGGCTAAGGCTGCATTTCAGGTCACAGTTCTCTTCTCAAAGTTATTAGTGGTAAAAAATTGAGTTATCTGACCCCTTAAACCGATGCACTTGTTGGACATTTAAGTTAATCGCTTTTTTGTTATTTACGTTGTGTTTGTGTGTTTTATACATTGTGAGGTGTTTGTGAGGGTTTTGTTGTGGGTGTGTGTGTAGTGGTAGTATTTGTATGGACGGGCGTTGAGGTTATTCCTTAAAATTTTAAGAAGATTCTCAATAGTTTCGGAACAACTATGTATAATCATTTTAAGAATTAATAATATTCTTATACGGTATAGTATGGTTGGGTCTTTCGTTAAATGGGTGTAGAATTAGGTAAAGAAAGAAAAAAAATCTTTGTGACAAGGGCATGACGTGAAATTACAATAAAAATTTTAATGCATTAAACATACACAGAATAACAAATATTTCTAAACACAACATGATGGAACAAAAAAGTTTTAGCTGTAATAGCATGATGCTGCTATGGCGGTATTGTGCCCTTTTAAAATAAGGAGTCATAGTGGTGGAATAGCCGTACCATTACACCTCGTAAATGAAAGTAATGGTAGACGGTAATGGTATAGGTGAGTGGATACGGTAAATTATGGGTTTGGTGGATTTTAAAAGCTGCAGCACTAATGCGGTCCAAGCACTAATAGGAAAGCTGTGTTTGTGGAACTAAAATGTTGTAACGCAAAGATCCCTATTATTTATTGCCCTATCAAAGAATAAAAGAACAGTGTCATTTTTCGAATTTTAACTGGTTCGATCGCCGAATGTGGCAAGCGCATTTCCGATAATCTTTGATTTTTTTATTTTTTTATTTTATTGGGACAAGCCCGCCACACTATTCCCAAACCACTGTAACTCCTGTTAGCCAGAATCAACAGTGGCGACCACAAGAAAAGCGCCGAGACAATGAAGCTCGACGAAGTCCCAGGGAAACGATTTAACTGTCTTGGATCCCGCAACGAAATTAATCAGAAAAGAATAGCGGAGGAGTAGGAAAAATATAATTTCCACTTCCCTACATATCAGCAGGAGACAGAACAGAACAAGGCCAATAGGCATACAGGGACGTATACAACTGGGATAGGCCCAGTTGCCTAGCACCACGGATTGTCATTAATATTACTGGGTCCTAAGTTGTGAGCTGTTATATTTGATTCCAATAATAGGTATGACAAAAATGCTTGAACGCACGGAAATTTGTTCTAGTTTCTACAAGGTCCGTATAGTAAATAACTCCGGATGTAACCCGTACACTATTTAACATAATATTACGTTCATTCTGCCAAAGACTACACTCCCATAAAATGTGATGTGCAGATTGTTCAAATTCGCAGTCAGATGTAGAACATTGACAAAAAGGCGAGTCAACAAGCTTGAAGGAAAATAATTTACTCTTAAAGTTACCATGACCTGTGAGAAATTGGGCAACACAGTGATCCACCTCCAGCCATGTCCAGGCCAGCCGCTCACGAACGGATGGAAAGAACGGATGGAGGTGTCGGCCTTTGATGGAATTATCCCACCTACATTGCCATTCGGACAAAAGTTCCTCCCAGACGTCAGCCTGTGGCTTAAGTAATCTTGCTATTTTAGCACGGTCGCGTTGCGTTAAAAAGTCTGCGTCTGCGGTCTCTCGTGCGCAGTAGTACATTGAAGCACGACGCTGCACTTCAAGATCGACTGGAAGTACCCCTGCCAGAACCGGTAAGGCTTCAGTACTAACCGTCCTATACGCTTTACACAAGAAAATTAAGGCCAACCGCTGGCTTTGAAGCAATTTACGTCGTACCGCTCCTATGGAGGCCCTATCGGCCCAAACTGGTGCCCCGTAGCACATACATAATCTTTGAATGCAATTTTTTTTTTTTTATAAAATAAAAGAAGTTCCTTTGAATATCATTACTTGCTATGTCCATTATTTAGAGTACTTTCACTCCCAGTTAGTTTGACAAATTCCACCCTATATACTACAACGATGGGTTTTGGTTAATTTACATCTATAGAGAGGAGGCCACAATCACAATAAGATGGAAAGAAACATAGCGTTGCTATAGAATGAAAACCACGTATGTCAAAAACGAACTTCTCTCTTCTTTTTTTATGAAAATCGAATGAAAGCCACATATTTTATAACACGGTGAAACCGTGAAACCAATAAATTACTACTAATGCCAAAATAAATATATACTACAAAAACATTGAGGAAATGAAACATTTTTTTTGTTTCCTGTAAAGTTTGGATTCTGGACATACGAGGTTATCATTCTACAGTGACGATAGGCAAGTGTTGAGTTTATGGATTACTTGCCAATATTCCGTCAACATTTTAAAACTTCCACTTAACAGGTTGCCTGAATAAATGCTAATGTTGTCAGCAGCAGCAATAACCTATCAAGTGTAAACTTCCACTACGAAGTTTACACTTGATAGGTTATTCGATTTCCAGTACAAAATGCGGGTTTTATATTACATCTAGGTACGTTCCCACCACTTTGCGCAGCTACTATGAAGTATACAATTATAAGTCTTCTTGTCAATTTTATTGGATTTAAGAAATATTTCAATAAAACAGCTTTCTATAAACACAATGTTTATTAATAGAGTTTTTTTTTAGAAACTTTGCCCCACACATTATAATGATTGAACACAAACGATATAACATTTTTCAACTAAAAAGAGAAAAATGCATAGATAGACAAGACACTCTTTAACAAAGACTTTACAAAGACATCTTAGACCTTTCTTATTTTATATTTATTCAACAAATATTATGTTGTTCATATCAATCCTTACTAATATTATAAATGTGAAAGTAACTCTGTCTGTCTGTCTGTCGCGTTTTCACGCCAAAACTACTGAACCGATTTAAATTAAGTTTGGTACACAAATAGTCTAGACTTCTAGAGCCTGAGAAAGGATATTGGCTACTTTTTAATGGGACAAAGGGGTGTAAGGGGTTGAAAGTGCGGATGAAAAGATTACTTTTGGTCGCCATAACCGACATCCACGCGGACAAAGCCGCGCGCATCAGCTAGTAATGTAATAAACCTCAGTAATATAGTGATATTACTGAGGTTTATTTAGTGATAGTGAGTTTTTTATATAGTGATATTACGATGTGAGCGAAATGCTATGTTAAGTAAACATGCAAAATTAATAAATATTATGCTAAGTTAACATTATTGCAGAATTCTGCAATAATATTTCTAACGGACGACGTTGGACTTGAGTTTTTGATATTTTGTTTCTAATTTCCTTTGTTCGAGCACTTTTTATTATTAGTCACACATTATCACGGTCCTATATTATTATATTTTGAGTATTTTTTTCTGAAAATAAAACTAACTGGAAACATCACAATAACAATGATTTTACTGTTTACTATTTTGAAAATATTCTTACCTGTAATGGAAGAATTGGTAATTTAAATATGAATTTAAACATATCTGAACAAATAAATAAAATTGAAGTGTCTGTTTGTAATTTCAAACAACAGTTTTGTACTGTGCACTGTGGTAATATACGGTATTTACAACAAACAACTTCTTTTGTTGTGTGGCTAATCTCTGAAATAGTTGCACGGCTGGACAGATTTTGGCGGCATTTTACTGGCAGATCATTAATGTTATAAGGAGTAACTTAGCCTACTTTTATTTATTTAAAAAAAACACAGAACCAAAAAAAAAACCCTTAAAATTGTTAACAAAATACAATTCAAATAAATGTAATAGTTATCTTGACCGTGTATGGTCATAGCAACCTATCTCAGCGGACCGCCGCCGTTGACTCAGGACACAAGACAAGATATTATAATACATAAATATGTACGCAGACTCAAATGTTTTTTTACCCTTCCATGAGGCACAGGATCAACGGTTCAACGGTTCATGGCACAGCATCAAGAGAATCCAAGGCATGGGGGTTTCATAACGGCAACTTACAAACAGCGAGATTTATCTGAGAAATAGAAATTCCCATTCACAAAACCTTTAACAACATTTTTTTTTTTCTTTTGGCGGGTGGAAAATCATCAAATACCTAACCCCTCCCGCTCTTGGGCAAAGCGTAAGAGAGTGTCAGACTTCAACTGACTAAAAACCATCCATGTTCCTACTTAGCCCTTCATGTCGAGGCCGCGGTATCTCTTGCGAACAACCCGCAGCCCAGACGGGACCTTTAACAACCTTGGTTAGATTTCCGATCAGAGATTAAAAACCCAGGACCAATCCATCCATACATCGGGAGCTACTGGTAATAAGTACAGAATCAACCAGTTTACACACGATATCAAGAGCATCGTTTATTCTTGCGAAAATGTGATAATACACGACATCGCTATGGAGTTGGAACTGCGCCTTATAAATTATTGAAGCTTCCAAATAATCTGATTGGAACAGACTTAAACCAACTATCTGTAATCTAATTTGTGAGAATTTGGTACAGGGCGTCTCACACAAAATCTATTCGAGGAGTCGGCAGGTAGATAGGCAGGTAGGCAGAGATGTATGTAATTGGGAATTTTCCAAATGTTAAAAGTCTGAAATGAGTTTTTCGAATCTACAATGATTTCCTTGATTATATTGCTAAATCAAAAGACGCTGCTTTTATACAGAATAAACAATATTTGAATATAAATCAGTAATATGATTTATCAGATGAATGAAATGTAAAATAGAACCTTTGATTTATAAAAAAAACCCACATTAATCTAATTCAAAAATATAAATGTAAAGAATGTAAATAATGGGAGAATTCTAGGCAAAGTCAGAGAGAATCTCAAATCTAAAACTTATGAAACTGTGTCGAGTTTGAATGGATAAAACGGACACCAAACCCCGGGTTCTAAGTTTGAAGTTGAGAATTTTACAAACTCTTAGTATTAAATTACTTTAATATTAAATTTTCAATTCCAAAAGAATCACTTTAAGTATATTGCTGAAGTAGAGTTGGATTAGCTGTTGTTGTTGTTTTAGTTGTTGGATTCCCAACTTCAAATTGTTAAGTCATACCGAGGGTTAGGTCAGTTAGTATTGTTATTATTTCTATTCCACGACCAAATAAACATCATGTTATTTTCAGAATATTTTGACTATACCCCATAACCCACTACCGTCGATTACTGGGTTTGGCTACTTCCTTGTGGGCCAAGGAAGTAACACACTTCTTCCATAGAGTACGATTGAGCCGCTAACGGAAATTACGTCATGACTTTGTAGCCCCCCGTTTCCGGCAATCCCATTGACCCGTAATTATAGTCTCATACAGCAAATTGTTTGAGGTTAGGTGGCAAAATTAGACCAATCCAATAACTAGTTTTATAATTAATGTAATGCTTTATAGGATATGTAAGGATTATAGCAGGTGGGGTTCAGTGGTTTGTGTACAAGTATTGTTTGTTCAAAAATATCGATCTATTTGTAGGTAACACTCTCGTTTGGTCTTAGACCAGACAACGCCCTTGGGGATATAAATTACTATTTTAATTATTGCAATAATTAAAAGTTGATAACAGCATGAGGCCTAGTCAAGATTAATACTACCTATTCGCTTTATAAAATCCATCTGAAAACAGAGAGGTTTGTATTTGAGACGGTGAATTGCAGTTTAAATGAACAGACCTAGTGGATTAGTGATACTGACTGATTCACATTCTAAGTTCAACTATCATCATCATTTATCTCAATATTAATAAGTTCAACAAAAATAAGTTCCACTACTAATGTGCTAATTAATCAACTCATCAAAATTAATTTGTCACAAACAATTATATTAATGGTCGTGCGTAAGCATGTGATACAAAAATACAAATTAGTTTATTGTGCCAATTAGGTATTACATTACAATCATGTTAATGTGTTTGGAGCCTCCATTTAGGCAACCAATGCCTGTAATAGAACGCTCCGCTCTTTTTACATCATTGTCGTACACGTCTTATACTAACTAGATTTAATATTATGATGTACAGTGACCTGCAATGTGAGTACATTTTTCTGTAATTATATTTAGCTTATACCTACATACTAATGACGATTGTTATGCAGTTTCGACCAGTGGAAATGTGCATTGAACTTAACATCACACCCGTAATCCCCAAGGGTTAGGCAGTGGTGTACTTACCTAATAGTTCACCCAATTTTCCCCAGTTATGTTAAAGCCACATGTAATAAGGACCATAAACCGGGTACAAATCAGAAATGTGCATTTATTAGCTCGTAATTGGCATCAACATTTGGAGAAATTTGTTGATTGATAGATATGTGACAAATTAGTGACGATGATGTACGGTTGTACTGTGATAAACACGAGCAAATCGGCTGCAAAGAGACGAGCGATTGAGTTTTTGGCCGATTTTGTACCAAAGGATGAAAGAAAGTGGATTAGTTTTGTCACCTCGTGAAGGCACAATTTGTTCAGAGCAAATACCAGTTAGTGATGGCAGACCAAATTGTTACCATGTAAGTAAAGTCTGAATTATGTTGGAACTGGAACGGGAGGCTAAGCGCCTATAGAAAAGAGACGCTTATGCCAAACGGGTGAAGTAGGCTGATGATGGTGAAAATGATGAACACAAATATTGCAATCTTCCCGAATGACTGATTGCCGACAAGAAGCTGATGACGCAAATAATTGCAGATAGGTCACCGACAAACAGACTCGATCCGGTGGCTGTAATCTGTGATCAGCCTTATCAAACGGCCCGTCGAGTACGTTAGAACATTGTTGAGTATGAATGTGCACGTAGTTCCGCTCGGTTATAAATCTGCCAACGGCTAATTATAACTTACTCAATAATTATGGCACTACGCAGTATGTGACAATAAGCTGTAGATATGATCGTTTAATGATAAATTGGGTTGTAACGACAACGATTACGATACGACGAATGAACGATTGTTGGAATCATGGGAATTAGGTTAAAATCAGTATATCGTAGGTAGACACCCAACTACGAAAGGCAAGCTAAGAATGACTTAAACGGTTGTTATTATTAAGCCACGAGCTACACTGTAAATACTTAAAATAGTAATGGGCCTAAATACTCTAGCTAAACACGTTGGTTATCTTTAAAAACAAAAGATTGTGAATTTTAATCTTTATGCTACGGCTGCCGCTTGTCTTAAACCAAGTAAGCATAATATATTTCTTGTTTGTGAGGTACTCGCATGGAAAACATGTATTGAGGGACGCACAGAAGTGTCAGCCAACTATGAATGTATCTATTGTCATTCACAGTATTCAAGCAGTAGCCATTATAGTCGGTTACACATGATTATGTGATACTTTGTTATAGGAACTTGGCACCGGCCTTTTAGAAAACGTTAGTATTTCCGGTTGATTCTAGCTTTAGCGAGGTCATGGTTGTGAAACGGGTCTGCTTAGTGATAAACAGACAGGTAGCAAAAAGTTTTTAAAGGTGCACTAGTTATCTTTACACTTGACCACAACAGTTTTAACATCTATGGTTTTAACTAATGAAAAGTACATTACTATTACCTATTACTAACTAGACTTCCCCGAATCTTCATAAGACTTATAATTATGCTTACAAAAGAATAGGTCTAAAACAGAAAAGTTAAAAGGTAAATTTTTTCACATCTTCAACATTATTTTTACTATTCAAAAAAAGCAAAAAATTGTGCAGAAACAGGTCAGCATGTTTAGCCATAGCTATCATGCGTACACGGCATAACAGATCATTATTATATCGATGGCAACACAGCAAAATGGTTGATAAGAGCAGTTGAAGACAAAGGCTGAAAAATATCTTGACCTACCGGTATCTATCATAGTACAGTCAGCATCAGAAGTAGATTAACACTACACACAGTTTCAAAGCAGGTGTTTTATTAAAATCTTTTTAGATATTACTCGTTACTAACAAGTTATTAAAGAGTAAGGAATATTTTAAAGAATAATCTTCTGAAACATTAAAAATAATAACTGGAGTCCTGTACATCAAATAATTAAAATTCAGAAATGTTCAGCTACTTCTGCTGCTGACCGTACTTACTCAGAGATATTTAATTATAAAAAAAAGATTTGACATACTTTTGTATGACAAAACTGTCAAAACCTTTACTAAGTGATGGCCTAAGTAATCATTAAAGCTCTCTGAGTGCGGCAGTTAGTGGTCATCGAACTAGCCACGGAGTCTGGATTTGTACCCGGTTGATGGCAATAGGCTGGCCCCTTTACATGGGACTTAAAGCATATCTGGTGAAATATGGGTGTACTATTAGGTACAGTACCCGGCGATAAATATTGCACATCGACCTTTGGAAAGAGTTGTATTTTATGCGAAGAATAAAAATAATTATCAAAAGAATCAAATCATAATTTATTGTTTTAACAGCTCCTAATAGATACCGGACTGTTTGTATTTCGTGCGACAGAGATAACGCTCTACGAAGCCGAAATTAGCCGATTATCTCTATCCAAAGGTCGATGTGCAATATTTATCGCCGGGTACTGTACACCTGTGCCTAACTCTTAGGGGAATACAGGCGTGATGTTATATGTATGTTTGTATGTCCCTCTTACACAGGTAAAACTACTTAAGTCTGTGTTAGTGATGTATCACAGTTAATCAAACCCTAGAAACAGGAAGGGAAACCACTAGAAAGCAGGAATCATAACGTAAATACGATTAGAATTTGATATAGTGCAAGACAGTGTCAATGTAGTGTTTATAATGATGATTTATTATTAGATTCACTGAGGGCGGCCCCGTTACTAACATTCGGTGTCACGGTTCAATCATTCCAAGCATCATCCGATTGTGACAGGCAGGTGCCACCAACTCGGCTTATTGATTGACGAACATTAATTATACATGCATAATTATCTAACCTATCTTCATGTTTTTAGTATGAAGGTACTGACTAGCCCATCAGACCTGTACCAGAGAAAGGAGGGACAAAAAAAGATAAAAAACCGCCCAAGTGCATGTTGGACCACGCACAATGTAGGGTTCCGTAGTTATGCCCATCAAAATAATTATGTGAACTTACTAAACTGATTAACCACCCGGCACCCTGCCTACCGTCCCCTTAACCGAAAAAATGTTTGACAGACTCGCAATATTTTTAAGTTATTTGTATATTCATGCCAAATTACAGCTTTCTAGGTGCTAAGAGTCTTTAAGATATAGTGAGGACGGACAAACAGACGGACATGGCGAAACTATAAGGGTTCCATGTTGACTACGGAACCCTAAAAATGTTAAATTCTAACAGAACTCGTTGGTCTAGCAGTCACGGTTGAGACCGCTAGGTTCGAATCCCGGGTTGGGTTTTATAGTATTTATTGAGATTTATACTTACACTTTTACTAATCATCCTCATCTTTCATAAAATGTCCTTTTTACGTCTCATTTCGCGCCTTGGCGACAACTATTTTTGTTGGCAGTCTTATAATCGATCTTATTCGATTTATTAACGTTGTTTTTACTGTTTTAAAATATTAAATCTTATAATTTTTCATTGTTTACTTTTCGTGTGACATAACGTCAGTTGTCAATATGTCATTTACTTTTTCTTTTAATTTGTGTCATAGTTTTTCTTAGTGGTTAGAACTATGAAGGTTACATTTGATTTATATAATTTAATTCATTTTTATTAATATATTAGCTCAAATAATGTAATTTATTGATAATTTCTATTTACTGTAACTTATCTCACGCTTATAAAATTAATTAACACGCTCACAGAAATTCTTTGAGGAAGTTTTTGACTGAATAATACAGGCCGTTTTAAATACAGGCAACTCACAATTTTTGATTTCAAGAACTTAAATTCTGGAAAGAATTAAAAGACAATTGGGTGGAAAAAAACGGAGAGATGGTTTTATAAAAAGGGATTTCTGACGGATGCCCTCGAGTTGAGATCTGGTTTCTGAAGAGGAATCATCACGTCTACAAGTTATTATCTGAGTTCTTAAGAAGAACCATCGCGAAGTACCTCCAAAGTATCCTCCGGGCCTCCCTAAAGGAGTCGCCCGTGATCCTCGCGACGCGAAGTACCTCCAACGTATCCTCCGGGCCTCCCTAAAGGAGTCGCCCGTGATCCTCGCGACGCGAAGTACCTCCAACGTATTCTCCGGGCCTCCCTAAAGGACTTGCCCGTAATCTGCTGGCCAGCCTTCGAGATTTACCTACCCTGGAGCTGTTTTATTCTGTGCAAAGCGTGAGTTAGGAAGGTTCGTGTTTTTATAGATTTATTTGTATTTTTTACCTCTTACCTCTAAATTAAATTCAATTGTTAAATTACTTACCCTCTTTTACTTGTTAGGGGTAAGTAACACGACAGTTTCCATCAGGAACTTCTCAGTAGAATCCAATGAGTCTGGATTAGAGAACGGTTGATGGCACTAGGATCAACTACTATTACATGGGACTTAAACATACATAACTAGAAAAATGTGGACATATCTACTATAAGGTACACCTCTGCCTAACCCTTCGAGGATTACTGGCGTGATGTTCTTATACTACATTGCAGTCACTGTGGCCAAAATCGACTAGATGGCATCATTACATTTTGCAACTAAAGCTGCGTCTATGCAAGGCGAGCCCATCGCGAGCCGAGCACGAGCCGAACACAATTCGTCTAGTGTGGTCTTACAAGCCTCGAACGAGCGCGCTGCGAGCATTTCGTTCGTACTCGGCTGTGCTCCGCCAATTGTTGGTTTTTTTGCGAACCCAAAGGGATTTGACTACGTTCGAGGACAGTGATCGTTGTAGGTTCGTTGTACGTCCACACTTGACGTCGCGAACGACGAAGCTCCGAAGGCTGCGCTCGTGCTCGGCTCATGCTCGGCTCGCCTAGCAAAGACCCAGCTTAAAGTAATGCATTTTCAGCATGTTCCAGAGAAAATTGAAAAATATTGGTAGTGCCATCATAATTACTGTGATTAAACGGGCGTAGCAAAAATAACCCAGGTGATGTGAAAAGGTTATGGAAAATGCCAAACATAATCGCTTTCCAAGTTGTTTCACGTTCGGGTTTTCAGGAATACTAAAAAAGAAGATTATATTCAAACTTCATAACATCACGCCTGTAATCCCCCTAGGGTTAGGCAGAGGTGTACCAAATGGTACACCCACATTTCACCAATTACGAGTAGGTATGTTTAAATATATCGTGGCACAAATTCAAAGTCCGTGGCTTCTACTGGGAAACACAAACCACAAAAACAACTTTTCTTATAACAAAATTGTGCGGGGTCTAACTGTGTTAACCTGTATTCTTAAGATACAAAGGGATAATTAATTTAGCAGATGTTAGCCAGTGAGTCATCCATCTAAGCCGTGACCGCTGTAACGTTACTTGACGCTACTGAATGATAAATGTGTACGCTAGCAAATTAGAGCCTCTCAGCTGCACGTAACTGAATCATCATTAGTTAATTAAGTGAGCACACCTGTCTCTGAAATGATGATTGCAGCCTGTTACAGCAGACTATTCAATTATAGTCACAGTTTAGATACCACGAAACATGAGTATAAGTAAGTACACAAATAAATACGTCGAATTTTAATTAGCAAATACAATTATTATCGTACAGCATCATCATCTGCCTAGCCTTTTCCCAACTATGATGGGGAACTGGGGACTGTAACAACAGTCTAACCAGATGCAGCTGAGTACCAGTATTTTACATGGAGCGACTGCCTATCGGAACATCACAATCCAGTTAATACTGGGTAATACGATACCCTTTGGTAAGACTGGTTGTAAGACTTTCAGGTCATTAACTACATTTCAGTTAATTGTTTGCAACAAGAACAATCAGTATCATCCATACATATGAATAAATTCATCATCATTCTCTTACCCTTATTCCAATTCATTTGGGGTGATGCAGCATGTCTTCTTCGTCCATATTTCTCAGTTTCTCGTAATCTCATGAGACACCTCCTTTCTTTCCATATCATTCTTAACAAAGTCCATCCATCGTTTCTTTGGTCTTTCTCTAATCTTATACCTATCCACATTTATATTCAAAACCTTCGTCACGAAATTTTCCTCATTCCTCCACATCACATGCCCATGCTACGACAACCAATTCCCACACAACATTTCAGTCACCGGCGCCACTTTCAGACTTCCTCTTAAGAAGTCAATTCTCATTTTATCCATTCGCGTAACACCACATATCCCCCTAAGCATTCTCATTTCAGCCACATGCAAATGCCTTTCATTCATCCCGTTTGTGGCCCAACATTCTGATCCATACAAGACAGCAGGTCTAACAATTGTTTTATATTCAATTCAATTCATTTATTTGATTCAGACATACAATATCCATAACTTTGTTAGTAATTACATTTAAAACTATGTTAGTAAACAGATAAATTCATAAAGGACACACAGACTATTACAGACAAATACACACTCACAATACTGAATTTAACATCAAAATGCCATATAAAAATAAAATGAGACAAATTAATACACGTCCCCAAATGTCAATACAATATAAAAAAAACTAAAATGTCCACAATCCTAAATTAAAAAATGAAATAAAATGTTAAATTATATAGGAAATAATGTCACAGATTAATTAGAACATCATGAAAAAAAAAATGCAAAAATATAAAAAAAATAAAAATACGAATATGGGCATATCAAACGTGAAGCGTACTGCATTTCGTTCCACTATTCAATTCTTTTTGACATGTAACTCTACACAATGCCACAATATTGGACAGTCGAAACGTCCAGCCACACCACTGAGAATGCTGTTGCTACTGCCGCGGGTACGCCTAAGCAAGGATGCTGCTCTCTTTCTGAGTATGGCATGAAAGCCATCAATATGAGCGTTTGCAAACATGCCCGACGCACTACAGTACCGTGGCAACCGCATCAGCATCCTAAAGGCATTGTTATACTGTTCTAAATCTTCCCCTTAAGTTTATGAGGGATGCGGGAGTCGCAGATTGTTCCCGTGACCTGCCGCCATTTCATCCATCCCGTGTTAATTCTGAGCTCTATTTCGCCATCGCCTTGCAAGAGTGAACCGAGATACCGGAAGTCGAAGCAGACAGTAAGAAACGCGCCATCTAGCGCTATGACATAAATTATAAAAATTTTACCTATGTGTGAAACGAGTATTTTAAGTTTTGTGCGTGCTTTTGCAAGTAACCGTTAAGTATTCTTGTAGGCTCTTGTCAGATTGTCGATTTTATTATTATGATGTTCCACCATACTCATTTGATAAATAGGTAATTATTTAGATGTAGTTTCCAAAGATTTCTCACCCTAATCATTTAGTCAACGCCGTCGGTTTTTAGCAGGATAAGTTTTTAAAGATAATATTATATGCTGTAGGCATTAAATTGTTTAATCTCCCTCATAGTTTCCGTAGGATTGTAGTTACAAATGAATCAAATTGTCGTTTATGTGCTTAAATTACTCAATCATGTTACATAATTAAATTAGTTCAGGACAGACCCAGATAAATCTTTAACAAATTATTTTTTCTTGTGCTTCATACACAAAGCGACACATCAAGCCTTACATTTCCAGTACAACCTGACCTTGCTTTGTATGAGTTTCTCATACACGACAGATCAGCTTAACTTGGGTTTGCATTGCTTGATTGATCGTCGTGCTTAGGAGCATAGTCCAACTTGTAATAAATTGCTTTATTTACAGTTTTGTCAACAATTCCAAAAAACTATATTTATTCTAAACTTCACTCGGGTTGGAACTGTCACAGAAACAAAAAAACCTTCTCGTTTTTATTACGTACTAGTGATATTGTGTGTGTTGTTTGAGTTCGATCGATTATAATTCATCACAACAATAAAAGGTAACTTTTGGTAGACACACACTGCATGCATGACACGGACTAACATAGAAATCATCTGTCACGTCAAACTGTCTCCAAGAAAATGGGGCCCTGACGTCTGGACAGACAGACGGAGAATTGGTTCCATAAATATTTGGCTTTTCGCAGCAAATTTGTCCTGTTTTTTTACAGCAGGTTATTGTTGTGTGTTTAAATCTTACGAGTTTATAGTTAAGCATATCAAATAAATCAGTAATGCTTTATAATCTGTGTTTGAAACCAGTATTTTAAAAGGGGTGTTTGAAATGGTTACATTACAAGGTCTCACTTTTTAACCTTAGAGAAAATTAAAGCTTATGATGGTAGGTATATCTGAATTATTATGATATCTCAAAATAATTCTACAAACACTAAATCACTCGTATTTTACAATAACATAGCTCTATAGGCTATTGTTTAAATCACAAAAACATTTATTATAATAGAGACATTCCTGGGTGAATAATAACTCCCGCTCGGGTCGATCTTAAGGTTAAACCGCGTTTTTGAAGATAATTTGTAGGAAAATATCACTGTCTACGGTCTATACAAGTACGTGTCAACATAGGTACCTTTTCAGACAGATGATGGGTGATAAAGGTTAAAGGTGATATTTGATCAAAATTCCAATTTTGTAGACTCTTCTACTTTAAAAGATGTATAACACACTATCGGTACAGCATAGGGTAAGATACCCTTAAACGTCGTGATGACAAATGAGCTCAGTTGGCACAGAAAGGTTGGCGATCCCTGAACTATTTCACATAGGCGGAACTACGTCGAACCGGACTTATATAAGCGGCTTACATCTAGATAGATCAAATCAATTCCTGTAAACATTACCTGTTGAGAGTTTCAGTGCGTGTGTGATAAGGAAATAAAATGGTGTGTGCAGTGCCCATAAGGGATTTGTATAAGTTGTGCTGAATTATACAAAATGTGTTACATCAGTTATTATTTACTAATAGTTTTATTTTCTTTCATGCGTGGTGCACAGGAGGAACTTGACAAGGAACAAATTATACGTAAGTTATAATATTAGCTGTTTTATTATAAAATATTTTACGAACAGTCTATCGATCGTAATCTGCATCAATGATTAAGTGAACAAATAGAAAAGGGCTACACAAAGTCAACTATTATTAGCATTTTTATGTCATAAAAAATTACTTACATAAATAATTATGTCGGAAAATTTTAATACTGAACAATTTACTTCAATGCAACTAGTCTCAATCTTCATACTTGTCATTATTTTTTCCTATGTTTACAACAATTTATTTATTATTACTTACGTTTAATATTATTGTTTCTTCATGCAGTTCTGCAGAATGCCTTCGATGCCTTTGACCACGAGAAGAAGGGACGCATCAGCACAGATTTCATCGGAACAATCTTGGAGATGTTGGGTCATGAAGTGGATGAAGACACCCTGAAAGAAATCATTTCTGAAGTCGACACCGCTGGTAAATAAACAGCAATTTTAATAGCAAATATTTTAAAATCATTAATTAATGTGCTAGTAACACAACATAATATACCTACCTATATAATCTATTCTAATATTACAAAGCTGAAGAGTTTGTTTGTTTGTTTGTACGGGGTAAACTCTAGAACTACTGGTTGTAATTGAAAAATTCTTTTAGTGTTGGATAGTCCATTTATCGAGGAAGGCTTTAGGCTATATAACATCACGCTACGATCAATAGGAACGGAGCATAAATGAAAAATGTTGCAAAAACGGGAAAAGATATTCCTTTTTGAGAGCTTCCGTTGCGTGCGCTGCGAAAACGTTTTAAGTTACGTAAATATCATGTATGAAGGAATTGTTCCTCATTTAGAGTTCTAAAAAAAAGTCCGCGACAGCATATGTTTATCTTTAAAGATTAACTCACTGTAACCATTTTTTAATATTAAAATGTTAGGTTAAAAATAATGATATTTTGCGAAGCTTATTTAACCCATATGGTATTAACCACGTAATTGTTGTACCTACGTAATTTCTAAGATTTATATTGTATTTTACCAATTTTAATTTTGAATAAAATTTATTTTTTATTATTATAATCTATTTCAAAATAAATGTGTTTGTTAGCACGGAAATTTAATATAGAATAAATGTGCCTTTTACTCTATAAAGTTTAAACAAATATCTTAGAAGATATCGCAATGTAAAAATATACGGGCGACAAAATAATTAAGCGCGTTGCAGTCATTCGGTCCGGTGCGGTAGGTACGTGGGGATTCTGACCGCTGGGGGCTCCGGAGAAATTCAAATTCAAAATATTTACTGCACCATAATGTTTACAAGTACAAGGTGTTACTGACGTTACTGCATATTAAACAGTAAGAGATACCTATAGTAATTGTTACTTTAATAATATAATCAAAGCCAATCTAAACTAATAGGTATATTATAATATACTTAAAGAGGAAAGGTAAGATTTTTTGTTTGTTACGGGTACGATTTAACTCAATTTAATATGTTGGATAGTCGATTTGTCGAGAAAGGTTAGGTTAGGTTAAAGTATATTATGTGACGCAGACGAAGTTGCGTGGGTCAACTAGTACCTACATAATATATATAATAATATTATAATCGCATAAACGTACCTACTTATGCCTTTTCCCATGGAGGTTAGGTAAAAACAACAGAACGCCACTTGATACAACATTGTAATATAATTGGATTGTCTTGAAACTAACCAAAAAAATATTATAAGTGTCTCTACGACGCCGACGTTGAAATAAATGTTTCAAAGTCTGTTATTTCAAGGCTGCTCATGAATATTCAGTAAGTATGTTTAAGTATCTACTAAACTAAAAGATTTTAAAATCTCGTACATATTGCTGAAATTCCTAAAAAGTATTGAATTTCATCAGTGTGTGACTGACGACTGACAGTTGGGCATAATGAAAAAAAACGTGTTGGGTCGACCCCAAATAACATGGGCTATGGGCAGGAAAAAGAAGAAGAAGCGTGGTAAATTCATATAATCTTACAGGCCGTGTAGCTCGTTCTCTTTGCCTCATTGAAATATAAAAATAAAAGTTGTGTGATGATTTTGTGAAACCTATATTAAAATAATACTCTTACTAGCGGTGGTAGTAGATTCTCTTAGATGACACACCGACCAGGCCCCCAGATTATGTAATACATTTGATCAAAACGACAACCTGTAGATGTTTTTTCATTTAAATTGTACCTTGTCATTTCAACGACAGATGGCGCTAGTGGCGTGTAGTGACGTTACGTTATCAGCTAACCAGTTACTTATTCAGTACATAATAAAGTAACTAGGTGGCGCTATAAACAGATGTCAATACAAAAAATAATTAGAATTGCAAATAAATATTTTGTTTAGTAATTATAATGACATTAAATATTATCTTTTTAAATAATTAAGTAAAATTTTACTAAAAATATTTTAACTTCATTTTAATACACCAGCAAATTAACCAGACAACTTTATGAACATAATCTGTTTCTAATTTTTGTTTTTTAAATAAAACTAAATAAAAAAAATAATAAAAACACCAAAAGTAAACCTCACCGTGACAATGTTTGCACATTGCCGTGACCAGGATTCGAACCTGGGTTACTACGGCCACAACGTAGGGTCCTAACCACTAGACGATCACGGCTACCGAGGCATGTCTACCAAGCTCGAAATTATGAATCACATTCAACAGTGTAACTTATTGATGTTACATAATGACGTCATCGATGTTTACAGGAACTGGCGAGCTACAATTCCAGGATTTCTGCGGGTTAGCTGCTAAATTCTTGACAGAAGAGGAAGATGACGAGGCGATGATCAAGGAGCTCAGAGAAGCCTTCAGGTTATACGACAAGGAAGGTTTGTAAACATGTAGTTAAAAAAATATCAATCTAAATAAATATAGGTGCTTATATAGTATTTCTTTTTAAGAATATTGTCAAAATGAAAATACAAGAACACCTATGAGCTTATAGAACTCATCATTATTTTACCAAGAAATCGCGAAAAACCAACTACTTGACTCTACACTTTGTGTGAGATTTTAACTTTGATCACACAATAAAGTGTAGCGCGGAGTTTCAAGAGGAGGCTTTCGTTCTCTACTTCACAAATGAAACTTTCCCATATGTATCTCAGTGTAGGTACCAACATTTATTAGAGAAAAAACTAATTAATTTTAATTTATATCGTCAGGAAACGGATACATAACGACAGATGTGTTAAAAGAAATCTTCAAGGAGTTAGACAACACCATCTCAGCTGAAGATTTAGACACCATGATTGATGAAATTGACTCTGACGGCTCAGGAACCGTGGACTTTGATGGTAAGCAAACCTTTGGAGTTGAGACAGTTATTCCAATCATCAACTAAGGTAGAATGAGACTTACTGCGGTACTCAGAGAGCTTTAATGATTACTTAAGCCGTCACTTAGTAAAGGTTTGACATACTTTTGTATGACTAAACTGTCAAAACCTTTACTTAGTGATGGCCTAAGTAATCATTAAAGCTCTCTGAGTGCGGCAGTTAGAATTATTGCAAATAGCCAGTGCTCACAGTCATCTGAAATATATTCTCGATCAGATTCGTGATAAACCTACCAAAACCAGTAGGTTTATCACGAATTATTATTGTACTATAAAATACCAAACCTCAATAAACTGTACTTCGGAGAGTGTGCGCAGGAGCTCCACGGGCTGATTCCACCATCTCCCTTCTTCCATCGGGAGACTAGGCGTACTGCAGGCTATCACCCATACCTAGTCGATGTTCCACACATTCGAACGAAGCGCTTTGCTAAGTCCTTTATTATGCGCACAGCCAAGGAGTGGAACTCCCTGCCTGTGTCGGTTTTCCCGAGTTCATATAACCCTAATCTATAAGTCGCGAGTAAATAGGCTTCTTCTGGGTAAGCTCGTTCCATCGTCGACCTCATCTCTGCCCTTAGGGCAAGATTGAGATCAAGAGCAAGCCCATTCCAAGTAAAAAAAAATAAAAAAAATCTGCCACCTCAATAAAATGACGAAGATAAAATTGACCGTTTGGGTTAGGTACTTCAAAAACAATACCTAATCTATACTAATATTATAAAGCTGAAGAGTTTGTTTGTTTGTTTGTTTGTTTGTTTGTTTGTTTGTTTGAACGCGGTAAACTCAGGGACTACTGGTTGGAATAGAAAAAGTCTTTTTGTGTTGGATAGTCCATTTATCGAGGGAGGCTTTAGGCTATATAACATCACGCTACAACCAAAAGGAGCTGAGCATAAATGAAAAATATTGCAAAAACGGGAAAAATATTTCGTTTTTGAGAGCTTCCGTTGCGTGCGCTGCGAAAACGCTATAATTTACGCAAATATTCTGTATGGTGGAATTGTTCCTCTTTAAAAGTTCTAAAAAAAGTCCGCGACAGCATATGTCTATCTTTTAAGATTGACTCACTATAACCTTTTTTTACTATTATAATTTTAGGTTAAAATGAATGATAGTTTGCGAAGCTTATTTAACCCATATGGTATTAATCTATATCTAAATAAATGTGTTTGTTAGCACGGAAATTTAATATAGAATATTTGTGCCCTTTACTTTATACAGTTTAAACAAATACCTTAGAAGATATCGCAATGTAAAAATATCCGCGCAACAAAATAATTACTCTCGCGGCAGTGATTCGTTCGGTCCGGTACGGCAGCCGGCTGACGCGCGTTCCATCGCAATGTAGGCCCCTACGTGGGGATTCTGGCCTCTGGGAAATTCAAATTCAAAATATTTACTGCACCATAATGTTTACAAGTACAAGGTGTTACTGTATATTTATCAGTAAGAGATACCTATAGTAATTCACACTTTAATAAAATCTAAACTAATATTATAAAGAGGAAAGATAAGATTTTTTGTTTGTTACGATTTAACTCAATTTATGTTGATATGATTTGATTTATGTGACGCAGACGAAGTTGCATGGGTCAGCTAGTATATTAATAATCCTTTCGACTTCACCGCAGCCGCAGGTAAAAAAACTTAACAAAACTTCTTTTATTTGTTTCAGAATTCCTTGAAGTAATGACTGGAGAATAATACCTGGACTAGAACTTTAGGATTATTATTAAACAATTTGTAAATAATAGTACAAAATAATATAAGGAAAATTAAATAAGACAACGACGGAACACAATTACAAGGGCTTTTGCCATGGAAACATGTTACAACACCGAGTACAAAGGTCCCGCGAGATATTTATGTGTTTTGAAAACCATAGAACTTATAAGTTTATTAATTAAGACTACATGATATAATATACTGCGCGCAGAGTTTTTAATAAAAGCAATTCCATAAATCGTTGTTTTACATTTATGTATACCTATAATATTATAATCTACTGTTAGATGATTGCCTAGTGACATCTAGTGGCCGATTGTAGAACTATGGACACCCAACAGTTTGATGGAGTTATGTACTATACCTACTAGGTGGCATTATCAGAATGAAAACAGCCCAAAATGTAGATAATAATATACAAGTCTTGTTTAGTATCTGCTCCACAACCGTCGCATAATAAGCAGAAGCTCTTTCCAGACTATATTCATGAGCACATTACTGACAAAGCCGTAATACAACTGCTCTTGCACACGGTGCGTTGCGGTGGCGCCGCGGCATGATTTCACCGCATAAGTACACGGACGCTACGACGTCGTAGACAAACTGAGGTTTTGCCACAAAAACAACTGAGCGGTGCCGCTCCGGTGTGACACACCATGGTGTATTTACTTATAATATGCAGGACGCCAATGCGACACCACTAAATTAAAAAAAGACAACGAATCAGTTTTGGCTGGTGCTGGTGCACCTCTGTATAAGCTTTAGAGTAAATCCGGTATGATGATAAGTTATTATACTTAATTTGTTAACGGGGACAATAAGTTAGTAAATTACATTTTTTTTTTGTAAAGAAGCGTAAGAAAAAGTCGTCAGCAGCCTATAATGTTCCCACTCCAGGGACTCCGGCAGGCCTCCTTGCTCTGAGAGGGAAAAATATAACAGCCTTATATCTGAAGGAACCTTTTACAAACTTACAACAACCAAAGATTATAATATTACTTCATAATTTTTTTATGTATTTACCGGGTATAAACCTGGAAAGTGTAATCATGTTGTAGGTTCGAAGGTACCACGAATAACTATCCCAATATAGAATGAACACAATGCACACAAAAAAACTGTTCAGAATTTGACAAAGACACATTTTGCACAACGCTACTGCCCCCGATAGTTTTTAAGACAGCTACGTTTAATCAGCGAGGACTAAAATTGAATCATTGTTCAAAGAAGAATGGAACTCCATGACGAATTCTGTTTTCTAAACAAAATTAAGTTAGGTATTGACAAAGGTGTTAGATCGGAACAAGCCTCAACGTAACTTGGTTGAATTTCTTCACTAATTGTATAACATTCTGTAGCAATGCTTTTACTTTTGTTGTTTAGCTTTACGACACTGAGGCAATAACTTTAATGCCTACAAGCGTCGTTATTATCCCCTGAATTAGACGTTTTCACATTCTAATAATTTTCACTTTTACTGTTAGTTGGCGTACGCACATCGATTGGAAATCGAGTGCTCGACATAGTGAAGTCCATCGGAGTAGCATGGTTATTTATACCATCATTAAGACTTGGTGGATTTAATATTTGATGGCGTGTAGCCAGAAGTACAATAATATTTAGATGAACATATAAAAGTAAAGTACTAAACTACAGAGTAAGTAGTAGGTATAATTATGAGACGTGGCTTGTAGGTGCAACATCTTTGAAATTGTAGCATACCAGTTAATAACAATAACAAAAGCCACACGATTCAATTGAATTCTTGGCAATCTAGATGACACATTGACAGTTGACTCCCTCTTTGGCCCGAATACAAGTTCCGCTGTCGTGTGAGGCTATAGAGGTCGTGTCAGCCGTAGGGCATTTCAAAGGTCAGTCCGTAGGTACTGGTAGGACTGAGCTGATCATATTTGAAAGCCTGAAGGTCTGTATAAACGTCACTTATGTTTAAGACTGTCTTGCAAACATAATCGACACGTATGGACTTAGCCAATGTCTAGACTAGAGCATATTCAATTTATGAAATTTCCTATCTCTATGTCAAAATAACATAACAAGAAAACCGGTAATACCTGGTAAATTATAAAATAAATTATAATAAACTAATGATATCACAATTTATATAGTTGACCTCTATCTGTAGGATAATGAAGGGAAACTCAACCGTACCTAATAAATTAAGCATGAAAGAAAAGGCCCTGTATGTTGACACCGCATCAATTTTATCATAAGTATAATATTCATAACACTTCCGTTTCATGTCATAAATATTCATACTTGCTAGGTTAAACCAAACACGTAACGCGAGAGATTTAAGAAGAAGTAGCATACATCTAGATTAATGGGTAAAAATCTGATCATCATGAGTCCTACTGGGCAGCAACACTGTTTTTTATTATTATTTGAAATGGGTTTATTTTTGACCTCAATCTTGCCCTAAGGGACGTAGGCAGGGAGTTCCACTCCTTGGCTGTGCGCATAATAAAAGATTTAGCAATGCGCTTTGTTCGAATGTGTGGAACATCGACAAGGTATCGGTGATAACCTGCAGTACGGTAAGGTGGCAGGCCCTAGTCAAGATGGTGGGGTGAGCTGACCTGCTTTGATAAAGAGAGGCCCTTGGAAGCTATGGACTAAGAAAAGTTCTTTTGGGAAAATACACGGGCTTTCAAAAATCAGTTGACAACGCTCAAATCAAGTGCTTGTCATTTTTTCATAGATTTCTGGAGGTTTGCCAGAAAAATGTAGATATCTAGAACACAGTCTACTTCTGATCTTGTTTGCATCATAATTGCAAATGACCAATTGCTTACAATTGCTACGTACGTGACAAGCTAGACTATAGACGCAGCTAAATCTAAAATGTATAAAAAGAGAAACAAATAAGTACTTAGTTTGTGGTTGCCCTCGTTCACGTAGTTATGGTATTTTGTTTTTAGCGCTAATGGTACTGGAATTTAGTGTTTTCACTCGTTTAACGTTTTGTTACTGTAAATATTGGGTGTACTATTGCATCGTCTGACATGTTGAGATATTTTGTAGCGTTTTGACATAGATATTTAAAAAAGAAGATATAGGTACACATTAGTGATTTAGCTAATCCGCTGTAGCTAAAAGCAAGCGTTCTAAGGAACTGTCCTTAACTTTTTGAGTATTTGCTCTTCTTCTAAGCATGTACCGACCTGAAACTATCCTAAAAATAGAATATACTTGTTTTCTACTTTTTTGTTTGCTCACTTTCTGTTGAATTATCATCTGCCGTTACACATTTTTACTCTGGTAAAAACAGTAACCAGTTGTCACGATCTCAAACTACCAAAGCCAACTGTCAAATCCAACCTCATTCCATAATAATCTACGTTTTTTTGGAATGTTGATGGATTATATTAGCTATCTATCTGTCCTGCTGTGCAAGTTGCAAAACGCAAACTCGAAGAAATTAAAGCCCAACAAGATTAATGCTTCATTAACTTCAACGAGCGACTCATATTAGGGCCTGTTTGCGGTCCAAACCCTATCTCAGAAGATTTCTTCCTGCTACTGAATAAGCTCGTGTGATTGATATTCCAAGACGGAAATTGCCTTAAGAACAAATTGTTCATGTAACTTTACAAATTAAGTCGTAATGGATATGTTGTAATGTGTATGTTTAAGGTCGTTACTTAATTAAGGTCGGGTTGTAATTTTTTCTAAGTTTAATAGTGTTGTTTAGACATGTAAAGTTGGGCTAATGATATGCAAGTCGGGTAATAGGATACCTACCTACTGTGTTGTATCTAAAGACTCTCAGGTAAGCCCAGTGGTAGCGGCTTCGACTTACGAATAGTAAGTCGTGGGTTCGAACCCAGGCAGGCGCATTATTTTGCGTAATTTATTTCATCACCACTGCTCTCAAAACGGTGAAGAGAAACATCGTGAAAAACTAGCATGTCATAGATAGAATAAAAAATTCAAAGATATGTGACATCTATTCTACCATCCCGCACTGGCCCCGCGTGGTAGATTATAGCCCATCCTTCTCCTAGAGAGGGGGCCCGAATGTTCAGGTCCCTGCAGTGGGAACATTATAGGCTGATGATGAAGATAAGACATAATGCTATTTTGCAATACGTACGTGTATTTTACACACTCTTATTCTGACTGCGAAATGGAACTGCATTCAATTGTAACCAAGACCTCGTGAAAACGAACGTGTAGGTAATTTGGCGCATTGTTTTAATCTTATATTGATTTGACTACTAAATACACTACTATTAACTTGGGTATTTGAAAATATAGTTTATACCAGTTGTTCATAATCGGTTTTTAAATTGTCGATGACTGGTGGGTGATACCTGAAAACTACCTCCCTGTACGCTATCAGTCTAGATATTTTCAGATTTCCACGAAGCGAGGCAGCCAATAGTGTCATAATAACATTCTTTGCTAAATTCGTGACTGCAACATAATTACTAGAGTAGGTACCTATACATTTTAGTGTATCAGTGCATTGAGTTAAAACAATCTCTATTGTAGTTTATTTCTATATTAAACGTGTCCTGATAACAACTGCTCGGGGTATTTTATATTAATATATGATAATTGTTTGCTATAAAAATGACTTTACTATTTTAAAACATAAACTTCAAGGTAACTTACTACTTTAGAGCCGTAAAACTGTCATAATTATTGTGTCAATTTAATTCTCTGTTATTATTTATGATTTGCATACGATTTATGAACTTTTATAGAAAAAAGGTTAATTACGCACCTTGGAAATCGGGCTGAAAGTGGTTAACAGGTTACAAAACTCAATTATGACATGTGAATACTTTCTTAAAGTACATCAAATATCTACGTAAGTGAAGGGAAGTTTCAACACATGCCACCGAAAAAGGTTTAACTTAACTGGAGCAGCCTGAACAACTAGGTACGCATACCTACTCCAGGACGTAATATATCTGCAGCTTTAAAGCAAGTTAAGTATATTTTAATTCCGCAACCACATATCTTATACTTAACTATGCAAAACACTTAAGAAAATAATTCCTAATTTTAATTAGAGTTTATTGCTCTAATTGTAGGTATTGCTCAACGAACCACATGATTTAGAACAAATATTTATTTTAATTAATTCTAAATTCATTACTGTTGCAATTTGTCTGAACATGAACACTGAATTGGAATCTTTGGAAACGGACCGTTGACTTAATAGTTACCAATGATTTATCGCAGGCAAGATAAGATAACTGGCCCCTGTCATCTGTTGCTATTAACATGCAAGTTTGTTGTATTGAAATATGACGCAAACTAATGAATGCATAAGTATCAAATTAGTAGGACTTGTTTTGGTTGACATAGCAGATGAAGTACTACCATGCCAACTGACGGTCGACCACTTTTCACCCTTATGTCCGGAGTTATAAAGTTGAAAAGTAGGCGACAATCAGTGAGAATGGTGGTACATTACTAAATCTTGGCTATCGTAAGAACATGACGTAAAGCTTAGGATTAGATAGGCCAGACCAGAGAGTCTAATCAAAATAATATTCGATCAGTCATAAATATGGTGTAAAAATTACAGGATTGACATCACCGCTTGATAAATAAATGCTCATGTCTGACCTACTGTTATACTATAAGTCATCATCATTTCTGCCTAGCCTATCGCCGACTATGTTAGGGTCAACTTCCAGTCTATCTGAATGCAGCTGAATACCAGTATTTTCTTTGCTTTTCTGACCTCCATAACTCGGCATTGGTTAATACGATACTCCTTGGTTGAACTGGGTTGTCAAATTCGGGCCACTGCACTGGCTTCCTGAAACGACTGTCAAAAATCTTCAAATGATAGCTTAACGTGCTTTCTGAGGAATCGCAAACGAGGCATATATTGGGTGGTCCTGGTCACCCATTCACAGACCAGTCGTTTTATTTTGGTGGGTGGACATTTGGACAATCATCAAATGACTCCTCTCGCTCTGGACGGAGCGGAAGGGAGTGTCAGACTTCAACTGACTAAAAACAACCCATGTTCATGTTCTTTCTTTGCCCTTTATGTGCCGGGGTCACGGTATCTTTTTCGAACACCCTGCAGCCATTCACAGACCAGCCTAAACAAGCGTGCTAACCCAAAAATCGACCCGAGAGAAGTGTGGATAAACGAAACACTGACTGCTGTTGGCTCTTGTCTCGGAACTCATAAAAAATTGTGAACCTGTATTGAGTACATAAGCTAATAATAATATCTGCTTTGAGCAAAGTCAATTATATCGATAAATAAGCATTTCAACAACTGACTAAAAGTTATGCTTAGGTTTTTCCACTAGAGCCACGTTAAAACCACAATACAATTTTGTCAAAAGTCATATCAACCTGCGTGAAAGCATACCAATTAATGGTTCAGGCATTCTGGGAAATTGCAAGGACGTTAGGTCCATTTCAGTTTCAAATTAAATAATTAAAATTATAGGCATCGGTTCTTTCCTTATAGAGACACATCAAGGACACATATTTTATGTTTTATTACATGCATTTCTTTTAGTTCATGTTTTTTGTTTAAACTGTAGGTTGCAATTTAGTTTGCAATCACACAAACTGTATATGAAGAGTAAGTTAATCCTCAAATGGTATGACGCAAGCCAATTTTCCGCATTAACGATTTAAAAAAAGCATTCGTAAAGTTTTTACATAGAGCCGAGTATAGGTATTAGCCAAAGAGAATTAAACATTATTAGCATTTCTTGGTTGGCCATATTCGATTTTGTATAAGTATTTGGGAAGATCTAACCTCCGTAATTGAAAACAGATAAAAATAAAAGGGACATAAACACAACATGAACCGACATAGGTACTGCCGAAATCAACGCCCTTCAGTTGCCTGGTAATTTCAATATATTATTGCCATTAAATCATTAAAATGATTGTAATAAACCTGGCATTGTCAGCATTAAACGTTTTTATAAATCACTTCATGTTCCGGTTCGAAACCCCACCGTCATGTAATATTGTATGCCGTAATTAATTCTAAAAGCATTGATAACGAGACGCCTGTTATATTCACGCTTACGGATCTGATATAAAAAGGTCGGGCAGTGAACAGTGAACTGTTTTCTTTTCAAGGAAACCCCTCGTGCAAGGATATACCGTCATTATGTTAAGAAGGCATAATTGCTTGAGTCAGGTTCTACACGTGGCGGACTTATAGAAATAAGGTTCTTTTTTTTGTATTGGTGATTTACGTATGTGGGAAAATGTGCAAGAATATAGAGTACCCAGTGTCCTTCCTTATAAATTAACTTTTTTGTGCAGAAATGGATTCTCAAGTAAGTGCGCGCCTGGGTTCAATATCCCCAAGTTGGTTTTTCCACGTTGTTTCTCTGTTTTTCGCACTTGATGGTGAAGGTTTGTCCCTATGTATTACATGAAACTTAAACAGAACTGGTAATATGTTGGAGTAGATGGTGGGAGTGGAGTTAATGAGTGGACAAACACCAGCTCCAGAAGAGATTGATTAAGATGATGAAGCATGTAAGTATATGTATAAATATTGAAGAAGCACAGTTCAGAGTTTAGGTTTCCACTATTTGCAATTTTCTTGTAAACTAAATAGAAATCAATATTTCCATTTTGTCTAATTCAGTAATCAGGCCCCAGTCTGACTAATTTCGTACTGGATCAGAGCTCTTACTTATACATTTTCGTTGTAATAACACTCTCATAAATAATACAGCCATCGATAATGTATCGAAAATATCCATTACCTATCATAACAGAATTATTGACACACACAATATGATTAATAGAGAAGTTGAACTCCGAAAAGAACAAAGGTAACAATTTGACGTATGTACTCGTAGGTACCTGCGTGAGGCCAAGCCGAAGGTCGCCCGATAGTCCGATAAGCTGTCAGCATGACATGACCATACCCTGACAAGGTCAGATCACACACGTCTTATTGTTCTAAAAATAAGGTCGAAATTTCTTTGAATATGGAGAGTTAATTTGGCCTGATATGTTTATTAGACCAGTGGGTTTGAATGATTTGTATGAGATCAGATTAGACATAATGCATGGTTGCCAGGCATGTCGTATGTGGTTCATGGCGCTAATCAGTCACTTTGTAATGGAAAGGGTTCAGGCGGATACAGGAAATTGTTGAAAATAATTATGTTGTTGAACCTTCCGTGCTTTTAGTATGACGTGGTATCGCGTAATGTAATAATAATTAGCTTAATTGATGAATTACTTGAAATATTTGTTAAGTGCTTTTAGTAGTTAATTGCTGATCCGGGAGTAAAATAAGACGAAATATTTTATTCTCACTCATACCGTTGGATTGAGTAGATTTTTAGAAAAAGGTAGTTACAGCATATTCTGTATCGGGGCTTTTGTATCGTTTATTCAAGATGGTTCGATTATATCCCTTTTAACCCGATTGGGTCTCTAGTGACCCACAAAAAGTATTTCAATAACACCTTCTATATCATTTTAAAGGAAGCTTTCGTTTGTGCCTGTTAAATATTTTTATGTAAAGTTGAATTCTCCTCCGATTTTTGAACTGAATTTTGTTACCAATTTTAAGGATTTTAATTGTTTTGCACCTTACTCTAATTATTTTTCCAAAATGAAAGTAATTAAACCCTTTACCTTATAACAACAGCTATCTGCCACTAAAAGTCCCATCAAAATTGGTCTTGCAGTTTCGGAGATTAGCCGGAACAAGAAGACAGACCGTAATATTTGAAAAAAAAAAGTGTAATTTCATTGTTTTGATATTACAAACAGACAAGTCAATTTTTATTTTTATATATGAACAAATAAACCTGTTTAAACTTTAAACCATGTATCAATGACCTACCTCAGCAATATCTTTTCATTCACAAATAAATTATGCAGCATAACAAACCAAAATGCAATATTATGCATTCTTTATAACGAGATTATGAATGTAGAGTTCATTGAAGAGTCAATGTTGCGCGGTCACCTCTGACCCAGATAACGCTACGTAGAGTACATTCGTTGTATAGAGACAGACTAATAGTTATAACAATGGGTTTGTTAATGGCATTGTACCTAGTAAATATTTTGACTTTTACTGAAGTAGCTTACTAACTCACTTAAAACTCGGTAAAATGTTGATATATTCAGTGCAGTAATTTCGGTCTTTAACATAATAAGAAGCTCACAATGTTCTTACTCTGTAAGAGGTGGTGGTCCATAAATAATTATAATCCACGACAGTACGACGACAAATTAAGGTATACAAAACCAGTTTATGCGAATTTCTCATTGTACGGGAAAATGTATTCCTTGATGTGTCGAGTTGGTGAGTGTCATATAAATGCAGTGAACGAAAATATATAAATGTGATTTTTTCACGATGGTTTACATTTGAGAACAGTGATAATTATTAAATATATTAAATAATGTAAAAGTAAAGCTGTGATCGAACCCACTCCTATGATAAGTTAGTCGGGACCGTTATCGCAGGACTTGAGTAGCCTGACATTACGTTACCCAACCAATTTAATGTAAGTTGTCTCTAAATTGATGTGGCGATAGATAAGTTACACAACGCAAATAAACGCTGTACACGCAGGATATTAAAAAGAGGCCGTTTTTAATTCCTGGTAATATCATAATCATAAATCGTAATAGTAAAATTGTAATGTAATTGTGTTGTTGTAGTGTAATTGTCATACTAATTATACCACAACATAAAAAAATAAAAGTGTTTGTTAATAATTCTCTTAATCCGGGTAAGAAGTAATAAAAAGGTGTGAAATCCGATAACTTTATAAAGAAATATCTTAGGATCATAAATTATAAGTATTAACATTACCGCGGATAGCAAATTAATGGACTAATATGGTAAATTCTGACTTTGTTGATTTAATTTAATTGAACAGCTGCAAACTGCTACTGTATTCTTTAATAGGTGTATTGTTAGTAATAAATAAGCAAACTTTATTTTAAAAAAAACTCATGTAAAAACAGCTTAACCCATTACTACTTCCCCTGCCATGCGGGGGTCAAACTCGCGATACACAGCACAGATGCCAATCGCTTATCCACGGCGCCAACCGTGCCATCATGATCGATTCTGGCGGTTAAGTTACGCATGTCGAGTTCAAATCGTCGATGATTTTTTACATATATATTATCTGGAGTTCGAGACAAGGGTCGATGCCTCCCCGTCGGGGCTGCGGGTTGTTCGAATGAGATACCGCGACCTCAGCGCAAGGGCTAAGAAGGAACATGGGTGGTTTTTAGTCAGTAGAAGCAGACTTCTACTGACTAAAAACCACCCATGTTCCTCAAATCATCAAATAACCCTTCCCGCTCTGGGCAGAGCGGGAAGGGTTATTTGATGATTTCCCACCCCCCCAAAAAAAAAAAAAAGGGTTGATGCCTCGGAAAGTAGGTATGTTATGCCAAGGGGCTATACCCCTTCCCGGTAAGTAAATTGTGGAGATCAGATAAGCCGATCGCAACATATAAAATACTAATATTCAGCTGTAGGTATAAGTGTATACAGACACTGTATTTAACCCCAGTAATCTATGTCTTTTCATGAAAGTAGGTAAGGCCATATCTATGTCAAGTAATAGTTTTTCAATATCTAGACAAGTTGATGCATTGGTTTTTCTCTTCCATTATTTCAGTATTCATTTGCAATCGAATCTACGAGTAGGGTAATATTTATTTGAAAGCATAGGCACAGGTACTTTTCTAGATCAAGCACCTCAAGCACTGATCTTTTTACCTCGATGATAACCTGAAGGTCGTTCTCGGCCAAGAGCAATTCACTTTTCGGTAGCAAAAGCGTGACATAGCAGTTTTTGCGTACATTTCACTATGCACTACAAAATTTGTGGTGGTGGTGTTTGTGAGTAGAATACTTTTTTATCAGTAGCGTTTAAATATTATATCATACCGTATTTATTTTCTCTCTATGTGGAAATCATTCAGGGGTATTTCGTCTGATAACAATTAATCAATCCCTTTATTTCAGGCTACAATAGGCCAAAGATATATACCTTATAAACTAACATAAATCATCATCTTCCTGCCGTTATCCCATTCTATTTGGGGTCGGCGCAACACGTTTTCTTCATCCATTCTTCCCTGTTAGACGACAAGGTGGCTTTTATTCGTTTCTCATTTATATCATTCCTCACACAATCCATCTATCTTTTAAAAAAACTAACATATTATTATATAAAGTAAAGTAAGTACAATTTTTTTTAACAAAAATACTCATGACTATGTTAGTAGCACTTCACTTGTGCTGGCTGTCCAGTGGAATTTGTTCACTGAAGCGACGGGACACCACGTCCTGAGACCAAAAGTCTTCCTTCATCACCTGGGGCAGATAACAATTCGGTACTCGCACCACAAACGCCTTGAAGTTGACATTGCGGCGCGACTCCAGTAAATGCACCCTCAGTGTGTACCATATCTTTTGGCGCACGTACTCCACGATGTTTTCCGGTTCAGTGGTGCAATGCAAGCGGGAAATTTACACCGGTGTATTCGGCTTGGCGGCACGCAGGCTCACTTGAGAGCTCACAGGAGCTTTGCCGCAGAGGTTCTTGGATATTCGCGAACGGCGCTTCCTTCGCTGTACCGTCACGACACCTCCATCATTATCAGCCTTAGACGTGGCGTTTTCAGTCACAGGCTTATTACTGGGAGCGTCACTAAGGCTTGCGGTAACGCTGGCGCGATAGCGTAATCCTTTCGTAGGGTTCGAACCGCGCTGTGATGACCGGTGTGGTTTTAGTTAGTATAATAATATTATATGCGTCGGGTTAGGAGGCAGCGGGATTTTACCCTACCTGTCGCATAGTGCTTGCTGGAAGTCAAGTTAAGGGCACGTTGAGGGTAAAGGATAAATAGGGAAAAAGCAAATTCTGCTCTGAAACAATTTTTTGGGTGAAAATTTAGTTCACAGAGGAATTAACTTACTTTCCTAAAGTTTAAACTTAATGATAATGTTAAACTTATGTAACACAACAGTAAAGTTACCAATGTAATCACGAATAAGCGAGCCCCTGTGACTGAGCAATTGATATTAGCCGTATAAGGAACTGGGAACGAGTGAAGTCGTGAGTATAGCTAGTTTATAATGGCGGGGTGACTAAGTAGTAGCCACGACCCGGCAGATCTTATCTGTCGTGTAGACAAGACTAAGTTTGACTTATCTATGTCTTGTGCCACGATACGTTTTAGTCACGTGAGGGAGCACTAATTTGTGAATGGTGTTGTTTTTATTGTGACAGAGGACATACTTAGGTAACTATGTGCATTACTGTTACTAGACAAATAAGCTGCTCTACTGTTGCTAGATACGCAACTAGAGCCAAGGAAATAGATCCCTACCGTCTACAGGAAGAAAAACTAATTCGAGCTCGGGAAGCATTATCAGTCCACTACTAGCTAAGTAGCCTCTTCTATCACTAATAGTCTTTTCAATTACGCGGTATTCGACTCGATCCTCGGCAACTCTCTGCCACCTGCTATCATTCACCCTTCGGAGATCGGCAGTCCACCTAGCCTGAGTGAGGTTACGATACTTTGCAATAGTCCTAATATTATCAAATACTTACAAAATAAAATAAAATTTAAGAATTACGTAGTAAAGAGAAATCAATACTATTAATCCTGAAGATTGAATTCATAAACATATTTAGTAAGAGATACTACAAAATATTATTCAGCTTTCAAAAATATAAATTCTATTACACCACTAACAAAAACCAATAATCGAACCGTAAAATATGAATCCACCTTGATATTAAGCAATATTTATTACAATTGAAATCGTTATAAAGCACTATATCTATCGAGATCATTTCGGTAGTTATCGAGAGCACAGAATATGTTCATAATGCCTTATAGATTTAACCTACCGAGGCATAAAATGGAGTTACAAAGCTATTAACAATGAAATGTATACAGAGCGTTAAGCTAAAGTCAAGAGTCCATTGTAAGAGACAAGGTGATATTACGAAACGACAGTAGGGTTACTAAAGATTGCCACTGAAATAATTGGATAGTGATGAAAAACGTTTCTTAATTTTACGATTCTGTTATGTTTTTTTAAACACTGCACCTAAGTGTAGTTTAATAACTGCTTCTTTCAGCTTAAGACTACAAAGCGGCTTTTTTATAGTCGTTACATAACACCAGATTATGATGTCTAGAAATGCTTTTCAGCAACAATAAATGTTAGTAGAACGTTAACAAGAATAAGTAGTTATTAATCATCACTTAATCTCCTCAGCAAAGACCATAACTTTAAAAGCGTGGTAAACCTAAATTTGCAAATTAGAAAACATAACCTGAATAGAATGACAACCGATTATAACGCGCCTTTGTTATGCTTTTTATCAAAAGTCTGGGGTGTTGTGTGCTAATTTAATGCTATATCGTTAACAAAAAAAACACAAATCTATAAAAAATTATAGTTTATGAAACTCGATAACACACCCCCTAAAAATCACTATTGAAAAGGGTGCGTAAGTCAAGTTTCAAGTGAGTCAAAATTTCCGGACAACCATCGAAAAAAATTATCACATTCCTCAGACGTTATTTATCAAATAATGAATCAATTGGTTTCAGCATTTTTACGAAAAGTTTCCGGTTCAACTTACATAATCGCGTAAAAAAGCAAAACATCATTAGGTACGTTTTGCTTTTTCTATATGCCATTGTTTTAACTCAAGGTTGAAACTAAATTTAGGCTTTGTATCGATGCATGATCATTTTATTTGTTTAGTAAAATCATCATTATCATCATTCTCTTGTTCTTAAGCTTATTAAGGTAGACTATATACTACGTAGAGTCTAGCATAGCTACCATTTATGTTTTCACCACATCTTTAAAACAATATCAATCGATAGTCCAATGATGCGTTGTTTGGTTTTTGCGTCACCGCTCCAAACATCCACTTAATTTTGCAAACGCCAAATCAGCTTATAATGACATAGTAAAACAAATTATTATATAATTATTAATAATAATATTTGACGTAAATGGATATACCTGTGACACTAATTAGCATTATAATCAATCGGAATCGCTGAACAACAAACATAAAAAGACAGTATGCTTGCATAAGATGATAAATATAGTTAATTAAAATTCGCTATCTGTCGCGATTTGTAGAGATGTATAAATTTTATGCAGAGTGGTTTAGCCGTCGGCAGTTTCGTAATTAAACAAATATTTCAGCTAGAACGAAAGGGATAGTTTAATCCTTATTTGGAGAGACAAGTGCCTACTATTTCGATCTTATCTAATCAGGAATCGAAACTTTAACACCACAATTCTCAAGTGCTATAATTGGGTAAAAGAATGTAAATAATTAGAAAAAACAACATAACGTGAGTACTATAAGAATGATCGTCAATTGTTGATGTAGGTATTTGGGAGGTTTTGCAGTTCTTCTTTTAGTATTGGTATCACCTGGTATTATGGATTAAGAGTAAGTAGGGGAAGATAAGCAGATTTTTTTTCTTTCTTTTTAATTTTTACTTCATATGCGCTTACATCGAATCTAATGGCCTGCAGGTAATTTACAAAACAATAATCTCTTGACAGCTTTATTAAGTGTCGAGACTAAAAGAAACTGTTAGACTTGAACAGACATTATACTAAAAAGGAACATGTCTCAAAAGCAGCTGCGATTTGGTAATAAAGTTTACGTAACCACAGACTCCGTAGATTTATGGTTTACATCCCAAAATGGGATCTAGAAAAGTAGACCCACAAATTAGTTTAAGCTACAAAAACTAAGGTAATAAATGAAATTAACACATAACATAGATCTTTTTATTGAATTAAGTGCTCAAATCGTCAACATCCGGGAAGTCGACATCCACGCTGTATCCTAAATCATTGATCAACATGAAATAAGAAATTAATTCAATGGATTGGAAATAAATCAACCCAGCGATCGTTAGATCACTCGATTGACAACGCTGATCACGCTTATACACCTTTACACTTCAAATTGAAAATATATGTTCTCATTGTGTTCAAATAATTCTGAACTCAGTAATCGACTTTAACAGAAAACAACAAGGTTTATTGTTGACTGACAAGCATCACTTTATCAAGCACCTGTAGGTTTGTGAGTGTTCAAATTATTTGTTCACAGGATATCGTGATGTTGAGAAAGACTAACGACCTTATTGTTATGGAGATATAGGTCAAACTAGAGTATGGGTGCACAGAAATGGTCGACAATACAATGGCCAGTTAGCCATTTAGATATCACGTCGACTGTATTGGTTTTGGTCCAAGGATAGGAATAACTAAGGGAAATGTGTTCAAAGATCAAGGTACGGCTGGTAATAATTTGAATGAAAAATAAATTATTAGTATGGAACAAAGGCAGGTGTGTAAAATTTTTATAACACTAGTGTACAAAGAAACATTGTCTATTCATTGTTTAATTGGTTTTGATCTTGCTCTCATAAAATCACAAACCTCAGTTAATATAACTTAGGACCATGTGAGATCTAAAATTATATTTATAAACAAGAGTAAAAAGCAATGCAATCATGCTTTTTTTTTTGGGTGGGTGGAAAATCATCAAATGACTCCTCCCGCTCTTGGACAGAGCGAAAGGGAGTGTCAGACTTCTACTGACTAAAAACCACCCATGTTCCTTCTTAGCCCTTCATGTCGAGGCCGCGGTATCACTTGCGAACACCCGCAGCCCCGACGGGCGTCGGCCCTTGCGGGCCCCTTCCATGTTGCTGACATCTCTTTGAGGCGCGCGTGGAACACGAACGCGCCGTCGACACGGCCTGTCGTCGTCATGAGACGGACGGTCGGCGAGCTTACCCATCACTCACCGTCCACAGGCCCAATGCAATCATGCTGATGTAGTATTCTACGCACTAAACATTTTGCCGTTATTCAATATAATACCCACGTGTTCAAACTTGATTGAACGAAATAAACATTTTGAATGAGCATAAATAAGAGAGAAGTTCGTCATCAAAACTGCTAAGTAATCGATCACTTCCAAAAATGCACGATGACTTCCGGATTACCGGTTCAATGATTTTGCTTTTTGTTATTCTTATACACAACTAAGTGGCTATTGTATTTCATTCAGTTTCTAATTCATACTTACCGTTAACACTCGTTAATATTTTTGTTTTCATTCAGTTTAATTTAACTATTCATAGGGTTATATTGTAATCTGAATACTGATTAAACTCGCTGTTTTAGAGGTTAGGTTCCTATCAAGCAAAATAAGTAATATATAAAGAATATTTTTTTTTTTTTGGAAAAACGTTGCCCCACACTAGGAATTTCTCCTGTATCGTGGGTGCGCTCACAAACATTTAAACTCACATACACAAATACCCAGACCCGGAACAACTATCTGTAGGCCTTACAAATAGTTGTTCTGTGCGGGGATCGAACCCGCGACACGCAACGCAGCAGTCCATTGCTTGAGCCACTGCGCCAACCGTGCCGTCATTGCCGCCATATTCCTTACAAAGTTACAAGAACATCGGGAGGCTTCACAATTTGTGATAATTCAATTGCATGAGTGATGATTACAAGATTGTCTTTACTTCATCCATCTTTCTGGAAATTAAAAGAAGTACCTATTTATCAAACGAACATTAAAGAAGTTTTATACCCGTTTTCACCAATTCTAGACATAAACGCTGCTGTAATGGAATTTTAAAGGGGCATTAGTGATTTGTACAGCAACTTAGCTAGACTCTTGAATATCTCCCACCGACTAAAGCGACTCTTATCGGTTATTTAATTCGTGTAATCATTTGCATTCCGCGACTAGCGAGTCGCTACCCGCCATAATAAGGAGTATTTACTTTCTTCGATCAAACAGATTAAGATTTCATTACACGCGTGCATAATGCGATGATGGGAGAAAGTGGAAGCTATAAGACTGTGCTATAAGACAGCTATAAGCGTAAAAGATCGCCAGGCGTATGTTGATGGATTATTGTTTAAGTTTCAGACAACCGTGAGTGATACTGCCGGGTGCATTACGTACCTATGGCATTATTGATAGTTGCTATTATCCTTATCATTATAATTATATGTATACGAGTGAACTATAATTCAATGGTTGGCAAAGATGCTTTGCAATGTTATAACGTAAAATGATTTAATAAAAACTATTTTGTACGTGCTCAAATTCAATAGTGATTCTTTTTCAGAATCGACAAAGATTTGTCTGATTTTGTTGTTTTGTAATTTCATTTTAAATTAATTTTGCAATGCTTTTATAAGCAAACAATAACTCTAATCTTATTTATTAGCAGCATGTTTTGAAAAGCCTTTTCGATTATTGTATCGAAAGGAAAAACAACAAGCCGATAGCTGCCCGCGGTACAAATTGGCCCAGTTTTATGAAATCGATGACATAAGGTGCAGTCAGGACTCAGATAGCTTTAGTTCGACAATTGCATCTAGGGCTGGCTGGATCCTTAAATTAAAACTAAAACACCACTCGTATGCGAGATTTATCTACGTTAATGTGCATTACATTAAATTACATCAATTCAAATTGTTGCCAATCTGTAATTTTTTGCTGAATCATTGATCACTCATCCCAAATCGAAAAGGAATGAAAATTGGCCAACAATTTTTAAAGTAAGAAGAAAGTTCAGTGATTCTTTTTATCACTATGATTTTATTTAGCATCATTAGTTGTTGCATATCTAAAATAAATAAAATAAGGATAATATCTTATCTATACGAGTATTTAACCTAGTCATATAAATGTCGAATATATCTAACGCCGAAAACATCCGGAAAGATTACATGACGAGGCTAATAAGTAGAGATGACCATACTTGTCAAGTAGTTTTGGATTCCTAAGATTTTCTGTAATGATACTGAGAATCTTCGGTTCTATTAGTCGCCAGAACAAGTAAAATGTCAGGTCAGCTTCAGCCCTAACCGAGTGCAGTGTTGCAACCGCCTGTTTCGTGACCAAACACGAATGCCCGGAAGTCAATGGCCCACTTACAACTCATTTTTCGTGGCCACGATCACGTTATACACAAATAAATTATTTGCGATCAATAAAACCGATCGTTTTGCAATTTTTGCTTTGACGATTTTTCTGACAGATCATTTAAGATGCATGTGCCTAATTTCTTAAGTGCATAATGCATATATTTATTTGGTTCGTGCGTCATTAGATTGGTACATAGAAGTTCTTATATCTCAGATCGAGATACATTTTAGCCGTTACGTAGCTAGGCCATGTCATGGCCTACAACGAAATGTTTAAAATATTAGTCAACTTTCCAAAAATCTCTGCCTACATATTCAATCTAGGACTAAGAATCTCATACACATTAACTAGAAGCTCATATTTTCTAATTAATGTAGTTCCTATGTTTGTAAGGATGAGTGGTCATTATGACTTTTGTTATTTTTAGTTAAAATCAAACAGCTTTCTATTTTGTTTTTTTCTCATATGCCTACACTAAAAAAAAGCTGTCGGACGCGATCTTCGTCCGTATGTATTTATACAAAATATTCCTTATATATTTGAATTGGACTTTACCAACAATTTCATGAGTTTTATTTCCATAAAACCCTAATCTTTCTACTAAAATAAAAGCAGTAACTTATTACTGCTTATATCTGCCCGTAAAAGTCCCGCAAAATAGACCCAGTCGTGTCGGAGATTAGCTGGAACAAAAAGACAGACAGACAAAAATATAAAATACAAACAAAAAGACAGACAGACAAAAATATAAAATTGTTGTATTTTATTTATTTGTGTAGATGTATGGAATAATCAGTGCAATCTTGCGAAGAACCGCGGTCGTGAGCCTCGACAACGGCTGACGCGTCAACTATTGTCATCAATATTGTGCAACGAATACTTTTTCACCATTATATTGTTACGCAGGGTCGGTTAACTTAGCTAGCGGTTAACATAATTACATCGTTTCGCTTACAATGGTGTTACGTTAATTATGATAGCAACAAATAATAATTGGCTCCGTTTTTGATATTGTTCATATTTTCGTGAACTTAAAACGGTTATCAAGGTTTTGCTCAGATAATTCTATTGTTATTTTTGCTCTAGTTTTTGTAAACTTCAAATAATAAATGATTTTCGGATGTGTCTTGGTAAACGTTATCTATAAAATTATTAAACAACTTGGTCGGGACTCTCTTAGACCAGTAAAAAAGGGTACAAATGGGAGCAAAGGGCCAATATGTAGTTATGAATCGAAACAAAAAACCTACAATTTTATCACGCACTCATACACTTATTCTCCTACACTTTTATCCACCATTATTTGGGGTCAGCACAGCATTTTTTCTTCTTCCATACTTCTCTGTAACTTGCCATAAATTATCACCTTGAATATTAAGTAGTTTTGTTGAAACCTATTTCTAGGCTAGAAATTAGTCCACGTTAGTATTTAACTAGTATGTAGGTAGTTAATTCTTATGTTACACCAATTTCTACAGACACAATACATAGTTGCCAATCTGAACATTATTCAATCTTTATGAATGCAGTTTATTGACTTTGTTTGTGTTCCTGAAAGTTACGCAACGTTCGCTTTGAGGTCTTTATTAAAATGTGGACATAACCAAATGAGAACTTTTTATTTTTGAAAATAGACAGATAATTATTCTAGGTAACAAGTGTGAAATTAGTTTTTTTTTCCAAATTCGCATTAGCATAATGTATCGGGAGCGGTATGAAACTCGATACCATGTCGTGACTTTTTCAATCTTTGATTTATTCGATTATTAGTTCGTAATAAATTAAAAACGTTTAACTTAATCACAAAAAATATTTGATTACTATTAATTATAATTTTATCATAATTTTAACAAAATTATGATATTTTTCACCAATCGATTATCAATTATTATATTCTTATTATAGCTACTAGTTTCTAACACGATTAATGATTAACAATAGCTCCACAAGAAAAAATAACTAATTTATTCAAATAAATGCTACTTTAAACAATATGACTTTCCAAATATCTAATAGAATTTACATACGGAGCACCGTTTTTTCCCACGGAACCCGATGAATGCCGAAGTGTAGATGGAACGCGTCGGGCACGTGAGCGCGCGCTCAACAAATTGGCATGCCACGCGACACTTGAGAGCTGATTTATGTGCCGCTATTATGCTTTCTGGGAAGCTAAGTGAGTGTGTGTGGTTTGGTAGTGAGAAGTGTTAGGTTCGATTTGTGTTCTACTTACTAAAAACTCTACATCGATGTTCCGGTGGTAACAAGCTCTACTGCTCAGCATAGGTCCTGGGTTTAAGACCCACTGCTGTCAAAACGGTGAAGGAAACTCATCGTGAGGAAATGTCTAAGTCGTCCTAGAACCAAAAAGTCGAAGGCATGTGACATCTACCAACCCGGACTGGGTCCGCGTTGTTGATTATCACCCATTCCCGAGAGAAGGCCTGAAGTCCCAGCATTGGTAACATTGTAGGCTGATTATGCTTGGGGTGATGTTAAGTTATTACCAGGCAAGGGCAGTTCATCCTAATAGATGGAAGAAAAAGACTCACTGCCGCACTCAGAGAGCTTTAATGATTACTTAGGCCATCACTTAGGTATTGACAGTTTTGTCATACAAAAGTATGTCAAATCTTTACTAAGTGACGGCTTAAGTAATCATTAAATATCTCTGAGTACGGCAATAAAAGTAAAGTAAACTTTGTTGATTAGTGATGTATATGGTGTAGCCATCAAGTTATGAGTCATCAAGGAACAGTACCATGACAACACTATGACTGAAAGGCAAGGTACTAAATGTTACCATAATTTTTCACCGCTGTCCCTGTGACCAACGTAATAATTATTTATTGATAAAGATCACATCGCTAACGGCTAAAAAGAAAAAAAAAACTATTAATTGTTAAACATAACCTTTTAATTAACACCTACAACAAATACAATACAAAGACTGCCCGTAAATGAATATGTGATTAAAAAAGTTTTCATAGGGTCACGTCATATTTTGTCTGTATCGCGATTCCATTGGCAGCAAATTTTAATTTATTAATAACAAAAAGTAATAAGTAATTAACGACTGTGATTGACGTTGTAATCATGTCGTGAAAGTTCAATTTCATATGAAATGGTGCGCGTTTTCAATGTTCAATCTGAAACGAGAAATCAAATAACATTGAAACAGGGTTGCTTTCTCTATTAATGTCGGTACCCACTAACGCATTTTATCATGTCATCATCTGCCTAGCTTTTTCCCAACTATCAATCAATTTATTTTCAGGCCTCTGAGGCCCATAGATAAAATACATACAATTATCTTATACAATAATAAACGAATACAAATATTATTAACAATTCTTAAACTACGTAGAACTATGTACACTTATCGATGCCAGCGTCGTGTTTCTTTGCGTGGTGTCGCGTAGCCGACCAGCGCGGCAGCGGTCAGCTTCCAGTCTAACCAGATACAGCTGATTGCTGAATACTAATATTTAAGGAACATGGGGCCATTCGATAGCAATATTTTACCCACTAACGTATTATTATGATGACTGTTCTAACTGGTATAATACGCTGTTGATACTACTTGATTCATTGTAGTGGGCATCGTAGACAGTGTTAGGTTTCTTTTCGAGCCCGATACCTGATACATTCATAGCATGGTATGTATGGTACGATGTAGTGAGCAGACTCTTTTAACGTTATTTCTTTCTCAAAAATAAATGTTCATTATAGATATTTTTTTTTTTTGGTTAGATTATCCATTTGTCGACAAACTACAGATTTCTTTGAAACAATCACCTAGTGTCATCGAAATACAGTTAAAATTAATCAAAACATTCAAATAAAATAAAATGAGCAATGGATACAAGACTGGACAGATTTTTTATTGAGTCGGCCATCTATTTGATAAAAGATACAACATTACACGCTTGAAAAACTCTGCGATGTTTTTTATTGCGAATCGTCGACCGATATTCGTCGATGAAATGTCACTACTAAAGAAAGGCGAGTAAGCGTTGAGAATAACAGCTTTAAAATGCTGCATTCAGGATGTCATTATTACTGATGCTGATTTGTAACATTAAACTTACTTTTGAGCAAACGCTGGCTGTCTTAACGTCTGATTTTTATGAGTAAGTACTGCTGCTGTGACTAAATTAAATTGATTTTTATTATATTTTAAACACTGCTGGTGTTTAAATAAACCTTGGTCTAGTGGTCGTAACCAAGACTGCTGATCATGATGTCCTGGGTCGATTCCCGAGTCGGGCAAAATGTTAGTGAGTTATTCCATCAAGAATTTCTCGATAGTTGGCACGAAATCAGGATCTGTGGATCCCAGGTGATGGCAAAAGGCTCGCCCCTAATTACGTGGGGCTTAAACATAACTGGCGAAATGTGATTGTACTATTAGGTACACCTCTGACTAAACCCTTAGGACATAAAAAGCGTGATGTTATGTGATGCGATGTTTATATTCAACATGTCCCTGCACCTACGAAGACAAACTGAAAGTGGTAACAGGAAGGGCACGGTAATGGTTATCTCCAGGGCTGTTTGTGGTAAAACTCCCGTACAGTGGTTATTATTAATTTGAATAAAATTTCAAATTATAGGCACGTAGCTAAACTAGCTAGTTAAATCGACTGTCAATTATTGTGGTTGGAGTATGGTGATCTAACCGTGGATTGAATGTTAAACACTCGATCTGATAGCAATTTATAAATTGTATTATGATGATGAAGAAACATAAATGTAATTATTGTGTTACGATTTTTGATTTCTGTTTATTTTGTGTTGTTTTGATTGTGATTTTTTTATGCTATGAATTTATGGATCTGAAATAAACGTTTAATAATAATAATTACAAGAAATGTGAATAAGGCATAACACGAATCAAATTTCTTACTCTACAAGGATATCTATCACCTTGTATTTCATTTATTTACAAAACATTACGCCTGTACGTAGGGTAGTAAGTAAACAGAGGTGTACCATATTTTCACTTTTATTTCACAAGTCATGTTTTAGTCTCATGTAGGGGGCGAGCCTATTACCATCACCCGGGCTCAAAATCAGGCTCCGAGGCTGCAACAGAGTAATTCCTTATGGAATAAACCTGATTACACTTGCCCTACCTGAGTCAACAAGCTTGAAGGAAAACAATTTACTCTTAAAGTTACCATGACCTGTGAGAAATTGGGCAACACAGTGATCCACCTCCAGCCATGTCCTGGCCAGCCGCTCACGAACGGATGGAAAGAACTGATGGAGGTGTCGGCCTTTGATGGAATTATCCCACCTACATTGCCATTCGGACAAAAGTTCCTCCCAGACGTCAGCTTGTGGCTTAAGTAATCTAGCTATTTTAGCACGGTCGCGTTGCGTTAAAAAGTCTGCGTCTGCGGTCTCTCGTGCGCAGTAGTACATTGAAGCACGACGCTGCACTTCAAGATCGACTGGAAGTACCCCTGCCAGTACCGGTAAGGCTTCAGTACTAACCGTCCTATATGCTTTACACAAGAAAATTAAGGCCAACCGCTGGCTTTGAAGCAATTTACGTCGTACCGCTCCTATGGAGGCCCTATCGGCCCAAACTGGTGCCCCGTAGCACATACACCCCAAGTAAGTAGCCCCATAGATCGTCTTTAGAGTTAAAAATGACAAACCCCACGTAGATTTGGATATTCTCGTTAAGGCATAAAAGTTTTTTTTAGCTTTTTCACCGACGGTTTTTATGTGTTCAATAAATGAAAAATTCCTCTCCAAGACAAACCCAAGGTAGCACACGGACTCCTTCTTTTTCACGGGGACGTTATTAAATTTAATACTAGGCCATGATTTAAGATTACCTTTTAAAAGAAGTTGATAAGTTTTGTGTGGTGCAAAGGTCAGACGGTTACGATCGCCCCACTGGGATATTAATTTTAGGCAAGTATCTGCCAAATTTTCGAGTCCAGCCCGAGTACTTGACTGAATGAGCAGCAGGCCGTCGTCCGCGTAACCGGTTAATGAACACCCGCATGGAAGTGGAATCGCGAGGAAGTCATCGAAGCCTACGTTCCATACATACGGACCCATAACCGAACCCTGAGGACATCCCATGGTAAGGGACTTTGACATAGAATGATGTCCGAGTTTTAGTTTCGCGGAACCATTTAAGAAGTACGAGTAAACAAGATTGTATATGTTTTTAGGGCAACCACGAATTTTTAGTTTAAGGAGTAGCATCGGCCACCATGCGTTATCAAAAGCCCCAGAAATATCTAGAAATATCCCAACTACATACTTATGTTCGGATGTATTGACAATTTTCCTGACAGAAAGTGCCGCATCTACGGTAGATTTTCCCACGGTAAAACCGAATTGGTTGTTGTGAAATTTCGGTCCGTCTGGTAGTAAACGTGGAACGATAAGACGCTCCAGGAGTTTCCCCAAAGATGGTAGTAGTGTTATAGGGCGGTAAGACTTAGGGTCGTCCGGTGGCTTGTCGCCACTTTTCGGAATTATTCGTATAAAGCCGCGTCGCCATATACGAGGAAAAACGCCTTCTGCAATACAACGGTTGTAAACACTTAAAATTGCGTCGGCCGCTGTTTTACATGCTTCTATTATCATCCGATTAGATATTTTATCTTCACCTGACGATTTGTTAAGTGGAAGTTTCCTGACAACTTTCATGAATTCGTCAATGGATGGAAGGTCTGACGCTGGTGATTCAGGTGGAACAGCCGCCCACGCCCTGATCTGCTGATGGTAGGCATTGTCATTATTAGGCAAATCATCAGGTATCAAAGTATTTAATAGAACTTCGGTTGTCTCCTCAATACCGGTGGTGTGTTTGTTGTTTACTTTAATGTTTTCGACGAACGCAAGATCAACTGATCGATTTGCTTTGAACTCGTGATACAAAGGAGACCACGGACCTTCTTTATCTAATTTTTCTACTATTTTCCGCAGTAAATTACCTTTAGATTTTTCTACCGATGCTCTGTAGCGGGATTTGGCAACTCTAAACGCATTTAAAGCAGAGGTGAGTGGGTCTCCGGTGACCTTTCGCTTTTTAAGCTTATTTAAATTTCTACGCGCACGGCGATAACTTTTACGTTGTTCGTTTAAGTAGTCACACCACCAATCACATCTACGGATATTGGTCATAGATCCGCGACCAATGGCGATGTCAGCACAGTAAGTGAAGGCGTCTGACATAATTTCAGCACTTTCTTCAGCTGACAGCCCGTCTCGAGTGAAGTCTTTGGTGTTTGACGCAAAAAGCAAGCTAAAGAATTCCCAATTCGCGCCTTTACTTTTATACCTAAAGTTACCAATGATATGTGACGGACCTTGAGTAAACGTCGGAACAAATTCGTACACGATAAGCCGATGATCGCTACATGACGCATCCGGTAGGACACGCCACCTATCCAAACGAACGTCTGCACTAGAAAGTGTGACGTCAATACAAGATTCGCCCATTTGGCTGCAAAAGGTAGGTGGTGCATCTGGGGTATTATGAATCGATAGGTTCATTTCAGCAATGAAATCTTCAACAGCAGAACGTCGGTCGGAATCCGTAGGCCGAACCTTGCCATACCACAGAGACGAGGATGCGTTAACATCCGCGCCAACGATAACTTTACAGCCCGCGAGTGACCGCAAGACATGACGGAGGTTATGTATGTGAGGACCAACAGGGTCTGAATATTGAAAGTAACAGCTCACAACGTAAACTTTATAGAAAGCCGAGGAGACTTCCGCAACGGCACAGTGCGGCGTCATGAGGTTACGCAAAGACGTTACTGTAAAGTTAGAAGAACGCGCCACGTAAATTCCGGCTCGTGATTTTGAATCCAGCTGAACTACTTTATGACGTAAGCGCGCGTTTTGATATTGTTCTTGCACAAGCACTATGTCTAAGCTGTAATCGATAATTAATTTGTCCAGTTCAGAAGTCGCTACTCTGTCGTTGTGGAGATTTAATTGTCCTATGTTTAAACTATCCATTGTTTTAGTAGTTTGTGTTGAGGATTAACTGTTCGAGCTTAACTTTGTAGGTTGTACACTCTGGTGACCCACAACGATGGTCAAATGGTTTTTTAAAACGTTTACAGGCCACGCAAGTTGGTATAAAATTTAAATTGTCCTTATGCGGGCAGTTGTTTGTTTCATGTGCTTCGGAGCAATTTGCACAGGTAGGTGACTTGTTAACGCAGTATTTCTTAACGTGACCGAACTGTTGACAATGTAGACAACGGACTATATCAACGTCGTCATTGAACCGACAAGTCGCCCAATCAATAAATATTTTTTCCTTAGTGGACACCAAATGTTTACGCACGGTGGACTCGATTTCAATACCTATCCACTTGCGACCGTTATCTAAAGAACGCCGACGATAAATTTTAGTGGATTTAATAAAATCATCCTCTTTTATTGGCAGCTCGTCTTGAATATTCTGACGGTATAGCGCGTGCAAAAAAGCATTGTCTTCCATTGAGGATGGCACGTCCTTAACTAGTATACGAGGCTGTCGGCCTTTTGGTTTTTCAAGTCGCAAGCCGGCGGACCTAATAGCGTCGACCGATTGCAACTTCTTAATTTGGCTGTCATTAGCGACACGTAATACGACGCCAGATTTTGCGGTTTTTTTAACGCCTACAATTTGAAACCCGTCGTCACTGGGCTTGATCACCTTCATGAGTGCTTGCTTAGTAGCAGAGGAGGATGAGTAATCGGCTAATCGCTCAGCGGTGGGGTAAGCCACGACACAGGGTACGGGTGCGCGCGAGTCGACAACCGGCGCAGGTTTAGTTTTAGGTAGTCGAAGTTTTAAGGAATCCGCATACGAAACTTTGTTACAGTTACTTGTATTGATATTATTATTTGATTTCATTTTATCTAATTCGCGTTCCGTATTGGCTAATTTCGTTTCATTGGAGGATGATTTTATGGCTAACAAAGAAACGATTGATGTTATGCGCTGAGTCATGTCCATGATGGCTGATTTATTTGCAACATTAATGCGGGAACCTTGGTCATTAACAAGTTCGTTAATTTTTGTTAAATATGCAGACGCCTGAGAAACTAAATCGTAATAGTCGTCATGGCTCACAGTTGGACTGGCACTTAATAACGGCGAAGACTTTTCAATGGAATTGGATGTTTGAAGCCGTTTTGATCTATCGTCGGGCGAAATGTACGTCGGAGACATTTCACTGAACAAACGTTTAGAATTACCGGGTGTGGGTGTTTTATTATTCCGGCGCATTGTTTCTTTCCCGCGGTCCGGGGGTTCGTCGTTTGTGGTCAACATATTATAAATTACGGAATTCAAACCAAAACGTAATTAGATCGTAAACAGTAAAAGAAATACCAGACGACAAATTTATGACAAAGTACCCACACACCCAAAAATATAAATGTACTCACCGAATGTTAACGAAATTAACTTATTACCAATAAAACCGACGATAAAATGCTAGAAAAACTTACTACACGAGCACTCAACACTAAATCACAGAATTGGAAATCAATCACGAGCCGCAATTCGAACGCGAAACACGACAATGAGATTCTATTTAAGAGTAAATTGTTTTCCTTCAAGCTTGTTGACTCACCTTTTTGTCAATGTTCTACATCTGACTGCGAATTTGAACAATCTGCACATCACATTTTATGGGAGTGTAGTCTTTGGCAGAATGAACGTAATATTATGTTAAATAGTGTACGGGTTACATCCGGAGTTATTTACTATACGGACCTTGTAGAAACTAGAACAAATTTCCGTGCGTTCAAGCATTTTTGTCATACCTATTATTGGAATCAAATATAACAGCTCACAACTTAGGACCCAGTAATATTAATGACAATAATATCCGTGGTGCTAGGCAATTGGGCCTATCCCAGTTGTATACGTCCCTGTATGCCTATTGGCCTTGTTCTGTTCTGTCTCCTGCTGATATGGAGGGAAGTGGAAATTATGTTTTTCCTACTCCTCCGCTATTCTTTTCTGATTAATTTCGTTGCGGGATCCAAGACAGTTAAATCGTTTCCCTGGGACTTCGTCGAGCTTCATTGTCTCGGCGCTTTTCTTGTGGTCGCCACTGTTGATTCTGGCTAACAGGAGTTACAGTGGTTTGGGAATAGTGTGGCGGGCTTGTCCCATAAAATTGCCCTACCTGAAAATCGATCCCAGGTCCTCATTAGTCAGCAGTCGCGCTTGTGACCACTAAAACAAAGAGACGGTTTTATTTTTTTCAAATTAAAATAAGTTTAGTACCTACTATGTTTTATATAAAAGGCTATTTATTTTGAAGTTTTGGTGAAATTTGTAACATCTAACAACAACAGTACCTACCAAAATGTCTGACCTACATACAAAAATGTAAATTCGCAATTTTACGGCACAGAAATCGTAGTCTTTAAACAAAAACTATAATGCCATGGATTACTTTATTTACACAATTCATTTGTTCTTTGTTTCACAAGTTTGGTGATTGTCCATTTGTTGTGATCGAGTCGTCGGGGCAATGGAAAAACGAAAGATTAGGCGCCCCGTTGATTTGTCATTACGGTATGACATAGAACTTGGTAAAAACGTAATTAGTAATTTTGTTTTTTCACGTGGTCTCAGTACTGTAACAAGTGTAACTTAGTCTGGTGTGGTATTTTGAGGAAGTCGAGCGTGACTGTACATCCGTCTGCTGACCGGCTCTTTGTACAACTCCACCTGCACCTTGAGGAATATGTCCAAAGCCACCGTGAGGACACAGAGCCACCAAGATAAGGACACCGTGCCGTTGAAATAGGGTAGTTGACAAAAAAATCTAATTAGTCTGTCAGATAGATTTCCAAGAAATATTGAACACGTAGGTACCTATTTTTTCTTAAACACGATACAGTGCTTAGAAAAGTCGCGCGACGTCACAGTTTGGTACATTTTTAACCAGAAAGTCACGTCACCAGTCCCCACTCACGATCTTTGACAAGCATTATTTTCGTAAAATTTTATTAATTTGATAAAACAAAAAATACTCTAAAATATTTTTTTGATAATCTGAAAGAATACACAGAATCTCATATTTTTTTTAGTCAGTCAACTACCCTATTGCAGAGTTCTGGTCGAAGTAAAATATATCTAAGGGAATCATCAACACGACGCAGAAATACAAACAACCGAACACACAGAAACTGAAGGGTACGTATTTGAATATCGAAGATTAAAATACCTACGCTTAAAATATCGATGTTCAAAATATCGAATGACATTATGCCTAAGTTCAAAATATCAACATTTAAAACATCTAAGTTCATGATATCTACGTTAAAAATACCTACTAGTTAAAATACCGAAAAAAAATTATATAGGCAGTATGAGTGTATTCATAAATGTAGGTAGATGTGAAATTGTCAGCAAACCCGTTGCTATTAAGTATTCATTAGTCTGTTTACTGCATAAATGTAACGTACGGTTTATAGAATATTATAGATTTATTATGTCGGAATACGTGTTAGAAGTTTTAAAGACTCAAAAAGCTGGATTTAAAGTGGTAGTGGTTTTGGTGGAGTTGTGGTGGTTTCTGTCACGGCTCCGGCGCTGCTGGGCTCCGGCAGTCCCACGCGAGCTTAACGTCGCAGATGGTCTAACTAAACGCTCACCACCGCGGGTTTTACAACCACCTGCTCCTCAACTCGCGGGCTGCCTCGCCGCTCCGCGCCTACGCGATTCTAAATTACACTCTAGGGGTAGGGCAGACAAGACTACGTGGAGTCGGTTTTGCAGCGATACGTTTCTGTCACTAACTTTAGTAGCACAACATATTGATTTTCAAGAAAATATTTTAATTTAAAGACCTGAATAATACCTTCACGATTCACCTATGTTTGTACACTGGACACTGATTTTCATGGATAAAAAGGTCGAAATTGTTCCAAAACCGAATTAGGGTACCCCGAATTTACGTAGTATTTTGGCTGTTACCCCTAGAGTGTATATAAAAATCCGGAGGTGCAAAGGGAGGGCAACCCCCGCTCGCTGTAACAAAGCATAGGCACCCGTGGGAGCCGTAGCGGCTGAGGCTGGACGCCGGAGGCGACCTGCAAGCCGAAGCTGCGGAGGTGAACATGGGTGCCTATCCTTTGTTACGCAAGGGCGAAGGGGTTACACTTCTCGTAGTGCCGGAGACGTTGCAGAAGCAACCTTTTTCCATTCATACTACTTACATCAATATTTGTTCGATATTTTAACTTAAACGTATTTTTAGGGTGAATAAATGTTGAAAATTAACCCATTTTTACACGTAGGTATATTAATTTTCGATGTTCAAATAATAAATGTACCCATCGATATTTAGGACGTTCGATAGTTTGTACTTCGATATTTAGGACATTCGATAATCTGTATTTCGATATTTGGATCTTTCGATCTAACTTTTGTAGATATTTAGATTTTAGATGTATTGGACGTAGGATATTTAACCATTCGATAATATGAACTTTCGATATTTTATGTTTCGATTTTATTGGTCGTTCGATATTTCCATTTTCGATGTTACATCGATATTTTAACAGTACGTATTTTAATCTTCGATATTCAAATACGTACCCAAACTAAAACTTTCAGGTAGATTAACCAAGTAGCTGAAAATATAATGATTAAGTGTGTGTGCATGTTTCACAAGATTTCATCATGAAAGAATTTGAAGTATTAAGTCAACACTTAATAAGTAACTGTTAAAGTTTGTTGTAATTAACAGGAAACTCGTTATATTATCTGTCCCTACTTATTATCTTACTTCTCATAAATTAAGGCTTATCTTAAGAAATATCAAGTAAACACTTGATAGTTGGTTGTTTTGTGTAAGTGCTCCGAATTAGGTAAATAGCTCGTTGTTCAAAACGGTGCCGATAACGTTTAATTATAGTCTTAAGACTGTTACTTAAAATTCGTTTTATTAAGGTTAATTTACAAGTTTCCAGTCCTAAACTATTACGGAGATAAGATACCTACTGAAAGGAATTGAATAGAAAAGTTAATGCTTGCAACGAACACGATTTTGTTACGGTTAAAAACGCACAATTCAATAAATAGTATTTAGTTTTAAATTAACAATAGTTAATGAGAACACTACTAGCCCACTAAGATTAAAATGTAGCCTTCAAGCGTAAGACTCAAACTACGTTATACCTCACTTATACTTACTTACGAGTATACTACCTATACTTTTGTTACTACAACTGAAGAGTACCAGTAGTTAATATTGAAAGTAATAATATCTTTTTTTTTATGTATGTTCCCCGACTACTCGAAGATGGCTGGACCGATTTAGATATTTTTGGTTTGTTTGAAAGGGTATACTTCCCAGGTGGTCCCATGATCATCAAGTCAGGATACGATGATGGAATCCTGGAGAAATAGAGAGAACTCTTCAAATTTTATAGGCACAAATGAAGTGATTTGAGTAATTTTTGGTAGAGTACTTTCACGGAGTGGTTCCATTTCAATTTGATGAAGAACTTTGGAGATAGCCAACGGAACTCCTCAATGAATGATAGTAAATGGACTGGGATTGCTGAAATCCCAAGTCTGTCTTTTGTTTACACCAGTTCATAACATATCATCACGATGGTACGCTGTGAAGGAGTAAGCACATGTAAGCTACTAAAACGTGAAAAATACAAACTTTTAGGAAAAAATAAAACCGACTTGTGAAAAAGAAACTTTAGTAGAAAAATCAGTTTCTGAAGTCGGTGACTTGTTTGTTTGATTTAATTTTTTGCCACCGACTTCAGAAACTGATTTTTCTACTAAAGTTTCTTTTTCACTTTTTTGTGTTTTATATTTTGTTGAAGTCGGTTTTATTTTTTGTTATTGATAAACAATTCGTATTTTTCCGATGTAGGTGGCGTGAATTCGATAAAAAAAGGTCATCTCGTTCAGTATGGTTTTTTAGTTTTTTTTGTAGGACATGTTTATTTATTCAATTGGTTAATTTGCACAGCATTCATTTTTCTGGTATGCATTCAGTTAAATAGTGGAGTTACCTAGTGTGCTTAAAAATTATACAGATGTGCATTTAAAAATATCCCAATTTTAAAATCGATTTCTAAAGTAGATAATGTCTTAACTGCGTACATACAAAAACCGTTCTAAGAAAGCTAATAAACATAAATTAATATCTCATGGACGAAGTACTACTTGAGAGTGTGCCGCAATCGGAAGCAATACTAATTAAAGCATTAGCGTTAACATTACTCTCAGCATATGAGCCGTTATTTTTCACATTGATTGCCTCCACAGTGACAGTTTCCACGGCCTAATGATCAGGTATGTTCCGGAAACGGAAATCGTAAGTACACAACTAATGACGTATTTTGTAACCATGGATAAATTTGCTTGCACGTATTACTTAAAATTTAGTTAGACCTTAATTACTGCGATACTTTTTTTGCATGGGTATTCATGATTATATTTGACTAACTTCTACTCGTGACTTCGCCCGCTAGTAAAATACCATAGCACTCGTCAAGTGTAGCTTACAGTCGATGAAAGAAATTTTGAAATCAGATGGGCAGTTTCACAGACTTAAAATCTTATAAACTTTATCTTTTTGGAATATCATAATATTATTATTATGAAAACAATATTTGCCACATGAATGGACTTTTATAAAGGGGACGCTGCCTCTGATATAGTAATTTGTAACGTAATCGCTTTGACACCCACAGGTGTAATAATATTCATGGGGATAAAACCGATAATTCATGACCAAGCGTTTAAGACCACTGAATTCCTTTTATAAAAAGAAACATATTATCTCATTTCCCGTCAGTTTTTCCTTTAGAATTAAATGTGATGCAATTAAACTAGCCCCAGATCAGATATTTCATTTTAATTAATACTTATGGTGAGAATTTCACAACCTTCAGAATAGGTCAGTATTAACCTCATTAACATAATGAAGGAAACTATAGATACTTAATAAGACAAGATCAAGACCGTATTTCAAATTGTCATTAAGACATTAAGGGTTATTAAACTATTCATAAGCTGGAGTATTGGTTAAGAAATATGCATGCAATGCATGTATTCATTATTCTGAATTAAAAAGTTGTTTATAACTAGCCCATTGAGTGAATGTATTATGACTACATTATTACAAGACCATATTATAAGACTTATGTAAAACTAGTACTTATTATTTACTGTTATGAAAAGAGCAAAAGCTGTGAAGGATCCGGTAAGATATTTTAAGACACAATTTTATTGTTTAAGCATTCGTACCTACCTGTTTAAGCAAAGCTTAATCTTCAGCTTGGAAACTATTGGCAGCACGTAAAGAAACAAGACGAAGACTTATTACTCTTGGAAAACTGAGAAAAGTTCTCTAGCAAAGCATTTGCAGCCAGTTTTTAAAAGATAATGATTTATTAAGTTTATTTTTTCTCCATTCAGAAGCAGATCACATTTTTGTCTATCAGACTTTCTTGTTCTGTGACCTGTTTCCCTCTCCTGTTGTCACAATGAAGAAGCGGTTTCATTAAACACACCACTTCCATTAGATTCCACTAAAAAAAAATTAAAAAAAAAAAAAAAAAAAAAAAACAAGTAATGGCTCTTACATAACCTGTGCAGAATTATTGAAGCTAGCCAGTCCCATAACAAAATTGACCAGGTCCCGAAGCTTGTAATCTTGACTTTGAAATCTGTAGACTTAACACTGCTAATTGGCAGTGTTTGAGTTTGAGCGCCCTAAGCCCTATCCATTTGCAAACAGGTTCCACGATGTTATCGCCGACAGTTTGTGTGGCGACGTTTCAATGGGATTTTGATGTAGAATTTGTAACATGCTGTGGCCAAGACAGTTATTTTGTATGCCCTCCGGCTGAAATCGTTAACCAGTGTGATGGGAAAGTTATGTAAATATTTGTGTAATTCTGTGTTAGATAAACGTCAGTTGTCCGTTGAAATATGCTTTTCCATCTTGCAATGGTTGTCGTAAGAGCCGGTTGTAGGGTTTTATTGAGCATGCCATCCGCTTGTGTAGTCGTAATATCCTAAGTATGCGTAAACTTGGATGCAAAATCGTATTTTGCATAATGTTATCAAGTCATCGCAGTGTAGGTAAAGGGGGATGACTGATGCGCTTGCTAAACAGTGCGCATACGCAATGAGCCTATTGCATTGCTTTACTTGTATCTTTAGTAGAAAAGACGGATTGAAGCAGACGATTATAAATTCAAAGCTACTGCAAGTAATGTAAATCAATGGAGGGAGATGTTTGAATTTTAGCTACAAAGCTCATGGTTTCTCTGATTATTACTTTCAGCATCCCTAATTGCCCGAGATTACCTAACTTGGCAAAATTATCTGCAATCGCGGATCCTATTTGGTGTTCTATGCAAAATGACTCACTATAAATTGAAGTTTCAATGAAGACAGGTCCAGCTGCGATTGTGATATTTATTGGGTCAATTTGGTTTCGACAGCGCGACTATTCGTGTACTTACTTCTGTTACAGTGCTAGATTCTTATGTAGATCGGTTTCCCATAAAAGGTATTTTATCAGCTTGGCCCATTGAAATGTTAGCCATTCCAACTACTTCCTGCCAGAAATGTTGTAGCGAATTCTTTCGCAGCTAATTGCAGTTCCTAAATGAGAAGTGTTGATTTAAGGTTTTTACAACACATTCCAATCAGGCTGTGGTTTTTAGATTTATAAATACTTCTAAAAACCACAGTCTGATTGAAACGTGTTTTGTGTGTACAAATTGAAGTACGTAATTCAACATATTTAAGTCATTTATTAAACCAAACCGAAAACCTGATGAAAACGGTAAACGAAATTGGTTACTATAACAAATTGTTCGTAAGTTTCCCACAGACATTAATTTTGGCTAATTTATTCGTTTTTATGCACGACCGATGGTGTAACTTAAGCAATTAGCTTAAACTGGTAAAATATGTGCATGAAATGCATACTTGTGAATATTTTGTGATCATGCCGCAGACACCTGCCAATTTGAGAACTACATAGTTTAGTTCCGTTAGTATTAAAATATTTCTACTTTGACAGATAGAAGATAGAGCCTCGGATTTTTTTGATGACATAAATTATATATAATATTTACTGCAAAGTGAAATGCACCACATACACATACATACATCGCGTAAGTTAATGGGTAACAAAACTGTGTAATAAAACGGAACAGGGAAATAATTATTGTTACTTCAGTATTTTTTTTAATATTTCACAGAATTGTGTCTTTCTGGTTTTTACCTGAGACCATGCAACTTCCAGTGACTGATATTTAATGATTGTAAAAACAAATAAACACTTGTCGGACATGGAACTCTAAAAACCTGTAAAAAAAGTGATTAAAAGTGACAGCATTCTAGTCGCATTTATATTAATTCGACTCAGTTTAACAGTTAATTAATTGAATAGGAGAAATATTTATGCAGACGGGAATTATTCAACACGTCGCGTCGGCGCTGTTACAGTGTAATTAGGTAGCGAAAAATAAATTCGTAGTAAAATTACTTTTAGGTATGCAATGGGTACGTATCAAAATCTCGAATTTTAAAATATTGATGGACGAAATCCCGAAAATTTAAACGCCGAATGGTTGTTTGGTCGAAAGTTTAAAATCCCGAAAGTTCATTTGCCTGAAAGTTTAAAATCCCAAAGTTTAAAAACCCCGTGATGTCGACCGTCTAGGGTTAGGGTTTCCGTCAGCAGGTCGACGAAGCTTCGCTGTGCGGGCTCCTATTTCTGTCTGCAGGGTTTATAGGAACCTAACTAAGAGAGCCTCAGGGTGCCCCTGACGTCGACCGTACGAACTTCGTCGCCGCTCTTTGGGATTTCATCCATCGGTAGTTCGTCCATTCGGGATTTCGTCCTTTCGGGCATTTGAACATCGGTATTTTGTGTTTCGATATTAACGACTATCGGCATTTAAAACTTTCGGTATTTTGAATTTCGGTGTTTTGGACGTCGGTATTTCAATCATAGGTATTATGAACTTTTGGAATTTTCATACATACCCTATGCAACAGTAGTGTAGACATGTCGTTCCTTTCTATTAGTTTATAATTCACCATATATGCGAGAAAAATAAAAGCAATTTTTAATTAGTTTCCATACTTGAAATTTCATTGATTTTACATTTTTAGAGATCGTTGCTTTTCACAGCCCTACGTAGGTACTTCATATTTTCAGGTAAAACGGGTCTACTCGCATTGTTCAATACAGCTATAGGGGAAGTACTCGGCAATCATAGGTTGTATCAAACATAGTTACTGCATCACAGTGTCCACAGTCCACTTTGCCGATACGGTTCTTTCAGACAGACAGCGGAATCGAACTTGCTTGATTGATGTCCCAGGCCAGTGATGAAAATCCGCCTCATTGTAAGACGCAGTATTGCTTAGATATCATCAATGTAATACAATGTCCAACTGAAGGTTGTTGCCGTTCAAGTGAGATTGTGCAACAATGTTGAACAATCTCACTTGAACGGCTAAAATTGACGTGGGGCATAAATGGGTCAAATTAGATGCCGTGGATAGAAAGACTTGTTTCTGTGAAAGACTGGACGTATAGTCGCGTACAAACCTAGTTTCAAAGCTATTCCTAGAGTGTTAACTTAAGAACGATCACCACTACATTTTAGAAGGTTGTTTCACGTGATACTTAATTGCTTTTTGATTGAATTCTTCCGCGGTATTGCAATAGGAATGCAGGCTATGCAGATTGATCTATTAATTATATCAATAAACACTGTCTTTGGTCTACGCTAAATAGTTACGTAATAAGGTATAGCTTTTACTTTCAGGTAAACTGGAGCAATATTTAAATTTTCTAGTTGGTTCTACCTTTTTTAACACAATTTGTTACGAATTCGAAGATTCCTAAACCGTGGTTACTTATTCGGATGAATGTAGCAAAAATTGACTGGCTGAACACAAACTTACTGATGATTCTATAGCTGACAACTTGTTCCTGCGTTTATTACATGGTAGGTATTGCTTTCATCACGTTGTTTATGGACTTATACGTGTGATCGTACATATAATTAATCACATCACACGTTAGATTACGTGGGATTATCTGAAGTCTGAAGAGAGGGGGAGGAAACGATAATCCTGAAATCCGGCAACCTGTTCTACTTCCGAGAGGGCGACCGGCAGTCAGAGGGTGGTGTTGGGTTTATCGTCCACAAGTCCCTCGTGAATAACTTGGTGAAGATCGAGAGTGTGCCGAACAGGGTGGCGTACCTTATACTGAGAATATCTGCAAGATATTCGCTGAAGATCATACAGGTCTACGCCCCGACCTCGGCACACCCCGACGATGAAGTAGAAACTTAACCATGTATGAGGATATTTCTAAAGGTTTCAGAACTTACTTCACCGTTGTCATGGGGGACTTCAACGCGAAACTGGGCAAACGATGCGAGGATGAGCTGCAAGTGGGGCAATTTGGAGTTTGATATTGGAACCACCGGGGTCACCAACTGACTAGTTTTATGGAGAAGGAGGGCCTCTTTATGATGAACTTCTTCTTCCAATAATGTGAGCACAGAAAGTGGACCTGGCAGAGCCCCGATGGTGCGACTAAAAATGAGATTGACTTCATCATGTCTACCAACAAGCAAATGTTCAATGATGTCTCCGTGATCAATTCGGTGAAAACCGGAAGCGATCACCGCATGGTAAAAGGCACATTGAACATCAATATCAAGCTTCAAAGGTCACGACTGTCAAGGTCACGACATAGCTGTACACGTCAACTAGTCAACCCGTTGAAAATCTAGCGAAAGACCTCAGAGCTAGACTGATCCGACACTATACCGAAGACATCCCGCATGTCAGCCTGTACGAGATTAGGATGGCTCTGAAACAGCTTAAAAACAACAAGGCACCGGGTGGTGACGGAATTACGGCCGAACTTCTGAAAGCGGGTGGCAAACCGGTCCTTAAGGCCCTTCAGAAGTTGTTAAATTCCGTCATACTCGAGGGGAAAACGCCACAGCCTTGGTGCAGGGGTGTGATGGTGCTCTTCTTCAAAAAGGGTGACAATGCCTGGCTGAAGAACTATAGGCCCATCTCACGTCTAACCCATGTCTACAAGTTGTTTTTAAGAGTCATCACGAATCGTCTCGCACGCAGGTTTGACGTTTTCCAGCCTCCCGAATAAACCGGATTCCGAAAAGGCTTTAGTACCGTGAACCACATACAAACGCTGCGCCAGGTTATACAGAAGACCGAAGAGTATAACCTGCTTCTCTGTTTAGCGTTTATGGATTACGAGAAAGCCTTCGATTCGATCGAGACTTGGGCTGTACTGCAGTCTCTCCAACGGTGCCAAATCGACTACCGGTACATCGAGGTATTGAAGTGTTTGTACAAAAACGCCACCATGTCAGTCCGACTTCAGGACAAGACCTCGGAACCTATCCTTCTACAGTGCGGTGTGAGACAGGGAGACGTCATATCTCCGAAACTGTTCACCGCTGCACTAGAGGATGTCTTCAAAGTTCTGGATTGGAGAGGACTTGGCATCAACGTCAATGGCGAGTACATCACTCACCTTTGGTTTACCGACGAAATAGTGGTTATGGCTGAGACTATGGACGACCTCAGTACAATGCTCGATGAACGCTTCCGAAAGAGTGTGTCTTAAAATGAACATGGACAAAACCAAGGTTTTGTTAAATGTTCATGTAACACCCACTCCTATCTAGATCGGAGACTCTACACTCGAAGTAGTGGAGAACGAGTGGGTCTTAAAATGAACATGGACAAAACCAAGGTTTTGTTGAATGTACATGTTACACCCACTCCCATCAAGATCGGAGACTCTACACTCGAAGTTGTGGACAATTATGTCTACCTGGGACAAACAGTCCAGTTGGGTTGGTCTAACTTCGAGAAAGAGGTCAATCGTCGAATCCGACTCGACTGGGCAGTGTTCGAGAAGTTGCGCGGTATCTTCTCGTCCAACTTACCACAGTGTCTCAAGACGAAAGTGTGTGTTGCCAGTGATTACATACGGGACCGAAACGTGATTGCTCACAATGGGCCTCATCAGAAAGCTCAAAGCCACCCCAAAGGGCATTGGAGAGGGCTATGCTCGGAGTTTCCTTGCGTAATCGAATCAGAAATAAGAACATCCCGCATTAAGAATCGCCAGACTTAAGTGGCAATGTGCTCGCAGAACGGATGGCCGATGGGGCCGAAAAGTTCTGGAGTGGTGACCGCGAACCGGAAGACGTTGCGTTGGAAGGCCTCCCACTAGGTGGACCGATGACCTGGTGAAGGTTGCGGGGACCCGCTGGATGCGAGACGCACGGGACCGGTCAATGTGGCGACACCTGGGGGAGGCCTATGTTCAGCAGTGGACGTCTTTTGGCTGAAATGATGATGATGATGATGACACGTTAGATGTATCTGATAAATCCCGGTCAATCAAACCATACATTTTATATAACTTAAGAAAATTTTGGATCATTACACAGTAAATGTTTTAATGAAGAAATATTTAACGTTCAAAATCGACAATCATTATTAGGGGTTTTAGATGAACAACGAGAGTTTTATCAGATTTTTTTTAACTTTTTGATTAGTACTTTCTAGGGGCGAAATGGTGAAGTTAAATTTCGATCAAATTTTAAATATTTTATAACATGATACGACTTTAATTTTAAATGAATGCCACCTAACAAGTGCCTATAATGTAACTATAATGGAATTAGTTACGTTAGTATCCTGTCAATATTAATAACTATTGATTTATATGTTCCAACTAATAACTGAGCTCAAAACCTGCACTTAGGAGGAAATTAATTAAAATTTAAACATACAAGTCAACAACGAGACATTAATGCGACCGATAGTTTAGTCATACAACGGTGATTGGATTAACTTAATTTAATAAAGTGATATTACCTACAGCAGTTTTAAATGTATTAAACACAACATTGTCGCTACTCAACAGCTTGCTGCTTAGCTTTAGCATCATACCTGTCTAGTCTTTTGCCAACTACGAGTATCTCTGGGCCGGTTACCATTCTTAACCGATGAAGCTCAATACAAGTAACTATTTTACATGAACCGACTACCCACCTGGCTTTGACAACCCAGTTACTGAGTAATACGATAACCTAACCCCTACCCACCTACGGTACCTAAGCCTGGTAGTCAGGGTTTCAGGTCTCTGACTACCTATTTCTAGCGGCTGTTGAAAGTCTTAAAACGCAGCTGGAACCTTTTACCGTATCAGTACCTATACCACTTACCTACAAAATAAGTAATAACTAAGCTGCTTAAAACATTTTTAAAATCTTTCAAAGAATTAAAAGAAAAAAAATTGGCTGCTCGATACAGCAGGGATAATTACCTTTCCCCTCGATTTAAATAGTTACTCACCCAATTACTCTACTGTCCTTAAAGAAAACATTAAAGGAATTATCAAAATTCCAGTAGCACATACCTAACTGATATTCAATTATAGACCGTAGTACTATACTTGTCTTCCCACGCAAATTAAAAGAGATTGAGTAAAATGGATAACCAATTTACGCATGCCCCTGAGCGATTTAAACTACCTGTCATTATTTGATCAATTGGGCAATGATGCAATGCATAAAATCATTGACTTTGCCTACTAGTCCACTTCCAAGAAAACAAGTCACATTTTTGACTGTCATAAATTACATCGACTGAATGATTAGCGAAAGACCTGAGTAAGGAATAAATGATGAAATATTTGATTAAGTATTTAAGTATTATGTATTATTATTTGAGTAAGTTGGATTAATTGCAAAAAATCTATATCCAAAGGTATAGGCTACCGACTGTTGGTGTAAAAGAATATTTTTCCCATAATAACCATAGATATGATAATTACCAAGCTTCCAAATATAAAAAATACGCAAAACTTTTTTTTTCCTTAAAGATAATTATCTTCGTCTCAATGTTGTCAAACTATGAGTACTACCACAACATAATTGAGTGAACTTGCCCACGTGGTCACATGAAAGGTTTTTCAATTACAAATCACACACATCTATGGTATCGCCCGGGGGATATTTTGGGCAATAAAAATTCGATTCAATCCATAACTCTAACACTGACGAGACGCTTAAGGGCAGAATTAACAGTTTCTTAATAAAATAAAGCGTCAATCTAAAATAATTGTTTTATATAAACGGCCATTAGGCCAGATTGTGTCAGTTAAGGTACTTTGATTTATAAATATTGACATTAAAGGCAATACTTTGAAGTAACTTCATAGCCCGCAGCAATAATGGTGTTAAAACAAATTAAAACTCAAGCCTAAGGCAACGACTTTGATAATGCAGATATTTTATGTAACGTGTGTAGAATGGGCACAGAGTTCGAAAGATAATCAAACAGAAAATGAGTAAACATCGGGGGAGACACGACCCTCAGTGATGGGAATACGACGCGTAGAAATATTAGACTGTTAAAAAATCACGAAAATTTTGTTATGTCAAAGAGCTAACAGAAATAACACGATGTGTGAAAATAGTAATACAATCGATCAGACAATGGCTTAGTTTTAACTGGTTTTAAATGACGTGTTAGACAAAGACAGCGCTATAGAAACGTGACGTCATATTTCATACCGCCATAGTAACGTCACGGTTACGTAGTACAAATGGCCGTTTCGCGTGACAAGGATAGAAAGAGCCCCCCCCCCAAATTCTAAACCATGTAACTACTCCATTTTTTTATCGATATTATTACTTTTTTCACACATCGTGTTATTTCTGTTACACAACATCTGCCTAGCCTTTTCCTAACTGTGTTGGGGTCAGTTTCCAGTCTAACCGGATGCAGCTGAGTACCAATATTTTACATGGAGCGACTGCCTATCTGACCTCCACAACCCAGTTAATACGGGGTAATACGATACTCTTTGGTAATACTGGTGTGTTACTTGTGTATGTGTTGGTTCTTTGAAATAACATAACATTTTCGTGAATTTTTAACAGTAGTCAATTAGCTAATTTATTATCATTCATTGCCCTTATTCCAATTAATTTGGAATAGGTGCAGCATGTCGTCTTCTTTCATTCTCGTACTCGTCATCTCCTAAAATACCTCCTTTCTGGTTATATATTATCATCCTTAAACAGTCCATCGATCGTTTCTTTAGTCTTCCTTAATTCTTATAGGGATATTTTTAAATGTACATCTGTATAATTTTTCAGCACATTAGGTAACTCCACTAATTAACTGAATGCATACCAGAAAAATGAATGCTGTGCAAAAAAACCAATTGATTAACTGAAATGTCCTACACAATAAACCCAAAAACACACAAAACGAGATGACCTTTTTTATCGAATTCACACCAAAAACGTGGTTTGTACATCGGAAAAATACGAATTGTTTATCAAAAATTCTAACTTGCACTCTAAATCGTTCGGGTTAGGCTAGGTTATGTTAGGTTTTTTTTTTTGCTTATCGTGAGTACATTTATTTCCGCAGACATGTGAGTCCATAATTATTATTTTTTTGGTTAGGTTGTTATCAGTTCAGTAAAACTGTTCTGCAAATACCATTAAACAGTATATTGCATTTGATTTATTTAGTATGTTATTTGTGCGCGAGCCAGTAGTTTTGGTTTAACTTTATATATTTTGTTCGAAAAAAGGGAATATTCAGATATCGATTTTAATACATGCCATTCTTATACCCCTTATTATCTTATTTTCCTCATACCACACATTTTCATTAAAAAAAAATCCTATTGTTAATGGCAGATAAATAAAAAAGGAACCGTCAGCTTTCTGAAATATGAAATTATCGCTAATGCAATATCCATATTATTATATAATAAATAGTAGTGCTTGTTAAAAAAATGATAAATGTATCTAATGAATCAGTAAGATAAGCCTATAGTGAGCAATAAATATGAAAGCGATACGTGTGTATAATAGATGGGGTATACCGGTTTCTAAAACCTTATCTAACCTCTGATAGAGGTTGCAATCAAATGTAACGATAACTTATTGTGTTGATTTTGATTGGTTGCTAGTATTTTGGGCAACCAATCACAATTGGGTACCAAAAAAATTTAACTGCAATTAAATGATCGGAGATTTGATAAGGATAAGAAATGATGATGAGAATCACTGATTGGTGTGATCTCTTAATGGTTAGCACTCATTATCATAAAACTATTAGGCATAAAAAATTGGCTTTTGTAAATAGGATCCCTATAGCGATAGGTGGCTGACAGGAATACCGGTTCAAACGCTATTTCCCATGATTGAAATGAGATGTCGAATATCTTTTTTTTTTTTTTTTGGGGCGTGTGGGAAATCATCAAATAACCCCGCTCTTGGGCAGAGCGAAAGGGAGTGTCAGACTTCTACTGACTAAAAACCACCCATGTTCCTTCTTAGCCCTTCATGTCGAGGCCGCGGTATCTGCGAACAACCCGCAGCCCCATGTTGCCCCATCTTCCATGTTGCTGACATCTCGTTGAGGCGCGCGTGGAACACGAACGCGCCGTCGACACGGCCTGTCGTCGTCATAAGACGGACGGACGGCGAGCTTACCCATCACTCACCGTCCACAGGCCCGCGTCTACGGTGGCCGGAAGCCATCACGTGGCCCCCGATGCCCGGAACGCCTCCCGCGGCGGCTGGGACTAGAGGTTCTCTCCCTCTCACGTTCCGCCAACATAACTGCTTCGCAGAAGGAGGCGACGGCGTCCCATTCCTCCTCGCCCCGGACCATGGCTTGCACCAGGGCCGGGCGCGAGAGGTCACCGCCGCCGATCAGATGCCGAATATCTGGATTCATCATTCATGAATGTTTTGATCACCCAATCACAAAAGCTTATAAAAGATTATACAACCAACTTCTGACAAAGGTTTGAGCATAGAATGCTGATTGATAGATTTTGTTATCGATACAAATGAATAATATTATCAGTGATCAGTATCTAGCGTTACAATTAGGTATATATGAAATATCGAGGTATTCCCATCTGAGCACCGATTTTTAGAGCACCTACGCTTAGAACACCAAAGCTAATAAATCAATGCTTATAATCAATTTCCATGAAAATTCAATATTACAAAAGAGATTCTAATATGTGAAATTAGAATGATAAAAAAAATACAATTATATTATCACAATAAGTACATGGCACATAATAATAGGAATGATATAGCGATTTGATCGAATAACATTAACAGTGAGGCGTGTATGAACGCGCCGATATATCCTAATACAGCAATATTGATTGGGACAGCAGCTACCATTTGCCAAATCCACTTTCTCTGATTCTCTGGCACAAAATTTTGGCTGTCTCCTCTACAATTTTTATGCATGGCAAAGAAGAAGCGTGATTAATTGACAGACGGATTGATGTATAACCGGTTTTTAAATCTTTACCTACACAGTACACTATATTATTAATTAATATTTGATAAAAATCTGCTATTAAATAACTTATTTGCATTATAAGACCGTTTGACGGTGACTTGGTTAACCAATCAGCAGCTGCTTTAATTATAATTAGTGATTAAACTAATTTCTTAGTCACGGAGGTGAAGATTGCCGATTGGAGCATTTCTTTTATCGGTTCAAATGATTAATTATGGCCAGCAGACTAGAACAAGCTTATCTATGCGGAACTCACACTATATCCGTGTTGAATGATCTTATAGAAGTAATAAAACAAACATAAATCTGATAAGAAATGATACATAGATAACGAGGCATACCTACTTATGTATATATAACTGGTGTAACACTGACGTGTCTAATATTATTAATCTTTACATCAATATCTATTTACTGGGGACATAAAAACTCATTGGAAAAATAAATAGTGTCGTAATCGAAACTTTTTTTTTTTTTTCACGTGTAGTTGTTCAGTTTCTGGTAGAAATTGAACATCTCTAAAAGCTTCTATTTTACGTGAGATGAACTTCAGCTTATGCTTTAGCATAAAACCCAAAAAATTAGGGAACCGAAAAATATAAAAGCTTTTTAATTTGAGGGAAGGCGTGACTCATGTGTGTCTATTTTTTTATGGCGCACCTTAAATTTGTGCGGGAAACGAAGCGGGTGTCTATTCCGACTTCCGGATGTCACAATCCAGTTGATTATTAACCTAAGTACGACAACCCGCATGCGGCCGCACCTGTTAGCGCCGCTACAAGTTTTATTGCAATCCCGCGAGCGGGCAGCTCTACAAACACTCTAAAGACTCACTCACTCACTGCTTACTACCTCAAAACAATGCATACGATGAGTTCTTAACAAAGTTTTTACAAGAGCTTCTCACACATGTTGAACCTTGACCCCTACAAGTGCCTATTCTTATGTCTCTCTGTTATGGTAACAACAGCACGTTACCATCCGTGGGTCAGTGACATTGACACTGTTAGATATGATATATTATCCATTGTGATACTCCAAATGATCAATCAACTTGAGAATCAGAATTAATTTTTACATAACATAGGCCTACATAACAATAGTAATGATTCTTATTATGATAAATATTATTAAATTAAGTTTATCTCTCATTTGGGCCAAAAGTGTATGATGTGAGCCAGATTTGAAAGATAAGTATTGTTTTATTGAACGTCACCTACTTCGTTAGCTATTTTTAATTACAGTGAAGTATTAATTATTAATTGTTGCTGCGTATTTTTTTTGCTAAATTTCTGGAAACTATTGTTAGTTTTAATTTGCAAATTGCGCTAAAGTGTCTACAAAGATTTAAAAAAATCAAATACCCATAAATCATCTTTCATTCATTTAATGCTTATTGAATATATGGACAACATAGTACGAAATAGCATACAGTAATCAAGCAAATCATAGTCTTCCGACAATTGAATTACTTTATTAAAATAAAGAGCATAATAGTCTCCAAATTCGACTTGAGAGACTACGTCTACTTTTCAAACCTTATAGATTAATTTATTAGACACAATTTATAACTTCCCGCTTAAAGAAATACAAGTTTAATTTACGGACCGACAGCAGGTTCATTCATTTATGTTAGTATATTTGTTTTAAGCTTTTAACAGCCCGCACTGTTTTGGTGGTGCATGTCATCAAAACCAAAAAAGGCGAAGAGGCTTTCGTCCCAGTAGTGGAACCTTTTTGCTAATTATGCTATCATATCTCTAACGACAGAGATTTAAAATAACAACAACCAATTTACGAATGGTAAAAAACACGAAGCTCTAGAGAAGAGATGTTCATTTTAAGTACGAAAATCATCAATCATCAGGTATACAAACTTTTAAAGGCTAAGTAAGACAATATAAAACTGTGCGAGTAACAAACAGCCAGGCAAAACCTTACGCAAAGAGATTTTCTTTGTTTTGCATAGTTCAAAACTTGAAACAGTTTCTTTCTTGAAATTTTGAACTATGGTACTAAAATCTATTAAAAATCCATGTATGCAAGTTCACTCACGTGAGTCCAGTCACGATCAAAAGTAATGCTCACACGCCCACTTGATAATTCAATTAGACGCATTAAACCTCAGCACTGATGTTATTAAAGTATTCAGTGTAGGCCATTAAGTGTGAGATATGAGCACGACGAACACAGAATTATGTTTACTTTGCACCTGTTATAGGATATATTCTGTGAATTCTGTCAAACGTTAGGTACAGCCACCTACCTTGTTTCAATCATCGGTTGCGCAAACGCTGTCATTGCAATACCATTGATAAATTTTTATTTTACCTACCTGTACAGTGGGCGATAGAAATGTTAATTAAAATATTTCTATAATAATCATAAAAATACATTTTTAAATTTAATTATTTTCAGGACAAGCTAGGTTAGGAACATTAGTCACAGACAGTTTAAATCGTAAATAATTTTTGCAATTAGCTTTAATCCTAAATCACGGAGTTTTATGTAAAAACTAATTAAATCGGATATTACCTAACTCGCATACAAATTGCAACTTCCAATGCTTAAAAATCCACCCCCAATGAACAAGTGCCTCTTTTAGTCCGTATCTTCTGTTATCGAATGTACATTTAATACAGGATCTGAGGGTCAACTCGAATCAATAATTGGTGAATGTGTAAGTGGAACTATTTCCAAGTGATAGTGAAGCTTACTAAAGCAGTTAGCAGGGTCATTAGTGGTGTTGATAGCCAGAGGGCGCCGGATGTACGTCATTATGAGCAATAAAACAAATACAATTAAGCTTTCTGCATGGAGGCTCTATTGATGCTCTCAAACATCAGCAATAGCTTATAAATGGTTTCTAATAATTTCAGATTATGGAAAATTAGTGAACTAAACATTCTAATATTGATTTAGTTCAAGATTAGAAGGCCTTAGGCATACACGTGTATGATGAAGGTATCATTACCTGGCCAGCTGTTTCCCAACTATGCTGGGCTTGGGGTCGACTTCCAGTCTATCCGGATGCAGCTAACCACCACAACTCAGATAATTGGTATAACGATACCTCTAAGACGTGTTGACAGATTTTCAGACTGTCTAAGATCTATCAGAAGCAGCGAGACCTGAGAGGCTTAGCGTGGTTTCAGAGGCACGGAGATAACTTAATTTGTAATGGATGGTCCATGGGTCGACCTTGGCAAGCGCTACATAACCTGTAAGATCAACCCATACCGTTATTATTATTACAGTCCACCTCTCAATTTACTAATTGCAATTGCATTGACCATGATAATACAGGGTGTTTGGTGCATCGCGTGCCAAATTGAGATGGTCGACTTGAGGGGTCGTCTGCTATCCTTTCAGACCTCTAAACACTTCTCATGCCCTGTGAAGTTTTTTTTTCAGACTAGCTGGCCAATGTCACTAATTTTGAATTTAAAAGTACTCTAATACAATTCACATCTAAATAAAATTCAGTATTTACGCCTTATACTCCCTCCAGTCGACCATTTCAATTTGGCACACAATGCACCAAACACCCTTTATATCAAGAATTATATGTTAGCTTGCCTATCAATAGCAAAAAGTTAAAAATAATATACTTGGCCTAAAACTCAGCTAACGATTAAAGGCAGGTACTTACTTATTCGCTGACATGTCACTTCGCTTTCATACTCTTGTTTACATTCTGTATTGAGCTGATGTAAAGATAAGCTGTCAGTGCTGTCACGTTTTAAATATTAACCGGGCCACATCCAAGGCCACCCACTGACCCATTTTTGCGTGGCTAAATTAAAAGATTAACAATATGTATGGTATAAACAGTATGTTTACTCCTATGACTTCTTTGATGTATTAGAAGAAAATATATGATTATATTGAAGGTAATTTACATGTATTTTTTTATATTTATACTAGTTGGGCCCTTATTAAATAGGACTAAAATTTAATTCGCGCAGAGTGGGGTACACATCTGCCTAACCCGTCGATCTCACTGCAAGCTGCTCCTCTCCCACGCGTTTCAATTCTCTGTTGATATTGGCCAAACCTTTCAGCACAATTGACAATCATTGACACCGAAACACGCAGCAGTTCCATCTGATAAACAAAGCGATCATTTCATCATCAATTCAATTCTACTTCATCGAACCAAAGATTACAATCTTATTCAAGCTTCAAACATCATAATCTAAACGATATTTCGTTACCAACAAGTGAATTTACCAATGGAATTCTTTGTGCAGTGATTATCACGTGGGTGGTGCGCACGCTCAGAATACCCTTGAACTGATTATTGTATCGACTATTATTCATCAATTTTTGGCAACAACCATTTAGATAGATAATTGAGATTAACCGGATACGTACTCGTACTTATAGTTAGAACTATTAGTTGGTTACAAAATAGCTGTCTGTATTAATAAATGAAATTGATTTTATGTCAGGGTTAGGGGCATGGCAACGGAAGACGGAGTCTTGTGAGCAATAATAGGTATAATTAGTTTGATTAGTATTTGAGGTGCATGCACGCAACTCTGAATGGGAGTGTGGTTCTTGCAATAGTATTGTACGTTTTAAAAATTAACTGAAAAAAATAGGGTGAAAATCGGAGTTTTCTATTTATAGCTAAGTATTGCAAATTGCTTAAACTTTTCCGAGTAAAATATAATAAAATTAATTGATCTGAATCAGTCAGAGTCACGTCGCAAAACATTATGCCTGATGCCTGCCTCGCGTAATTAGGTAGATTCAACGATCACGTCCAAAGTATAGACAAGAAATACGACTTCCTTCAAAATGGAGGCATGAATTTAGGTTAAAACTGTAAAGTGTGCTTAAATCAAACCACACCGTCCTTGTAATATCCCTGCAACACACTATTAAACTCTCATTATAACAAGAATGTGACACTTTTACATTAAAATTTAAACAAGGTCGTATATAAAAAGTATACCATATACGTACTCTTATGTTGCAATAACGTTTTTAATGATTTCTTTTATTTTACACAAGCAAGTTGGCGGCCATGATGAAAAAAATTAATAACGTAATTGTGTATTACAATTTATACGTACCTAAATTTAATACTGGGTGACAAATCTGATCTAGTTTTTATTGCAGCACTAGATAACTATAATTTTGAACCAATCAATTTTGGAGTTGCATACTAACTAATAAAAACTTTGTATTTTTTTCTGTCTGTTTATCTATAAATATTCAATTAATCAACGTAGAAAATAATTTAATCAAAATGTCTGAACGAAAGCTTTGTTGAACAATACAACTCACTTAGTTTTTTTTTGTTTCAGTTTTATGTGTAGCCAAGTTTATAGAGCGTTAGCTAACTTAATAAAATATTCAAACTCTATATAGATTTAAAACTAGAAACTTCTGCTTATGATCACTGAACAATACACTCACATAAATCATTTACTATAACTTCTTAAGAAATCGATCCTTCTCGCGTGGGAAAATCCCCACTCAATGAATTTAAAAACAAACAAACACTAATTGAGATTTTGCAACTCTGTGTACTGACAAAACACTACTGTTATACCAACTTGTTTAATTTATCACACACAAAGAAACAATTAAAAATATAAGGCTGTGATTTGAATGTTTAATAAGTAATAAGTCAATCAATCTGTATTAGTGGCTAATCTTTTAAAACCACCTGTTCATTACATTGAAAGATAAGAATTTATAAGCACTATTTCATGTTTGCTACGCCTCTGACAGAAAGTACATAATAGCAATGTATATGCTAATCAACCAATGAGGCATCACGAAATCAGGATTCTACTCTGAATTCAAAAACTTGGCATGAGTTCTATCTCGTTACTCTGGAAGCGGTCCTAGAATCAGAAGCAAACTAAAACTCATACAAGTTAGTTAAAAGCACACTTGACGACCTTATGACTGCATCAGCGAGTGGAGTCCGCATAGCTGAATTTTGGGCCAAAACGATTTGATCGAATAGAAATTTGCCATTGACACGCTAAGAAGAAGAAGTATCTATGTCATATAGAGGAATGAGAAGAATATCGTAGAGTAGGTAGGTAGAAGAAAACATAAGCAACTATAGATCTGTTACTGGAAATTTCGTAACTACGGTAAATCCTATGATTTACCAGTAAAACTTCCGGTTTACTAACATGAGTATTTTATGTTAGAATTTTATAAAAAAGAGACGATTTTTGGATTTTATAAAAAAAGAGATGATTTTGGGCTTTTACCAATAGAGTTTGGGATTTACCATAGTTTGGACTTTTACGGGAACAGATCCACTGTAATAGAGATACGGTTAGGCAGGAATGAAACACGACTACGGAAATTACGAGTAATTGAGACGTATAGAAGAAAAAGATATGCTGCCCCAACCGATAGGGATAACAACATAAACTAAGCTACTAATAAACTATGCTAACACACTTGGCATTTTACAATACATGCGTTTTACGTCAAATAAACCAAAGCCCATTAGACGTCTAATTCGTAAGGAAAACATCTATCAAAGATAAGAACTTCACAGTTCAGCTAGGAATAAGTAATCAATCCGACCGACAATCATATCCGAATGAGCTTACTAAGTAATGCAGTGAGCTGATTGCCAGTTACGTCAAGTTATGAGATATGTTTCCTCTACGCGAGAAGCTATTGAAGATATTAAACCACGACCTAACTGACATGAGACGGATTTATGAACTGACAACGCTTTTTGGTATTTTTGAGATGAGGTAACTAATTGACTGGAACGTTTTAATAATACAGTGTAATTGTCTAGACCACGCGTTTATAATCGAACCAAATATTAACAATTGTGAAATATTGTTGTAATAAGCAAATGTGTGCGTGGAATGTCGAAAAAATGATTGCGACAGAGTACGAGTGCAATATTAAAGACGCAATGCCCAAACAGCGCACAATTTTTTGAAAAATTAAAATAAAGACCCGATATGTCAAAAGAGCCTACAGGGCAAATATTTATCTCATCTCACTGTTGCCAAAATGCAACAATTGACCAAAATCAAAACCATCAAATCTTATCTTCTAAAAAATCGAGTGGAGCCGCGGGCAGAGCCATTAATGTACCATAACACAGTTATACCATATGGGGAAGCAATGTTTGCTCTAGAACTATCATTTGGCGGATCAATTATCTTCAATCATATCGCAATCCACGCGGGTTGGTACCCGTGAGGTGATTACCAAATGGGCTGAGACGTGGACGCCACGCGAGTCGTGGTGCCACCCACCTCGTATCGTAACTTACACGTAATTTACGTATTAAATGTTAAAGGGAAGTTTCAGTATACTTAGATTTTTTTATGTAATTTCTAAAATTATCCACCCATAGAAATATAAAATTTATGATATCTATGTATCCACCGAAAAATATAGAACTTGGGCTGTAGAAAATTTATCTTTCTTGACTAATTTGGTATATTTTTTTTGTAATATTTAAAACAAATAAGCTATAATTATTCTTTTATTATCACTTAAGATCTAATTTTATCGCTGAACTAGAATTTATTGACACTAAATTCTCACTTTCAGATCATTTACGATAGGTGCCATAGACATATTATATCTATGGTAGGTGCTCATTCATGCCTATGTCATAAAATTTATTACATTTTTAAGTAAACCTAGATTTAGAATAATCAAAATATTATTATAAACCTTATCATTGAAATCTATCAGTTTTTTCTTTAAAAATACGCTTCGCCTTAATGCTCTATTCAAATATTCCGTTATAAACCACACCTTTTAAAAAGTTTTAAAATATTGCGGCACCTATTTATCTAACTCATTGTGCATATTATTTTGTTTACATAACCTTATATTTGCGACATAGTCGGTTAATAGTTGTCGTATGAACTAATATTAACTAAGGCAAGTTTATGTTATATTTGATTGGTCAGAACAGCATATAATTGAGTTTTATTGTTAATGGACCAAGAGTATGTACAATAACTCGTTTAATATTTATAATCTGTATAATTTTGTTACAAATATTATGTAAAACGTTCAGTGTTTTACGTAATAGACTTAGGTTATAAAGGTATTAGCGACCGAGGACACAACGTTCAATACGATACCTTCTTAGGGTCCGGTCGGCCGGAGTAAGACGGTTATTATCTATCTATATATATAAAAATGAAACCCGTTTTTCGTTGTCACGACTTGGCATGAAAACGGCTTGACCGATTTGGCTGATTTTTTTTTTTAAATGTTCGTTGAAGTTCAAGGATGGTTCTTACGGCGAGAAAAATTCGAATAATGGCCGGAAAAGCCCTAAAAACAGCCCTTTTCTTTTTCCCATACAAACGTTTTCTAACTAAAACGTAAAATCAATTTGAGCTTTAATACCGTACCCATAAAGTTCAAGTGTTAGTGGAGAGGTTCCGGGAAGGCAAAACAATTGAGTGACGTTCAGTTGTTCAGTCAACGAATGACAACTTCAAACAGACCATACGACATTATCACAATAATCACAAATAATTACTGTTTCTTTCCCAATAGAAAAACGATTTTTCAAATGGTGTTTGCGTATAATATAAAAATTAATTGCTGTTCGTTAGTCTCGCTAAAACTCGAGAACGGCTGGACCGATTTGGCTAATTATAGTGTTGAATTATTCGTGGAAGTCCAGGGAAGGTTTTAAAGGTGAGAAAGTGGTAGGTAGGTAGGCAGGGTAGTAAGTAGGGTAGTAAGTAGGATAGTAGAGTAGGTATAGGGTAGTCGGTAGAGTAGTAGGTAGGGTAGTAAGTAGGTAGGGTAGTAGGTAGGTAGGTAGGGTAGTAGGTAGGTAGGTAGGGTAGTAGGTAGGTAGGTAGGGTAGTAGGTAGGTAGGGTAGTAGGTAGGTAGGGTAGTAGGTAGGTAGGGTAGTAGGTAGGTAGGGTAGTCGGTAGGTAGGGTAGTAGGTAGGTAGGGTAGGAGGTAGTAGGTAGGTAGGTAGTTGGTACACAGGCAGGTAGTAGGTAGGAAAAAGGGCATTGCAACGCATGCCGGGAACAGCTAGTTCTCAATAATATAACCGAGCTGCGATTGCATTGGTAGTTATTTCTTTTCTATTTATTTCTTTTGGAGAAGCCGCTTAAACAGACACGCAATACGAGAAAGAGCGGTTTTATTGCATGTTTCAGAATAACATCAGATTTTTTAATAAGCCATAGCTTGGGAAATTCTCCCGAAATATTTCGATCAACCTGCAGTTTCAGATTCCTACGCTACGTCAAGAAGAATTTTGTAAAAACAAATCGAACTGAATACCTTGCTCGCAATCTTGGATGCTTCCCGCAGCGTAATGCAAGCGTTATTCTTACAGGAAACCTTTAAAAAAACCGACTCTATTTCCTAATCAGTTTCTATCACCACACCATATCTGCATAAGTACGCATTCTTTAACAGAAAGTTGTTTGCAATTACTGCCGAGACGCGTCACGTAAAAGATAAAAAAGACAACCAGGAAAAAGCCTACCGTAATGAAACAATCAACGCGTTACGATGTGAATCAATTTGAAATGGTAGATGCGAGTGTATTAGGCTAGCTGGCTGACCACATGATGTTGTGTCTTCATTCAGTTCAACCGTTGAGAGAAATGACCCTCGGTATTTGCCAAAGGCGCAGAAGTAACGAGATGGTGCATACGGCATGTGGTTATGTATGGTTTTAAGCATACAGGCAGCAATCCGGCAGAAGATGAGAGAATTCTTATTGTCCAGGTAGCAAGCAGTAGAAGCCGCTACACCAGTAGTTTTAAGGCTTTACATATAAACAAATGAAAAAACGCCTAAAGCAACAACACTGATTATTTTAAAGATTATAGATAGCAACTAAATAACTGTCTGATGTTCAAAACGTTCTTAATTGAAAATGAGATGCTTTGTTTGGTAATTGCAACTAAAATCAATAGTTTTCACTAAATATTCTGTAATAGAAATCTATTACAGTCAAATACCTCCTATCTCATAACAACTGCGTAACCCAAGAATGTTCTATAAATTATTTCGACGTTAACAATACACATACACTATCAAATCGAACCACTTGTGTTGCCTTTCACTACGTTCTTTCCTAATGGTTTTATTATTTTTTGTTTTATGATACATAAAGAATATGGATGACAAAGCATTACTTTCTATCGATAGAACGGGTTGGGATAGGTATAATAAATAAATGATTGTAGAGATCTAGGCTTTGATAAAAGATTCATTTGCATTTTGATGCGGCCATTAATTCGTAGTATTCAAAAACAATGCGTTTAAATAAATAATATATGTGAAACTAAATAAATTTCTAATGATCTAATGAAATGTGTATGGTGATTTTATTATTTTATGTGATGGACCCAGTTCTTATTTTGATTTAAATGAAATAGAAGTCCAATAGAGCATTTGGTTTATTAACACATTATAGATCATTACTTAAAAGGAACTGAGGAACCTACAATTATGATTATTAAAATGATTAATTGTTATATGAGTGTTTAGTTACAAGAATTTTTGCGCCATAGCATCAAACAAATCTAAGATCTTTGACAGATTAATCATTCAGTTATTTCATAATTTGAGGAGCTGTACTCACTTACTAGTTAACAACGTAGATCAATGTATTTATTTCAAATCTTGTCGATATATATATACTGTGAGATACACCTATCATTATTTTAAAAGACTGGGTGTACTGGGTATTTATTGGGTACGAAATCTTTGTCATATCTGTGTATGAGTGGCATAACTTCTTTTGCAAAAAGATCGGTCCCTAATAGGTAAAAAAAATCATGGTTTGGTTACACTAACTTGAAATGTTTGTTTAACTAAACGCAATGTTTATAAATAAGGATCTTATACGCCAGTATTAAGTACTTGAAAAATCAACAACGCTTTATTTCACCTTAGACCCCTTGCGTCTACCTCGTGGCTGACGACATTTTACAAATCAATTAACAACATACGATCAATGGACCGTTAGCAGTCGACGCACGCGCACCGATACGCACGACTAGCTACTGGCATGCGCGTAAAGCCTTATTTACCAACAGTTAAGGACGCGTTTACGAATTCTCGCGGTTGAATTTTAATTTTAGAGTCTTACTACTACAAATATTTTGTGTTCGTAGACCTATCTTTTTCAACTCGAGATCCAGCTAAAAAACGACACAGGGTCCACCTACGACAACACGGCGGCTGAGCGCAAATTATGTTTTACATTTAAAATTTTTGCGTAATATATCATGACAGTGACCACTAAAATGAACCTTAAGACAAGCGCTTAAAGTTCACGCAATAACGATAAATTTGCCGAAAAATTGTGTTTGATTGTTTTATTTTTTTCTAGCTCTGCTTGTAATATTTTGATAGTTTTTATAGTATTTATTTGAGTTGAACATGTCTACTTCCATAAAATATTTTTAAATAAATAAATTTATGTCATAAAAGAGAGAGTAATGTACTAAAGTCAACACGATGTCGCTAATTTTGTGCAGAGAGGCACAAAAATTTTTTTTTACAATATTATTTACCATTATTTTCGAATAAAAAGTTGGAATTATTGAAGATGAAGGAGTAATCTATGTGTGTTAATTATTGATTTAATTTGGTTTAGTTTCATTTGACCGCATAATGTACCGAAAAACTGCTTATTTTCGTCATATTTGTAATTACGTCTTTAAGTTGTACAGTACATCATAACCTTACCTTAGGTAATAAAACTATATTGACTCCAAGTGTTCATATCCTTATGAGCCTCTGGAAATAAAAATGAATACTCATTCAATTATCTTTTTTCCTCACTTTCAAATACACAATTCAACTCAATTGAATGATCAGGACCTACATTTGTCCAAATAGAGAAGCTACCTACCTATTTACCGACAGTATTTTCTCATATTATTATTACCTATACCCAAAATATGCCAAGTGAAGTGGAATCTACTAATTACTACTCGGCTTTACGATAAGCGGTAGACCGTAACGTTGTTGATAATGTCTCTATAGGTTGCGGTAACCGAAAGGTCACAGGTTAATCTACGATTAATTTTGGGTTATTTACGTCTTGTGGTTAATTGCTGCTACATCCGATTAGTGCTTTGAATTTAGCGAGTTATTGGGTTGTTGCAAAAGACAGAATGAAGTTACAGAAGAAAATGAATGATTAAAAATGCGGTGTGGTCTGACGTTCAAATATTAGTTATTATCACTCTTAGTTTTGTAACATTCTATGCCTTCATGATTTTAGATTAGACCTATAGGATAATGGAGAGGGATGATTGGAGTTTCTCTCCGCTATCAAATTCAAAATGAAGATTTCAGCGACAGTTTTCAACAGATCGCAAAGTATTAGGAACAGAGCCGGGCACATTCATGAGCACATTAAGCGAAAAATTGATGGCTGATTGACTGAACTAAATGCGCGAAGCATAGACCGTAGATCGATTGGGGACAAAAAGCTATTGAAATAATTAGACCCGATACACTATGTTAGTAAAATATCAGTAAACTGTGACTAAGGTGTGTGTAAGGTCAGCACTTAGCAGACTCACCATTCCAAATAATTCTAGCCATCCGGCGACCCTTATCCACGATAAATGTCGGGAAAAACGTATACCTACTACAGTCATGGTGGTCTAATCCTAAATTAAATTAGCTAGTTATTTAGTACATTATGCAATGTTACTGTAATTTTTTTTTTTTTTAAAACGTTGCCCCACACTAGGAATTTCTCCTGTATCGTGGGTGCGTTTACAAACATTTAAATTCACATACACAAACACACCCAGACCCGAAACAACCATCTGTAGGCCATACAAATATTAAAAAAAAATTAATAGCACAAAGTGCCTACCTTAGTAATACATCACTGTTACAGATCTATTATTAGGTATGATACTGTTATTAACATAGTTACATTTAATAGAGACATTCAGTAAGTCTATTACACTAAATTGTGTAATACAGGTAATTCTTGTATTCTGATCACATGCACTTAACTTGAATATTATGTAACAATATTTACAAGGAAAATAGCTTTTGAAACGTAATGGTGTGCAAAACATATGCCTAGAAGAAATAGCGTTTTTATGAAATAATAAAACCGAATGTTCCACTTTTGTTAGCTTGAGTCTTACCTGTTAAAATAAATGTACTTATGTGTTAATGAATGAATAAATAAATAAGATAAAAAATAAAATATTTTTTTATGATAAAAATATCCTTCGTTCACCGTAGTACCACTAAAAAGTACATACCATCGATTTTTTTCACTTTGTGGTTGTTGCTCTCCATACATTATTAGTATTTGTACACTACCTAGTGCGCAGTGTGGGGTGCTCTGATTGGGACTTTTGCCTGTTTTTTTTTTGTCGTATTAAACACCTACCAGTAATTAATGAACAGTAATTAAAATCATAAATATTCAACAAAACAGTGTTCAATTCATTACGAAGAAAATATTTTTTATTTCAATAGACTTGATGAAACTGGGCTATAAACGATTAATGCGGCAATTTTCCTACAAAAACGTTGCAATAAGGTGTAAACGCTGATTATTATCTGAGCACTGCCTGCAGCCGTATGCACATAATTATTAAAGTTACTAATGATTTTTTACGAAATATTACCCCACGCAAACTGCATTTTTACACTAACCTCTTTACAAAAAAATAACAACTCTAATTGCTACACGGAAAGAAAAATAGTCTTAAAACAAGAATATATTTATTGGTCAAGAATAATACTGTTTCATTTATAAGCAGAACTATATTTGGTTGTTTTGAGAATTTTATTGTTTTGAAACCAAAACAATAAAATGCTCAAAACAACCTTTTATTATCTCAAATAAAGAGGAAATATTCTCCGTTGAAGAAACCAAGAAGTCTTTATAGAAGAAGAGCAGATTTCTTGACCTCTGAGACATCTGATTTTCTTGAACAGAATCAAATTTAATTATTTAATGTTAGTTTTTCATTTGTCCGAGTAAGAGAATGCTGTCTTCAATAGAAAATATATTGGTGTCACTGACTCTGGCAGAGCCACCATCAGGGATTTTCATTTTGAAAACACAAAAAAATTGTCGCTAATTAGTCGAAATTTGTCGCCAAATATCAGAATTTGTCGGTCACTGGTTCAAAAGATATAAGGGTTTATAGGTGGCCGATCTGGAGAGAGTCTCCCCAGCAGGGCCACATTTATATCTCAAAAACTAGGGCACCTAGCAAATATCTCTTTTCTCCCATAATTTGTCGCCAATTAGTCGGAATCAGTCGCCAAATATCAGAGTTTGTCGGTCACTGGTTCAAAAGATACAAGGGTTTATAGGTGGCCGATCTGGAGAGAGTCTCCCCAGCAGGGCCACATTTATATCTCAAAAACTAGGACACCTAGCGAAGATGTGTTTTCTCCCATATTTTGTCGCCAATTAGTCGCAATTTGTCGCCAAGTCACAGATTTAATCGGATCTTAGTTTAGGAGATATAATGAGTTCAATTAGTAAGGTATAGTCCAAGAGCTAGGTCGAAGAGTTCACGAAAAATACCAAGAAAAAAATATTTCTATTAATATGTGTAATATACTTCTAGTTTTATCGGTCTAAAGTCTTTAGAAATGTCCGAGAGAGATAAATTCTCAATTTAATTCATGTTTTTATGTTTTAAATTACTAGGTTAGAGTGGCTTAAACTTCTTTGAAAACATTAAACCTTGCTCTTGGTCTATTTGGTGAAAGATGTACAGTCGCATGCAACTGTTTTACCACTTTACAATGTTAAGCTCTAATTAACTTTAGAATAATAAATAAATGTCGTACCTTTAGTAAAATGTTTAAAATACTTAAACGTTGAAAAAGTATTGTCAATTGTAATCAAATTTTATTATATAAAAATGAATTTCCATAAAGTTCGTTTGATGTGTGTTGTGTTGGTGTGTATTTTGAGGTGATTGCGAGTGTTGTGTTGTGGGTATGGACGGGTTGAGTTTTTATTTTATCTTAATTGAGGTTAGAATAATAAAACTTCTGTTGTCGAAATATAAAATGATTTATTACCTTAAAATTATTGTACTTTCAGAAAATGTTACAAATAGGTATTTGTAACATTTATAAGTAGGTACTTATTCAATATTATTAACAGATACAGTTTGTGACTTTGGATGTTAGGGGTAATCTCCGGTAAAACTGATCCGAATTTGAAATTTTTTTCACTTTTAGTCTAGGCTAATAACATTATGACCGATAATATTATGACGTTATGACCAATAGGAGCGGAGCCTCAATGAAAAATGTTGCAAAAACGGGGAAAATAACTTACATATTAATCTGCACTCATACGGTGTCCTCTTTTCAAAACACTCTCAAATTGTCCACTAACTTGTTCAATGCACTTAAACACCCGTATTCGTAATTGTTCTTTTAATTTTTCACACAAACAAACCTTCTCGCTGTACTTCCGGTGGATGACTAAAGAAAAAATCCTTTAGAGCAAGTTTGTTTGTTTACCTATTTTTTTTTAAGTAGCTACTTTGAGCGGCGGGCGCGAACGCCGACGCGCCGCACCCGTGACGTACAGCAGGTGACACCCTCGTTATATCTCGCTCGTTTCTCCCTTTTTGTATTTTCGGAATACCTAGAGATAACAACACTCGAGTTCGTAACTATTCATAATAAGTTCCACTTTAATTAAACTGGCTGACTTCAACTTACGTGACGGGCAACTCGTTCGAAGCAGCTCATCTGTACACGCGCATCTATCTCTTTCTTACTTACCGTAAATGAAACGGAGCGCAGCGATCTATCTGCCAGCGACTAAGTGGTAAGTGCACATTGTGTTAGATAAATAATTACATAATTATATGTATTGTAGATTTGTTTATAGGTAATGAATACAGCTTTCCTATGGTGGGTTGAAATTATAGAATAAGTTTACATTTATTTAATTCGAAACAAACATTCCTCCATAAGACGTCATAGATACTGTCTAGAAACTACATAAAGTATTTTGTACTCGCTTGTACCACTGTATGGGGAAATTGAATTCTTTAATATCTTTTTAATTACACACCGACTAAATCTGTAACTTTGCGACAAATTGCGACTAATTGGCGACAAAATATGGGAGAAAACACATCTTCGCTAGGTGTCCTAGTTTTTGAGATATAAATGTGGCCCTGCTGGGGAGACTCTCTCCAGATCGGCCACCTATAAACTCTTGTATCTTTTGAACCAGTGACCGACAAACTCTGATATTTGGCGACTGATTCCGACTAATTGGCGACAAATTATGGGAGAAAAGAGATATTTGCTAGGTGCCCTAGTTTTTGAGATATAAATGTGGCCCTGCTGGGGAGACTCTCTCCAGATCGGCCACCTATAAACCCTTATATCTTTTGAACCAGTGACCGACAAATTCTGATATTTGGCGACAAATTTCGACTAATTAGCGACAATTTTTTTGTGTTTTCAAAATGAAAATCCCTGATGGTGGCTCTGCCAGAGTCAGTGACACAATATATTGTGCTTCTAACAATAAATTTATATTTTATTCAGAGAATATGATTTTCTTGCATTGAAGTTCTTTTGTTTTCAGTTAAAAATAATGAAATTCCCATCAAAGAATGCAGCTTTATAAGGTGAATATTAAAATTCTTAATTAGAAAAACCGGAAGTTTCGTACCAAAACCAGACTAGTTTTGTTGAATAATTTCTGTGGGTTCTCTTAAGAATATCATTTGCTTAGCTCAAGTATTTTATTTATTTAAAGGAAGAAAGAGTGAAATTTGAACTGAGAATTTTAGTGTTTTGAGGTGAATATGTTGATATTCTTAATTGGAATATCCAGATGTTTCATACTAAAACCAGATTTATCTTAGTTGAATAACTTCTGTGTGTTCTCTAAAGAATACAATTTGCTTAGCTCAAGTATTTTATTTATTTAAAGGAAGAAAGAGTGAAATTTGAACTAAGAATTTTAGTGTTTTGAGGTGAATATGTTGATATTCTTAATTGGAATATCCGGATGTTTCATACTAAAACCAGATTTATCTTAGTTGAATAACTTCTGTGTGTTCTCTAAAGAATACAATTTGCTTAGTTCAAGTATTTTATTTATTTAAAGGAAGAAAGAGTGAAATTTGAACTAAGAATTTTAGTGTTTTGAGGTGAATATGTTGATATTCTTAATTGGAATATCCGGATGTTTCATACTAAAACCAGATTTATTCTTAGTAAGTAAATCTGGTTTTAGTATGAAATTACCGGGTATTCAAATTAAGAATATCCAGATCTTTAAAATGAAACAACAAATTACTTTATTATACCTTTTATTCAAATAATAAAAATGACTTATAATAACATCATAAATCTAAATACATATTTTAGAATGATTGGTAATTGTAACCATTGATTAGTTAGGTACTGAAACAATATTTAAAATCGCAAGTTCTACAAAAGGATGCTCCAGGGTAGCCCGCGAAATTGAAATTTTCTTATGTTGAATTGCAAAAAAACGTAAGAAAATTTCAATTTCGCGGGCTACCCTGGAGCATCCACCTTAATACTCAATTACATCTTACAATGATATAAAATGAATGAAACAATTTAATTAGTTTGCTCGCACAACAACCTGTCAATATTACTTATTTACACATTATTCAATAAAATAGAATGGTAAGTTAGCTGCGCTCAACCGTAAGTATGAATAATCAATCAACACCCCTTGGGGCCCTCAGTACCAGACATGACGCCATTAAAAAAAAAGTATACCTATAAAACCCTAAAACCAAGCTATGATTTTACTCTTTGATTATACAGCACTACTCACAAATATTTATTAATACTCAATTACATCTTACAATGATATAAAATGAATGATATAATTTATTTAGTTTGCTAGCACAACAACCTGTCAACATTACTCATCTTATATCAACGTACATTATTTTAGAATGATTGGTAATTGTAACCATTGTAATTACTAAGTTAGGGACTGAAACAATATTTAAAATCGCAAGTTCTACAAAAGGCAAATGTACTAAGTACCTTGATTAATACCTTACTCTTTAACTATACAGCCGTTCTTACAAATCTTTATTAAGGTGGATGCTCCAGGGTAGCCCGCAAAGTTCAATTATTCTTAGGTACCTTTTTTGCAGGCCAGTGCTAGGTTGTATGTTGATGAAAATTTGATTCACGGCTGTAAGACGTACCTACCTATGTAGTTACAGAATTATAATCATCAATACAACCCACCAAGTTCATGTAACTGTCAAGAATGACCTTTTGATGAAATACTCATTCTTGACAGTTACATGAACTTGGAGGGTTGTAATGATGATTTTGATGATTATAATTCTGTAACTGCATACGTCTTACAGCCGCGAATCATATTTTCACTAACATACAACCTAGCACTGGCCTGCAAATCGCTAAAAACGTAAGAAAATTTGAATGTCGCGGGCTACCCTGGAACATCCACCTTATTACTCAATTACATCTTACAATGATATAAAATGAATGATACAATTAGATTATTATTATTTTCTTATTACAAAAAGATAGATATATTGAAATGTTAACAAGACATCATTGAATCAAGGCTACATTTTAAATCTATTTAGCGTCTCACAACAACAATCATGCAAAGCAACGATTTCTGTAACATTAATTTGCTTCACTAACAAAACAAGCTATGTTAAGTGAAGAATAACCTAGTGTTTCCAAAACTGTACCTACGAAAACCACTTTTCTTCTTAACTTCCGTTTACAAAACTGGTTAAGAGCGTTTACGCGCTAGATCTAAAAAGTTAGTAAAAAAAAATTTTATGTTTGTACGTTTATATTAGGTATAATTATGTTTTCTACTAACTTTTTAGATCTCAGTATCATGAGTATGCATATCAAGTTTCATAAAAATCGGTTTATTCGTTTACAAAAATTCATCAACAGCAACATAGAAATTTTCAATGCATTCTAGTGTTGAAAATTTTGTTCTTTTGTTTAATCTCCCTTTTGGAGGAATTAAGCAACAGAGCAGCTTAATTTGTTCTGAAACTTTTTGATCTGAAACAATAAAAAGGACACTGTTAAATAAATTAACAAACACACTGTACTTATCAATATACTTCCTAAAACGCAGATAAAATTATGTTACTTACCATCATCATGTAACCAAAATGCTGGTATTAATTTGCACAAAGAATAAGCATTGCCATACAACGTGGCAATACTGTCAGTATTTTGGAAACATTGTTTACTGGTAGCGGTATATTATACTACTTTTCGTGAAAAAATAAATACTTACCATCATCAGGCTGTTGTTTTATATTTTCGTATAAACTTGCCAATGTGTCATATCTGGAACTATCAAATTTGATACTAATAATTTTATTGATGAACGGATGCCACTTTGTATAAAAATTTGTAGAATTTTCCTTGTGTTTTTGATCAAAATCCAGGTTGATCTGAAATAAGAAGGAAGGTACACCAATGAACAAATGGCTACCACACGAAAAGAAAAATAGTCTTAAAACAACAATAATGTATTTACTGGTCAAGAATAATATATTTTGGAATTTTATTGTTTTGAAACCAAAACAATAAAATGCTCAAAACAACCTTATAATATCTCAAATAAAGAGGAAATATTCTCCGTTGAAGAAACCAACAAGTCTTCAACGAAGAAGAGCAGATTAAGATATAACTAAAATTAAATTATAAATAAAATACTGAATCCTGATCTATAGAGGTGAACTAAAGTAAATGTAATAAATAAATAAAAAATAAAATTATTTTTATTCAAAGTCCATTTGGTTAGTACAACACACATAAGCCTCTTCTAAAATGTTTAGGAATGCAGAATACTCACCAACACCTCACCCCTTGGGTCATTTAGAATATTCCATTCTTCTAAAAATTCTGCCACACTTGGTTTGCTGGAGCATTCTCTTAGAGGATAGGTTGAAAGCCAGTACTCAATAACTTGGGCCCAAGGTTCTTAAGAATGCAATTTTATCTTCTTGCTCATCTGAAAAATAAATTTACAGGTGGTTAGGAACTATAATAATATATAGCTATTTAAGTTATAGGTAGGTACTAGCTCCTAATTTTATTATAGATAATAAAATTCTACAGGTAGACAAAATAAAGATGAGTAATTAGACTTAATACCTATTAATAAGATTGAACTTACATGACGCGTTGTGAAATGTTCATTTAATTTTGATTTAATAAGTATTCTGGGGTCTATTAGTGGGCACAGCTCCTTCAGAATTTCTTCGCTTAGATGCCTTAATTGATTAAGTTAAATTTCATTTTCTGTAAAATAAAGATATCCTTACTAAGTACACAAGATCTGCCGCCCCACCGACCGACAATACATTACATACACATACTTAGTAACAAGGTACCTTTAATGATGAGAATGTATTTACTTACCTTGAAATCGGTCAATAATTCTTTCTGGAACATCCCATGATCGTAAAAGAACATCTGTGCCCGGCTCTGGATTTTCTGTGTCGTCCATCTAATAATAAAAAGCTATAATTAAAATTCTAGAACAAAAAACTTAACGGTTGGGTACCTGTACCTACCTCAGACCTTACCTTTGTTCTTCAACGCCTACTCACTTTTTTTTGATACTTCCTTTATATACTTGAGAAAACACAACACAGCAATTGGAAATGGCCTTACATGTCACCACTCACCAGCTAAACTATACGACTTTTTAACTGCAGGCAGTTGGTCTTCAAATGAGGTTCGCATCGCACACCGCACGACGCAACTCGCAACCGTAGCATGTCGCCATGAGCCAGGGTTACCAACTCCCAAAAATATTTACCCCTAAAGTTACAGTCAAAAACCCCTAAAATTGCCACAATTACTTGAAAATCCCAGCGAGTGCGATGAAAGCATGTATTATGGACAATTGAACTGATTTTGAAATCAGGACTAAGATTTAGACTAGGAGTATAAATTAATATTATGCTTTCAAACTATGAAAGTTCTATGCAATTTTACTGACGGACAGAAAAGACAAAAGTTTAAAAAGAAACGTGTCGACTTCTCTATAGTCGGTCTCAATCAGTTTTAAACCCATGTAATAAAAAAGATGGTTCCTATGTGGACTTGTCCCTACGTATGAAATCTTGAAAGCGCAATATTAGTAATGTCTTTAATTTTGGTCAGTTAAAAGTCATTGGGGTCACTTGCAAAACCAAATAAATGTAGGTAATAAAGTTATGATAAGGCAAGATTGCATAATACTTTGGAAGTATATCACCTACCAGCATTATTTTATTACCATAATAAAGAGTAGAAGCCATTACTCGGTAGAGCTTAATCTAAAATGATGCGCGACTTCAGAGTGGACAAGCTCTACTGCATTATGTCGCTGGCTAAATGGCCAATGTTTATGTGCTTTATGTGGTCTATTTGAGCATCTAAAACAAATCAAATTTCGTGGATGTACTCATGTTTGTTTATCCAGTTTGTAATAATTTATTTTTGTAATAGTCTTAGTGTTTTCCTTCCTTAACTTAACCAAATAGTTTTTATATTATTTAAGTTCATTACAACCAAACGGAACGAATGGCTTTTGTACTCTATTTCATACACTAATGAATCGAACATCGTGCCTATAAAAAACAGATTGGTATAAACATATCAAACATACTCCCAAAAATTGGGGAAACAATTTGTGGAATTGCAACACTCGTTACTTTTTGTTGACGACCGTTGTGACGTAGCATAATATTTCAAGAAATACGGATTTGATTTAAGAATAACGAGTCTTATATCAAATTCGTGATTCTTGAATGATGTAATAATATTAATGTTTAATTATTGGTCGCCCAGTGGTAAAAATTCGACCATAATTAATTTTATCAACACCTCTGTAGGTATCTGAAACAGTTAGCTTATGACCAACATTAAAACAGCGCGTGCGTGCATGACAAAATAATGACAATGTTCTTTTACAACCAAAGACTGATATTGATATTGTACCTAGCCTCCCGTTTGAATGACTATGACTCTGGTTGTTTAAATGTTGGCAGATTATAAGGAGGATTCATATCATGGATGTAGATATTAATCTTTTAGGCAACTGTACATAATTAGGTATTAAAACACTCATATATTGTGATACCAATTGCCAACCTACCTACCTACTATTATCAAACCCACATTCGTGTTTTAGGGGGCCGGCGGAGCATGCGTAGTTCATACAAACGTAATATTAAGTCCAAAATTATTTGTAAATACAACAGTTATACAACAGTTGCACATAAATAACTATAAATTATAATTTTGAACATTATTAAGGTTTCTTATATTGTCAAAGACTAGAAATACTTCTATTATCACAGATTTCGTTTTTAGATTTTTTTATGTGAGTAAACTGTACCTAAGTAGGTAGGTTCTATAATTTAAAAAAAAAATTGCATTCTGCACTCCTTCGCTATAAAAACTATAAGAACAGAATATATAAGTAGGTACCTACTACTAAACTATAAGTGTGCGAAATTTCATACTCCTCCGTCCACGCAATTTTCGTAAAAAGGGGTTTAGTTACCTAAAAACATTTTTTTCTTAAACCAAGCATATAATTTTCATAGTAAAACAAGTTAATATATCTTATTTTAAAACAATTTAGATTCCTAGTTCAACACCATAACTTCTTTCCACAAAACAAAAATGTCTAGTTCGAAATCCTTTGACTCTTTACTTGAACATTTTAGATTCTTACGTCAATGCAACTATTTACTTACCAAAAAACACACTTTTCTTAAACCAAGCATATATTTTCTTACTAAAACATGTTAGTATATCTTATTTTGAAACAATTTAGATTCCTATTTCAACACCATAACTTCTTTCCACAAAACAAAAATGCCTTGTTCGAAATCATTTGACTATCTTTACTTGAACAATTTAGATTCTTACGTCAATTCAACTATTTACTTACCCAAAAACAAACTTTTCTTAAACCAAGCATATATTTTCTTACTAAAACACGTTAGTATATCCTATTTTGAAACAATTTAGATTCTTAGTTCAACAGCATAACTTATTTCGACAAAACGAAAATGTCTTGTTCGAAATCATTTGACTATTTTTACTTGAACAATTTAGATTCTTACGTCAATGCAACTATTTACTTACCCAAAAACAATATTTTCTTAAACCAAGCATATATTTTCTTACTAAAACACATTAGTATATCTTATTTTGAAACAATTTAGATTCTTAGTTCAACAGCATAACTTATTTCGACAAAACAAAAATGTCTTGTTCGAAATCATTTGACTATCTTTACTTGAACAATTTAGATTCTTACGTCAATGCAACTATTTACTTACCCAAAAACAAACTATTCTTAAACCAAACATATAATGTATTATTACAAAATGGAAGTCTAACTTATTTCGAATAATTTTAGATTCTTCTTTCAAATCCGTTATTTTCTCACATTAAATGTATTCTTCTTATAACAAAAAATATTTTCCTTCATCGAAAACGTGTCTGCTTTCTGATTATGAGAATCGTCAATTACTTACAGGAAGAAAATGAGATTTTGTTTTAATGATGTTTTGTTTTTAGTTTAAGTAAATGGTACAACTTTTGGTTCAAAATATTAAAGGCTCTTGAACTTAGAATATGTTGTTTTATATTGAAACACATAAAACTCTTAGTTCAAAAAAGTAAATTATTGTTTAGACAAGACTCAAAACTTCTTAAAAAGACAATAATTGTTTTGGTTCTAGTAAATATAATGAGAATAATATTGTTTTTCATGGAGAATATCATTTCGATTGGACCAAGACATTATTTTTAGTTCAAGTAAATTTTTATTTGACATTAAACAATATTCCTGAGAATAAAAATATTCTTGGAAGAAAACTTTTTCCGCGAGCATTTTTTTCCGTGTATAAACGGAATCGGTTTCGGCTAATTAACTAGGTATGAATTAAAGGTGCTATAATAATATGTTTATTTTAAGCGCACCACAAGCGTACCACGGTGTGAATAAACAAGTAGTTTCAAAAATGTGTGTATCCAAAACTTTTAATCGAGTCGTGTAATAAGTAAAAAGTCGAAACTTTTACTAATATTTATGTAAATCTTGTCTCATTTACTTTTAATCAAACACTTGTGCTGGACTAGTCTTAAGTGTTGCAATATTTGTCGTCTTCCATATAAAGAGCGATTTGTGACTCTATCAACTAAGGAAATGTGGAAATTCTATAAAATGTTATCTGACACCCCCGACCAATGCTGTACGAATACAAAATGATTGAAATTTGTTAAATTACAAAGCATAATTTTCAACATTTCATCGCACAATCTGATTCACTTATATTTACTTCGTTCCAGTTGTAAAAGTGTTTCCTCGATTTAATATAGTGTTTCGTTGGTAACTTGTTAGTTTGTTTAAATTGTTAAAGGGGATAGAACCGATGTGGCATATCAATCTGCTCGCCATTTTGATTTTTTTTCAAAATCGCGGCCCACGATAAAAGTGGTATGTATGAATAGAGGACATATAGGCGGACCAAAAATGTTCAAAAACACGGTACCCCAAAGTGTCACGTTACCGAGATATTTGAAGGTAAAGATTGACAAATGAGTAAAACAACAATCATTAAAAATATACATAATACGTGTATTAGGCGTTAAATTGTATCCAAATAATCGTTCCCAGGTTGATTATTATTATGCGTACGAGAAAATCGCTTCGCATCGCAATGAAACGCTATGTTTTGTAGAATAATAGTTTTCTCGTGCTCCTAGTAGTATGTAGTGTACCTACTCTCTTTAAATAAACAGTAATAATAATAATCAACGCCAATAGACACGTAAAAGGTCTATTTTTTATGTGGTCATTGTTTTCATAATAGGTCGATCTCCTTTAAATTAATATCTCGATAACGTGACACTTTGGGGTACCATGTTGCATGACATTTTTTGTTCGTCCAGATGTCCCCTGCCCATACATACCAATTTCATCGTGGGCCGTGATTTCTAAAAAAAATCAAAATGGCGGTGGGTCGATATGCCAGTTTCCATACACAAAGTTCAAACCCTTTTGTGAATATTCAGATAGATTAAAATCACATTTCTATGGCGGATGATATGTCTTCACATTTTGCATTACTGACCAATTTTACAAATAAATTCCAACAAAGTCTATAATATTTCTCAATATTCCCGCTATTTTACCAAGAAGTAGTAGGTTTACATTTCAGAAACAAGGACAAGATAAAGATTAGATCATTGGGAACAATTCAGATACTAATGTTCAAACGCATGCGTGAGTGTCTATGATAATAAAATAGAACGCGGAAGAGGCACGGATAACAGACTAATAACATACTTAGTGAGTGTATTCACATCATGAGCCCTGTACATGTATTGTCATGTAGTGTCATGTATTTTTTATTTTTCATTTCTTGTCCTGTGTGAGACCAATAAATACTTTTTCTTTCTCTTTCTTTCTTTACATGGCACAATTAGACTGATCCGTGTCCAATAACGTATCCAAGCCAGAATTCATAACTAAATCTTTCAAGTCTCTAGACCTATAACCACATTTTAAGTGTTGTTTCTATTTCTCTTGTCGATTTTGTATTCAGACACTATTTACCCAACTTCAAAAACGAGAATATTATCAATTCGGTTTTTTTTTGGGTGCATGTTCATTGTTCAGCAATATTTTTTTTCATTGTTCAACTTTGTAAGATAATTTTTGGGAAGACGGTCTCTCAGGGGTCGTCACATATTAATTTGATCAAGTTATTAATAAGATCAAGATATGATGAATAGTTTTTGACGTAGCTTCCATCTTGTGATCGAGACCACTTTTTTGAAAAATGTTGATCAAATATTAATTATAGGCTTGTTTTATTTACGCTTGACAAGTGTTTTTGTCCGACTGTGAGCTTACTGTAGATGTGAAGTTATCTTGTTATATGTATTATAAATCCGTAGATTCCTTACTATTTAGCGAAAGTATCTATTACATCTACTACTTACAATTTTGCTCTCATTTCACGTCATGAATTCAATTTCTCGCTTATAATATAACCGTGTATTATTTGACATTAACAATTTTGCCTGAAATTGAAATCGTGTATGCATTTTATGAACTCATTACTTATTACGCAAGGTTTATATAATATTGGTTCCGTATATCACGATATTGTGTTGATTACATTGATATTGTTTATTATAACACCAATTTCAATTTGACAAAATTTGTTCCCAAACTAAATTATTTAATCGGAAGTTATTTCTGTAATTTGTGGTCACTCGTATAATTTCACAATTCCTTGTATTTGAAACCTTTTTATTTTTTGTACCATATATTATTTCATGCTAATAAAGCATCTAGAATCTTAATTGCCACATTTTTATGGAGCTAGCCTGTGCCTAGATATAAAACTGTTTTCGATTTTGACTTTTGCGTATCAATCAGATTATGTAATTTAATTTAAATGTTTGAACTAGTTTAAATTTCGTTCGTATAGTAAAAATACCTTTACTGACATTGATAACCAAAATAACAATCGGATATAATTTTAACTAAACAAATACCTACCATTAGTTTTGAGGTCATGAGTAAAAGTTGCAACAATCAATTACATTTAGATCAAATACAATTATGATGATTGATTAAGCGAATTGATGAAACAAACCGAAGGAGCCAACGCCTGTGCATAGATTACACAACCACATTCTTATATTGAAAGCTGTAAACCTAAAAAAAATACTACAGATTTTTTTGTCGGCTTTGGCACCTCATTAGTTAAGCTAGATATATTCAGAAAGCTCTAGTATTAATCATAGACCCGTTTGTACTTCCAAACTTTTAGTCGAACAAATAAATATCATTAACTCTCTTTGTATAAGCAAATTTTTCAGAGCTGTCATTTCAACATCCTAAATGATATTGAGTACAAAAGTTAGTGAAATACTAATACAATAAAGTGTGAATGATATTATTTAAATTGAGTCTAACAGGCTAAGGCCAACAATTACCACGTTTGTAACTCGACATAGTTTAGATGCAGTTTTTACAAACCGTTCGTTGATAAGTATGACGAGCGGTTGTGAAACAAACAAATGTATTGATTTTGATTTTGCGAGAATGGGACAAGTAAACATTTTATGATCTAAGTAACATGGGCGTGGGAAGATGATGATTATGATTTTAGTACAGATCTTTTTCATGCATATTTATTTATTTGCTCATTAGGTATCCAAAGGCGTTAAGATATAAAGTTGTTTGACAAACAACAAAAGATTAAAAAGAGAGGAAGCTAAAGATAAAATGAGAGGTTATCGAGAGTTGAGATCAATTCAGTGTGAACCTACTTTACAAACTTGGCTGCATCGGATAAATATCTATTTGTTTGATATCTGTAAATAGTAGATGTTATTGTAACACAGAGTAAGCAATATTAGTAGCACATTTAATTTTATCGTTTACAGCAACACTTTAAATCTATAATAATATTTATACTGGTATAAATACCAATAAATGTAGATTTAAAGTATTGTAATATTAAAATAACAGTAAATAACATTTATTTTCAGTTTTTGTCTGTCGTTTTGTATATTTCGGCTTATACGAAACAGTTGGACCGATTTCGATAGGTTTCTTTACTGGTTGATGTTATAAGGTATAAACATAGGCTACGTTTATTTTAGAATAAGAACCCCAATGGGTTCGGTGGTAACAAATCCGATTCAAAAAGGAGGCGCACGGGTCGCACTAGTTGAGAGGCTATACAAGTACTTACTAAGATTAAAAGCAGCAGCTTATCTAAGCAACTATCGCTAACACCTAATACAAACTTAATAATACCTACCTTTAGGAGCCCGCTGACGGCATATCAATTTATCATTTACGCCGCTTAAGGCAAATGTGTTGTTTACTTATTTCAAATTCATGTTATTTGTCTCATTTCATTAGTCGCTATTACTCAGATTATATCGAATTTACAGATCGTTTTGTTAAGAGTATCATTTGTTATAACGTTATGATATACAGTGATAGCCATTGCAGTAATGCTGACTAGTTTGCAATTTTGATGAGATAAGCATACCTCTGGTTTGGTGTCTGGAGGATTGCGAATGTGTCCTGGGTTAATCCTTATTCAGGTTTAAAAGTTACAACATTTAAATTAACGAATTTATCATCATAACATCATCGGAACGATCCTTTTTTGACCGACTGCAAAACGAGGTCCTCAATTCTTCGGAACATTTTGTATCTGTCGGAGATGATGTCTACCGCATATCACACCGCCCGATCCGGGAGGAGGTGTTGTTATGTGTGCGGCTGGCACCCACTAAAAAGTCCACCGTCTTTGCCAACTTCATACTTTTTTTGGATTACTGCGTTGCATTACTTTTGCGACGTCTCAGCGGTCCACTCCTTAGTGATGTCCAAGACCGAAGTCACATCACCGAACTCTCATGAGTTCGTGCAATACGGATAGCAAGTTCCAGTTTTCCACTCCGCCACTTCCTTTTACGGTATCTCAACATTCCTGTGTCAGCCTAATTCAGGGTTTAGCCAGGACGGCAACAATGTTCTCTGACCATCTCTGCCAGAAGACCAGTAGGTACAATTCGAAAGACATTGTTATTAATTGATATATAAATAAGCCTCCTTGAAAAAATGAGTTTTAAGTAAATGATAAGTATATGTCGATATCATGTACTTGTAAAATGCATTTAGACTATGTTCTCACAAAAATTACATTATGTATGCGATACAAAAACTGATTCGTTCATTCATACATTGACCGAGTTTCACCTTCAATTAAATATTATGCGTTAAAACGAAAAAACCGGCCAAGAGCGTGTCGGGCCACGCTCAGTGTAGGGTTCCGTAGATAATAAAATATTATGTAAACGAAGTTAAAAAAAAAATACGGGCAAATGAAACTTGACCTCTGGATTGTATAGGCGCTCATACGATTCAGGGACCAAATTATATTGGTTAACTGCAGTTTCCATCTGTTGTTTCCATCCAAGTTCAAAATAATTTTCCTAGAAAGTCCTTATAAAGTTCTACTTTTCAGATTTTTTTCGTATTTTCTAAACTTATGGTTCAAAAGTTAGAGGGGGGGGGACGCTTTGTTTTTTACTTTTGGAGCGATTATTTCCGAAATTATTGACATTATCAAAAAATGATTTTAGTAAACCCCTATTCATTTTTAAATACCTTTCCAACAATATATCACACATTAGGGTTAAAATTAAAAAAAAAAACACTTCCCACTTTACATATAGGGGGGCTACCCTAATAAAACATTTTTTTCCAATTTTTATTTTAGCACTTTGTCGGCGTGATTGATACACATATTGGTCCCAAATTTCAGCTTTCTAGTGCTAACGGTCACAGAGATTAAGCGAGGACGGACAGACAGACAGACATGGCGAAACTATAAGGGTTCCTAGTTGACTACGGAACCCTAAAAAAAACACCTAAAAACTAAAAAGTGCGTCTCAAATTATAAATATTCAATACCACAGCCTTTTACATCTGATTAGCACTATATCATTAAATAACCAATCCTTTAAATATACTAACTTAGACAGAAACTATTTCAATAACGACCTGATAAATCTAAAATACTATACTTGAAATCGTTTTTTAGAGTTCCGTAATCCTTGCAAAAAATCCCCGTACGTCTGTCACCCATCTAGGGTCTACCACAGTGGTCACAAATTATGTACTGTAGGCCGTCCGGCACTAGTAACACTTAAACCTTGAGCCGGCCTAGCGTAAAACGAGGTTTTAAAGGAATGCGAGGCCAGCTTATACTGGTTTTGTTACACACATCTTGTTATTGTACATCTACTCTCTTTCAGGTAATCGCTTAATTACTTTTAGACATAATTATGTGAAAAGAATATTTTAGACGTAATTATGTGAAAAGAATATGCAACACACGCTTAAGAAAATTTTAGAGTTTTCAGTGAAATGAATAAAAAAATATTCTATAACCCAATCTTAAATATGATAAGTATATATTACTGAAATTTTAATCGTGCGGAATCCAACTCCATCCATGACTAAAATCGAACTTGACCAGTTTTCGAATACTTTTTGCATCGTATTTAACCATATGTTGCTCTTGATTCATAGACTTCTAAGTTATGCACATAAATAGATCGCGATCTGTTTACTGAGATTATAGGTAATGTACGTTATATACGTTATAAAATCGACTTTTCGTTCACTGCATGCGACAAGAAAATTGGAGTGTTTGTGTGTATTTCAACAATTAACACGGTTGTCAGCTGTCGAATATAATTACCACCTAACTTAGAACCGGCTGGACATGTTTCGTAAACATGTTTTATGGTTGAACGAGACGTACGACTGTCCAGCATTCTGGTTAATAAATTAATACCTACACAAAAATGGGATACTGGCACCTGACATTCCGGAAAATCCAAGTTTGACCGACTTATTTAGCAATGTCCGTTTCTGAAGTAGGTATCTGAACTAGTCAATGGAGAATATGGTTTACCCATTGCGTGTGTTAAATAGGTCAAACCAAGGAAACTTGTATCACCTTTTCTGCTAACAAGCAAAAGCACTATTAAACCGTTCAATAATCGGCTTGCGAAGGCAAACATGAATTCAGGATACACAAGATTGTTCTAAATACCACTAAATTCATTTACAGACATTCAATTAATAATTTAGTTTCAAACCAGCAATTGCTGGCTTTAGTTTTAACTAAAGACTCAATAGAACTTGTCGTGAATGGAAATGATTTATTTAAATAGAAAGGTAGTCGTATGAAAGGATACTAAACGCGATCGACTCTTGCGCATTGATACTATTCCGCTGGATACAAATTAGATAGCCTTGTTTTTGGTTTCTTCGGAATTAGGTGGAGGTTCGTGTAGCCTGAAAATATGAAACTATCTATTTATTATTAACTGGTATTATTAAAATATGAGTGTCCCAATGATAACAAGAAATTTCTATCATATGGTAAACACAAGTCCGTTATAGTTTTACTATAAATAAACGGAAAACAAATAAATAAACTAAACGTTATGTGAACCATGCCAAAGGAAACCTGAGAAAAAAATCCTGTAGTAGCTGGTAAATACAAAAATCTTTAACTCAAATTTTTAATCGCTGAAATTGCCTGGTTACAACACTAAAACTGGAATTAAAATATATTTTAATAGCTGAAGAGCCATTAAAATATATTTTATTTCAACATACTACCCCTTATATTTAATGCACAATAAATAACATAGACAATTTAATAAAAATTTCAATAGATTATAATTCACGTGTCCATTTAAAAATCAATCCGAATTCAATTAAGTTTTTGTCAAGAGCAATTTAAAAGATTTAATTGATTGAAATGTTATAAAAAGTAAGGTCTCATAATTCATTCCTGATTGATACAAAACTTTACAAACACAGCTCTAATTGTCATATGTTTACTATGTATGCTTTTACAAACAAAGTAGCAGGTGTTGCTAATTAAAAAAAACATCGAAACCTATCCTAGTGCCTACTAACACTGTATAAATGTTTATCAACGCCATATAAGTAAGAAAATAAACATATTTCTTGCTCATTACCTGAAAGTGATCGGGTAGGTTCCAATCGGGCGTTGTCAAAGACCTTGGTTAACTGTGGCAGTGTCAATGGAGCATTTAGGTAGGCATGTGGTAATAATGACCAGTTTAACCGCGTTGTGCACGACTGAGGACTGGCCCCAGTGATAGCGATTCGATTTTAGAGATTATGATTTCGTAAATCCATATATCGTGTTTGAAGGCAGTGGTTTTCGCTTGAAGACCCTTAGACAGGAGTAGGAAACAGCGCATAGACTGAGAAAAAATTTTAGGTAGGTATCCTGAGCCAGTGATATATTGTTTAATTGCTAATTCATTACATAGCTTATGTATATGCGTATCTTTCAATATAAACCTCGTCTAACTCATTATATTAAATACTTCGAAAAATGTGTAGCTAGGTAACGTAAATCTGGATGAAAAATATATTTTCGTAATTCAACAGAGTTTTACACTAACATAATGTCACTAGTCAACACACTAGGATTTCCTGTCTGTCTAGTCTCCTGACATGATAAGATAAATAGATAGTAAGGTGCGTATAGATGAAGGTTATACTACTTGTTACGTTACTCCACATTATTAATACGAGGGTAAATGAGTACAGTCTTTTAACAAAAATGGTAACTTATCCGAATCGACCTCAACAATTACTTTTTAATTATTCCGTGAGACACAACAAATAATAGACCGTTTATTCTATCATCAAATGGCCATTCACGCAGCTAATACTCCGCTGTCAGTGAGACCAATCTCTCACACATTAAGAAACATTCGCACTAGAATTCCCACGCGCCACCTGATGACCACAGCACCACATATTCGGGAGCTGTTACGTCACAACGTCTCATTTATGACGCATACAATTTCACTTTGATTGAAGTATGTGTGTCAATGAATAACTAACACACACTTACCCTATCGGGAGCAACTACCTTTAATTTTACGGAAAAAACAACGTAATTAACAGGAGATGGACGACGTGAAACATATAATTATTAGCTAATCATTAATATAATTAATGGATTTAAAAAAAATTAAAGAAGGCGACATTATATTAAATCAGAAATGTAGGTTATGGGGCACAAGTTCTTTGATGGGGGCGTTACAAAACTGCCATGTTTAAGTAAATTAATGGGCTTATAAATATAGTATAATGTGTTCTGTGACCCCGGTCATTACCTTTCCTCATAAATGATTATTATACGGTAATAAAGAGATTGCTATATGTAGCAATCTCTTAATAAAGAGATTGCTATATGTAGGAATCTTTTTATACAGGACAGGTTCCAATATAGTATGAGTACGTGATAACATCTAAATCACAATAAAGTATTGCTCAATTTTTATGGGTTACCATGGTTTTAGGGCGGACCACCATAATGGTGAAGGAAATAATTATGGTTAATGGTTTATTGAAACGGGTAAAGGTAAGTATGTATTTTTATGTGATAATTTCCCACTCACACTTGTTTTATTTTATTTGTCACTGCCTCGATGTAACATAATCTTAGTTTCGCTGGCTGATCACAGGGTAACAAGTAGCAATTGCTTTCAAAGAGTACCTATCGTACACCGCGACCAATTATATCTGCGCAGACGGGAGAACACAGAACTAAAATAAATGTACCAAGTTTAGCATATTGATGCATTTGTCTTGTCATGCAGCGCTACCTTTTTTTTGAGGGTAGGAAATCATAAAATGACTCCTCCTGCTCTGGACAGAGCGGTACGGAGTATCAGACTTCTACTGACTAAAAACCACCCATGTTCCTTCTTAGCCCTTTGTGTCGAGGCCGCAGTATCTCTTTCGAACAACCCGCAGCCACGACAGGAAAGCAGCGCTACCTTGAACTGGTTAAACTAATAATTCTACAATATCTTTCAAAAAGATTGACAAAAGCCACATAGCTTTTGTTTGTCTTCGATTAGTTCTAGTACATGCTAGTTTTCACACGATGTTTTCCTTCACCGTTTTGGGAGCAGTGGTAATGAAATAACTAACACAAAGTAATGCGCCTGCCTGGGTTCGAGCCCGGCACCACTGGCCCACCGCTGTTCTTTGAGCTTTTGTTATTCCAATAAGTTTTTGATATTTCCACCATTACTGCAGACAGCATGTGACTTCCAAGGCTAAAAACATCTATCTACCTAATTGTTTTATTCAGAACGACCGATGGCTTTCTGAATGAATTGAACTAGTAGCCTAGTTCAAATTTGTATTTACAGGTAATGACAACAATGGTCATTGTTTTGGTCAATAAGAAAATTAGTCCAACAATGTACCTAATTTAAGCAGGCCAAAGGCTCTAGCAATAGGTGACCTGAAAAAGAGTTAGGAAAATTGCTTAGTTTTTGTCAGAATTTGATCAATATTTAACATCCTGTGCGGGCTGTAAAATGTAGCTAGCACTACATGTTTAGTTCAAATTAGAGCATATTTACCTAAATATTCAGCACATAATAACTGTAATCACTAGTCATTGAATGTATCTAAGTACCTCACTATGTAGTTAATTGTGACTAAGTTCAGCTCGCGGCATTGCTCGCATTTACTTAGGAACGATACAAAAATATTTACGACCCGTTTGTGATAATTTATAATAGATTAGATTTCGCACGCCTCTAGGGTCGTAAAATAGTCAAGCAATAAAATATGTCTCGTGGTTCGTATTGAACTATGTATTATTTTGTAATAGTCGTATTCCTTGAAACATATCACAAATCCGCAGAAAGGTTGCTGAAAACGTTTTTTTTTGTTTTCTGTTCAGTACACGACGCGACGTTGCAGAATTGGGCTGTGCTAGAAGTTACCTAAACTATGACTATTAGAGAGTCAACAAACGGGTTACGTGCCCGGTGCACGGTATTAAGTATACCTGGTCTAGTGGTCGCAAAGGTGACTGTTGATTATGGGATCCTGGGGTCGAATCCCGGGTCAAGGAAATTGTAATTAGATTAACCGATTGGGGATTACAGGCGTGACGTTATGCTATGTTATCACTGCCTGGAAATAGGTGGATATATAAGATTTGTTTTTATAAAGAGATTCATATCCCACAGCTTCCTTTCAACAACAAACAAAATTAAATAGTGGTAATCGGGCGCCGATGTAGAATGAAATTACTTGGCTTAAACTTGATCAAAACGTAATAGTCCAAGTACGCATTCCAGATTAACAGGCAGGTAAGTGATTAATTAATATTTTATTAATTTATATGACGAATGCGTAGCCCATTTGTCATTTAAATTGACAATAGAACTAGAACAGTATAAAAATAACATTACTGTAAAATATAAAGTCAAGTTCGTACTGCGAAATGTTTCGCAAATAAAACCTTTAAATGAAAAGTAAGTAAACAATCAATTAACACAATTATACTTAAAGGATTGTTACTCAACCGTGGCTTGGGCCCTACCATTGTTTCAATACGTTCACTGCTCGTAATTCGTTAAAACAATGTGGTCAAAGCTTCCTATCTGTCGTGGCCTACCACGGATTTGTTTTTGAACGGACAAATGCAACAGTTGTGCAATTGTCAATTTAAACGTGCTCGGACAATGAATATCTTGTTTCTGGGTTTGTTCTACGTGTTCGATACGGTCGGTGGCTAAAACCTATAGAGCAGGGTTCGCAATAAATAGATTTCCAGCAAACACGTGACGGTTTGGTTCAATTTTCCGTGACGTAGTCATTAGTCTTCTATAATACAACCAAGTTTTTACATAAGTACTTAGTGTTACCGAAACTTCAGTAACTTCCAGAACATAAATTTTCATAAAAATCTTTTGTAAAGCTTACTTGTTACGTGTACGAGTGAAGCAATTTATTTCATTTACAAATCAACATATTATTATCATCTTTTTACTCGTATGTCTACAGGTCCTTTCCTGTTTGTCGTTCCATTGTTAGTATTTGTTTAAACGTTCAAAGGGCTTAACTGTGGTACTAAATCGAAATGAAATTATTTACATAGACCTAAAATCTCAATTACCAATAGTTAGAGCTTTGAGACACGATTCAATCTTAACCACTTCGATTCAATATCGACGAATCGATTGACTTTGGTAGGAGCAGAATATTTGCGAAATGTATTATTGTGTAACAAATAACATGGGTTTATCTGGACTTCAATCAGACAAGTGACAGGGTGACGAGAAGCGCCAGCGTTCAGTAACAATAGACATGGAATAAATAAATTAAAATATATTAAACATCGATTGATTGGTACGATATTCACAAGGTTTATTTGAGCTAAAGTTGAATTCAAAACTATGATTTGTGATCGACCTTGTTACCTCCACCATTTTATAAGTAGTAAATAGGCTTACAATTTAAAATAAAAGAAACAGACATTATTTCGTTAATGGATTAAGTACTTTAAAGTCGAAGGTTGGAAAGCGGCTTAACCATTTTATAAGCCTTAGTGCAGCAGCAACAACCACTCGCAATAAATAAACTAAAACTACATTGTGTTATGTGGCCAATTTGTCCTTAAATGAATATTTTTTATTAACTTTAGTTTTCAAACGTTATGCAGCTTTACCTATGGTGCTACTATGTTTAAATCATTACAAAAAAGTTTATAATAGGTTTAAACATGTCGCAGGGAAAGAGGATATCAGGGATTTCACGAAATCTCGGTAGATGTCGACTTTTCTTGTTTATGACGGCTTCTTACTAAAACAAAACACTAATCTGAAATAGTCGAACGAGAGAGTGATCTACTATTTTTGAAAGTGACACCCACTTATGGTTATGACACGAAATATTTTAACAGTAAATGCGTCAGAGGCATCTCAATTACGTGAGCGATTCGGATGCGACAACCATTAACTGGTCAACCTAGACCGGGTTACAGTCGGTTATGACGTTCACCCACATAATATTTTGCATATAGGAATTTCTTATAACTTGTAATTGACCTGATTAACGTTAATTTTATGACTTTCCTGATATTTTGGGGACTAATTTAATAAATATATATTGAACTCTGTTTACGTTCGTTCATATAAAATTAAGTGATAAAATCTCTTACGTTTCAAGTAAAAGTCGGTAGACATTAAAAGATACGAAACTGGTAGATGAGCATTGCACAATAATATAAAAGGAAACCTCTGCTGTTGCTTTATCACTAATGTCTTTGAAGAAATTAGCTAGAGTAATTTATAAAAAACTGTTTTGGAGTTACAGTAACATTGATTCAAGCAAAACACTTGGGCTGTTTGTAAGACAAACGTGAACAATTAATTAGCTCATTTTACATGACATCTCTTTCATAACGAAAAGTTAGAGTTGTTACGTTAACTTTTACCACTTTAATGATTACAGTCCTTTCCCAAAGTACATCTAAATTTAATGTCCTGAACAAAACAGTTACTTCCAAGTTCCAATAATATATGTTCCCACAATTATATTATATCAAGTTCTAACACATAATTCAACATAAGGTCTGATGACAGCATATTATTACGTGTCTCCCGACATATCGGGCGTTGTAAGGTAAAACAAATGAGTTACATTATCGCCAATATGTCAACGCGATTTCGTAAGAGCGCCGAACAAATGCCAAACGATACGATACCGCTGCAAATGGCCGACAGAACAATACCAACCGATATCGCGGTGTAGGCGCGGAGACAAGTTGCATTCAAGAGTATTTATCTTAAAAAAATAAATTGAATAAGAATGGCTTTGTTCTCATTAATATTTTCTGTATTCTAACGGTCCTATCGAGCTGTGATATTGAAGGATCAGAACACTGCAATTTCCCATACAGGTGCTTTCAGCACTTGCGTAGTCTGATTTATAAAAGCTATACCGCTGCAACCAATTCAGAAGCAAAAGAGTACGCTGTAAACTAAACTAATAATTATTTTTTTGGGTTCATAATCGAAACGTTAATGACTCCTAGACTATTATATCTTATAATTTATTGTCATTCTGTAATAATAGTAAACGGATAGTGATTAAAAGCTTTCGTTTCCTTTACAATTGGACCAAGGACTATTGACTTGTAGCAGTTGTTCAGCTCGAAACGTGTGGGTAAACAATGATTTTAATTACAGATTACGCCTAAGAATTTATTTTAACTACGCAGAATTATTATATTAATGTCATGCTAGGTATTATAGAAACGCCTTTGTTTTATGTGTGGTTAATGAACAGGACGCAAGTGCAGTGAGTGGACGAAAGAATGTGGTAAATCGTGTGCGTGGAACCTAGCAAAAAGGTCTATAGAAACCTCCATTATCTAAAAGCAATTAAAGTAACTTTAATGGCTATTGACTTGTGAATTACCACCTCTATCCGCTAATTAATAGTTACCAATTGAAAACGGGCTAGAAAAGTGAAACCCCTCACGTTTACGGTTTAGCTCAAAGGGAGCCGACTGTCGATACCAGCGGTGGACAGCCATGAGCCACGATGTTGATTGAAGCTTATTTGCCATAGATGATTCCTGCCTTTCTATTACTCTCAGATCGAAGATAATAACGGCAATCAAACAAAATCATATTTTCTCAGAGAAATATCTTTCTGTGGATCATAGTAATTTTCTCTTTCCCAACACTGACAGCGTGACATTGTCGATCACATTAGCACAAAACTGATTGGTCCACGTCACTTTTACATGAACCTAGTCACGATGTAAAAGTTATTGTTTCTCTTGTAAAACTGGCTATTAGAGAAATTGCTTTATTGATTATAGCTTAAAGATATACACTGACACGATAAACTGAGTTCAGCATGGTTCAGCTTTCATTGTGAGCCTCCCATTGATTCCGTAACGTGTAAACATGGCATTACCGGCAGTAATTTTGATTTATGTTCAGCTTCTGAGTAAATAACTCGTTGCCGGAACATCATCGTGATAAATGCTTTCATAAATCATGATATTCTCACAAATCATCTTATCGTGGACAACTACAGATGTTATCATACTAAATTCTGTAAAGTTCAGGATGTTTAGAGAAGGAAATGAAAATTATAACATCGCAATATGTGTGTGAAAAACAGGTGTTATATTTATTGTTTAATGAATAAATGAGACAGATAAACGTCACCCGCTGTACAATATGGAGAAGCCAGAACGCGGGCTAAAGAATAGGAACAACGTCCCTATTTCAACGAATTCATTATTTAACAACAACAGGGTTAATAACACAAAAAAATATATTGTGGATCCTCAGATAACCTCTCTCTTGCACACTAAGTCAAACCTGCACAAAAACTTACCCCGGGACAACTTGGAAAACCCTAAACCGTTTGCGGAGCCAGGTAGGCCGGTGCAGATACAACTTGGTCCGCGGTATTCTTATGTAGCATGATAAGACTGCGGTGCCCCAACACAAACCATGGCTCACCTCATCAACTTGGTGTAATTATACCTGCACTTCAAGGAACTGTCCCACCAACGCCGTCGAGGTGGCATAATTCTAATCGAAGCTAATTTAACGCTAATTAAAGGAATATCGCCAAGAAGAAGAAGACAATTTAAAATTATATAGACACTAAAAAATCCTGAGTAGTATTTCAGTAACAGATACATCTCCTATTAGAAAAGAATACCCCTTTTTTAGCATCATCCACAACATTTTGCGCAACTCCACACTTTGTAGCAATATAGTGACAAACATACAAGTCCGTTTAATTTGTATAAAGCACACGTAACATCATCTAGATCCGTTAGAACTTTCGTTTGTATCTGAATGGTGAGCACGATCTGTACTATTGATTAGAAATTGCCACTCGGTGGGCTGATGTCACCAGCATGCAATGCGATTATGTTGCTCCGGTTACTACACATACAGAAAAGAAATGCTCGAGTTGCATAAACACGTAAGAATGCACTCGGAGGATATAACACATGATTGTGCAGTGCGATTTGACCATCTGTTCAGATGTTGTACAACGTGATAATTACGATTCTGAACGGTGAGGAAATTAAAATATTGTATGCTAATGTTAAGTTTTAACTACTTATAACTTCGAATAAGGTACTTCTACTAGGATGTACTAGGTTAATCAAATCGACATTTACTGGCTTATGAAGAGGTTGAGAGAATTTATTTGCTATGGGTTCTGATTTTATGGGAAGTCCTGATTTAAATTATCCCATGCAAAAAATCTAGCAAAGATACTAGAATGTAGCAAAGCGGTATGATTTTCTATGATATGAACAAAACGACTTCATAGTTTGTCCCCATATGACAGTAGAGTAGAAGGTGTTCAAAGGTACTTTTATGGAGAGTGTAACTCACATGCACGACTTCGTAACAGCACCTTTTCTCATTTAATATTCTAATCAAGTCATAAGGGAGAAAATGTAGTACCTAATACATACCTTCACGTTGCGCGTTTCCTTTTTCTTATGAATCAGTGGTTCTGTACCTTGAGCTACTATCCAAAAATGTTGATGTTTCCTGTTTTTCATTCTGGCTAATGTGTGTGGTGACACCATGTAATCCAATATACTTGATTTAAACAACGGACGCTCAACCTGTAATAAAACAGTATTTTTTATTGAATTTACATAGCAAATGAGACCGCCTCCGCGAATCTAGAGCACAGGTCCCCATTTCACCCGGCCGCGTTTAAAATTGATGCTCTAGTTTGCATGTGTCTCGTTGGTCATGTAGTCGCCAGCGCTTCTTCCGAGCATCTCAGACTTAGCAACAGCGCTTCATAAATGTACTCAAGGACCTCTCCAGTCACGTCGGGGCTGCGGGTTGTTCGCAAGAGATACCGCGGCCTCAACATAAAGGGCTAAGAAGGAACATGGGTGGTTTTTAGTAAGTAGAAGTCTGACACTCCCTTTCGCTCCGCCCAAGGAGTGGGAGGGGTTATTTGATGATTAAACCTGCCAAAAAAAAAAGAAAGACCTCTCCAGTAAAGGGTAATTAGCTTTATCCATCAGGATTTTCTCAGTAGCAGCTCATAGTGTGGATTTGTATCCCGTTGATGGCTATGGGTTCATTCCCTTTTTACTTACATGTGACGTAAACATAACTATTGAATGTGCGTGTACGATAGGACCGATAACTCTATCCATCTACAGTCCTTTGCGGTGCTCTGGTGTAACTTATGGAGGATCTAAAGTACATTTCGACACAAAATGTACCATAATCTTCTGCAAAGATACTCTTGAAATCATATGGGGTAATCAGTAATCTATTTCTGATATCCTACTCGTGAAAGTCTATATGTTGATTTATGCAACACTTCGTAGAATCACATGTATCTAGTTAGGTATCTACCTATTTATATCAAAGAACGCCTATTATTGGAAACTCAGCCCACGTCCAGCCAGAGGGCAGACAGAACTTGTTTGAGATAAGATACATCTTTTCGTATTAGTTGTGTCACTCTTGCGCATACCCTCTAGTATGCACTACACACCTCATGATTTAATCCGATGACGACAATGTTGTGTAATCCTGAATTTATTTTTGATTTATTAATGTCCACATAAGTGTGATAATTAAAAAAGTGTCGCGAATGCATACCTATCGTTAATGATTTCTTCTACTAAAAGCGTGGATTAATGTCATTAAGGGGATCACAGCAGTGGATGACTTTGACGATTTGACCTCTGTACTGGCTTTTGTTTATTTTTCGGCCCCTACCGGCAAACGACTGTACTACAGAAAAACGTAACAAAGAACAGAAATGTGTCGCAGAGTGGTCATCGTATTTGCCTAACATATTTTGTTTCTCTTGGAGTACCTACATCATAATGTATGAATAAAATATTTAATAATAAATTATACACTTTGACTAATGAAGTAATAACCTAGCTTTCATTAGTTATTTCACTGAGCACAGGTACTCCTACGATACATTCTTAAGGTCTGATAAAGATCAGGTAACTGCTTATCGCTTCTCAGTCACGGAAATAGTCAGAATGCTCCAGCTTTCAGCTAACTGAGCACGAATGCTACTACTTGATACATTTGAAGGTCTGACGATGACCACCTAAGTGCTTTTTGGTTCTCAGTGACTGATGTAGTTAGAATAACCTAGCTTTCAAATTTTATCTGTCTGAGCACGGATGCTACTACTTAATACATTTTGAAGGTCTGATGATGACCAGCTAAGTGCTTATCGGTTCTCAGAGACGAATGTAGTTAGAATGACCTAGCTTTCAAATTTTATCTATCTGAGCACGTATTCTACTACATGATACATTATGAAGGTCTGATGATGACCAGCTAAGTGATTATCGGTTCTCAGTGACGGATATAGTTAGAATGCTCCAGCTGTCAGCTTTTATCTTATTGAGCACGGATGCTACTACATGATAAATTTTGAAGGTCTGATGATGACCAGCTAAGTGCTTATCGGTTCTCAGTGACGGATGTAGTTAGAATAACCTAGCTTTCAAATTTTATCTGTCTGAGGACGGATGCTACTACATGATACATTTTGAAGGTCTGATGATGACCAGCTAAGTGCTAATTGGTTCTCAGTGACGGATATAGCTAGAATGACCTAGCTTTCAGACTTTATCTTATTGAGCACGGATGCTACTACATGATACATTTTGAAGGTCTGATGATGACCAGCTAAGTGCTTATCGGTTCACAGTGACGGATATAGCTAGAATGACCACCATCAGGTAAATGGCACCATCAGTCTCCAAGGCCTCTTCGAGCTCTTTCAAATGAGTCCACACACGACAGTTCTACGTGGTGCCATCAATGAGATCCTATAATTACCTTCGGAGTCTACCATCAGGTAGCTAGTATCATCAGTCTCCAAGGCCTCCTCGAGCTCTTTCAAATGAGTCCAAACACGATGGTTCTACTCAGTGCCGTCAATGAGATCCTATACCCACCTTCGGAGTCCACCATTAGGTACGAGACACCATCAGTAATCCAGATCTCCATCTTCCATCAAACGAAATTCTCAAGACAAAATAATTAAAACGATAAAACAATTAACACCATTAAAACAATAACATACATTACATAACATCGCGCCTGTAATCCCCAAAGGGTTAGGCAGAGGTGTACCTAATAGTAGGCGTGATGTTATGTTATGTATGTTATTATTTTAATGATTTTAATTCTTTTATCGCTTTTAGCGATAAAACAATTGTAGCAAAAAACAATTGTAGTCGTTCTTGTAGCACGGATGCTGTTGCGGACCGACCAACCTTATTGTAAGGTCTTAGTAGTGGCAGCATGTATTTTTTATTAATTTACTTTTTTATATACCTTTTGAAGAAAAAGAGAAGTGTTCGATAATATGACAGTAGAAAACGTAAAAGTAAAATATAAAATGTTATATCACAAGTCTTTATTTTATTTAGTAATTTAGAATCTAGTGGCTTCCATCCTCCACAGATGCTACTACATGATACATTTTGAAAGTCTGATGATAACCAGCTAAGTGCTTATCGGTTCTCAGTGACGAACGTAGTTAGCATGACCTAGCTTTAAAATTTTATCGATTTGAGCACGGATGCTACTACATAATACATTCTAAAGGTCTGATGATGACCAGCTAAGTGCTAATTGGTTCTCAGTGACGGATATAGCTAGAATAACCTAGCTTTCAAATTTTATCGATCTGAGCTTGGATACTACTACATGATACATTTTGAAGGTCTGATGATGATCAGCTAAGTGCTTATCAGTTCTCAGTGACGGATGTAGTTAGAATGACCTAGCTTTCAGATTTTATCTTATTGAGCACGGATGCTACTACATGATACATTTTGAAGGTATGATGATGATCAGCTAAGTGCTTATCGGTTCTCAGTGACGGATGTAGTTAGAATGACTTAGTCTTAGATTTTATCTTATTGAGCACGGATGCTACTACATGATACATTTTGAAGGTCTGATGATACCAGCTAAGTGCTTATCGGTTCACAGTGACGGATATAGCTAGAATGACCACCATCAGGTAAATGGCACCATCAGTCTCCAAGGCCTCCTCGAGCTCTTTCAAATGAGTCCAAACAGAATGGTTCTACGCAGCGCTGTCAATGAGATCCTGTACCCACCTTCGAAGTCCACCGTCAAGTAAATGGTATCATCAGTCTCTAAGGCCTCCTCGAGCTCTTTCAAATGAGTCCAAACACGACGATTCTACGCAGTGCCGTCAATGAGTTCCTTTACTTACCTTTGGAGTCCACCATCAGGTAAATGACATTATCAGTCTCCAAGGCGTCCTCGAGGTCTCAACACCATTAAAATAATAAGATACATAACATAACATCACGCCTACTATTAGGTACACCTCTGCCTAACCCTTCGGGGATTACAGGCGTGATGTTATGTAATGTATGTTATTATTTTAATGGTGTTAATTAATTGTTTTATCGCTTTTAATTATTTTGTCTTGAGAATTTCCTTTGATGGAAGATGAAGATCTGGATGACTGATGATGTGTCGCACCTGATGGTAAACTCCGAAGGTGGGTATAGGATCTCATTGACGGCACTGAGTAGAACCATCGTGTTTGGACTCATTTGAAACAGCTCGAGGGGGCCTTGCAGACTGATGATACCAGCTACCTGATGGTAGACTCCGAAGGTGGGTATAGGATCTCATTGACGGCACTGAGTAGAACCGTCGTGTGTGGACTCATTTGAAAGAGCTCGAAGAGGCCTTGGAGACTGATGGTGCCATTTACCTGATGGTGGTCATTCTAGCTATATCCGTCACTGTGAACCGATAAGCACTTAGCTGGTCATCATCAGACCTTCAAAATGTATCATGTAGTAGCATCCGTGCTCAATAAGATAAAATCTGAAAGCTAAGTCATTCTAACTACATCCGTCACTGAGAACCGATAAGCACTTAGGTGATCATCATCAGACCTTCAAAATGTATCATGTAGTAGCATATCCGTGCTCAATAAGATAAAATCTGAAAGCTAAGTCATTCTATCTACATCCGTCATTGAGAACCTATAAGCACTTAGCTGATCATCATCAGACCTTCAAAATGTATCATGTAGTAGCATCCGTGCTCAATAAGATAAAATCTGAAAGCTAAGTCATTCTAACTACATCCGTCACTGAGAACCGATAAGCACTTAGCTGATCATCATCAGACCTTCAAAATGTATCATGTAGTAGCATCCGTGCTCAGATCGAAAAAATTTTAAAGCTAGGTCATTCTAGCTATATCCGTCACTGAGAACCAATTAGCACTTAGTTGGTCATCATCAGACCTTCAAAATGTATCATGTAGTAGCATCCGTGCTCAGATCGATAAAATTTTAAAGCTAGGTCATTCTAGCAATATCCATCACTGAGAACCAATTAGCACTTAGCTGGTCATCATCAGACCTTCAAAATGTATCATGTAGTAGCATCCGTGCTCAATAAGATAAAAGCAGAAAGCTGTAGCATCATAACTGTATTCGTCACTGAGAACCGATAAGCACTTAGCTGATCATCATCAGACCTTCAAAATGTATCATGTAGTAGCATCCGTGCTCAGATCGATAAAATTTGAAAGCAAGGTCATTCTAGCTATATCCGTCACTGAGAACCGATAAGCACTTAGCTGATCATCATCAGACCTTCAAAATGTATCATGTAGTAGCATCCGTGCTCAATAAGATAAAATCTGAAAGCTAAGTCATTCTAACTACATCCGTCACTGAGAACCGATAAGCACTTAGCTGATCATCATCAGACCTTTAAAATGTATCATGTAGTAGCATCCGTGCTCAGATCGATAAAATTTGAAAGCTAGGTCATTCTAGCTATATCCATCACTGAGAACCAATTAGCACTTATCTGGTCATCATCAGACCTTCAAAATGTATCATGTAGTAGCATCCGTGCTCAATAAGATAAAAGCAGAAAGCTGTGGCATCATAACTGTATCCGTCACTGAGAACCGATATGCACTTAGCTGATCATCATCAGACCTTCAAAATGTATCATGTAGTAGCATCCGTACTCAGATCGATAAAATTTGAAAGCTAGGTCATTCTAGCTATATCCGTCACTGTGAACTAATTGGCACTTAGCTGGTCATCATCAGACCTTCAGAATGTATTATGTAGTAGCATCCGTGCTCAGATCGATAAAATTTTAAAGCTTGGTCATGCTAACTACGTTCGTCACTGAGAACCGATAAGCACTTAGCTGGTTATCGTCAGACCTTCAAAATGTAGTAGCATCCGTGCTACAAGAACGACTACAATTGTTTCTTGCTACAATTGTTTTATCGCTAAAAGCGATAAAACAATTAAAATCATTAAAATAATAACATACATAACAACATCACGCCTACTATTAGGTACACCTCTGCCTAACCCTTTGGGGATTACAGGCGCGATGTTATGTAATGTATGTTATTGTTTTAATGGTGTTAATTGTTTTATCGTTTTAATTATTTTGTCTTGAGAATTTCGTTTGATGGAAGATGAAGATCTGGATGACTGATGATGTCTCGTACCTGATGGTGGACTCCGAAGGTGGGTATAGGATCTCATTGATGGCACCACGTAGAACTGTCGTGTGTGGACTCATTCGAAAGAGCTCGAAGAGGCCTTGGAGACTGATGGTGCCATTTACCTGGTGGTGGTCATTCTAGCTATATCCGTCACTGTGAACCGATAAGCACTTAGCTGGTCATCATCAGACCTTCAAAATATATCATGTAGTAGCATCCGTGCTCAATAAGATAAAATCTGAAAGCTAGGTCATTCTAACTACATTCGTCACTGAAAACCGATAAGCACTTAGGTGATCATCATCAGACCTTCAAAATGTATCATGTAGTAGCATCCGTGCTCAGATCGATAAAATTTGAAAGCTAGGTCATTCTAGCTATATCCGTCACTGAGAACCAATTAGCACTTATCTGGTCATCATCAGACCTTCAAAATGTATCATGTAGTAGCATCCGTAATCAATGAGATAAAAGCTGAAAGTTGGAGCATTCTGACTATTTCCGTGACTGAGAACCGATAAGCAGTAACCTGGTCTTCATCAGACCTTCAAAATATATCATGTAGTAGCATCCGTGCTCAATAAGATAAAATCTGAAAGCTAGGTCATTCTAACTACATTCGTCACTGAAAACCGATAAGCACTTAGGTGATCATCATCAGACCTTCAAAATGTATCATGTAGTAGCATCCGTGCTCAATAAGATAAAATTTGAAAGCTAGGTCATTCTAACTACATTCGTCACTGAAAACCGATAAGCACTTAGGTGATCATCATCAGACCTTCAAAATGTATCATGTAGTAGCATCCGTGCTCAATAAGATAAAATCTGAAAGCTAGGTCATTCTAACTACATCCGTCACTGAGAACCGATAAGCACTTAGCTCATCATCATCAGACCTTCAAAATGTATCATGTAGTAGCATCCGTGCTCAATGAGATAAAAGCTGAAAGTTGGAGCATTCTGACTATTTCCGTGACTGAGAACCGATAAGCAGTAACCTGGTCTTCATCAGACCTTCAAAATGTATCATGTAGTATGAGAGACCATCATTAGGTACGAGACATCATCAGTCATCTAGATCTCCATCTTCCATCAAACGAAAATCTCAAGACAAAATAGTTAGATAACATAACATCACGCCTGTAATCCCCGAAGGGTTAGGCAGAGGTGTACCTAATAGTACACCCACATTATTTCGCCAGTTATGTTTAAGTCCCATATAATTAGGGCGTAGGCATAGGGCGAGCCTATTGCCATCAACCGGGCACAAATCCAGACTCCGTGGCTGTTACTTATAATTTCCTGATAGAAAAACCCAATTACACTTTGCCCGACCCGGGAATCGAACCCAGGACCTCATGCTCAGCATCGTGCTTACTACCACTAGACCAACGAGGCAGTCCAAAATTAAAATAATATCATAGATATTTATCTAGATACCAAAATATCTACTAGAAGAAACGTAGGTAATTTACCAATAGTTTTGGAGAGCTCGGCCACGCACGCGTCACTTAACGTTTATTAGGCATAGTCAGCTTAGTCTATGATAGGTGCAAACAACAAAACGAAATTACAAACTACTTTAAATATATTTACAAACTTATTTTCTGTTCTTATTTTACGAAATATTGATAACTATACAATTTACAATATGTTTTAATTCAGAAAACATTAAAAACGTGAACTTTTGAATTTAATTTGTAAAGTAATGACATGCGTGCAGTCCACCCGTGACAATAGTCATCGAGACACTGGCGCAGCGCGTTCCGAGTATGCGGCGACGGGTCTCGCGCCGCATTTGCCTTAAAATGTCGGGAATTAATTTATTATTTTAAAATTTTATTACAAACAAATCAGAGAAAATAAACAATACGGATTGATAAATACATCACTACGTATTTTTGGGTAAAAAAATCATACCGAACTATTCAGCCGTTACAGAGACAAAATTCGATTTAGGTTAAGACATACTACGATTTTTTATTAAATAATGTGAAGGTTTATTAAAATTTTAAACAATACGAATTATTTGTGATGACTTTAAGTATAACATATATTTTTTATATGGAAATCGTACGGAAGGATTCCTCAACAAATTTCTTTAAACATACGTCGTTTTTGGGATTTTAGCAACGCAACGGCCTTAATATTAAAAATGACGTTTACTTGAATTTAAAGTGGCTGTAAAGTTCGGCAACCAGAATTACCAAGGGCTACCGTATTACCTTGTAGTAACGGGGTTGTGTAGGTCAGATAGGCAATCACTCCATGTAAAATACTGTTATTCAGCTGCAGTCGGTTAGACAGGAAGACGACCCCAAAATTGTTGGGAAAAGGCAAGGCAAGTTTTTAATGATGATTGTCTCAAATAAAAAGTTTTCAAGTGAAAAATGGTTTTTTAACAGAAGATTAGGTGTTACATACCTTTTAAAACTCCTGCTTGGTAACATATTCAAGCCCTAGGTCTGTTTGATAAGGTTTCAATTTAACTTCTATGCTGTTTCCATCTGCCTTGCGTCTGAAACATCAAAAATATTTGAATTATTCAAAGATCTGAACTAAAAAAACGAAAAAGCTACCGGCATCCTTCGTACACGCGTAGGGATTTGATATTTCACTTAAGTATATATCTATCAGCGAAATATTACGCCAACACCTTTTTAGTTTTTAATTACAATATCAAAAACTTGATGTTATCTTAGCTATTCGAACCACCCACAAGATTATTAGTAGGTACACTGTATTTAACCAATTAATAAACATTTAAGGAATTCGTTCTCGCTAAGAAAAATAGCTCAAATGCCAATGGAAAGTGATACAATTCCTCTGAGCTTGCCTTTTTAGGAAGTTTTGCAGGAGAATTGGTGCATTCACAAATACCGCGGTGCCGTAAACGTTCTATGGTGAAATTCCACCAGTGCGTAATAATATAGGCTTATAAGGTAAAGAAAATTTTGTAACCTACTTACATAGCAGCTTGAGTTCCGTACACGTGCTGAATTCGAAACGTTCTACAAATACTTTTTTACGCTTATATTTCGTGACTGCGAATATAATTTTCCCAACATTTTTTTTGCTGTGGTCAATACAAACACGCAAAAAATTAAAATCGTTCCAATCCTAACATTCATTTGTTTTTTTTTCATATTCTTCGAAAGACTAAAATTCGAATGTCACACATTTAATAAGTAGTCTATAAAAGGAGGTTGTAATTTAAAAAGAAATCCCGCGATTTTTTATGAACGGTCAAGTTTTTTTTTTGTTTTGCAGACAAAAGTTTTTATTGCGCATTTTAAACATGCCTGACACAATTCATTGATCTACATAGAACAGGTTAACCCAATGGTGACCTTAAACGCAATCCGTTTCCTATACTTGCTTTCCTTTGAAAGACTTGCGTAAAAACCAGTCAATCATACACTCGAATAATGCGTGCTTTGCATAATAATTAGGTAGGCGGTGTAAAGTTGACTGTCGGTTCAAATTATATTGCGAATTAACATAATCACCTAGGCTTTAACTTTGGGTTAGATTTTTTTTTTTAAAATCTTTATTGGTAAATAGAGGATTTGATCATGCATGATCATGTCGTCCCCATAGTTACAGACATACATATATTAACTTAAATATTCACTTACTTATCTAATCTACGTTTTAAAGCATAATCAACCATTTTATATATAAATGTCGCTTCCTCTGATAAGGGGATAGCAAGTATACTATTACATATACCAGTGTCATGTATACTAATGTCGTAAGCAACCCCAAAAGAAATCCTCTCCGCCTCATTCCGAACACATTCCACTAAAATATGAAAAACATCTTCAATTACATCACATTCAGTACAGTTCTTGGAAGGTACTTTGCCCATTAGGTAAGCAAAACTATTCAGTGGGATGTGTCCGGAACGTAGCCTCATAGCAGTTACTATGGTGTGCCTAGACAAATTGGAATTAATAAACCAAGGAGCACGGGACAAATTATTTTGGATTGTTTTATACCATATGCCTTTTGCTAGTGAACGCTCATCAAAGTATTCGTTCCACAAGTTTCTACATTTACTCTTAATTTTATAACAAACGTCGGTATAATACGGCAAATAAACCATAGGGATACCATCAGATAAGGCTTGTCTAGCGAGATTGTCTGCCTCTTCATTTCCTGCCAAGCCTACGTGTGATGGTATCCATTGCAATACTATTGTATAATGTTTCGAGGTTAGTGTTAAAAGTGACTCCAAGATGCTGTATGCTATCGGTGTGCCTCGACTATTCGAGGTGCATCGAGCTATGTGTTGTAGTGCACTCTTGGAGTCTGTTAGAACAACGTATTCACCCGGCTGCAAGGATTGTATGTAAGAAATTGCTTCAGATATAGCTATCAATTCTATCGACATTATCGAGGTGTTTGACTCAATGCGTAGTTTCACTGAACTACTAACTTGCGGGTCGTAAATAGCTAATCCGCCACAATAACCTTCCTTCGAACCATCCGTGTAAATTCTATAATAATTTGAAAATGTGTTTTTAATAAAACTATTACACAATTGTTGTAAGGCCAGCGTGTTATAACTTCTTTTAGCGTTGCTTACGGCATCTATGTTCAACTTAATAATATTCGAAACATTCACATTGCAGACCCAGGTATTAAGTGTAAACATATCTAATTGTGTACTTACATGTACAGCAATATCTTTTAGGTAGCTATGAACCAATATTAAAATGGGCTTTTCTTTGCACCTCCAATAGGAATTTAAACTAAAAAGATTCAAATCATCCAAAATATGCATAATCTTTTGGTTAGAAAAGGATTTCGCTTTTAACCAATACTTTCCGGCAAGATAATGTCTTCGTACACTTAACGGCGGTAGGTGTAGTTCGCACTCCATGACATGTATAGGAGTCGTTTTAATAAATCCACCGATTACCCGCATACATTGATTCTGTATTTTATCAAGCTTACTTGTATGTGTCTTACAACTACCGCCATAAAGGAAACTTGCGTAATCTAATCTACTACGAATACACGATATATATAAACGCCTCAAATTTGTTGGGTGAATGCCCCAACCTGTCCCTGCTAAAACTTTAAAAATATTAAGAACTTTTGAGCATTTTTCTCTTAATTCATTTATTTGTTTAGACCATCGTAACTTCCTATCTAACCAAATACCCAAATATTTAACATTATCAACTACGTCTAAAGAAATACCACCAACAACTAAAGACACAGGGTCCCGTACAAATTTATTTTGAAAAATACAAACTTTACTTTTGAGTGCTGAAATTTCTAACCCAGAAAGAGAAAGAATATCAACGAATTGATCTAAAGCTAATTGTAATTGGTGTCTTCCTTCTTCTATATTACTACAGGTGACATAAAGCACGAAGTCATCTGCGTACTGTGATATGAAAACATTATTTATAGATTTGCAAATACCCATTGTTAATATATTAAATAACAGCGGGGAAAGGGGGTCGCCTTGAGCCAAACCGTAACAACATCTTCTGCTTATGAGTGAGTTATCGTCTGTCTCAACACTTAGGTTCCTCTCTTTTAAAAAATTCCGCAGGTATGTACATATCATAGCACCGATCCCTACACTATCCAAAACATTTAGTAAGCGTTCTAAATTTACATTGTTGTATGCATTATCAATGTCAATAAAGCAAGCGATCGTTGATTGTTTTTTAGAAAAACCTTGTTGTATTCTCGACACCAGGGTGGACAAATTATCTAAAATGGATCGCCCTTTGCGGAAACCAGTAGTATCGGTCGATAAAAAGTTATTATGTTCAATAAACCATTCTATTCTTTTAATAAATATATTATGTAGTATTTTACAAACACAGGAAATCATAGAAATAGGTCGCAACGACGAGCTGGACTGGGGGTCCCGGCCGGGCTTCGGTATAGGTATAATAGTGATATTACGCCACTGCTGGGGAACAAAACCGGTTGAAAAAAATATATTATACAGACTGACTAAAATTAATTTTGCATTATTCGGTAAATTATATAGCATTGAATAGGAAATGTTATCACTACCGGGAGAAGTGTCTTTAGTGCGCAAACAATTGTCTAGTTCGTGTTTAGATATCTTTGTCTCCAGTTTAGGATTTTTTGAATTAAATATTGGATCGTCAGTACAAACGAAGTCCGGCGCCAAGTTTTGTAATAATAGCAATGCCTTCTCTTTACTAATCCCAGATCGGGGTACATAGCATCCTTTAAACCATTTCATTTTCTTCCATAGAACCGCCTGTGATGTTGTTCCGTCTATTGAAGTACAGAAACCCTGAAAACCTTTTCTTCTTGCTATACGAATACACCTCTGACCTTCCCTGATTTTCTCCTGTAACTTATCCAGATTATAAGGCGTAGGGTTACTTCGAAATGTTCTTAATGCTAAGCGTCTTTCTGCAACTAATTTTGATAAGGAACTATTCCAGTAAGGTTTCGGAGTGAAATTTTTCTCTGGGTCAGAATTAATTTTAATATATGGTATGTGAATATCTGCAGCTAAATTAATCAATTCGATGAAAGCATCATATGACTTTTGTAAATCATCCGTGATATTAAAATCTTGCATAAGCGATTGTATAAGGTTGCTGTACTGAGACCAATTAGCTTTTTTATAATTCCTGCGTACCGTAGGTGTAGACAAGCTATTAACCTGCATTGAAATTTTAATCACAAGATGATCGCTGCCGAACGTTTCATTAAGTGTACCCCAATTAAACTTGTACGCTATATCTGAGGAAGCCAATGATATGTCTGGAGAAGATTGTTGTAACGAACTATTTACTAACTTAATGCGAGTAGGGTTACCATCATTTAATGTTATGAGATCACTTTCTAAAAGTGCGTCGTAGATTTGGGTACCTCTTTGATCTAATTTATGAGACCAATTTGTGTGGTGTCCATTAAAATCGCCAAGAATCACTACCTTACTATGAAAACGAGAAAAAATTTGTTCCCAATCACTTTGGCTCGTGTGTACTGATGGGGCACAATATAAGGATAATACATACTGAACATGATCGCAGTTACATATCTTGACACATACTATCTCAATCCCCGGGTTACGGCTTTCAAAAGACACATAATTTGATTTGAGTGACCTGTGGACTAAGACCGCTACCCCACCATAACTGTCATCCCTATCCTTACGGTATACCGTATATCCATTTATCTTCAGCTGACTATCCCGTTCTAACCACGTTTCGCTGAGTGCTGCAATGTGAATTTTCAGTTGACTTAGAGAAGGCTCTAAGGATATTAATTTGGGACGAATACTTTGACAGTTCCACTGTGCAATATTTAATCTAATAGGTTTCTGATTACGGGCCATTGGGAAGAAAATAGTCAATAATTAACTTAAATAAAGGCCACTTTGATACGAATTGTACACTCAATAATATTAACCACTCTAAACAACACTTTATCACTTCGTGCATTTTGTCCTCCATCGACAATCCCCTAAAAAATATAATTTCTTTAAGTCTCACTAACAGTTCTTCTACACCAACAAAGTTATTCTTTTTCTCTTCACTATCACCAGTAGCAGGAGAGGTTACTGACTCACTACCCATATTCATTGTTGATGAGTTTATCGGGACCTCCAACTTACAAGGAGCCTTGTCCTTACTACGAGTACGTCGAAACCTTGTTGAAGTTTTGACAGAACTGTTTTTATCATCATCCCCGCTATGCACTATGATATCAGCTTTTACGATCTCTGCAAATGTGATAGGTAGGGTTTCACGTTGTTGAAATGTAATATCCGGTGTCGATTTAATGTTGGTAGAAGTGTTCCCAGGATGTTGATATGAACTGCTTTTTTCGGGCGAGGAAGGTGAGGGTGGTACATATACTGTTAGAGCTTTTCTATAGGTACAGTTAAATTCTACCATGATCTCTCTCAATCTCTTCTCCTTTAAAAAGGCTGGACATGAAGTTTTATGCAAGGCCATATGGTTTCCACCACAGTTAACACACTTGAAGTTCTGTGTTTCACAGTTCACATGATTATCACCGCATTTTGGACAGACTATTTTGCTGGAAGGGCATTTCTTTGTAGGGTGACCATATTTCCAGCATCGCGAACATTGAGATACGGGAAATACATATGGAGTAACTTTTATGCGTAATCCATGAACATATATGTACTGTGGGATAAACGAACCTTTAAAACATACCTGTACCGCTTCACTTGGCTGCCAACCTTCTCCCTCTCTGTCTCGTTGTTTAAGCCGGTATACAGATATTATTTCCGCGGGTTTATCACACATTATATTTCTTAAAATGTCCTCGTCGGATAATTCAAGGTCAACATCTTTTATGACGCCATAGGATGAAGTCCTTTCCATGGCCCTGTAGATCTTCCAACCTTTTTCTATAAATTCCAGACATTTTTCCATTTTATCAGCACTCAACTCACTACCAACTTCGACACGAATCTTGAATGGGTTAATGTATTTAACTTTGGTAATATCAACTATCCCATTAGCCTTTAGCATCCTAGCGAATGCAAATTGTTTAGGTAATTTTTCATTGCTAGATAAATACATCTCAATATTCTCCCTCAGTTGTGATTTTAATCGTTTCTCTTTACTTTGCACTAAACTCCAGCCCTCATTATCATTATCATCTCCGACAAGATCGTCCTCCCTATCCCTTTTCTCCGGTCTACATTGTTGTTCTACTTCCATTCCCGACTGTACTAAGTTCTCTTCTCTGTTTAACTCCTCTTCAGCATCTGATATATCGTGTTCACTCAAAGAAATGTCGCTCGCCATAATTACTGTATTCACTTTCTCAAAATGTGGTTTGTTTACATCCATTTTAGTATTATATTATAACACGCTAATGAGGGTCTTCGTTATCGGTGGGCCGGTCGCACGTTGGATACATAACGGTACCTCGGTGCGCCGGCAGCGAGATCTAACAGCGCACACTACTATAACAACTAATAACGCAAAAATAATGCTTAATTGCCAAACGCGCGTCTCCCTCGTACGATTACCGCAACGAGACTGGGGTTAGATTTAATTTGTTATCGAAATTGGTGCATACACAGTTACACACATAAGCGTAGGTGGTTATGTTACCTTGTACAAACTTCCCTCATCATCATTTCAGCCAAAAGACGTCCACTGCTGGACATAGCCCTTCACCAGGTGTCACCACATTGACTGGTCCCGTGCGTCTCGTACCCAGCAGGTCCCCGCGACCTTCACCAGGTCATCGATCCACTTAGTTGGCCTAGTTTCCTAACCTACCCAAACTTATCTAGAAGAAAGTAAAAGAAAGTGGAAATTATGTTTTTCCTACTCCTGCGCTATACTTTTCTAAATTATTTCATTACGGGATTCAGACAGTGCAATTGTTTCTTTGCCAGGGACTTCGTCGAGCTTCATTGTCTTGGTGATTTTCTGGTGGTTGACACTGTTGATTCTTGCTTTCAGGAGTTGCAGTGGTTTGCAGCTAGCAGAGTTAAATTTTATTTTAACTTATTGATAACGTAGAAACAATAAATAGTCTTAAAAGAAAAGAGAGCACAATAGACAACATAACAATTTGAGCACGAGAAATTTTAATACATTCTATAACCACAAATGAGTCATACTTTTTGTTCTTTTTTAACCGCCCTTAGGCATACTATAAACAAAGCTTTTAATACCGCTTTACAGATTTGTAGGTGTGAGGAAAAAACTACACCGCTTAATATTTGTTTAAAAGTTAATCACAATATTTCTTGCTGGCATAATATTTAAAATATTACAATAATCATGTTTGACAAGCTTCCTACTTAAAGATCAGTATCAATTTAGAACAACTAGGAAAGACTCAAGGTCTGGGCTTTCGAGCTATATCCGTAAACGATTGGACAAGATTGATATAACAACTGACAGTTTAGGGAACGTTTAGTTAAGCCTACCGGCATTTTATGTGATACAGGCCATTAAAATTCCATTATACAGTAATCAAAAAAATACATGCTTTATTATGTGAAGCGAGTTGGTTTATGAGGATTATTTACCAAAATAAATATTTATCATAGTTTATCAGTATATTTTTGATTACTTAGTTTTATCATTGACATTGAATTGTCGCTCTTGAACATTGTTTAATTATGCTGATCGTGTTTAGTTTCAATAGTGAAATTCGTCCTTATACTTTTATTTTTTAAACGTTACTTGAAATAAATGATTGAAATAGACTATTAAAAAACCTTAAACCATAAAAATTTAACGTTATTCTTTAACGTAAAATGATTTCATAGTCAATATATATCATCTACAGATTTTATAAAGTAGGTATTTATACACACAGTAGGAGCTTAGCTAGGCTTAGGTGGCTTAGATATCATACGACAACTTTTAAACGTCCTAGACGTTAGGTTGTTATCTATCACATTAAATCAGACATAATATTTCAACAAATCATTTGAAGCTATCTTATCTAGTACGATACATAACTTTCCAATTAACGGGCTGATAGGCTTTTAATTTAACATTTTATTCAGATTTATTTATTACATTCCTTTTCTAACCATATCATTATAACTATATAATATTCCAATTAAAATATTCAGTAATAACAATGTTATGTGACGGTATTATCTAATCTAACTGGCATTCCAAGGGTTTCCATTTCCATACGCGACCGTCCGTATAATTTTACGATTTAAAAAGTTAAATTTAGTGCTAAAAAGCCGAAATGCGTCAAAAACATTTACGTCAGAACTACCCAAATATAGTATGGTGCAATTTTATTAGTTTTGAATATGTTTAGGACTCTAGATATCTAAATCTGATAAGATTTGGAGAAATCGTTCGAAATCGACGTTGCATAAACAAGCCCCTGTAAATTATTCTGGTAAATACGTCATATAATTTCAACTATCACTTCCTGAAAAAAAGTAAGAATAGTTATACGTTTTAAAACCGACATGGTCACTAACATTATCATTAATACAGAGAATTTACGATGATTAATATTTATTTTGAGTACCCGATATTTTGGTGCTGCTGCTGCTGCAAGCACCATGATCTCGGATAATCTGAAGTGAACACAAAAAACGTGAATGATCATAACGCAAATAAACGAATAAAAATAGGGCAGACCGATTTATCTCCTCATAAACACCATCCCGCAATAACTTCAGTCAAACATGGTATATCCACTGTTCAGTGTTAATGTTAGTCACCATGTCCGTTTAAATACTTATAACTATCTTACTTATTTTCAGAAAGCATTTAGTAGCACCTAAACACTTTGACTCTGAACTGGCCATCTCTGTTCACAAGTTAGGATCGTATTCCGCAGATTTAAGTGTAAAATAATGGGCCTAGTAACTTGACACAAGATAATAATATTGACCACCGAAACACGTGATGATTCAGGGAAACCACGAATAATAGGTAGGAACCCTGGGTGGCTAGTATGACCTGCTGAAAAAAGCCATAAAATTAAAACAGTTGCAGAATTTTGAAATCCGGAAAAGAGTTTGCGTACAAGCTAAAAATTGTTAATTGCACTTAGTGCGTAATGCGTAAAAGTTGGTCAAAAATAATTATATTTTAGCCAAGTAAACATTCGACATCCTACATACCTATGTATATTATAATTTAATTGCGATGTACTGTTGGTGAGCACCTTAAATTACTTATTTTTATTCAATGAGCAACTTAAATTTATTAATGGTTTGACCAATTAAAAACTGCACAACGCTGGTTTATTACAATGGAATTGGAATAAATTTTATGGTACTTAATATTCTGCTCTGTAAATTCGTAAGTGACGTGTGTACTTTATAATAACTTCATTTTGCAGTGTAAAGGAGTGTCTTCTCTGCAAGCTTAAGCTGTAGTTGATGCTTGCGGGATCGTGAAACGTTGTGTAGGTTGTTTTAGCTACTGTAAAAAATAATTAAAACAATACATGTCATGCTTTGGAAAATAATCATCAATTCATCTTGAAAATATAAAAACATTTTTAATGAGTTTATTTGTAGGTACCTAGGAGAATAAAGTACAGTGTATAAAATTTTTCATCCCCTATAGATAAAGAGGATCCTCCGACCAGACAGATGTTCTCCCTGGTGGGCTACAGCCCGACAGTTGCTTTCGGATTTTTCTATATACATATTCTTAAGTCACGGATAACGTTACTTGCACGACACAGGATTTTGTTGTTAGTACTTCATTTTGGTCATAGATGGCGCTGTAGCATTTTTTTGTAGTGGTGCTACATAGCTATGTCATATTCACTAACGGGTGTTAGTTATGCTTTGATTTTTTTTTTTTTTTTTTTAAGATTTCAAAAGTTAACACTAGTGGTGAAGCACACGTCTTGAACCATCACGATCTTCTAAGATTTTTAAGAGCTCACTCGTTAACCTCCCATATTCTCCGTTCCGTTTACAGTAGCGCATTGCCTTACCCTCCGATGCGCTCTACAATTTTTTGATGAATTCCAAATTAAACTGAATATACCTACGTAACTTGAAACGTAATTTATTCCGCGCTGTATGATTTCGTTTGCCTTTATTGTTAGTAGAGATCCATCTTGATACCCTGGTGATGATGGCTTTATTATTGTAAGCTGGTTCAAGTGTTATAAGGCGTAAAATATGGAGATACTGATAAAAATATGCCGTTGGTTTTTTTTAAGTTTACAAAATAATTCATCAATGATCATATTGATCATTCATTGTTCACAGCTCTAGTGTAAGTTTTGGTTTTGTTGAAGGAACTGTTTTTGTAGCACTATAATTAATTTTATAATTTTAGTTCCAATTGGCAAAAATAAATTATAAAAATAAATTCAACACTGTCCTTCAGCAACCTATTTGATTTGATACAAGCGTTGAAAGATAACTAAAATTATTCTACAAAGTCAACTAAGAATTTGCTTTCACACTATTGAGCTTCAAAAGAGTAAAAGTAGAAAATACCTATGTAATTAGAGTCAAAACTTGACATAACGAGACGAGACCAAGCATGACATATTTCACGTCGTTAAAATATTATCATAATTATGGAACCTCTAAGCTTATGTAAGCAACCGTTAAATTGCAACGAAATATTATGAAAATCATATGACGCTTATCTACAAATTATACAAGTTACATTTACGATAAATATTTAAATTATAAGTAATTTTGTAACATGACTGAATGGAGTTGCTCTGTAACTCAATATGTGACACAAGGAAGCGATTGAATGTACCTAAAATATAACTAAGTCTCAAATGTATGGAATATTACAATAGTAAAAGTTCTATTGTTTCCCATTCAACTAATATCAAAATAATTTAGTAATTGATATCCGAGGTAAAGTTGCGTAGGCTTCCGTTAGCTGCCAAGGATGAATGTGTGCCACGTTATGCCTATAGCAACTATTAATTTATTGTACATAATACGTTACTTAGGGTGGCGATTAAGTCTCGTGTATCTGTATCTGTATGTGGTGGTACTACCTGACGTATGAATCAACTTTTTATTTATCTACCTACTGGTTTATGGGCATTTGTTTTTTTTTAAGAATAGTGGCGGGTTCAGGCAAGTCTTATTAGACGAAGGTGTCGCCTTTGTCTTCACGGTAGTCATCACGTTACCGTGAATCGTAATGTAGTAGGCTAGGCATAAGACCACACCGTCAGAAATCCTGGACTTATCGTAAATATGAATTTATCCTTCAACAATGTCAGTAATGTCCAAGATGAAATAAGAAAGCACTTTAATTAGTCAAAAAAGTCACATTGGTACTTGGCCGGATTTGAACCCCACCACCACATGCTTCAGAGGCGAGGCCTAAGCTTACTAGTCTGTCACGACCATTGCCACCAGTTAATTAATTATTTGATTTTAATTGTTAGTTGCTAAGTTGTTTATGGCCGGCCATTTATCATTCAAACGTAGAACAGGTGCTTAGCATGATTGTCCTTCTGTAATTGGTGATGTAGTTCAACTTGACCGTCTAGTTATTAAGTGTAACGGGCGGAGTTGAGATGATAATTAAATCTGTAAAAAAAAAATACTTCAAAATTTTGTTTTATGTTCACTATAAAAAATCAAAAATAATTATATAGGTACTGATAATAAATCAGTGCAACAAAAAAATAACGTCAAATTCTCACAACTCTACGCTCACCATAACCATATCCTTCGAACTTCGTAGAAATGTTACTACCGTATAATAATAACAAAGAGTTCAATATAGCGATCAAGACTGGACCGAACTCAAAACGCACTTCACCTTGATTGCATAAGAGCAATCACTCAGATATGCTGACGTAAGCACTATACCCCCAGGCGTCAGGCGTACGCGCACCAGTTTGGATTCATTAAAGAAAACTGTAGCAGACTTGCTGGTTTCGTAACATGATTTTATACATTTATTTTTAAGTAACATTTTTGAATTTTGTATCTGGTTGCAGGGACTTTTACTTTTTACGTAAACGTTTCCAAGAAAGTGTGACGATACCTATGTTTTATGTAAAATGTAAACGTATTTTTTTTCAGATTCCTGTGGAACAATTTGCATAGCCAGATTTTTCAGATTTTTGTTATTCTATGTAGTGTTGTGTATTATTTGATCATAACAATGCATGATGTCTCAGTAGGGTTAGCTGTAAAAGAAACCTTAAAAGTTAAACAGATAAAAAGTACAGCTACAATCAAAAATGAAAAACATAATTACATGGTCATAATTTACTTTTATCAAAAATCTGACGCACCAAAACAATACGAGCAACTGTCAAAATATTTCGTGTAATAGAGCGGCATCAAAGGCGTTGTCTAAATTTAAATACAATAATAATGTATGGGCGGTAGAACAACGAAGTCCGCTCGTTCCGACCACAGATAACATCAGCCACATTTCTATTTACACACAATACAGATAATGTGCAAATAAAGAGAGTAATGTGTTTTGTCATTTCGTGGGAAATCAGCCAACTGTGTGAACTATGGCGGTGGCACAGTCCGCTCATGTCATGAGCACGAAACACTGTGACGAAATACTTTATCTTTATATTCATTTTTGCTTCGGCACAGTTATTGTAAAAGATTAATGGTAAAGATAAAAGTTTTATGAATTTCACTTGACAAGGTCGTTCTTAATTTTTAGGCTTTGAAATGTCGTTTCGATTAGGCCTTTTCTACTACAACTTTGTTTGACAATGGCATTTAACTTCTTTAAATTTTGAACAGCATGCAGATATCTCATTAAAAATACAAAGTCAATAAGATGTTATGAGGTTTGTTTACTATTTAATGACCCATCGTAATAAAATGTTAATTAAAACAGTTTTGACAAGAAAACTATTCCAGTAGGAGGTCGAAAAGTACGGCCCGTGCCGCTTTATTACTCGACTTGGCAGGGGCACTGCCGTGCCCCCAGATTAATTATCGTAAAGGATCCAACCCAACAACCAATAGGTCTCGAACTTCACATACAATTGAGCAAAGTTCTAACCAGTCTTTATATTTTATCTGTTCATTGTAGGAATACTTGGGTAAAATAATTATCTGTTAAAAACAATCATAAACTTGTCAACTAGGTACCATTCATTAAAACTATTGCATTTATTTCTATGGTCCAGTATCTTGTTGCTCAACACCTCCCAGCGACTATTTCTCCGAATATACAATTAATGGCACTGTATTATTATTTTTTATCGTCACTAATTGCGTACAAGTACATTCGCTTGCGCAAGACGTTTAATTTACAAGTGCTCTTAATTTCATTACACGATTACACTAAATTATAAGTGCGTATTATTTCCTATTTTGTAACTTAAAACTGTAATTTTACATTATATTTCACGAACTGTTTTCTTTTTATAAATCAATTTTATTTTTTATGAATTTTAATACATTTTCAAGACATTTTTGCCTGTAGAGGGGAGTCCCTGGTGTCCTGAAATACAAGTTGCGGCTTAGTTTAGGCACCAGTCTCCCACAAATACATTGTAATATTTATTATTCCTGTTTTTCCATTTTAAGTTTTAGTTTTAAGTGTTTTTGTGGAAGAAAATAAACATTTTTATTATTATTATTATTATATATTATTATTATTAGCCTTAAATTTATAGTTTTCTGAAATTTAAATGGCAAATGGCTTAAGAGCGGCCAGCGGACTGTAAACACTTATTTAGTAAATTGGATTGTTCAAGATTGCGACGAATTAGTGAGCTCGGGGATTTACTGAGATAATAAAGTTATTAAGTCAATTAGCTTTTGTTCAAACTGTGGGTAATTATTAGCGGCCGAAACTGTATTGTTGGTTGGGATTATTTTAAACTAAAGTGTTGCGTTTTCTAAATTGCTGGTTTGGGTCCTATGCGAGTTCCTTTCCTATACACTCGACACTGCAACTGTTTTAAATACAAAACGTTTTGGACCGTTTGAAATGCCATAATGATAACAACATAGATTTAACGACAACAGTTAGGCGCGGTGCCAACTGCCGGGTAAGAGGTATCTAGGTTCGATTAACTTATCTTTTATCACCAGGTATTGAAACAGGATAATAATATTTTATGGGCAATCATTCTCAATATCTTTACATAAATAAATTTGGAAGGTGTCTGTTTGTAATTTCAAAATAGAAGTTTTTTTACTGAATGCATAGGAAAGTAGGTAAATACGCTGTCTACCTGTTTGTTCCTGCTACTCTCCAAAACGACGAGACTTTTATTGGAAGTTAGCTGATGTTACAAGGAGTTAAGCTACTATAATTTAGCAAAAGAATTAGGGTTTCGTACAAAATAAAACCCCTGAAATTGTCACCAAAATGCATTCAACGATTACTTTGTAGTGACACCTGTAATTGGTACGACCGAATAGCAATCACATAAACACACACATAGCACCAAATGACCAAACCATCAGTAATACAATGGCGATTTTATTTTTTTAACGTAACAGGATCTATTGAAACAACGTTCAAATGTGGTCCCGACATCGACACCACGGTATCAAAACGGCTGCACTAAAAAGTTATACGGATTTGCCTGCGGCGACGCTTGCAAAATAATTATAGCTTCTCATGACAAGATGTGATAAATTGCTGATTATCTGATCAAATAAAGATTTGTGGTTATGAGTAAAGAAATTAGGCCATAAACATTAATTAACGTGTATGTTAGAACAGGTGATTCAGAAGGTGTTTGGAGAATGTCTCGTCAGTTTTAACGAGGGATAGTAGTTTCTGTAGTAACTAGTAGTTCTAATATATAAAAATGATTTATATTCGACTCCTCACTTCTGGTTTCGTTGAAAACTAGCGCTAATCTCTAATTGTGTGGCGTTTTTGCTGAGCATTACCACATTTTTTACAACGAAATATCTTTTTTATTGTTGTTGTTTTCTTGTTTTAGGGATAATTCTCTGCCGAGGATATACTATACCTACATATATCTGTCGTGAAGAAGCATTGGAGTGTTCGAGTTACCAGTGTTGTATTTGGTGTTATAAAAATTTCAACGTATCAGCTAACATGATGATTGGAGCTGCGATGCTTCTATCTGGGTTTCAATGTATATTATGACTAAGTCGGTGGCCACTTTAACACCCAGGTTTGCTCAAGTTTAGATAAGCTATTCCAACCGCAGATGAGATTAAAAATTGCACATTGATGAAGAAGACTAATGCGAAGAACATCTGAGAAAGTAAAAGTGTTAATTTAAGAAAAGCCTGGTCCATACCAGTCTACTGCAGAATAGAAAACTAAAAAGATGGAAACAAGTTTATCTAAACGATATTAATCGATCGTATGTTTATAATAGACAAAAAAACATACGCCGTCTTTGCCCGACACTAATAAATAAGCTTTTTGTTCGTACCACTAAGCAGTTTCCTAAGAGTTCAGAAGAAAAACGTCACTATGTCACACAGAGAAGCCCATACGCCATCATATTATTATTAGCATGTGTATGATTATAATCGAGAGCGGTATTGTTCTCATGGTTCAAATGATATAGACATTATAATGACTTGACATAAATCAAATTAATTAAATTCTAAATATTTTGTCGTATTAAAAAAAGTAAAAAAAAACTAATTGGGCGCAGACTATGACATGTGTTTAGATTTAATAGACAGCGAAACAAAAAAAATCGACAGAATTGATATATTGCACACATAAGTACCAATCCAACGTAGGTGGTGGCGCTTAAAACGAACGAATTCATGAATTTTCAAATCTAAATCCAAAAGTACCTTTAAGTTTAACAGCCGATTTTAGTCGTACTCCAGCTTTCTGATCCTACCCTCTTGTATACATCTAGTGTGTAAGTTGACATTTATTTAAGAGCATTGTTTTAAATACTAAGCACGTGCTCACCTCGTTATCTGTACGTGTAGGTAATTAAGATTCTGTGCCTAATAACACCCACATTATTTTGATTATCTCTGAGCTGTTGTGTTCTTAACTAATAGCTATAATTAAACTAGAACAATAAATGGGTGGCATATTTGCATTGCAATTTGCAAAGCCTATACTTTATTTGGTATGTTTTACCATATTTCACTATAGCTCTACTTTTATTTAATGTAAGTAACTAAACTATGGAAACGCAGTTACACACGTTTTATAGATCAAAATTATATTACTTCATCGTTGATCTTGTACTAGCCCACGTCAAGGTGTTAAGCCCTGTCTCACTTTGAAGAGACAGAGAAAGAGAGTCAGGTCTTTAATATCTACCTATCTGGTTTTATGACTAAAGATTTTTATCTTCGGGCATAAAATCAGTGCCTATTATTTAAATACTATTTATTTCCTGGCACAAGCGTCATGCATATACTCGTAGTACGCCTATTACAGGTTACAGGTGTAAAGTACTGATATTATGTTATCCCTTTTATATTTTTTCTCTACTGTCGCTCCTTTTTTTCTTTCTCTGCTGAATCTCACGTAATGCTATTGGTGTCTTAAATAAATAAACAATTCAACACCAAACCTATAGGTAACTATCAATTCACCGTGCCTTTATAATGTAGATTAAGTTCGCCCAATCAGCATCTAGATCTGCAAATTGTAAGGGCCGCAACAAATTCACGGCACGATATTGGCTGACAACCTAGCCATGATATAACTCCTTGCAATAATTAAATCATGTTTTATAATAAAACTGTTTAGGTACTTTTAAATATGCTCCAACATCCGGCTGGCCTTAAAATGGCCTTGTCAATACACTTTCTATGACAACAGAGCGAAGCAAAGTAATTAGAAATAACGCGACACTTAATTTCGGTATTTTCGTTATCGTTTGTTCGACTTTCAAACTTAGATTCAGAGCATTAATTGAGAATTGTAAAAAAAACAGTAACCGGGTTATGAAAATCAGATTGGCAGTTATTCCATGTAAAATACTTACATTCAGCTGCCCCAACCTGGGAAAATCTAGGCAGATAGGGTAGGCAGATGATAAAGAAATCAGCGTGATAATGCTGCCCGTTTTCTGGGCAAATTTCCGTTTAACAACGGTGCGAAACAGGACGCCTAAGTGTTCTTATGTCATTGTTGTGTATATATGTAGCTACTTACAGTCTTAATTTTAACGAACGAACGAAAAACGAACCCTTTTAGAATCACTTTGTTGTCGGTCCGTCTGTCAAGACCCTATTCCTCAAGAACGCGTGGAGGTATCAAGCTGAATATCGAATACTCAACTCTCTCTACTGTCCCTTGAAGCTGTGAAAAAATCAAACTTCCAAGCCCACGCTATCAAAAGATATAGCCGTTTCTCCTGCAAATGTTTGACACTCGCAAGGGAATCTAAACCTACAAGGTACTTCTCGTGAACACAGAATCGTTTTTGACACGAAGCAGTTACATCATATTTAGCAATAAAATACCATAACTAATATCTACAGGTTTATACGAAACCCTCGGTGCGCGAGTCCGACTCGCACTTGGCCGGTTTTTTAAATATTATTATTAACATAACATAACATCACGCCTGTAATCCTCGAAGGGTTAGGCAGAGGTGTACCTAATAGTACACCTACATTTCGCCAGTTATGTTTAATTCCCATGTAATAGGGGGCGAGCCTATTGCCATCAACCGGGCACAAATCCAGACTCCGTAGCTGTTACTGATAAATTCCTGATGGAAAAAGCCAATAGCACTTTGCCCGACCCGGGAATCGAACCCAGGACCTCGTGCTCAGCAGTCGCGCTTGCGACCACTAGACCAACGAGGCAGTTTTAAATATTATTGTTTTTTATTATTAGAAATCGAAGACAGTTAATTGCATAGGAAGATTGTTACGAAGCATTATTGCACACTTCTTAAATACGTCTATACTACGTAAGAAACCTCAGACGTTTTACTCAGCAAAGTAAGCTTAATTTACAATTAAATTATGTATTACGACTTCTGGTACCGCACTCGCAGATATCCATGGACATCAATTAGCCATCCGTTATCTAATACTCACTCAAGAGCAATAAGTATTTTTTGTCAAGTGAAATGAGGAGCAACATTAAATGAACCTAAGTAACAACTTGATTGTAACTTTGACATTAACTCTTAGAATTAAGTAACAAGAAATACCTAACACACTACTCTAAAGTAAATCTTGGTTTATTAACTTTAATAAGTAGATAAGTTATTTCTATATATTGATTTTCTATGCATTTAGAGACTTTTTCTATTATTCAAACAACTAACCTTATAAATAGAGATTGTATGACTTTCATGAAGATTTATCTTTTGTATATAATTTCGATGCGTTTGTAACGAGTCACGTTTTCTATTAATAAAGTAATGGTATCGAATAATCAGAATATTACTTTTTTCAATTCTATTGAATAAAACTTTCATCCTATGTCATATCTAAGATGGTTAGAACTACGAAAAATATGGCTTAGATTTATTTTTATTGGGGTGAATAGAAACTCACGGGTGAATCGAAACAAAACTTTGAAAGGGATATTAACATTGAATGAATACGATATAATTATTACCAACAAGTACTCTATTGTATTCACTTAATTTTATTTTTGCCACATACCACATTCATTCAAAGTTAAAATACTTCTCAAAGTTCTGTCTCGATTCACCCGTGAGTTTCTATTCACCCCATTTTACTGTAGGCCATTTTATTGCTGGAAAGTTAATTGGGAAACTCAGGACTTGAGTTTCAACTGCAGAAAATTGATGTAGCCAACACAAGAATAATTTATAATAACTCAATATTTTTGCATAATCAAACGCCGAAAATTAAATAAATATCTTAATTCATGACTCACGTTCTGTTAAAAACATGGTATCTAAACCAATTCGTGTTTATCGTGAACTTGACCAAAATTTTAACAAAAGGTCTATCTTTATACTATCAGGACTCAGATCTTATAGATCGACTGAAAAAAGTGCAGTCGGGCGCACGACACTAAGCACTTGAATTATAAAAATGGCCCTTATTGCTATGAAATATGATGCTGTCAAAAATTGCTATGAGTTTATGTAAAAATTGTTACGAGTATCTAACTGTGAAATAAAAGCGCCTAAGAAATTGTATCCCTATCATGTAAGGCGAAGTGTTTCGGCTTATATTACTTACGCAATGTCGTTTAATTTCTTATGTTCGTTACGTTTTTGTTCGATTATTATGCGTTACTTAATAATAATAACTTTAATTTGATTGTAATGACAACAATTTAGAGCAGTGATATTATAATCGACCTAAATGTTATGTATTATACGTTACCGATTGCATTTATTATGCTAAAAGCTCAGTCAGATACAACAATATCCGGTTGCCAACATTATTTAATAATTGAGAGCAGTGTTTTATTTTATTTTTCTTATTCATATGACAAATAACTGTGTAGGAGATGTTTTTAGACAGAAATAACTGCGCTAAACTAATACCTTGCTGTATCATAATAGCTGTATTAAAGAGATACTGCTGTACAATCCTAATTTATTTTAAAATTATGCATGCAGTTTGTCTCTCCTGACGCTAGATTTTTTTTTTATCAGAATAAAGCAAATTGAAAGACGGCTCACCTAAATTAATAAAACAAGCAAATACTGCACTTTACTTGTACAATAATAAAGTCAAGCTCGGTTTACCTTATAATAAATATCTAGATACGCAACGTGATATGAACATAGCTTTAAATGATACTAACTAGTTTAAAACAGGCGCTGTAATATATCACGCAGTGCCCGCGATCAACGGGCTTGTTATAAAATGAACCAGCTCCAGATTTACACGTTATTCATGTCACTGAGCTAAGAAACCATTTTGAAAGTTGGATATTTCCAAAAATGGTGGTTTTCTCGTAATTTGTTTGGAATTTCCACTTTTATGGGACGTAATTTGTAAGTAGGGTTAATAATATTAAATCTTAACTAATTGGACCAAATTTTTACTTGTAATGAAATTTAATTTAGTATGGTGATAATTGACAGTTTAATTTAAAACAGTCCTTGTCCTCGTAAGTCTTGTTTCTACCTTAGAAACGTTAGTAAAAAATGAACTCGCCTAAGAAATTTGAATTTACGAGTATCTACATATCTGCGTACTTGCTAAAATGCTTAGCATTTAGAGATTTGGGATATTCATATTCATAAATACCATGCTAAAATACAAAAACTAGTATCACTATCCGTCCTATAATAATATCTAAATGATTCCCCGTCCATCATCACTTCATCGTTCTCGTCATTGTGCACTCGTAGCGTACAGACGTGCTCATTAGCAATATTTAATTTATACTTTAATAATACTGACCTCCTTTAGTGTATTACTATCGTAATGCATAAAGAAATCTTGCTTAGTGTGTAGTTTTAGTGACTAATAATATTCATACTATAATGGACACGAAATTGTGAAGTGAAAACTAGCAAAATGGAAAGCAGCCCCTGTAATACAGGGGGGCCAGCGCAACCCTCCTCCTCACCGTCGAAGTCGGCCCCGGCCGATGTTATTGTGTCAACGCCTGAAATCCAAGGATGGATGGCCACCATCCAGAAGCACCTAAATGAAATTTGCTCTATTGCCGCGGATGGGAAACTCAACACCGAGCAGAAAATGAAGATCACAAACCTATGCCGCAAAGTTGAATCTGGTACGTCACAAATGGCAGTCCTCTACCAGTCGCTGAAGCAAAAGGCTATTCACGCGAATTACATTATCGACACCCTGAAGCAACAGCGCGACCTGTCAGAACATATTGTGGACCTCAAGCAGACAATCCGGGACTCCAGTTCTGCGGGAAATGCTTCTTTTGCCGATATGGTAAAAAAGGGACCTAATAGCCATTTCGTGCGTCCAAATAATTTAAGCTCTGTCGCAATTTATCCTAACGATAAATTAAAAACAAGTGACGAAACGAAAGAATTAGTGAAAACAATCATACGACCAGACCTAATGAAGCTCCAAGTACGTGGTGTCCGTAAAACAAGAAATGGTGGCGTAATCATAAGTACCGAGACGAAACATGACGCGGATAAACTGAAAAACGCAGTCCAGCTCTCTACATCTGGACTTACCGCCGACGAGCCCAACAAGCGGAAACCCCGAATCGTGGTAATAGGTGTGCCAACTTCCTTGTCTGAAAATGAGGTATTCAAGTGCATTTTCGAACAAAATGTAGCTGAGAAGTTACCAGAGATGACCTTTGAATCCTTCTTGACCACCGTAAGATTAAGCCATAAATCTGGGAAGAGAGATGCTGCGACCTGTAATTACGTGATTGAAGTGTCAGCCCATTTACGTAAAACGCTAATCCCTCTGTCAAGAATTTTTATAAATTGGTCGTCCTGTCCCGTCAGGGATTTCACATTAGTAACGAGGTGTTATAAATGTCAACAGTACGGCCATGCAGCAAAATCTTGCAGAGAGATCAATCCTACGTGTGGACATTGTGGTGAAGTAGGTCATATGATGTCCGAATGCGCGAAGAAATCCGAGACTCCAAAATGCGCGACTTGTTCACGCTTCAAAAAACCCAGTGGCCATAAAACCGGAGACGCTGAATGTCCTGCTAGGAAAATAGCAGAGCAAAGAAACATCAACTCCATAGATTATGAGGGCGCCTAGTCATTCAAGACCAGACTTTCATAATTATCTTTTTGGCTGAATTAACGATACCTGTGCGAGACTACTGCGCGGCGCTTCTTACCAACGTTTTGTCTATCTAAGCAAATTCCTAGCCGCTTCAAAATTCCATGACAATGATTTTTGCAATATATACTTGACCGACTTAAAAAAACTGCTGATACTAATTTTATAGCGTAATGTTTAAGACATTATTTCTTTTTATTGTAATCTAATAAATAATAGAATCTAAGTAAATTAGGCGTAAATGTAAATTAACAAATTGTTTTAGTATAAAATATTAAATATTGTTTAGAAATCTAGTGTTGTAATAGTTATAGTATTAGAAGACATATCGCCTGTGATACAGGGTTTAACCCTAGTACAGGCATAGAACTTTGTTGTACCTACGTTATTTCTAAGATTTATATTGTATTTTACCAATTTTAATTTTGAATAAAATTTATTATTATTATTATTATTATTATTATTATCAACCACGTTCCGGTCATAATTTGACAAACATCATTAGTTCATTTGATAGAAATCTCACGGCGTATTTTTCCATAAAGGGCCCGGCCCTGTAACCTTGCCAACTAAGTACAAGGCCCGAAAGTAAAAAGCCGTTTCTTCAATTAAGTTTTTATCTGAATAGTCCACTTTTTAAAACCGGCATTGTTTATTAAGACTTATGTAAGCCGAATTAAGTTGCTTGTTACAAAATAAGCAATTGTAAAATTAATAAAGCACGGAGATAAGAATTAAAAGTGTCAATTAAAGTCACTCATCAGATTTTATTTAATACTAGCTGTACCCGCATGCATTGCTATGCCCTTTTTCCTACATAATACCTGCCTACCTACCTGCTACATACCTACTACTTACCTACCTACTACCTACTACCCTACCTAACTACTTACTACCCTACCTACCTACCTACTACCCTACCTACCTACCTACTACCCTACCTAACTACTTACTACCCTACCTACCTACCTACTACCCTACCTACCTACCTACTACCCTACCTACCTACCTACTACCCTACCTACGTACCTACTACCCTACGTACCTACTACCCTACCTACCTACCTACTACCCTACCTACCTACCACCCTACCTACTACTCTACCTAGTACTGAGTTGTGTTTTGTTATTCTGTCAGTTGCGTTTTGTTTTACCACGTTTTATGTCACGTCCCACGGGAACGACGGGAACGGGATAAAAAAAGCCTAAGCCTAAAGAATATCCTATGTCCTTCTCCTGGTTCTTAGCTACCTCCCTACCAATTTTCAGCCAAATCAGTTCAGCCGTTCTTGAGTTATAAGTGTTGTAACAAACCCGTCTTTCTTTTATATATACTTACTAGCTGTTCCCGGCATGCGTTGCAATGCCCTTTTTCCTACCTACTACCTGCCTGTATACCAACTACCTACCTACCTACTACCTCCTACCCTACCTACCTACTACCCTACCTACCTACTACCCTACCTACCTACTACCCTACCTACCTACTACCCTACCTACCTACTACCCTACCTACCTACTACCCTACCTACCTACTACCCTACCTACCTACTACCCTACCTACCTACTACCCTACCTACCTACTACCCTACCTACCTACCTACTACCCTACCTACCTAGTACCCTACCTACCTACTACCCAACCTACCTACTACCCGACCTACCTACTACCCGACCTACCTACTACCCTACCTACTTACTACCCTACCTACTACTCTACCGACTACCCTACCTACTCTACTATCCTACTTACTACCCTACCTACTACCCTGCCAACCTACCTACCACTTTCTCACCTTTTAAACCTTCCCTGGACTTCCACGAATAATTCAACACTATAATTAGCCAAATCGGTCTACAACTACCTACCTATTACCTACCTACCTACATACTACTAATTTCTCACCTTCTCTGGACTGCCACAAATGTTTCAAAACCAAAATTAGACAAATCGGTCTAGCCGTTCTCTAGTTTTAGCGCGACTAACTAACAGCAATTAATTTTTATATTATACGCAAACACCATTTGAAAAATCGTTTTTCTATTGGGAAAGAAACAGTAATTATTTGTGATTATTGTGATAATGTCGTATGGTCTGTTTGAAGTTGTCATTCGTTGACTGAACAACTGAACGTCACTCAATTGTTTTGCCTTCCCGGAACCTCTCCACTAACACTTGAACTTTATGGGTACGGTATTAAAGCTCAAATTGATTTTACGTTTTAGTTAGAAAACGTTTGTATGGGAAAAAGAAAAGGGCTGCTTTTAGGGCTTTTCCGGCCATTATTCGAATTTTTCTCGCCGTAAAAACCATCCTTGAACTTCAACGAACATTTAAAAAAAAAATCAGCCAAATCGGTCAAGCCGTTTTCATGCCAAGTCGTGACAACGGAAAACGGGTTTCATTTTTATATATATAGATAGATAGATATAGATTATAGATTCTGATGAAATCCAAAACACTTTGCAACAACATTTAACGCAATAGTCTAAAAATATTAAGAACCAATTTTTTCTAATTGTTTTTTGGAGGGTGGTAAATCATCAAATAACCCCTCCCGCTCTTGGGCAGAGCGAAAGGGAGTGTCAGACTTCTACTGACTAAAAACCACCCGTGTTCCTTCTTAGCCCTTCATGTCGAGGCCGCGGTATCTGCGAACAACCCGCAGCCCCGACAGGCGTCGGCCCTTGCGGGCCTCTTCCATGTTGCTGACATCTCTTTGAGGCGCGCGTAGAACACGAACGCGCCGTCGTCGACACGGCCTGTCGTCGTCATAAGACGGACGGACGGCGAGCTTACCCATCACTCACCGTGATGGGTAAGCCATCACGCCATCACGTGGCCCCCGACGCCCGGAGCGCCTCCCGCGGCGGCTGGGACGAGAGGTTCTCTCCCTCTCACGTTCCGCCGCCTCCTTCGCTCCCATTCCTCCTCGCCCCGGACCATGGCTTGCACCAGGGCCGGGCGCGAGAGGTCGCCGCTGCCGATCGCCGCTACGAGAACACGTCGTAGCTCTGCCCAAGCGGGACACACCTCCACGGTGTGCTCCACCGTGTCCTCCGGCCGATCCTCACAATGGTGACATCCGGGAGTTTCCTCCCGCCTGATTCGGTGCAGGTACCTCCCGAAACAACCGTGTCCGGTGAGTACGTCTGCATCAGACGGAAGGTGAGGGCGCCGTGGCGCCTTTCCAGCCACTCCTCAAAGAGGGGACTTACCGCCACTATCGTGGCGTGCCCTATTACTTTACGGCCTTTCTTCAACTTAACTCTCAACTGTGCTACATATATATAAATCATCATTTTCTTGCCTTTCAATTCATTTGGGGTCGGAGCAGTCTTTCTCCAAAATTCTCTATTACTCGTCATCTCATCAGACACCTCCTTTTTGCCATAAAATATCATGTTTCACACAGTCCATACATTTTTTGGTTTTCCTCTACTCTTATACCCCTACACAAAGAGGAGTATGGTACAAATAACGTTCAATAAATAATTCCAGACTGCATGTCTGCGATACACGCTGGAGAGGGGACATTATATGAATGTGTCGAACACGACCATGTGTCGTCAATTTCCTCAAATGTGTCGTGCATACGCGCACGCGCATATGCGTGTAAGCATGTATGCTAAACACCTGTTCGACAACAATATTGATTGCTACATGAAGCAAATTACTGGTTTTTTGTCATAACACTTATGGTAATGTCGTGAGATGGTCATACTTCATATGAATTTAATTCTAGAAGCTCGTGCGTGGTTTATAATGACTACCGAGCTGTCCGATGTATTGGACTGTTGTCACATACAATTTCATGGTTGGATCTGGGTAGCCCGCCATGGAATAAAAAATAACCACGGAATTCTCTATCTATAAGAGCTGGATTCCAGATATCCTGAAATCGGTATTCATAAGCTATCGTTCGGCAGCAGAAGTCATTTTAAAACAAAAAATCTGTAATTTTTCATGAAACAGGAGTTGATTTTTCTCAAAAAAAGTATTTAGCTTGTTGTACATTTTCAACTAAACCGTCGCGTCGATCGTAATCGCTGCAGTCCCCTTTGAACAAGCACAAACATTACATGCAGGTATGATTAGTAGCTCCACGTCGCTGGCAATTTGGCGAATTCAGTCACTGTTACCGACCAGAAGAAATTTATCACTACCGCTATAGTTATTTAAATCACATACTATTACCTTCCAGCCACACCGCATTGGGTAACAACTGTTGTGTGTTACATTTTCTTTATTGGATGCCGCCGGCCTACTTTACCTGTATGTAGGTATCTGCTTTTTAGTCGATCTATACATCTAATAATTTTATAGGTATTCCACATTTAGTTATCATCAATACATTGATTACTTAATAATCCGCTACGTATCGCGGGGTCAATCCCAGCACGGAACAAATAATATTTGTTTACATACAGATTTGTGTGACCTACAGATAGTTGATACTTGCTCCCGGCCTAACAAAAATAAGTTAGTTGTTGTTGTTGTTGTTGTTGTTAGTCTTTTCTACACACTGTGTCTATATTTCTTATCCAACTTTCCTCTCGCAGGTCTGCTGGAAGAAATTTCTTATGAAATAAGCAGTACCTTTGTGCTCTTCTATTTTTTTATGTTTTGTTTTTTCCTCTTTTTGTATTTTGTGTGTACATAAATAAATAAATAAAAATAAAGGAAACAATAATACGAGTCTGTTATTATAATCATCAGTAAATAGTGTCCTCACATCTGCAACATAACACTCCATATTATAAGAGGAAGTGGGCCGTAATCCACCACGCAGACCCAACGCGGCTTGGTGGATGTCACAACCTTTATCTTCGATATTTTTCTGTTCTATTACATATATGTAGTTCTAACATAATATTACGTAGGCCATGCCAGTTCGCTTAAGATGTTTTTCTTGCCGTTTTCAGAGCAGTGCACATTGGTGATATTTGTATCTCTCTTATACAGGGTGTAAACGAACCCTTCATGAAGCCGTCAACCTAGCATTATGTACATCCATCAAACTAAATACCCCTAAGCAAAAATTATTGCTGGAAAACGTACTTTTTATTGGTGTGAAATATCACATTTTACGGTAAAACTCAATGTAGCACTATTAACACATTGTGCTAGTGGATGCTTTGAACACTAAACGGGTCATAGAGGTAATCTAAGTAAAGTAGGTACTAACCAGAAAAAACAGTATTATATAATACAGCTGTGAATTTTTTTTAACTCTGACCCTCAATATTTCAGTAACTAGGGGGTTCCCAGGTATGGTCTAGAATAAAAATATGATGGCAGTATCGGGGAGAACCATGCAGCGTCTTTCGGCTTCGTTAGGGTACTTTTACAACCCCTATGTATATCAACCCAAACTCAAACTTTTAATCAGATTTGTGTATATGTTTTCTCCGTTTCATCACGAATATTAATAAATCACTCATTGTGCCGATAGTCGTATCAGCCAATAGCTAAATTGCCAAGAGCCTCGACCAACACCTGAGGAGGCTCTCGTTAGGCAGCTGGATCAAGGGCTTGATACAGACAGCGGTAATCCTGGGCACCGCTCGTATTGTTAGGAGGTTCCTTTCTCTGGAGCCCTAACCGCCGGGTAGCTTGGGCCCTGTTCCCGATACCAGTGGGCTACATTTTTTTGTATTTTAAAATGTTTTTTTAAATTTATTTTATAAAGTTTATTTTAAAATTTATTAAGTTTGTAAAGAAATGAATAAAGGAAATGATCACTCAAATTAATGTTATATAATTATTTATCAAACGGATATTGTAACTTTTTTTTTTCAAAAATCACACCTTCAGAGTGACCGGAAACCACTCAATAAACACTTGCTTTATTTAATTATTAACTAGTTACACAAACAATATACCTGACAACAAATAATATACCTGACTGAATGAAAATGAAAAGCTAAGTACATAAATCAACGACTAGATTGTACAAATTAACAATAAAGCATATTACAGTGTTAACTATTATTTGATTAAGTTGAATACATTACAATATTGATTATTATTTAATTAGCGTTCATGATTTCATTCGTGATTAGTTATTCGATAAGAAATGATAAAGAATCAAAGACACAGTAACTACAAGAAAAAAAATATAGGCTTTGAAAAATCGGAATTCAGAAGTTACGATTATTAGTGTTTTAACGTTGCATTTTTTTTAGCTTTAAATATGAAGGAAAATAAAAATGTTTGAATAAAAATGAACAATTTGTATTCATAACTGAAAATGAGATACCTACACATAGAGAGTCTTAATGATATTATTATCTATGAAACGAATGATACATTTTTGGACCACATATTTAAGATTTTTTTGTGTTATGATATTTATACCCCTACCCGACCCGACCCTAAAGTAACAAGATAAAAAAGAACGTTGTATTATATGGCACACAGTTACCAGCCTAACAGGACTTGATTACTTAACCTGTCACTCGGGTGCAGTCACTGCCAAAAGTTTATCTAGATTCTCATCACATACACAAAGAACGCTTGCATAAGTGACTGCTGCTATACATCATGTTAGATTACTATAATCCAATAAAATACGGGTTATAGCTCCACCTCCTCACTCAATCTTTTGTTATCAGTTCATCATTACCCAACTGTCATAATTAGTGAATTAGCCACACCCATTAAAAAACAACGGAGCGATGAAGTCTTTACGTGTAGCATCACATAACATAAGCCGCATCTTCGTACCGACTCGATGGACCATTTAATAATCGATTACGTTTGCTTACAGCTATGTATCGAGTTAACAAGTTAGTAAGTCAGTAATGATGCGTATCATAATATGTATCGTTATGTTGAGGAACGATTAAGTTTAATAAAAGATTTAGAGATTCAATGTTATGCAGATTATGTAGTTTTAATTATATTCAAGCCTGGATGCAGAATGCAGCGCCGCCGCCGCCCCCGTTCCGTCCGAAAAAAAATGCACGTGCAGTAAAGCAAAAGCAATAATATTAGCATACTATGCACCCAAACCTATGCTCAAAATGAGTTGTAGATTTCCGCAAGTTAACGCCTAATTCTATAACTTAAAGGAGATTGCTCAACTTTGGTCCAAATGCTGCCCAGGAATTAGTACCTGCGCTGGGTTCCTGGCACTAATGTAAATATATTTAAACTAAATATTTTTTTAAATCCATCCTGGGGTTCCTTTTTTTTGACAGATTTATTTTGATGATATTATTATCTTTTGTACATATTTTTTTGACGGTATTTTAAGATTGTTAGCCCTTTTTGACCCCAACTAAAGACACGTGTAAATGGACAGTTTGACACTGTCATTTTCTGACATAAACATGTCGGGCTCGACGGATTTTTTCAAGCGAGACTGCAAACGGCCAGGGCTCTGTTTAAAAAAGCTAACAAGCCGTCGAGTCCGACATGTTTATGTCAAGAAATGACAGTATCAAACCGTCGATTTATACAAAATGTCTTTAGTTGTAGTCATAAAAGACGTAAAATCGTTAAAGTGTGTTATAAAACACCATGTTCAAAAAATTATATCACCAAAAAAAATAGGTTAAAAAAAAGGTACCCCAGGATGGATTCTAAAAATATTAAGTAAAATGACATAGATTAGTGTCAGGAACTCAGCGACCAATTCTCATATAAAGATGAGCAATCTCCTTTGCCAGAGTATCGACATCATCATTTTTTATGCTAACGCTATAATTTCAGAGCAATGAGGTCTTGAGTTTGATTTCCAGGTCAGGCAAAAATGTCATTGTCCTATGGCACAAATTTATTTCGAAGTCTGTATTTCTGCCTGGTTGATGGGAATAAACTCGCCTCTTAATACTCAGGACAGAAACATAACTGGTGAAATGTGGGTGTGCGAAAATGCACATGATCTTTTTCAGTTTGTTTTGTCAATTATTGTGAGCTCCCGACATTTCAACGTTCGCACTGTTGCAAGCGCAATGGTTGCGGGATGATCATTGATGAAAATGACGGAAAATATCTCCTAAAATAATAATGAGCCTAGTTAAAAACCGTGAAATCTTAAAACACTGTTTACAGGCATGATGTTATGTATTACCTGAGATTTTGCAGTCCCACAAACAAATCCAGTCCCATATTAATTAACCGCGTTTAACTTCATTCTTGTCAATTTCATGCTAGTGTCAAATAAAGATTTATTGTTCAAGTCCATATATCTAGTTTGGTCAAAGGATCAATCTCAATTAGGAGAATTGAGAAGTGGTTGATTAATACAGTCCCTTTGGCAATAGAAGTTCGCCAACAAGGGCCCCATTTATTGGCAGCACTCTAATATATGAACAGCGCTAATAGCTGTTGGAATAACAGAATTCTACGATCAATTGATCGAATTTTTGAATTCGCTCTAGTTAAAAAAAAAAAAAAAAAATTGGAAACTATTTATTACATCATGCATATTCATTAATTAAAAAAACACAGTAACAATAACGCTCAATCTATAATTCTAGATTATGTGCGCTATCGATTAAATATTAAATAAATTACTCGCTAACAGTGTTTGTCACGAAGTGGGTCCACACGTATGCCCTTCCCCTGTTTTATACATTGCAGCGGTGAAGTATGATTTTAATATATTTTTAATTTGTCGATTCTTTTTTTAGTTGCAGAGATTTGTCAGAATACTTAAGCATCTCTACAACTAAAAGCGAATCAGAATGAGCCAGCTAATGAAACAGAACGGAATCAGCTGATCTACAGTTCAAGAGCTGCCACTATCAATAGGTATTCTATAGAAATGATGGTATTATTCACAGAAATTCGCCCTCATTATGCTGCTGCTGTGTGTAGTTAATTGTTACACATGCATGAGGTATATCAAGCCAAGTAAATGAAACTATGTCCTCAAGCCTTCTTTCAGCAGGTGGTGATGGCAACCATGGACTGTAGTTGTGCGTTTAAAGGGGTCCAGTGTTCGCGATCCACATAGGTAATGAGGCACCATTTGAAGAGAAGAGGCACATGAGATATTTCAGATTTATCTTTATAATAGGAAGACGATGGATCTCCGACAGCTGTAACGTGTACGTGGCCACTCCTTATTAAATTCCAGTCCGCCAACCATTATTTATTAATGGTTTTATTTCACCGCCGAAACAACGCAGTCCTAAAAGTAAAGCAGTTTTATTACGATTCTTAAATAACCATTACATCATTACGATAAAGTAGTATCTACCTGCATTATCTAGGAGGTAATCGAACACTCGAATACGACTGCACGACCGAATAATTGACACTTGAACTTTTGATTTGACCGCAGAGACTGTGTAACACTTGAGTTGCTATCTACTTTGTGAATGCGATATTATGTCGTTGTTACGTGTATTACAGGGTTTCATGATTTTACGTTATATTAAACAATGAAGAACTTTTCTTATGAGTTAGACGGCGAAATCTATGTTTTCTTTCTTTAGGTGTCTGACACTGCACTAAAATCAGTTCATCATCTTCATCTGCCTAGCGATGGGGTTGGGTTCCAGTCTAACCAGATGCACCTGAATTCCAGTATTTTATGATGTGACTGCCTATCTGACACCGATAATTCAGTTAGTACTGGGTAACACAATACCCTTTGATCAGTCTGGTTTTCACTGATTCTCGAACTGCCGGACTAAAATCAATTATCTGCAAAAAAAAGCTTATCACCTTTCAATACACAAACAACGAATTACAAAATGGTTTGTCAAAATAATGAGGAAAGAATATAAAACACAATAGCTACGCATTCAGTCCGCCACCCGGGATTGCATACACTTAAGCAACTAATTAGCCACGGAACCCAATCCTTCACCTATATTCATAGAAATCAGATTTCAACGGCGTGACTAAAAGGGAGACACTGCTTCATTGTAAGTATTATAAAACGTTACCGCGCTTGCGCTCTATATCAGCGAGTTTCGTCAAATTATGATTTCGCGCTGTCGCACATTTTCGTGTCGCCAGCGTACCAAGGCCGATATAATAAAAGACGGAATCGGCCAAAAAACTGTAGCAATCGTTACATAAACGAGTGAGAAAGTTGGGTGTGAGGTTGGGAAGTGAATAATCCACACACTCGGCCGCCCCATTAGCCGTCGGAGTGGAATGGCCGCGTGAAACAATACACCGGACAACCGGTCATTATAAATACATAATGTTCACCACTGTGTGCGGAACTAATATTTTAATGAGCGTACCAGTTAGTGTGGGGTTTGATTCACGTCGAGAGTATTTACAGAATGAGATTACGTCAGTCTGTCAATCGACAGCTGCTTTGATGTATTTACGTTTTTGCACGTAATTTCTGACATTAGTTTGCATATAAATTGGTTTCAGTGATGTGTGGGTGTGTCCGCTGCTTAATAAAGTTATAGCAACGCATAGTATTTAAAATGAATATTCACTGTATTGCCAATGCGAAAAAAAAACCATGTAAATATTCATAAAGTATTGATAGCGCAGTGTTTGCAATCATCAATTCGCTAAATCTTACGTTAGATCTTGCCAAAAAGATCAGAGAAAAGCATTAAAAGGTTTTATACACGACGCAATCTAGGACAGTCATAACATTTGAGTGTCACAACCAACAAACTAGTCTAAGCTAGATACCGCTTAAGCATTGCCAAGTAATAAAAATAAACTTTATTACCTGAATGTTTGATTAGCTCCCCTTTCAGTTCTGACATGTGTATTACACAAATAGATATAAATATCATTTTACATGTTTCACTTATGCGTTATTGCGTAGTTAAAAGTTACATGTTTTGCTGCATACTTGTCTTCAAACGGCACCGCTGAAAGCCTTAGGGCAGGGCCACACTTATCAGTAAATGCATCGATCCGCGTTTGGTTACGATGTTTCTGATTATGCTTATTTGCGTATCGCTGGGTAAAGGTAAGTGCCGCCCACATCATCATTAGGTAGGTACATGACTGTAAAGATAAACGATAAAACTTTGAGGGAAGTTGAAAACACTCAAAATGAACTTCATCATCATCGTCTGCCTAGCCTTTTTCCAACTATGTTGGGCTCGCCCAGAAGCAACTGAATATCAATTCTTACATGGAGTGACTGCCTATCTGACCTCACCAACCCACTTGGTACTGGATAATACGATAACATTTGGTAAGACCGGTTGTCAGACTTGAAACACGGACTACCTATAACGACTGTCAAAAGTCACCCATCCACAGACCAATCTAGGCAAGCGCGGCGCTCCTCAAAATGTACTAAGTATAAGAACATTAATCGACCCACACAATAGGCTAGTTAACAAAAAAAATCTAATTAGTCCGTCAGATAGATATCCAAAAAATATTGGACACGTATTTTTTCTTTTTTCACGTAAACAAATAATGATGACCATACAGTGCTTTGCAAACTCGTGTGACGTCATATTCTAAGACATTAGTATGACATTTTTTACCGGTGAGTGACGTCACAAACCCCCACTCAAATCTTTGACGCGTTTTATCTTCGTCAACTTTTATTGATTTGATAAAACAAAAAATACAAATCCAATATTTTTAGATAATCTAACAGGCGGACTAATTAGAATCACATTTTTGTTAGTCAGGAAACATCCCTATTGACACATAATAATAACTGAACCTCGCTAACTTAATGCGTAAATCATACCAACCTGAAGCAGAAAGGATGTTTACAATTAGTTTCATTTTTCTTTTCAGCAACGTATCATTTTATTGTACTTTATTAGCTTCACGATAGCCATTAAAATATTTGTTACAAGATTGATACCTGAATTAAAGCGTGTAAGAATTAGATTTGTTTAAAACGGACACCTAAGCAAAAAACATAACTTAACCTTAACCTTTTCTTTAATCTGCCATTGCTTTATAACTTTTACAGTCTAGACTCAATTTTTCATAAGGTTTCTTAGTTTAGTTCATTAACAAGTCACGTTGAATCTAATTGCTAAATATTTCATTGAATGAATTTGTTTTAACTTGATTAATATTTTAATCTTAGTTGATTATAAGGATGTTTGGAGGACTTAACAAAGTTCAATGAGTGTGTGCACATATTTAACAATATTGCATCCACTTTAGTGATCTGACTAACTTTTATGAGGAAAATGTACAACAATAACTACTTAAGCACATTATAGGCATTACATTTGTAAGCATTAAATATTGCGACATGTAATGATTGTTGAGTGTTTTAAAATAATATATCCCAAAATGAGTGTGTTGAAATAAAACTTAACAGATTGTTTCAAATGTTCTGGTTGAAAAACTAATGAAGAAAAAAAAACAATTCAAATGCTTCAAACGTATAATTATCAAAATATTGAAATAGGTAAATGAATTTTGAAGTTTCTGAAAAATACTGCAAAGGCCATTAGTCTAGCGGGCTTTTAATATTTCATAAGCCCTTGTTAAGACTATCACTTAGTTCATTATATCCATCAAGCGTTTTATGTGAAATTAATTAAATTCTAGTATATTTTAAGATACCTACAGGCTAAGCCGTTATGGCTCATAATTTTAGGGTTAGTTAAGATTGAAATGCGAGCAATGACAGTTCAACATAATCGGTTGGGCAATAAAAGTCTATTGGGCACGTGACCATTTTAACACTGCTGTATCAAAAAATATTAAAAAAACTTTATTTTGATACAAGGTAATGCTGTTAGCATTAAGAGAAACTAGCCAGGAACACATCTGCTAATCATAAATGTAATAGTTCTTTTTTTTAATTTTGTCTTTTTCACTGAATTGGACTAATTTGGATGAAATAGAGTCGGCACACAGATACTTTAGATCCTGGCCTTACAACACATAGTATATACTTTTTAGACAGGTAAATAAACAAACGAAGTCACGGGCAGGACCTAGTCCATAAATAGTACTAAAAATATCGTAAAACAACATGCCGATCGTATACCTATTATAGAAGTCTAGTGAATATTTTATTGTTTCCGCTATATAATAATTATGGAATTCCAAAAGCCCACTCCAGCAACAAGTAGTAACAAATATTTTTACGTTCATAAATATGTTAATATTTAGTAAATAGGATACAAACGCGGTGACACAATTAATCTGTTCTGTTTCGTGCGCCTTAAGATTTATCTGGGCACTGGTGATTGTAACCAGTATTACCATAAACCTAACCGACCTTACTTTGTACTTATATACCTATATATTACCTATGTTTTATATACACACATCAAAAGTGTCTAGGGATCAACATATATTTTTGCAATAACTTTTCTCCTGATTGATATTAATTAAAATTTTCTTTAAGGATTCATCAAATAAAGTGTTTTCGTTTGTCACAGTAACGATAAACCAAGTCACCTTTGCATTAATAAAGAAATTTGCCATTTTCCTAATAAAGGGATTTTTGACATTTGAACCACTAACATTAAAGTTCGAAAAAAAGACTGAAATAACAGTTTTCTTTAAAATTTTATTGGGTAACTTAAACAATTAATAATCCGTGGTTCTACCGCGAACACTAACAACACAAGAACATCGGTTTGGCATACTCAAAATGAGTTCATCCAAATCACGCTGTGGAATGGCCGCCCATGTTCGTTGCAACAACAAAAAAAGGTCTTCTTGCGACTGGATACCTCCATATTCGGCAGAGCTCTTCTCTGTAGCATATCCCATGCATGCTCAATCGGGTTCAAGTCTGGCGACTGAGCAGGCCAGGGCAGGACTCAAATCTTAACTCGAAGAGCTCCAACAATAACCGCCATGATGTTAGCCGTGAGGCTTCATCACTCTTCAGGGAACTTAATTAGCGACCAAACAGTCAGAAACCGCTTGCATGAAGTGAACCTTCATTCCCGAAGACCGCTACGGGTACCACCTATAGCAATGCACAATCGTAGGATTCGATATCAATGGGCTCTTGAACACAGAAATTGGGCAGAAGAACAATGGCGTTTCGTGTGCTTTTCTGATGAGTCTCGTTTTGGTATGAGACCGGATACAAGACGTATACGACACTGGAGAACCCCTGGACGCCAACAGCGATTAAAATCCTGCCAGGAAGTCCATCCTTATAGTGGTGGAACCATCATGGTATGGGCGGGTATTTGGATCGGCGGAAGAACTGAGTTGATTTGGATCAGAGGCAACCTCAACGCTCAAATTTATGCTGAGACGATTGTATCAGACGTCATCGTTCCTCTACAAGTGCAAATCGGTCCCTTATTTCAGTTAATGCATGATAATGCACGACCGCACACCGCAAGAGTTGTAAGACAGACTCTCGCCGCAGCTAACATCAATGTCCTGCCCTGGCCTGCTCAGTCGCCAGACTTGAACCCGATTGAGCATGCATGGGATATGCTACAGAGAAGAGCTCTGCCGAATATGGAGGGTATCCAGTCGCAATAAGACCTTTTTTTGTTGTTGCAACGAACATGGGCGGCCATTCCACAGCGTGATTTGGATGAACTCATTTTGAGTATGCCAAACCGATGTTCTTGTGTTGTTAGTGTTCGCGGTAGAAACACGGATTATTAATTGTTTAAGTTACCCAATAAAATTTTAAAGAAAACTGTTATTTCAGTCTTTTTTTCGAACTTTAATGTTAGTGGTTCAAATGTCAAAAATCCCTTTATTAGGAAAATGGCAAATTTCTTTATTAATGCAAAGGTGACTTGGTTTATCGTTACTGTGACAAACGAAAACACTTTATGTGATGAATCCTTAGAGAAAATTTTAATTAATATCAATCAGGAGAAAAGTTATTGCAAAAATATATGTTGATCCCTAGACACTTTTGATGTGTGTATTATGTAACTGCAGCACCTATTTTAGCGCATACCAAGTTTTTATCAATAGCGACTTTGAGATTTATTAATATTATCGCGTATCTGTATTTTTATTTGCTTTCCTTTTATGTAACCTGCTTTTTGTAATCGAGTTTATTGTACTGGCCCATATTTAATACTGTTTAAATAAAACTGTAACATGGATTTGTTTCGTAACGTACTTACTCCTTTTGTCTTTTAAACTATAATATTTTGACTGTCCAGTGTGTCTGGCTGATTTCAGTTTGGTAGCCTTTTAAAGCTAAACGACTTTTTTTGCTAAATAGATAGAGTTGTTATTGTAGTTGTGATCCTAAAAAACACATACAGCACTGTCCATTATGAAAAGTCAACTTGCATAACAAAGCATTAAGTCTATATTCCCTGAAAGATTAGGCAGAGGTGTATCCTACACCTCTGCCTAATCTTTCAGGGACACCCCTTATTACATGGGACTTAAACATATCAGGCGAAATGTGGGTATTTAGTATACCCATTCTATTGTAACAAACCTACATCATGAGTTTTAAAAAAATCTGTTGACAAAACACATCACTTTTCCCGATAGCAATAGTTTGTCTGTTTGTGATGAAAAGTGTTGTACTTATTTATAAAAACTTAAAGTTATACATTAGCAATAACCACCCTTTAGGTGTAAATACTAAAATATAGGAAAGGTAAAAAAAGATCTTAGATTTATTTGTTATTGAAACAAAGAAATACCATTCTATTGCCTTGGCCTTAAATAACATGACTTTATTAATCTACACAAAAAATACATTATTTCGTCGTAGCCGAAGTATATAAAAACATTGTAAGTACATTATATAAATTAACTTGTCTAAAGTAATTGACATTTTTGCCTGATGACATATTATTATACGGTGTTTGTGAATTGTTGGCACTTATTATGATGGTGTCATTATCTTGATCAAATTAGCCAGACGAAATGAGGTACTTAGTCAAAAGGCTTTTAAGATAGACCTGAGAATCTTAAAAAAAATAAACAGTGCCTAGCTTTATTTGTAGCTTAGTTGCATTGTCTTATTTGTCCATGTTGTGTACACTAAGAAAGCTCTCAATCCTAGAGGTATTAGGCTCGTGAAGTGTTTTTTTTCCAAATGACTCTTATATATTATATATATATATATTATTTTTTAAGACATACATATTTATAACATTTTTTTATTTCATATAATATGACTACACTAAACATAACAACAAAATATATAAACTAAACTAAATACAAACAAAACTACAAAAAGGCAATGACTCTTATTATTTTATACAAGTTGATACGAGTAGGACTTGTAAGTAATAATGGGTACTGACAATTTAATAATAGCAGTATACAGATGAAAGTCTCCACAGTTTTCTTTTCTATAATAGCTACTCATAAAAAGCTTAAAAGTTTTCATTCTGCAGACCACTACGCTAAGTTACATCCAGATTAGAAATAGAATGAATCTCACCGCCTTGTATTCTAGCATGTCACAGAGTTAATTCCTAATGTACAGCTATTAATCAAATTGCTATGCTTACAAACTATTCCTAGGAACCCCAGCTGTATTTTATTCTGAAGATATTCGTATCTTGGGTCCATCCTGCCATAATTATCTGTATGTACAACGTACAAAAAACCATGAACTCAGAAATATGAAGAAAGTGTACATTAAATTCTTGCTTGTTCATGACAAGCCTAAAATTATCTGACATGTCAAAAATGACGCTACGTGTGAAAATTCGTGTAATTACTATCTAATTATTCAACAAAAGAAAGAGTTCACTATCACATCATTTACATTATTTTAGACTGATTACATTATGACCTGTCTCACGAATAAAAATGAAAACTTTCGACATTAAATAATGCGCCATTTCTTCAAAGTAAAAGCCGTGACTCTGTTTATGAGATGAGTGTGAGTTGCAGATTCAACTTTTCTATAAGTGGTTGTTACTGGGTATTGAATAACAACTAAGTAGTTGGTCAAAATGTAAGTAAAGGTTATTTTGCTTAGTGTGCGCTATGAAAGTAGCTAACCGAGTCATATTTTTATTAATCGGCGATAATATAATAATTTTCAGATAATCTAGATCAATTATTTTTCCAGTATGACATTTCTAGTCTAAGGTCAAAAGATCTTTGTTAATATTGTTGTTGTGCAAATTTTATTCGACCGACACGCTATAATTTAATCATCATTGACACCTTTTTTCTTCTGATGTATTTTTTAATTAAATTAAATTATGTTAACCCGTCTGTTTATTTATATTTTTTTCTTTGAATGGTTCTTTTTTTAGGTTATTTTTTATCTATACTGATATATGATTGAAAATGTGTAGTGATTTAGCAAACAGTTTTATGTAGTTTCTACTAAAAATAATCACCATATTTGAATGTTCTTTAACTTCGATTACCGCTTGCCGCGGGGCTCAACACAACCAATAAAATAATGTCTTTGTTTCTGATTTTCATAACTTGTACGCAATTAACAGCTTCATGTAGTAACAAATAACAATAACAAACGTTTACTTACATACTTCCTCATACAGGTTTCATAACTAGACATTAAACTATGTACAACTTACTTCTGTGTTTAAACGACGTCGACGCTTGGCTGCTGTTTACTGCTTTTCATTATTACAGTGTGTTATCAAGCATTTTATTGGAGCTTATGTAACAGTTACGGTTAACTAAAGTAGGATAAACCCGCAATAGTTATTGGATTTTGCAGATTTTGAAAGAAAAACGGCAAGTACTCGTACGGTGGTGTATAAGTGCTGTGATGGAATGTACACACCTGTAGGTAGGTACTGTTAGTTCTGTTTGACAGAGGCCTTTTGTCGCTTTATAACACACAATATTAGCTTGTATTTTAACACGACTCCAAACAGAGAGCAATCGTCCAGTCCATACAGCATCCATAAGACACAGCATTGCACAACTTCTGCTTTTATTTTCCATACATAACAAAGCGAAAACAGAGCCAAAAACAAAATTCAGACAACATTCATCAAAATGTCAGAGGACATTCCTTAAAATCAAACAAAACTCGTAAATAATATAAATCTGAATGCTGGTCTAAGAACACGGATTTGGTATACATTGCACACTGCCCACGACAGCTTAACAAGTCCAATAAACTACAATACGTATAAATGTACATTAATATTGTACATATCCAGTATACCAATACAGTACATTTCCCTCCAGACCTGTGAGAGAGATCTCACATAAAACAATATACCTTTGTCTAATAAAAAGTTCACAATTAGTTCATTATTTAAACATAGAGATTGTCATCTAAACGAAACTTTTCGAGTGAAATGTTTTAGTACATCACAGTCAAAAACATAATTTTAATGTGAGATTTTTTCGCGAAGAAAGATATTATGTAAGCTGAAAACGGCGGTAGAATGTTATGTTTGGAGCTTGTGTTATGCGAAAAAAATGGTAATTCAACAAAGATCTTAGGAGGATAATACACTTACACGTAAACGGGGAAAATTATTATTGTCATTGTTATGGAAGTTTCTACCAAGTGAAAAAACGTGTCGTTCTAAGCAGACTACCTACGGCTGAATTCTAAAAATGTAGTAATACCAATACGGCCGTTATTGCACTCAATGAGCAGAACTGGAACGTGTCGTGGCTTAATAATATCAGCTGCCAGGGTTGCTCTTCAGGTTGAGCCGTAGTTGCGTAGGTTGGTCCCTGGATGAGTGACAGCTCATTACATATGGGGTTTTCTCCGTGATTCGAAAAGCACGTTAGGACGTCGGTTCTGGCTGACATTTATAGTGACAGGTAGTCAGTGGCCTGAAAGTGTGACAACAAGTCTTACCAAGGGTTATAGTATTACCTTGTACTAACTGGGCTGTGATGGAGGTCAGATATGCAGTGGCTTCATGTAAAATCCGGAAGCCGGCCCCAACATTCTTGGGATATGACTAGGCAGGTGATGATGAACAGAACTGTTTCAGGGTTCGCAAATCTAACAACCTAAAGGGTGAATATAATAATTCGTCCCACAGTTTCAAAATCATAATAGAGACTAGATGCATTAGTCTGTGGAATTAACACCATATTAAAAATTTCTACCAAAATGTATGTATATCTTATCTTACTCACTTCAATGCCAAGTAGACTGTAAAAATTAAAAAGTTGTTGACACAAATATTTAACACAATCAACATTTTTCCAAATCGATCTACATTTCTTGCGTTAATCTCGACTCAACTCCAAATAATAATATCGATCATTTAATTAATTAAAAAACTTGTTACTTTACTTTATTTTTCGAAACACGGTGCAAACTAGGGCAACTTCACTGCGTAATACCTGAAAGTTTTTACGTCGTTTTTGAGTTCACTTTGCTGCAATTACGACACTTTTCTTTTCAATAACGTGGGCTATTTTATTTTATACTTTGTGAAAATATTTCTGAAATGAGCGCGAGATAAAATTCTTCCATAATTCTGAAAACGATATAAGAACATGCATAGCCTGTCAGACTTATTACCTTCTTTTATACCGTTACGTGATTATCACATTTTAATCATGGTTGTCAACCGAAAGTATTTTAGAGTTTACTATAATTTTCTCTTATCTCAAAAACATTTGCAGGTAATAAAAGTTATCATAGTTAGCTGCATCCAATGGATAAGTGATTTCTTATGTTCGTTAAGTTGCACATGAGAATGGCTCTGGTATTTTTCGACTGCTACTGTACGAAATATTAACCTAGTTGGTCTTAGTCATTTGTAACATTCAACCAAGCATTCAAGTATAAAGAAAAAAAACCTGCATCAAATCAAACCTATCAGTCACCATCATCTCCATAACTAAACTGCATACTAAGCCCAAGTCCCTAACGTAACCAGCCACACGGTAGAGCCAATTTATCTTCAATACAACATTCCGCGAAAGTGTTGGAGTTATCATAATGGTCGTGGACTCGTCTGGCCATGTAACAGCCCCCGCGGCTTCCACTCTTTGATACTATCAGCACTAGGAACAGCACGCCGGGTGGTCTCACACCTACCGCTTTGCGAAAAGGCAATTTATGTGATAATAGTTGAAAGGCACTTTATTTGTGACGTGAAGTGAATATTTGGAGGTAAGTGTGGCTTGAGGTTCTAGTTTTTGGACTAGAAAGAGTACAGCCACGGTTGCATTTCGAAAATCACCCTTATTGTTACGACATACGGCACTGACAATATCAAATTGTTCCCAGTGATGTTCGATTGACTGTGCCAACTTTTATTGATTAACTAGGTCATGTTATAGCTATCTTTTTTCTCTTTTGGTATATGGCGGCAGAGAAATTCCTAGCCTAGAGCAAAGAAAAAAGAAAATCCCAAATAAAACATTCCAAAGCCCGATGACGCACGAAAAAAAAGTGTTTCGTTGAATGGAGTATAAAGTATTGACGTTATTAAATCAAAAGCAATGTAACGACAGCTGCAATTAAGGTGTCTCGCCGAACAAAAAGGTGTTATACCTCACGAAACTGTACTAAGGAAGTAATATAACTTTGAACAGAATGTGCTTAGCAACGAACGTATAATTAAACCTTCTGTTGTTAACCAAAGTTGAACCTCTAGAGTACTTACGTTGCAGGATGATTGAAAATTAGTTTTTTTGGTGAAAATCCGATCATTAGGAACTTAGAAAAATTTAAAACTGCCCCGTTGGTGTTGTGGACTGCAGAGCATGAGGTTTTGAGTTATCTGAGTCTTGAGTTGCCCCAGCGCAACTCAAGACTCAGATAACTCAAAACCAAGACCAAGTGTTATTGGGTTTATCCATCAGGAATTTCTTAGTAGCAACCACGGTTTCTGATTTTGTGTGCGGTTGGTGGCAAAAAGCTCGCCTCTTATTTCTTGACACAAAAACTGGTGACATGTGCTTGTTTTTGTTAGGTTGTAAGGTACACCTTTGCATAACCCTTCGTGTATTTCAGGGCATGCTGTTATTTTAAGAGATTTTTAAAAATACGAGCTAATATCAGGGTTTTGGTCTCCCCAGGACGATTGTTAACTTGAATACTAATCAGTATTCTGCGGCTCCGACCCAGTCAGTGTGAAAAATGTAGCATTTTCGAAAAAAGTGGTTTTTGCAATACTACTGCGACATATACATATAAATGTTACAGTTACCTCTGTCGATATAAGTGCGGCGGTCACGCAAGCCGCCGCGATTTGCCTAAAGGTTACATGTATTTGATTTTTTAATAACCGTTTCAAGAATTTTTATTGTTATTTCCTTGGGGATCAATGTTGAACAGTTTAAACTATAATTTAAATGCTTGCAATAAGACAATAGAAAGATTTGAAGGAGATTATACGGTTGAAACTTTAATGCGGGAATTTAAACAGCAAAACTTATAATTTCTTCAAGAACCTTGGTATAAGTTTAGTAAGCTTGCAGTTTGGCTGTTGCATACATATTTCAGGCTCAGTATACGGTGTATGTGCATAATAGCTCACCATATTGCACATTTTATTAAATTAATGTAGTGTAAACTTTACATACTAAATCCGACAAACTTGTTAAAAATTTCAATGCGTATGGTCATCAACTGATACATATCTGATACTTTACTAAATGACAATATCGTCTTATTCCCAAAACCTTTAAACCTATATACAAGCTCCCTACATATAACCTTAACCACTCACTTCTGTGTATACCCAACCAAACCCGCTTACAATACCAACTGTAGGTCCGCACTGCCCGATAAGGGGCAAGTGTACACGGTTTACAAATGTCAATACCTGACCCTATTATTGACCCCACCACAGATTATACCCCCTTTAGGCCAGGATATGTTAATGTGGAACTAATTTACTAATACTAACCGACTTTATTTGAACCAATTCCGCCATTGTTGGCTGTGTTAGCACCATGTTATTTACATTATCGAAATGTTTCGAGTTTCCAAGTGTTACAGATAAACTGTAAGAAACAGAGCATAGATAATTGGGAATTCGTTCTAGGTAGGCTGGCTCTGTACTGAAAAAAATACAAAAACTGAACTTCCACTATAATTTAATAACAAAAAGAGGCTGGGTAGCTAACTTTCTCTCGGTATGAAAAATTTGATCCAATGTTGAGTTAAGTGACGAGATTTGTTGAATGAAACCTTCATTGTGGTACCGTATAGTTTCGTTGGTAGCTAAATGACACTTATGTCAAAAAAACACAATGGATTCCATGGGTTAACTGTAAATGATACCTACCATAGATCTGTTGAATTTGCAGCTAACACGTTATTAATTAAACCAGTGTTCCATGAGATGTAAACCATGTGAATACATCAAAAATCAAGCGCTACATGCCCACGTTTTGACACAAAAATTGCAGGTGAAGTACAATTATTAATTGGGCTTCATATTCTCAAAGTATTACAATGAAACGAATGTGACTAAAAAAGTGAGTGAGTGTGATTGTGTGAGGAATGATATGAATGAGAAAGGAGTGAATGCCACCTTAACGTCTAACAGGGAAGAATGGAAGAGAAAACGTGTTGCACCGACCCCAAATAGAATGGGAAAAGGCCAGCAAGATGATGATGAGACTGCTTACAAGCGATAATCCTATCTTTAGTGGTATAAACTATGTGGTGTTCCAACCAATCTCATTAAATTGAAGACAAACTCACCCATTTTCAAAAATACACCAACTCAGCGCTTTCAGAAGACTTACGCAATCTTTTATTTCCTAAAACATCATAATTATACTATCCATAACCAACAATTAGCATTTATTGAGTTCCTGTATTAAATTACTGAAAATAAAAAGTCAGCTATTCGTTATAATTACGTAGTTTATTCTCACAAATACTTGTCCAAGCACAGGCGGCCATTAGCGAAACAATGTGAACTTGACTAGCCGTAATTTAACGTTATGACGTCATAATTCAATCACTTTGGTCGTGATAATCAATTGCTAGTTCCAAATTGATCACATAGCTCATGAAATCGGGGCAGGCGCAGTTGCCAAGTTTAAGCGATCAATTATGCCGTGGGTTTGGAACGGCAATTTCCTTGGTTAGGGTAAGAAAATGTGGGTAATGAATCACTGATAAAAATCTCAAGGGTTACGTAATAAAGACGGATATGGTACTAGAAACAGAGATAATATTTACATTGATCGCCTATTGCTGTAAAGAACAAGTACAGTTGAATTGACTTACCTAACTGAATTCATTGTGCTTTGTGCCCCATGAAAAACTCTTATTACACAAAGTTTTCCGAACCAGGCACAAATTTCGGGCTCCTTCTGAAAAAGATAAAACCCAATAGCACTGCCTTATCTGGGGAGAACCCTTGTCCAGCAGTCACGCTTGAAACAACCAGACCAACGAGGCAAACAAACTATCGTAACAATACTAGCCTTAAATATAGCTATATCCCAATGCAGGGTAAAGGCGTCTTCTCATATACAAAGGGTAGCATAATAAACGCAAGACCTCCCATGTAGTCTCTCGGACCACGAAACTGCACAACAATTGTCCTACGAGTTCTTGAAATTAAAAAAGGACTTTGTTTTGGTACCGACGCGATCAGCTGGCCTATATACAGTCATGGAACAAAAGTTGTTCATTTTCATGATCTGAGAAACCACACGAAAGGTCTAGCTAGCGTTTATTATATTACACCCTGTATAGAGGGCATGAACATTGATCGCCCGGTTTACTTGCAGCTGACTCGCGATTTCCGATGTCATAGTACAGCCAAAACTATTAAATTTCACCTCTAACTGCCAAAAGACCTATCTACCAATTAATCGCTCACAGTGGCACCGACCTTAACGTCAACCGGCCTTTGTTCCAGTCCATTGCTTTACATCACGAAACGATTCCAAGTATGTGACCTTATCAAAAATATAATGTGTACAAACTGTGTAAGAAGTGTCTTAGCTCTTCCAGAGTATAGTCACCTTTAATAGGAACCGACGTGTTCAATTTGTTGAGTTAATTATATCTAACTTGATGTGCATTTACTAGTAAGAGATTTTATGGGTATCTAGTTTAAACTAGAAACCTATAGAATCTAAGCACTATCATTACAAATAATAATTTGTTAGTATAATTGTTTTATTAAAAAGAAAGTATTTTCACTAAGTGTAACGTCACCAAGGTAAATAACTAATAATTAAAAAAGAGTACCTCGCGTGTAAAAGGTATGTGAATAATATTTAACTAATAATTGAATAGTACTTTCCAATTCAGTTGAGGCTCTTATCAAAAACACGCACTCTAATACATAGAAGAGATTTGCAGATTAGACACTTACTTAAACCTTAGCACTTCTCTCTTTTATTGCTTTCAAACCTCTAGCTACTGAACTTATTATCTTACCTTATTCATATTCTTCCTTTTTTCCTATTATAGATAAAAAATTAAGAGTATTCTACGTATCTATTTTCACCTACAAACCAAGTTGTTTTTAAAAAACAAATTGGGGTACACAGGCTGTCTCAACATTCACCATTTCAATGTAGACAACCATGGCACCATAAGAAGCAGTCTGTCTAAACAAAACGTTTGTATAATTGTCGATTATGTGGCACCATTGTACTAAATCACGCGAGAGAATATAAGCTATTGAGTCGGTAACCTTACAAGTTGCACCGAGCACGACAATTCACCTTTTGGTCTCTGTCGATCGACTATGAACGTGTCCTAGAGATAGGTCAGTAAAGAACGGTTTAAGACTCAAAACACTTACCTATAGTGTGCGTATTTTATACTTAGGATAGCTTAAACCGCACAATTATACAAATTATATGACTAGAACCGCGACTCTACGTCTATAACAGCCATTTTAGGATGAATGTAGAAAAACATCTCAAAATTAGTATTCAGCAATGCTGTGTGATAATTAAATGCTAAAAAGAAATGATTTTAACACAATGAGCTAATTCTTGCCTCGGACAGAGAATATTGCAACCCGGTGGAAACATTAAATCTATGTCTGTAATGTCAACAAATTCTTATAATAATAATGTTAAACAATGACATCAAATAGTTAAATATGTAAACTTACCTATCAATTATAACAATACACTAATAATTAAAACAAATCCTATTCTTTAATTTCCACTGATTTACCCCGGATTACACAGACGGAACTAAAATACCCTGCACAAAGAAAACAAACTTAGATCCGCGGTCAACTATCTACGGCCGGAGATCAAACCCAGGGTCTTACCTTGAAGTCGTAGTAGCGACCTGTATCGTGGACAACTGGACATGTCGACCGGTTATCGACAGTCGACATGTTGTACAACTGTAACATGTTGAGCTTACGTTACTAGGGTCACGTAGATGAAGGTATGCAGTTACTGAATTTACTTCGGGTACTGAAGAGCAAAATTGAATGAGAATTCCATCCAGCCACAGACACGCTACAGCGTTAAAGAAGTTAGCTTATTTATACCTCTTAGTTATTTGATCGCATATAAACAGCTGATTCTTTATCGGTCACAGGCAATGCAGAGGTGGCTGCGGGTTGTTCTGCTGATTTCCCAACATAAAAAAAATGTAGTGCAGAAGTCACTTTGGCTGCATATTTTAGGGATCAGAGAGTACAATAGGAGGTGGAGCATAGTTAGCGACACAGCTCCATACCTCCCTGTCTCCACAACTACTTATCTAATCGGTGATTCAAACGTTTACCTATTAGTGATCACCAAAATAAAAATAAATTAAGCAGTTTTTGATCAATTGCATAGCGCTAATTAGCGTCATCAATGCTGGCAATCAGCACATGTGTTCAGAGCAACTTACGTCAAAGTATAACAACAGATGCACAAACCCATAGATCACTTATTATGTAACAACACAACCTTGTAACACAAGCTACATATAATTCATCGCACAGTATCAATGAACATATCGGCATGACTCTCAATACGACATTAATTACTGTTTTTAACAATTCAAAACGCATACCTCAAAGGCACCTGTAATAACGCCAACGTAAATGTCTGAACAGCCTTCGAACAACAATAAATCGAAATGGTTCCTTTGAATCGACCTACGAACATTATCAATTTATAATTAATCGGCTACAATGTCGGTTGCACGCCCACTTACGTACTTATGTTGTACTCCGGCAAATCCGTGTGAGTCATGTGGTTGGTACTTACGTTTGTACTTTTTCATTAATTAGGTACCTTTTTGAACCATTTTCATATTGTCATCTGCCTAGCCTTTTCCTAACTATATTGGGGTCGGCTTCCAGTCTAACCGGATACAGCTGAATACCAGTATTTTACATGGAGTGACTGCTTATCTAACCTCCACAACCCAGTTACCACTGGGTTATACCCTATGGTAAGGCTGATTGTCAGACTTTCAGACCACTGACTAGTGACTACCTGCCAAAGATAAAATATCAAAAATCATCATGCATCCGGAATCAGCGGCTTAACGTACTTTCCGAGACACGGAGGAAACTCGGTACATAATGGATGGTCACCCATCCACCTAGGCAAGCACGACTTTACCTAAAGATGGTCAATCTTTAGGTAAAGCCATTATTACTAAGCCACGAGTGGATGAGCTCCTGGCTTATTAATATTTTTATAATTTACACACTATCATTTTTTTCTTTATAACTGTATTGATTTATAGAAAATAAAGATACACGTGGTATGGGTTATAGTAGTCTACGACTAGTAGTCTACTGTATTTGTTAACATGGGTAGCGAATGCATTAGTTAAACTAACATTCTGACACTTATAAAATTTTCATAACTCTGCCATCTGTACAGTTTTATATAAGCCTATTCCATATAAACTGGACTGAAAGAACGTGCCTCATTTATATTTTCTAGACACAGGTAAAAGAGTCCCACTTGCGGCTGTCATCATCATCGACTAGCCTTTTCTCAAGATTGTTGGTTTGGGTCTCCATTCAAACCAACACGATACCAGTATTTTACTCGGAGCGCCTTTCAGATCGCTACAACCCAGTACTGGATATTTCAATACTATATAATATTTGAACGGGTTGTAATGTGTGTAGAAATAACTGACGACAATACGTCATGCATAATCATTACACTGAACATTACACTAAATGCAACAATTACTTCCCTTTCAAGTTACTAATCAGTATTGGTTATAAGAACGTATGTACTAAATGTACTAAATGCAAAATCATCATCTGCCTAGCCTTTTCCCAACTATGTTAGGGTCGGCTTCGAGTCTAACCGGATGCAGCTAAATACCAGTATTTTACATGGAGCGACTGCCTATCTGACCTCCACAACCCAGTTAATACTAGGTAATACGGATACTCTCTGGACTGGATGTCAGAATTTCAGGTCACGGACTACCTGTAAAGACTGCCAAAGATCTATATATGGCAGCCGGGACCACCAGCTTAACGTGCTCTCCGAGGCACGGAGGAAACTCGGTATGTCGGGCGGTCACCCATCCACAGACCGACCTAGGCAAGCACAGCTTTACCTAAAGATCGACCCGAGTGGCAGTTCTTATTAAGCCACGAGCTCCTCCTAAATGTACTAAATGCAAAATACTGAAATAAAATGCAATATTTTTTCGTTAATAAGCCTTGACGTGCTGAATCCTGTTTGAATAGCATTTCCCTCATAAACTAGGCTCGTCCGTCGACCGAGGGCGTAACGTACGTAACATATTTACATAATTAAAACAACTGGATGTTATGATAAGCGAGTTGATTACTTAATACGCATACGGCTTTTCACTTCATGAAACTAATTAAATTGGTATGATTTATATTTTGTGTGTGGTCAGTGATTTACGATCAAATAAATGAATGGTTTTCAGCGAGACAATTGATGATAACTAATTACTAACTACACTACTAAGGTCACTAATTCAGGCAAAAAATTATGACTCGTTTTCACATTGGACGCGACGCTCATGACGATAAACTCAAACTCAAACTCAAAGCATTTATTTCAATTAAACCATTACAGGCATTTTTGAATGTCAGAAGAACAATTCATAAAACAAAACTAAACTACGAGTGCAATACGTCATCCCGAAAGCCACCACGCCGAGCCACACGCCGCCGAATGCCCGCAACAACGAACACTACGAGCACGAAAGCACGCAGCGACGCACACCGCAACAACGAATGCACGAGACTCCAAATCACGGAACAACGAATGCACGCCGCAACGCGCAACCGCCGCCCCGCGACCCGGAGCCCCGCGCACCCATCGCCACGGCACGCGCCGCCAATTATGGACATTCCACGTTTACAAAGGTAAGGGGGCTGAATATTTCAGCAATCCTATCATTCCTGAAATGATTAGCATCCCTTACACATTGTTAGGTTACCATACCTATTGCTGGCAACACTGTGACTGCTTCAATAGTAAGTTATTAGCTCAAGTTAAAAATAAATTCTTTTCATTTTACACTTACGTTAATCTCGCAAATAATTATAGGTCGGAGTTCGACTTTTCAAACTTGATCTAAGTTTTGTTTTGCAACGCTCATCTACTGGCAACAATTTGCAAGTAATAAAAGTTTCATAATTTACTGAGGAAATTAAAAGCTAGTTAGTGTGTGTAATAACTTGTAAGATCCATTCACAAAAAGCCCGATAATTACTCTAACAAACGTTACGTTTAACACTAGCAAGACTTACGGTTCATGATGTACGTTCTGGAAAGAATGAAGATATTGTATGCTCGGTAGTCTATCTGTGACTGTGATAAAAGGATACTTGTCTTTATTTGTGTTGTACCACTGGTTTTTATGTAGAAAGGGAAGCGACAGTTAGGCCATTAGTATAGGATAAGCAGAGAGACAGAGAGTGCTCCTCTGCACTGCCATAGATGATGCCGTCAAAGTGGTTTTGAGGCCAGACAACTTAAAAACTAACACACAAGCGACACAATGAAAACTAATAGATAGTACAGGCCACAACTAAACCAATTACGACGACGCACGACGGCACGGTTGGCGCAGTGGCTCAACCAGATCCCCGCACGGAACAAATATTTGTATGGCCTAGGCCTACAGATAGTTGTTTCGGGTCTGGGTATTTGTTTAGGTGAGTTTAAATGTTTGTGAACGCACCCACGGTACAGGAAAAAATCCTAGTGTGGGGCAATGTTTAAAAAAACAAAAACAACTATCACATTTCACGTTGAGGCCAAACGTCATACTTCCTCTTAGTTGCTCAACAGAGGACCACGTCGACCGGAATGCAGCGCACTCCACCTCGCGTGCCACCATGGCTCAATGGCTCGCTGGCTCAATTGAGCACTGTGACGCCATCTTTAATAGCTGATGTACTCCTGAGTTATTGCACCGTACTCGTCTTTGAGATGTGCACATGTATTAGTGTCCCTAATTCCTATCGATGTGCAATGAATATTAATTGCATGTATGGAAATACCCTATCAAGTCTGATCTATGGGAGAATAGAAATCGTAGCTATTGACAGAGTACTGTTTGTTAACTTGCCATATTGATATCATCGAACCATTAACGAATTTCAGCCCGCAGAATTTCTCACTACATGCAAGAAAGCGCTTGCAACACAGCCAATTACTAAAAAAATATAAAGTTTTGTTAATAATGCCTTTATCTTGACGTATTTACACCGGAAACCACTCCACTTTCCTGATACAGCTGACTCACTGAAAAAATGTTTTTTCTGACAAGGAAATACATCTGAAGTTTGACTCATATTGAGAAGAATTTGGTGGTTTGTTTTACTTCTTTTTATAACAGACACGAAAATGAGTCAAATCTGAACGAAACAGGTGGTTATTAAAAGTTTAGTTTGTAATATTTTAAAGGCAAATGACCTTCAATTTGTCAAATGAGGTAAGGTCAGAACTACAGGATACCAAGTGACTTTATTTTCCGTTCATCCAATCAATCATCCTTTAACAACCAGTTGGCAACAGCAACTCACAGCTGGACATATCTAATTCTCATGTTACACAACAGTAACTCTGCACCTGGTTTTTCGCCTTCTGTGCTACGTTATAATAATTAAAACTATCAGTTAATTTTAATATATGCCTTTTGTTTTCTACTAAATTATTCATGCTTTTTACATAACAAGTAATTAAATGGCAGACAAAAAATATATGAAGACATTTTGAATTAGTATTTTATTGATTGTGTTTTTATTTTATTGTGTTTTGGATATATCCGTTTTATTGTTATAGGTAGTTCTATATTCAGATATCTAAAGCTTAATCAGCGGTGAAATATGCAAAGCATTTCACGGTCGTAATTACAATATCGTAAATTAAAGGTGACTTAACGTTCTAATTCAAATATTATGATATTATTGTGATAATGATAGAGATAACCAAATATGCGTTTATAGTGTACGCTATTCTGCCGTCCTTACGAAAAGTGCAATAACTCGAGTTTTGCACCAAATTGAGATAAGTACATATTCGGAATTAGCAGAACGAGATCTATATTTTCTTTTTAGACACTTTTTACGTATCTATGACGTAGCCGGTTTTAATACTAAGCCTAACTGCAATATCTAGGTCGATGCTTTATGATTTACATATCAAGACCGAAATAACTATAGATAGGAATAACTTACTTACGCTATTTAGTAATTTCACTAACTTTATCTGCAATAAGTATAGTTACTATATTTATAATTAGCATAGTTCGTCATTTGTAATATTGATTGACATAAGTGCAATATGTTTGAGTTATTGCAGATATGATACGGATCCTTATTTTTGGTATTAAATAATGTGCTAATTATTTCTGCAATAAGTAGAGTTATTGCATTTATAACTACCATATTTAGTTTTTTGTGATTCTCATTTACTAGTTATAAGTACAATAAGCTTGAGTTATTGCAGTTTTCTTAAGGGACCTTACTAATAATTATGGGATGAATACTAAAATTGATTTAGTAAGTAGATATATTGCATTTATTTGTAGGAAGATTAAACGAATACGGTATACCTACGCGAAATAAATTGCAATAAATTCACTATTTATTGCGTTTATAACTAGCACCAGGAGGTGAGGGGGGGGAGTAAAATATTTCGTACAAACGTCAGTCGCGGCGCTCGCTTACTTCGAGTCGGACGAACACACGCACGTGCGACCAGTTTGGGTGGTAAGTACCTAACGTATTTAATATTACAATATGTTTACATATCACGGATATTAATACGCTATGATGTTATTAGCCAGTGTTACTTTATTTAGTTATTAATTTAATGTACTTAAAAGTTGATATAACTTTGAACCTAGACTAAAAATGTTTAATTAGTCATAAGTTACACTGAAAAAAACATTGATCTCAAATTGTGTCTTAAAATAAAAAAGTAGATTTCATTTTTTTAAGTTTGTTTTTAATAATTACTATTGTGTACTTTAACTACTATTAAGATTAATTTTGAAATGTTTGTTATTTAATAATAATAATAATGTTTATTTGGAACAACTTAGGTGCACAGGTTACATAGAAAAAACGAAGATAGCTACATAAGTAAGATACTGTGGCGCAGCTATCAACGCCCAAATTCAAAAACAAAATAATAAACAGACATTGTTCCAGTTTAACCTAAAATAAGTTAATTTATGCAGCAAAAACAAAGTGAATCAAAATAATATAAAAAGAGAAACAATAAAAATTATAATAATTTATACACTATGTGGTTATGTATTGTATAAATGTGGAGTGGAGGTGGGGATGGGGTGTGTTATGGTGTGTATGTGTGTGTCAACCGCTTTTACGACACCATAAGTTGCTCGGTTTCTTCATAGGACAGGCACATAAGCCAGTTGGTTACTTTTCTCTTCAGCACATTCCTAGTCATAGGGTATATATTAATTTTTTGATTTAGGGTATTATAGATCTTGGAGCTGATGTGAGTGAAGTGGCGACTGACCAACGCTAACCTACAGCGTTCAGTCTGACAGACTTTATCGGCACGACGACGGTTCTTTTTAAGGGACTCAGGCTTGTAAGGGAGAAGCAGGTGCTTCCCAAGCACTGTTTGCAACACAAACAGCTGTCTCACTGACAGCTGTTTGTGTTGCAAACAGTGTATCAGTGAGTCATTTAATTGTAGTAACCGTTGAATTTTAAATGCTGGCTAATAGAACAGAATTAATAAGTAAAATAGCGAAGTGATTGCCATTGTGATTGTACTTTTTTAGTTAGAAATAAAAAAGATTTTATACCATACCTACTCTAAAAAGCTTATTTTATTCGAAACAGTGAATAAAAAGGTCTTTTATTCACTGTTTTGTTTTTATTCACTGTTTTGGTGTTTGAATTTGGAACACAAAAATATATCCGGTCTCTATTTCAATGCTTACACAAACTCCTTGCGCTAAGATTCGAAATTCAAAACTCTTTGGTGCAAATAAATTCTCGAGATTTGATTGGTCGATATTTGCGACAAGGAGTTTGGCATTAGATTAAAAACTGTTTTGTGTTCTTTGCTGCCTTTATAGAAAAAAAAATAGTGAATTGGCGCCATTTCAAATACTTACTGTGAATTGTACGGACACAAAGTTTAGTGTTACTTTATAATAAAACGATTGAATTATAATAAATCGATTATGCATTCAAGTGACGAAGGAGATATTGTGTTAACACCTGAATTTATGAAAGAGAGGGCAGCCGATATTGTCGAAAACTTGCTACCCAACAAATCACGGCTGGTTTACATCAAAACCTACGATGAGTTTTGTAAATGGAAAAATGAAAATCAAGCTTCGGGCACATTTTCTGAGTCTGTTTTCTTAACTTATTTTAATGAACTGTCGAAGAAAAGGAAGTCATCGACATTATGGAGTATATATTCTATGTTGCGGTGTACTGTAAAAACAAGGCATAACATTGATATAAAAACATATTCTAACTTGCAAGCCTACCTTAAAAGGCTATCAGAAGGCTATAAACCGAAAAAAACCCTGGTTTTTACCGCTCCAAATGTTGAACGCTTTTTGAATGAAGCGCCAGACTCGCAATTTTTGGCAGTAAAAGTAAGTAATCTTCAACAAATCTTGCTTAATACAAGTAGGTATTTTAGAACTATTTAATTGTAAACCTATCAACATCAATTTTGTAACAGTTTTTCTTATGCGTTAATTCTCGGCATTAGTGGAGCCTGTCGTTCAAATGAGCTTGTCAAACTGACAGTGGATGACGTGCAAACGATCTCTGACACTGCTTTACTGATTACTTTAAAGGATACAAAAACGAAAATCGACCGAACCTTCGTAGTCAGAGATGATTACATGAAAATCGTAGAAAAGTATCAAAGTTTTCGTCCTCCGAATACAAACAATAGTAGATTATTTTTGTTCTATTCTAAAAATAAATGTACAAAAAATCCAATTGGAATAAATAAAATTGGTTCCATGCCAAAAGACATTGCAACATTTTTAAAGCTACCAAATCCCGAGATGTATACAGGGCATTCTTTCCGAAGAACCTCTGCCACGTTATTAGCAAACACTGGTGCAGATATGACGGAATTAAAGCGACATGGTGGATGGAAGTCCACTACCGTGGCTGAGGGTTATATCGAAGATTGTATCGAAAATAAATCGAAACGCAGCCTTCAGATAGCAAGCAGCATAAACCTTAAGAAACCTGAAGACCCATGGACTCCACGCCCTTCAACGTCCAAAGATGCCCCAGAGTTTCCTCCAGCAGAAAGTTCTGACCATCGACAAGAAATAAATATTGTTTCACAAGTTGATAACCCTAATGATAATAATAAGAAAATTACGCGTAATTTCAGTCATTGCTCTAATTTTAATGTCCATTTCAATTAATGTAACAATTCTTATTTCTTGATTAATTTTCTATTTTCGCTTAAATTATGTCTTTTCTCGTAGTCATGATATAAAGTATAGTATGCAACTCCTGAATAAAGTACGAATTTATATCGAGGGCCATGAATCACTCGCGTCGTTCAGGATTCTAACAGTTGAATCACTCGCTGCGTTCGTGATTCAATCATTAGAATCCTTCACTTGCTCGTGACTCATCTACGGCCCTCGCTTTAAATCCGTCCTTTATTCACTAGTTGCATAATATACTATAATATGATAAATTATTTTTTATTCATTAAATTATAAATATAACCGATTTCACATTATTTTAAAAACACAACTGAACGCAGATATTATGAGTAGACTTGACTTTACCGAAAACAGTTTCATGCTAAATCGGTAAGAGGTAAAATAATGTTTTGCATACTTCTGTTTATTCATAGGTAACATCTCTGTTTTTGTAATAGTAACAAGTTAAAACTTTGGCGTTTTAAACTTGTCTCTTACTAATGAAAACCGCAATAAATAAGAAACTTAATGGATATTTGGTTAGGAAGCAGTTAAAAAAGAAATGAATTGCTAGTCAAAAATGCACCATGTTGGTTTCCTAACCATTAGGGCAATAAATAGGTTACTTGTTGCGGTTATGACTAGTAAACATTCTTTCTACATAGTAATAATACTTACCATTATTGTATTTATTGGTTTTTATATCGGGAATAAATGCAGGAACAAACATTAAGTACCACATAATATTCTCTACATTGTTTTACATCGGGTAGTGAAAGTTTCAATCCGATACCATGTATAGTGATGGAGATACAATCAAAATAAAAATAAAATCTTCTCCCGCGTTTATCTCGAAATCAGGTTTGACCTAGTTATTGCACTTTTCGTAGGGACGGCAGTATTGCGTAGCGAATAAAATGCTACGTTTTAACGAAATAATTCACATGTATTTTCCAAAAATGCCTTAGATTACTCACCGGTTTTTGGAACGACGCCCTCTATATTAAAATTGTCTTAACCTAAAACTGAACCATAAATTGAATTCATTGAAATATCAATAACGTAAAATAAAGGTAAGAAATGTAGAATTATAATAGATATAATTAAACATATAAAATTAATTTAAACTAAATATTTCAAAACGGGGACTAATTTAAGTAAAATAAACGAATTAACTAAATAAACAACAGGGCGCTCAGGCGTCTTTATGTACTCCTTAGATAATATTTTTCATTGCAGAATCCGGTTTTAAGTTTTCCTAAGGACACGTGTAAGTTTATTTTATTTTATTATAATGGGGACAGGAGGTGCCTGTCAAGCTAATCATAGAGTTTCAGTATTTATTAAATTTATACTCAAATTATAGAGATATTACTAAAATTGCAACAATTCACAAAAGTATGTTTTACGAAATAAGCGTAGTAAATATCGCTATTAGTACTAAACAGAGTAATTTTCATATTTGTTTAATGTCTGAGTTTCCCGGAACACATTTTATGCTTATTTTTGTTGATAACGAATGATTTGTGAAACAAAGTAGGAATTACAACAAAATCAATCATGAGTAAAATACACTTTTAGGAAACATTACTGCCTCACCCTCCGAGGTTTGCAGGCGTGATGATGTGACAACAATATCGATAGCAATTAAGCATAGATTAATCGTGTCAATAAATATTGGTTCAGTCTGAGTTGAAAGTTTTTAATTTCAGTTAAAAAATTACGACAACCTTAATTCCGAAGATTGATTTTGAAGAATTATGAAATCGACCGTTCAAAAGCCCTTGCACTTTCATGTCACCTCGTTTTGGTATTTCGTAACGGACATTCCTGTTTTTAAATAATAATTCGAGCAAAAATCTCGAGCAGTTGAAAGTTTTGTGTTGCGTTGTCGAAAACCGGACACTACTACATTCACTGACTTTTGTTTAATAAAGCTAATTATACTTACTTACTTATACACCGTACCCTAACCAAAGCGATCTGTTTTGTGAATACGAGATTGACAAATTCATATTTTGTCACTCTTTTGTTCGAATAACCGGAAGGTGCACTCTGTTGTCGTGTCCAAGCATTCAGTTTCGGCAAACAAAATTAAAGCGGCGGCGATCGCGTGTTTGCGCTTTGATCGCTTTGGTTAGATGCAGCCGTGTGCTTGTGTTATGTATGTATCGATACGCAATTATTGTTATTGATCTGATTTTTATGAAAATGGAGCTTTCGTGAAATTTTGATCTGTCTATCTGTCTCTTCGCGATAAACTCAAAAACTACTGCACCGATTTTCATGCTGTTGTCGCCAATGGATAGAGTGGTTCTCGAGGAAAGTTTTAGCATATAATTCGACGCGGGTGAAACTGCGGGCGTCAGCTAGTTTTAAAGTAAAAGTATTCCTGCAGATATCTTTGCGAAATCGTACGTTTTATTTGAAGATGCGTACGACGGCGCAGCCCAAAATACTTTGTTGCATTTATAATAAACTGTAAAGATATACGGATATCCTTCTAAGGCGTTGAATGCGACATCGTTTAATGTTTTAAAGCTATCTTCAATGCAAATCGCTGAATTCGCTTTCACCTAAACCAAAACATCATCTTTCTAAAAGTGCATTACACAGCTTACATAAAAAGCACAAACATCAAAACAACTCATTAAAATTACTTCTTTAAACGTTTGACGACATCGTGAACTGGAGAGCACCATAGTTATGACTAAAATATTAAATGTGTATTAAGCCGTTTTGGGTTTTAAAAAGCAGCCAAATATGGCTCTTTTTGAATTTTTGTATTGCAAGTCCGTATCATCACGAAGCTTTTATTCTCATGTTCACTTTCCAATTATAATTTGTGAAGAAAACATTACAAATAATGATATAATGCTCAATTCGTCTTCGTTTGATTTATTTCTATTGCACATGTGGACGTGGATCCAGAAACACTTCTAAAGTAGACCGTATGAAAATTTCCTTGATAAAAAATTTAAACATAAGCAGATAAGCATTACAGAGCTTGTATATAAATAAGTGTAGCGATTTAATATTGCGACTTCTGAGTACTGAAAACAAGTGTATCTAAATTATGAGGTGTTACTCCGTAGGTGGTGATTTAAGTCTAATAAATTGCTCAGTAATTTATGGCGTGATTGCCCTTTAATATGGCGGCGGCACGTTCCTACCTACTTCTCAGATACCTGAGAACTCTCCATAAGCTTCACATGGTGTAATTTTATTCTAGAACGGGTAACTGAAGATAAAATGGAAATAAAAACGTCCTCAGAAGTCACTCCAGAGAAAAAATACAAAGGGTTCAATGAAACGTTCAAATTGTGCGCTTTCTCGCTAGCTTTCGCTTTCCTCTACCCAAACAGGAACACCGCTATCAAGAGGTGTGTTACTATCACTGCAATCATCACGTTCTGTGGTGGTCAGCTCTTCTGGTTCATCACATACACCTTCAAATGTCTCTACACCTTAGACATTTACAATTTCTCCAGAAACATGACTTTGGCCGTCGTACTGGTTCTATTCTTTATCAAAACGTATTACGTTATCTATGCGACGAGCAAATTTGCACCGTTGCTAGACAAAATATCTGAAGACTTATTAGAGGCTAACAATCTCGAAGAGGAATATCAGGCGCTATACGATGAGCATATAAAGATTGGAAAAGTGGGTGAGATTGCCTGGTTGCTGATCCCGACAATCATGAGCGCATTATTTCCCATTTATGCTGGAAGCTTGATGACCATAGAGAGTATTCAAACTGATGACTATGAGAGACGCATGGTGCACGATATGGAGCTGCTCTATGTAGAGGATATCCAGAATGAATCTCCTTTCTTTCAATGCATGTTTGCGTACAATTGCGTGCAATGCGTTGTTCTCGTGCCTAATTATTGCGGATTTGACGGTTCCTTCTGCATAGCGACTACTCATCTCCGACTTAAATTAAAATTGCTAGCCCTTAAGGTAGATAAGGCCTTTAAAAATTCGCGAAGCCGTCACGAGTTGCGGGTGAAAATGAACGAAGCAATCAGAGACCATCAGGACGCGCTTGACTTTTATGTTCAGCTGCAAAATGTGTACGGGCCTTGGTTGTTTGCTGTGTTTACGCTAACGTCTTTCATGATATCATTTAATTTGTACCAAATATATTTACTGCAACGGATAGACCCGAAGTATACGTCATTCGGGGTGGTCGGTGTCTTACACATCTATCTACCCTGCCACTATGCGAGCGAATTGACGAAGGTAAGTGATTGATTTCTTTTCTTAATTAGTTCGTGCGTGTGCTGTTAGTATAATTAATTGTTACCCGTAGGCAAGTGTTAAACAGCGGAAACACTGTAAATTTCAGAATAATTGATTTAATGTTATTGCTACCGTGACCTTAGAAGTATACAGCTTGTTATAGGTGGGTTGATAAAATATCCTTATTTTTCCTACTTTCTAATAAAAGAGAAATATTTCAGCATGTGATGCGTATGCGCCTTAGTTTTCGGCATAGGTTTGAATGACATCGATTAGAAAAACGAAAAGGTTTTTCAATTTTATTCCACTTAGAGATATTATATGAAATTTTTTTTTAATTGGATACCATACCATATACATCATAGAAATAAAACAATAAACATTCTAGTTATAAGGTATGCTATTCATCATTCCCTATCACTGCCAAGTCTGTCAGACTGACAAGGATAGCTACAACATAACCTGGCTCAGTCGCTGTTAGATCAAATAGATAGTGTTTATCCAGTAGCTAATGATTACCTGCTGGTAATGAGAACATTAGCGAGACCGTAAGCTATGTGTTCATAACGACTATCAAGATGTGAGAACGAGCTCCGTTCGCGCCGTGATTTATTAAATTAGGTACTGTTTTATATGACCTTGCTGTTCGAATTTTATGTGCCTAATACCTGAGATGATTAGAAAAATAATCATTTCCTACGAATACGAGAAAATGTGGCAATTCATTCTCACCACCTATTTCCGCCAGTTAAAGAGTTTCCTAACCAATTGATCAACTAATTGTAACAACTAATTTATGCTGTGTCTAAGGGAAAATATTCAATCGCCATTCACTATAAAGCCAATTATCGCAGAATTTTGACTTCTACATGAAAATGTTAGTACCTCTCTCCTATCCAACATTCTATTTAAAAGTGCTGACAAACGGACAATGAAAATATTTCATATTTTTCCTATTTTAGACGAGTGAAGAGACACCACTGCACCTGTACTTGGTTCCATGGGAACGCTGGGCTGACGACGAGGTGACCAAATTGCTGATATTCATGATCACAAGGGCTCAGAAGGGAATGATAGTCACCGGCATGGGACTAGTCGTCTTCAACATGGAACTGTTCAAGTCTATACTACAAACTTCGTTTTCGTTCTTCAATTTGATTACTGCTTAAATATAATATTTTTAGGTTTTCAAGGTACTGCTTCTAAAATTATCTTATCGCGCCCTTCTTAGTTATACATACGTAAATAAGACTATCGTATTACTAGGAAGGAAACACTTCACAGCCTTTTGTTTCATAAATTAAATAAACTTCCGCATCATTTTCCTGCCCTTGTCCAATGTTATTTGGAGACGGCTCAACACGTTTTTCCTCCATTCGCCCCTATAATCGTCACGCTATCATTTACTCATAGTTCCTTCATATAATTCCTCACACAATCCATCCATCTTACATAAATTAAATTAAATTCGTACGTAGCACTAAACCTTGTTTTCATTATTATTCCCAAATTGTTTAAATAAGCTAATAATAATAAAATACAAATGTCCTGCTGTTATAATCCAACAAAACAATAAGTGTAACCATTTCTAGAACAGTGAGCTATAATAGCAATATTCTTATGCACAAAAAAGAAACAAAGGTTAAGTTACATATAATATTATTATGATTATATTAATGAGTGCATTATTCGGGCACATTATATGCATATACGAGAGCTATGAAGGCTAATTGCACTGTCATTACAAAGCTGATTAGATCACAACAGCCAATAAGTGATGTTGTTTATAGCCTTTTTGTCTAGCAGCAATTATTTGCTTCTTTTAGCTCTATTTTTCATAATTTTTAACGCCTCCTTACAGCAGTGAGTACCTGCTCGGGTGGAGATTCATTGACGAGTCAAACATTTCTTATCTGCGTCTCCTGTTGTGTCTGTAGTAAATCTACACGTTATTATTGTATTGAGTCTGGTTCTTCTAACTAACCTAACAGACAGAAGTGTTGCTGGGGAGTTTGTTCCGCCACTTCTTTCCATCTAAAACACTAGGAAGTGTCGAAGGGGGGGCGTTTTGGGGGACTGCCTCTTGTAAATAAGTAAAGTAAATTTTGACGTTCGAAAAGTGCTGATTATCAGCCTAGTTTGAATAAATGACTTTTGATTTTGATTTTGTAGATCGTTTATCATAACAAAAGGTGGACGCTACTGACAGTGCCAACTCGTAGGTCTCTGTATGGGCTTAATCTTAATTGAGACGAAGAAGATATATAACCAAAGGCTATTAGAAAAACCCGGGCAATAACACGGAAGACGGAACACTTGTCTAGTCGGAGGATCTTCCCTTCTCCACGAGGGATGAGGAACACCTTTACACCCTGTTCCTCATATTTCTGTGGTACAAAATCCTAAAGTTTTTATCCAGTTAGAGTTCGTCACAGCCTACTAATATAATCAATCTACTCTACCTAGGCATTGTTCTCTACAGAACACAGATTTCTGCTAGCTGAACCATATCACCCAGTGCCACACATTCACCTTAGGCATCCAGGTAGACATTCCATCTAGCAGCGGTGCGTCACACGCTACTGATTGTTCACCGGTTACCCTACGCACACGGAAGGTATCAACGAGGAATTTCCAAAGAAAACATTGGGGGATGGCGATTAATCCAATATGCACTGTCATGTTCGCTCGCAGCTGCATTTCATTTAATTCGCCATTCTTGCCCGAAAAATCTTTGGTGTAGCAGTAGACAATAACACGCTGATGATCTGATATTATTATGAACTTTTAATCTGATTTTATCTGAACCCCTCCATTATAACGTTATTAATAACACGGTGACGAAGCGAGTTTCATTTAAATTCAATTATAACTGGTATTATCAATTAAAATCATCGCGGAAATATAAACCATTGTTATAAGCTTAAGAATAAAGATTAAAACTTCAACCAAATAGAAGAAAAGTAAGGAATAAAAAAGATGCCATAAAACGAAGATGTACTGTAGTAGGTATACACGGTTTGAGGGAAATCGTGAGACAGACTCTATCATAGATTATCTCCTCCCTACTTCTCTTCTCCTGGTAGTTTGTGCTAAACATGTTTCTCATTTCCAACAAAAAAAACAGCCTGGTATTAGAAAAGCACATAGATTTGATTTAAAGATTCCAATTTTCAATACCTCCTTCCTACTTCTCTTCTCCTGGTAGTTGGTGGGACTTTACTATCCTTTTTTCTCATCTCCTACTGTCGTCCTTGCTGTCCTACTGTCGTATTTAAAATAATACAAATTCACGTAGCAGTGGCTTAACAGACTATAACAATCAACAAAAAAAATACTGGGCCATTTAACCCAGGTGAACACAGGACAATAAATGTTTTAACATTGGTTTAGTGGCCTCAATTCACCTGGGGCAAACTAATATCTCCCAGGTGAATTGAGGACACTACTTTAGTATCTAATGTTCACCTAGGTGATTTCACCCAGATGAACATTAGACACTAATCCATAATTTCTTACAATTTGTTTAATTTTTTAATTTATTCGGTAAGCAGAGGCTATTCGAGCATCGTGAAATAGGCCCTTATACAGAAACCTAACAACACCCGTCTGATACGAGGATCACCACCTTTTAATGGGCGATGAGAAAGATCCACCTGTCGAATATACTAAGTTGTTGCTGAGAATACTTCCACTGAGCTAAAGACGTGATCAGTAAAATATTTCAGCACCTACCATGGTACGAGTGAGGAGGGAGGGGAGGGGTGTGGGGAGTGGAGGGAGAGAAGATCTATATTTCGTCTTCAATTTCGAAAATAACACCTAAAATTGGCCAAGTACAAGTCGGACTTGCACATGAAGGGTTCCGTACCATCATAGTAGGGAGAAATGTTAAAGCGGCAACAGAAAAACATATTTTGTGATAAGTTTGTTTTACATAGTGTTTCTATGAATGACAAAGTTATATTTGCGGTTTTTTAAATGTGCTTTATCTCAAAAACTATTCATTATGTATCGTTCAAACCAATTTTGGGAGAAAGTTTACATTACGATCTACAGTATTTTTTTTTGAGTTTTCACTTTCTTAGAGTAAAAGTTAGAGGGGGGGGGACACATTTTACCACTTTGGAAGTGTCAATCTTCCAAACGATTGACTTTGAGAAAAAATGGTCATTAAAACCTTAATTTCATTTTTAAAGACCTATCTAAAGACACCCCACACGTGTCATCATCCATCATTTCAGCCATAAGACGTCCACTGCTGGACATAGGCCTCCCCCAGATGAGGGGATTTGCCATAATCGCCACGCTTGGCAGGCGGGTTGGCGATCGCAGTGTGGTTGTTACGAAGGCACAGAGAACGCTGCTGCCCATTCTCCGGTAAGTCCATTAGTCGCGTCTTACGACACCCACGGGAAGATATGGGATGGTGCTATTCTTTACGTCCGACACCATACGGAACACGTATAGGTTTAATGACCAAAAGTTTTTTTTAGTTTCAGTTCCATGTATGGGGAGTCCCCTTAATCTTTTATTTTTTTATTTTTGAATTAAAATCGTAAACCGGTTCACAGAATATAGGTATCTACCTACCAAGTTTCATCTGTGTAGTCTTAATAGTTTCCGAATAAAGTGGCTGTGACATACGGACGGACAGACAGACAGACAGACGGACAGACAGACATGACGAATCTATAAGGGTTCCGTTTTTTTCCATTCGGCTACGGAACCCTAAAAATTAAACTATTGCTAAATAGGTACGTCTTTTAGTGAACAGTGCTCACTTATCATAACATGTCTTTATTTTTTTTCTGCAGGGCAAAGGCCTCCCTCTTTCTACTTAACTGTTTCCATGGCTGTTTGGACCCTATCCTTTTGGTAATAATTCAGCTCGTCACGCAGCATCTCATCTACTATAATTAGCAGGAAAAAGCATGAGCTAATGCATCATAATACGGAGTATATTATACGCAAAGTAACTAACTGCTACAGATTTACGAAAATAAAAGTAAAAACTACTTAATTTTTCATTCAATGCATGGTTAACTACATGAATTACGAGACCAAGCTTTTTTCGAGTATAACTACTCGATGACGATGCGAATTCATTTAGCGAAAACATTAGATCTTTTGATAAAAGAATTCACTTTTTTACTGTTTGAAAGTATAATTATATTAAAGAGACGGAGCATCTCCCACACTTTGTGTATACGCATTTTACGCTTCAAATTACGCAAAAACACTTCCTGGTTTTTGTGTTTTTACGATTTTGTGTACATCGCTTTGCGAGCACTAATTGATATATAAAATAACTACATTAAGAAGGTTCCGTATTTTTTTTAGTTCATGCGGGAGACATTAAAGATAAAGAGACTTTAAATAGTGTTGTTACAAAAAACATGTAATCAGAGTTTAAAGCCTATTAAACTGAGTTTAACTTTTACCGACTTCTGGTATGAAACTGGACGACTCCAGTGAAATTGTAGACTATCTATCCATGCTGACTTGATTACAGTACGAGAGGTTTCTGCCAGAAGAACCTCTACATTTGTATGCATCTTTCTTTGTAAAGTTAATGAAATACAGCATCGTTAGTATCTTAGACTTAACAACATCTGAGAAATTTCAGTGTAATATAAAGTTTTCATCACGAAATTCTGTCATGATCAAACATGATAATGTCGGGATAGTACCTATAGCTTGTATGAAGTATTGTGGCAAGAGCAGTGGAAAAAACCTGTCAAAATCTGCTATGCAAAACGTAACGAAAACCAAAGTAACGAATTTCACTCAATTTTGTTGACATAAATCAACGTACACTTTAATTCAGAGTTAATATTGTAATAGTCAAGAATTACGAACAAAATGCTTCATTTACTTCAGTAGTTTCGTCACTGACTAAGCATCAGTTTTTGTTTAATTTAGATTCCTCAATCGATCGGTATTAGCGCGTCAGTCGCGCGTTCGAGTGACGTAATAATCGGAGCACAACGGTACAGCCTGTAGAGCATGATAGCTATCGCACGCCGTCGATAGCAAAAGTGTCTGCCGACCCTGGCGTTCCCCCTCTACAGGTGGAGGGGGCCACTCCAGCTCCCTTCACCTTCGAGCCGCACGCCGCGCGCGACCAATGACCGCCCGCCCCGGCCCGGCGAAAGGTTTTATATACAAGTGGAATTCGCACTGCCAAATTGCTATAAGTCAAAATATAGGGTAGTCGGGCGGTTGACTCGTTCGTGGAGCACTCAACGCGCATGAGTCCGTATTGACGTCTTCAGACAAGTTAGTGCTACGTGCGCGTGATCGCGATCTGGGATTATACGCGTCCTGAACATTACAGCCAACGGGCCAATGCTCCGGCACTGGAGGCCTTTGTAGTCAATTGTTATAAACAGGCATCAGACTTTGTGTGATAAACATGGGGTGCAGTGGAAGATATATTTTTCTGACTCTGGTTTTGTGCGTAGTGACTGAACTTGCGATTGGTGTGAGAGTGGTGCCCAAGAGAAAGAAAGGTAAATTAAATTTTATTAATTAATAATTACTTCCTAGATTTGTTGACTTCTAAAATTATGTTCTCATTGTGTAAAGTTTAATAATACAGCTGTACGTAACCTTTTACTATAAGAGGCCATAAATTCTTCGTTATGCACTAAAACGTATTTTGAAGCCTTACCACATGTACTCAGGCTGTAGATAAATGTGCAGATTTCATATTGCAGCTGTATGAACCAAATGCGGCCAGTCTTACTCAATGTTTTGGTTCGTTATTTAACTCTACATAATATTCATATTGCACATGGGAACTAAATGTTCAATAGCTAGCCTTATATCTAGACAGAATATTCATCTCCACACTTTCCAGAATTGTTGAAATCACGTGTATTCTATAAAGCATTTAAAAACTCATTTTAATGATAAGGACATTTTCTATGCAAATATCGTCGTTTCAAAAAATGTTATGCACGAATTTTATCTTTATGGGATATTAATTGTCTTTTTTTATAGAACGATAAAAGAAAGAACAAGCAGTCATATAAATTAATCGGTAAAAGTCGTGCATCAATAAAATATTATTTTTTAATCACGATTTCTTTTCCACGTGCAACAAGAACGCTTTGACCGCACACTCTTCGGAGTTTGCAAAAATGTTTTTGCAAACAGGCTTCCGAAAAAAAACTTGAACATTTTGCATTGTCAATTTTTGAAAGTCGCCTGAAATGACTTGCTGAAACCAACACTGCAACACGAATACCACAACTAGGTACTATCAACTCAATTATTTTATATTGTAAAAAAAATACTAATAAAAGCTCAGTATACACAAATGTGCCGTTACCCGTCCGAATTATACGAGATTCAAATTATGTGTGCTCACCTTGACAACTAACATTGTTTTTTTTTCACATAATAATGCTATAAAACAATGCTCATAGTAAATTACCGTTGTATGAGCAGCTGTTGTTAGTTCTTTTTATTTTTAGAGATTTTAACTGGACTTCTGGCGGTAGTAAAAAATTAGGTTACTGAATAAAACGACTGCTCCGTGCAAGCTACAGAAATAACTACAATAGGCTTCTTTCACACGGAATGCGTGACTAAATGTCACAGTTAATTCCTCAATTCCGCAGTTTTTACAGAGAGCTCTTTGAACTTCTTCTTCTTAAAAAAACTGCTACTGAGGAACAGAGTTTCCGGTACTTTATAGATTGTAATAAGAGTTGTTGTAATAATTTATCTTCATGCAATGTACTTAAATAATTAAGTACGTCCTAAAAATTAAACTATTTGAAGTATTTCTCCCTTATATTAATTCTAACAAAAAGCAACAAGTAGATCAAGAAACTACACGAACAAATTAATTTAAATCAGTCTTCAAATAAACAAAAACCAGTAAACTACATTAATTTTCTTACCGCAGTAGTCTAAAAACTTGCGTCGAAATTAACTCCAAGATAAATTAGAGCACTAATTATTTACTTACGGTAACTTAGCGAGAAATATGCAAAAACGTTGACTACATTTTAATGTTTTTTCTCCGAGCAAGAAACTCTGCATATATAATGTAAAGAATGCACGCGTAGCGCATATGTACTGGAACGTGGAGGACCTCAAACCACGTTTGGTATTTGCTTAAAGTATTCGGCTAAAAGAAACATTCTAAACAACACTCTTAGAGGAAAAGTGTATTTAAATGAATGGCAAACATTTTATTTATGCCGAAGAATGAGCATTGCCATCAACGTAGCAATGCCGCCAAACTTCTGGGCACTTTTCCTATTGATAGCGCTATTTTATTTTTTATTTTAGATCTATTTGTAGTTTATATAATAGACATACTGAATTCGAATAAAGTTTTAATTATTTCATTACAAAAATTTGTACAGTACATACTGCGAAGTGTACTGATACAGTAAGAAGACAAAATTATTCATTAGAACAGATAGATTGATCCAAAATTTCAAATCGGGAATGATCAAATGCAAAATGATTCACGTATTCTTTTCCCTGATAAATTTCTCGAGAGAAAAACTTAATGATTTTTTTATGCAAATTTCGACACATGTTGTGCAATAAGATAGAAGACTAAGCACCACTTTGTGTTATTCTGTTATAAATATCTGTAAAAATGGATACTCCAATTTCGTACATCGTTTCAAAGTCACCACGAAATAGCAGCCCATACCGGGACCAAAGATTACGCAAGCTACCACCCACAGCAAAGTATTAAATAACTTGTCTTATTCACTCAAGTCCCACCATAATTAATGGTGAATTTTTGACGTTACTCCCATTTTCTCACTGCACTAATGAACACTGCAAGGTTGCCGGCAAAGTGTGGTAACTGAGATTTCTCAAGTTCCACGGCGGTTCTCACACATCCTGTATCGATTGAACGTTGCTACATGCTCGTGAGATTCGTAATTTCCGATTTAATTACCAGTTTCTCGGTATAATACCTGCGAGAGTACCTACCTACTTGCTAATGAATGTAGTTAAGCTAATTCTGCGCGAAATTACCGGTCATGTGTTCAATATGGTTCACTCTCGCTTTTATTGCGAAACCAAGGTGGTCTTAACTGTATCATGCTACAGATTCTTATATTTTTAAATTGCTTTTGATAATAAAATGCCTTTTTTATTAACTTCACATATTTCTGGCTCTGTGGAGGCCACTTAATATTTTTTGCAAACGACTCACATTTCTTAAAATCCTATAACCTGATTTAGTCTTTATATTAGGACAGAATTTGCCTTATATTACGGTTGTATTCCATACACTAAATACCAAGCATTATTTCCTACCATTTCTGTTCAAACGTTTTTTTTATAATAATGTATCGTAGAAAACGTCCTTCATATAGACAACTGTGACAAGTATTAAATACTAGTTTTTAATCTAGTTTCTAGAGCAAACGGTGGTGGGTATGCGTACGGTGTCCGGAGGTCTGTATCCCGTGTACGGAACTTAGCATCCGGCGGCGTCTAATCACGCGCCATTTGGTCAAACGTACCATCTTTTACTTTTCTTGGCAAAAGTATGAGAAAATGTTGACGTCATCGCCTTACGAAGTGAGATTTTAAAGATTTGTGAGAGTCTCCCGGGTCTCTGGCGGCTCTCGCGTGCTTCGTCCGATTTTCCACGTTTTCCAAATAATTAGTCTCAATTGCATCTTTGCAATGCAACTACTGGAAAATTAGTATGAGCTAGCTTTGAAATACCGCCATCTGATATGTTCTAACTCTCCCTTAGTGATTAATGACAATTTATTGCACATCATAGAGGATATTAATCTTAGCCATGATTGCACACTCATATACCTCGACTAAAGGGTATCTCAAATTTTGCATTCCAAGATTCTATGAAGTTAGCTAAAATCGACCTTGTCATTGCTTTATCACTTTTAATAATAATTACCACAAAATTAAATCTTCAGTAAGGTTAAAACTATGTAACTGTCACTAATACAAATAGACCTTGTCGCTTTAATATGTGTAAGTAATATTTAACCATATGGTGTAAAAGCAGTTACGAGGTAAACCAACCAACCCACGTGAAATCAATCCTTAACACAGTTTAAAATTAACTGCCATTTGCCGCCCAAACCGACACTATCTTCTAACATTGTGCTATGCTAATCATGAGGGCGTGAGCGTACCTCGACGATATTATGAAATCGCTAATTTATTCAAATTCAAAGCAACCACTAGTTCCGCTGCCGGAAGACAGGCCCGCAATAAAAGAAGTGCGGTACGCATAAAATAGCCATTAGTGCACTATCTGTACTAATGCCGCTAAATTCAAGCTAATTAATATGTTTAAATTATTAACGAACTGTTAATTGCGTTTATCTTTTACACCGTTACCCTGAAGTTTTAGAGGTTTTTAAATGGGGTGAAATGATAAACTTTGGGCGTTTCCTGATTTGGTTTTCAATGTTTGATTACGTGTTTTCTTTTTGGAAAACGGTCGGTTAGGTAACATTTTCTTGTGTCATCATACTCACAGATTTTTAAACCTTAGTTAATTAACTAATTCATTCAAGTTATTACAACATCGTCACAAATATATTATTCATAGAATTTTAACCATAAAGTCATGTTCCACATATAAATTAAGAAGAAATCCTCTTTCCGCATTACGGCATGGGCCCATCATTATTTTAATGAAGTTACCAATGCATCAATTGTGTAATCCAAAAGAGAAACCGAATGAAAACGCGACTCTAAGCTACTTAGTACGTTTTCCATACATAAAACTGGCAGTAACCATGAATTTACATTGTATGACATCGTCGAGCAAGAACAAGTAAATAAACGTTAGATATAACTAGCAATGATGACATTTAAAGCAATGACGAAACTGTGAGGAAAGTTTTCAAGGAAATCTGTGCGGAAAAACAATTCTACCACGTATAACACAGCAGAACAATACTTGCAGTAAAAAAACGTACTGTGCATAATCATCTACTCCTAAGCTTAGACCGCGAGATCAAAACCTTTGCCCTGTAGTGGAACGAGATCTGTTTTAAAAAACGAAAAACTTTTCGACGACAAGTCAGAGGCACATCATGGGCGGCATATAAACTCTGAAACCAGTTTAGGCACCAAAACGAAAAAGAAGAAAAAGAAGTTTAATAAGAAGTCTGTACTATCAGGAAAATTGAAGTGTCTGTTTGTGATTTCAAAATTACAGCTGTTAACTGAAATGGAAATATGGAGGTATATAATATGGTACTTGTGTCTGTCTGTACGATAAAGAACGATGGGGAGTTCTAGATTTACATTAAAAGCTATAGTTTGATTGAAAGTATTCATAAAATATAACGACGGGCTTAATAATACATGAAGTAAATTACTTTCTTGTCATAATTTATTCGGATACCAAAATTAACCGTACTTCATAGTAATTTAAATTCTATTTTTAGTGGATATAATTAACGCTTACAAGACCGATTACTTTTGACCTAGTTCAAACAAAATGTGCAAAAACTTCATAGATCATACTATCAGTTTGAATTCTAAATACTATTGCAAAAAGAAAAAATAATTGACACAATTTGACTGACATGGTTTAAATGTGTTTATGTAAATAGGTCAGAAAATAAAACGCTACAAATAACATTTAGATAAGTAAGTACTAAAACAAATTGTTCAATTATTTCTGTTGAACTTTAAATTAATTTTCAATTAGCCTTATAAGCCAAGATACACGTCACATTTAGACAACATTTTCTCGAGTAAAATCAAGCAAAAACGTTATAATAACTGTACATAGTGAACTAACGTCATTATTAATGTGTGCCGATCGGTAATCGAATGGTTTTTGCTGATATTTGAGCAACGTCCTTTGCATCCGCTAGAACCGGCCGCGTGCCACAGATCGCCGAACCGAATGGATTAGCCTTACTGGCCTACTTACACGATCATTGATGACTCTTGCTATGTCAACTAAGTTTAATTTTAGTATGTGTTAACATCTGATGCATTGATAAAAATATTAAGCTGTATCAGAGCCTCTACCAAAAATTATATCCATCTTATGTTAGCATTTATTGTTATAATACTAAACCTGTCGCATGCCGAGCGAACTGTGGGCCCTTTAAGCTCAGGATTGGTGCCCTGTGACACGGGGTCGCGGCAGACCACGAAGGAGATGGCGGGACGAACTGGATGTTTTCCTTGAGAATTGGAAAGAAGTTGCACGGAATCGTGATCGATGAAAGGAATGGAGGGAAGCCTTTGTCCTGCAGTGGGACAATATTATTATTTTGGGCTAGCTATAATAATTGAACTAATATTATAAATGCGAAAGTTTGCGAGGATGTATATATGGACGGATGTTTGTTACTCTTTCACGCAAAAACTACTGAACGGATGTGGATGAAATTAAGAACACAGGTAGTTTATAACCTGGGTAAACACATAGGATACTTCTTATCCCGGTAGTACGATCCCGTGGGACAGTTTTCGAACTTCACGCGGGCGAAGCCGCTGGCACAATCTAGTATATTATACTAAACCAACAGACAATAATCCAGTCATAATTCTATTCTTGCGCTGACGTTTACAATTTATGTTTTATAAGCCGATTTGCTATTTTCCTTTAGTTTACCAGTCTAGGAAAGTGAATTTATTGATCGTAAACTAATCTTTAAATCGAGTTTAAAAAACGATTACGTTTTGGGCAATCGATCATATAATATTAGATAAGTATCAGGTAATTAGGTTTAACGAATGAATGGATGGTTCAGAACCTGAACTTATGTTTTGATAGGTCGTGATAGGCTATAAATAACACAACGGGTTAGGTAGGTGCGCACACGCAAATGTGTGAGCCCCGTTAATGCACGATTTAGTATAGAAGTATAAACGTAACATTTACCTCTCGTAGAATGGATTAAATATCTCAAAGAGATCGTAATAGTTCTAGCTTGCCCTTGCGAATTAACAAAGATTATCCACATGTGAAGCAAATTACTGAGATGAAATTAGTGTAAGTTGCGAAACAAAGTAATAGATGACTCTCATTAGGTTATTAGGAAATACCTTGAAAGTTTCTAAAATAGCATTGAAAAAATCCAGTGTTCTTTAAACATAACATTCTAAGCAATTTAAATATTATTATCACATACATTCATTTTTGTTGGTTTGTTTGTACCTTATTAGGTTGAGGTCATTTATTTTTAGGTTATCTTATCTGTAGTACCTTAATTTTAGTATCAGTACATACATTTTAACACAATATACTAACCTTAAATAAAGCCAAATATTTGAACAAGAACCCTTAACATGATAAATATTTACGAGCCTTAGATGATTCATACGAATTTAATTGAGCTACATAGATCACTGATAACGCTATCAGAGATCTTATCACATGGCCATAGACAAACATCTGATAGTTATCAGCGGACCTCCCGGCGGGAGCCTTAAATAACGAATTAACGATTTCTATGAACACTAATTTAGTGGCATCAATATTAGTAAAAACAATCGAAGCAGTTATATGCCTATTAAATGGTTAGTTTCAAGGTGTTTTTTCATCTTTTTTGCCTTTATTTTGCCATTAGGCTACCTGCTGTTTGTCTACTAAATAGCATTTGATAGATTTCTAAGATAAAATAAAATTTTCCCCATGCAAAACTAGGAAGAGGATAAGTAATCTAGGAGGAGATAACAAAATTGGTAAGAATAATATAGTTACGTCAAGTATTGGTTGCAATTTATGTTCTCCAGCCAACCGCATCGTAATTGATCTATTTGATAATTACATGTATAACACTGATCCCTATCAAGTATATGTACGTTCAATCAAACATCATTCATCACAGGTTTTCCTACCAAAGAAACATATTTTAATTATTTGAGTATTTTGTTCTTAATTAAGTCATTTTAATAAATCTTTTCATAATAAAAAGAACAATCAATTTATTTTATTTTAATTACTTATTTATACATAAAAACTGTTACTCTTAATTAATAAGCGAATTGTTTTAAATATATTTAACTAATTTCTAGAAATGAAAAGAAGACTAATAGAAAGTTCTATTCACTCATGCATTAAAATAATAATAAACAGAGACATTTTGTATGTTTAACGATTGTATTTTATCTCAAATTTATGTTTCTAACATAATGTAATAGGTTAATGCAAAAATAATAATCATAAAAACGGTCTGAATATTTTTTTACAGACAGTTTCCGTATTCACTGTGCAACTTCATTCAGTAAAGTCGGAAATTATAAAGTAATTCAATAATAACATTCATATCAACTCCAATTAACATCATTATATCAAACATTAGTAACACTTCAATAGATTTATTTGTATTACATCAATCAATAATTTTATATTGATGAAGAGACATCAATAAAATTCTAAAACATTATAAAAATTGTTGTGCAATCATCAACTAACTAGCAGTAGATTATGTGTTACCAACATCCTGTGGGCAGGACATAATCAATCATCACTGTTGGCAAACGTTTGTAATCTAACCAACGTTACTTAATTAATAAACCAGAATGAAAAATAAGCTCAATCAGTAAAAAATTCAGTCGAATATTTTGTAAAACACAAAACACTGTGGTGGAATCTTAATTACTAGCTACATGATCATTACCAACACTTCAGTTAAAATCTACGTGCATGAAGCAACCAGCAATTTCCAATTAATTCTGAAACTGTGCAACATCAACCTGATTCACTATATTTTTCTAACATTCGCACTGGACATTACTTCAATGACTACTTACAACACAGTACCACGGTAATTATTGTTCTTAGCGTTCGCAACTGGACCACAGATGTGGTCAAATAAAGGCCTAAGTCTTACCCCACACACGTACACATGCAAATAAGCTATTAGTCTGTTAGCCTGTCTGCACGAAACCCCAGATTAATGACTTGGCTTGTCTCGTCACGTAATGCTCGCAACAACGAATTAGACACTTTCTTTTGATCGATGTCGATATTCTAATCACATTTTACGTTTTCACCAAAAACTGATAAAATACGCCTTTCTAGTTAATGGTTATTCATGGCTCGTTGCCGCTAACGATATGATGCGAGAGAGCTTTTACAGGATATGTTAAAACAGTCGATAATATAATCGAAAACGTATAATAATATATTGAGCAATAGAAACAGAATCAAATGCTTCAATACTCTCCTCAAAGCTGGGTCGAACAATGTTAATATTTATCGATTTCATTTAAAAATAAAACAAATTGTTTATCAGCAAATGAACACTATTAGATGAACTAAACAACGATTGAAACAATCGAGTACAAAAGACAAAAGAAAAATCATGAATTAGTTGACTAACGAGCCTCGTATAGATTCGGTTTTCAATCGGATAACATATTTTTAATTTAAGTTAATTCTTTGTGGAAATAGTATAAATAACATTATTTTAGTATTTGCTAATTTAAAAGCAAGTAGCTTCTGTCTTGATACCGCTTTAATTTCAGCAATAATTACGTACGTGAGGAGCACCCACTTACGTAAATATATTATTCATTACCAACTAGTTCATCGTTTATCGGAATTAATTAGTTTTTAAAGACAATTTAACGTTCATTTCACTTTTATAGTATGATAAATAACACCTGCATGTATAGCTGTGTAATTTATAGACTTACTAAATGTTTAGCAAATGTACATTCAAAACATAATCCGCTGTCGATTACCATAAATCTTCTAGTTTAAGAAGAAATATATAAAAATCACGTGTCACTATGTTCGTACAGGATAATCTCCAAAATTACTCGACCGGTTTCAATGAAATTTTGTCGATTTCTATGGTTTATTCCAGTTTAAAAGATACAAAAGTTTTGAACCTGATAGGTAGCACCATGCGATGGAGGGGTGGTTCGTATATTATAGGTATATAGAGATTTAATTCCGTCTGAATCGACACAAAATAATGTGAAGCTTCCTGAACAAAGTTGCGATACTTATTGCATCGTTCCTTCCGATTAATCTAAAGAATTTTCAAAGGTTTTAATTAGGATAACAATCAGCTTTTCACAGCTTAGTAATAAATAGGAATACCTTGTAGATAAGAGTTAATTGGCGTGTCTAATATCTGTGAAAGATTATCACAATACTGATCAATAATATCCTTCCTAGGTTACGAATTAATTACTTAAATATACCTGGCTACTAGGCAATAGATAGTTATCTTTGAGATAACTTGAGACATAACTACGTTCCTGTTCTATATTTTTAATTAGTATGTTTAAATTAGTCTAGGGCCGGCAAGGACGCGAAACAATATCAATGTATAAATACTATCGTTAAATAATTATTACACAAGCTACTGAATGAACGTACAATGGCGGCGCTGCGGTCAGCCCAGGGCGGCGCAAGCGCAGGCGAACCGCGACTCTTGCGCAACGCGCGTAATCATAACACATGTCAACTTATGCAGATTGATGGAACACTCGCTGCATTCATTAAATCCCGTTCTATTAAACCTTTTTTATTTTAGAGAAAAACACATGACGTAACAAACGTAAACTTTATATATCTAATTAAAACATCTGCTTTCCTTATTAGATTTATGAGCGATTTTGAATAGAGTTATTTGTCTCAATTAACATAACTAACAGGTGTTGGACATGGTGCAATGTAACCCGAGTTTATGTAACTAACTAGAGGTGGCGACAACAATAGAATTATCACGATAAGTACTGCCGTTTCCTTATTTCATTACATCGATAACATCAACACGCCGTAAAAGAGCGAACCTAGTTAATCTATTAAAGGTGACTTACTCAAACGCTGTTGCTTCATCTTTCAGTAGCCCTCAAAAAAGACTTTAAACACTGTTATTAGGGAATACATTGCATAAACGATCCTCAATCAAGTGCTGGCTCACTGTCACTGACAAACAACACATCAATCAATCTCACTGTCACATCGAATCATGTAACAAACAAACATTTTTTGTCAAGTTTACGACGAAGCAACACACTCGTGACGTAGACCCTGGCCTACATTAATGCAATATATCATTAGGTTATACAACAAAGTCAATATCGCCATAAACGTGTCTATTCGGATACTTAATTAATGTAACAGATCGATACAGGACATAACTCTAACGCGTGTCAAACAGATCATCTTGCATAACACCGAAATCTCCACTTTCTATGCGTTAACAAACATCACAAGCTTAGAGAGACACAGTGAAATTATTATTGGATTACGCATCGGTTTTGCGAGCATTGATCATGTCCTTATTTTGTTTGAATTTGCATTCCGTTCCACTTGATGAGTAGGCGAATAAGTGATATGCAGTTATTCCGGTTCGAAATTTTTCCGGGTTCAGTAACAAATTGTTGATTGACGATCAACAGACAGCCTAGATTTTGTATATTGATAAATTCATGTTTATTCGAACTGACCTGCGTGAAATCATTGATATTCAATTTCATTCACATAGGTATGTTACGGGATGAATAAAGATATTCTTGTCCATTCGTTTTCTTGAACGATTATTTTATGGAGTGTCTCGAATAGTTATGAGATTCGTATGGTGTTGCGGTGTTTGCATCCGTCGCCTGAACATGGATTTGTTGCCGTCAATGTTACCAGTTTACTTACGTATAATTTAAAACTTTCTAAAGAGACCGCTCCAGCTAGGTAAGTAGCTGCCATTGCCTCGTCGGTCAGATTTCCCTTTCATACGACGAGCTTCATCGGCTTATTATTATAATATTAGTTAAGCGTTAATACGATGTTCCCAAGTTTGTATCTTAGTAACCGGTTATATTGAGCAAATGAGAAAACCTTGTCCAATCGCGACTAGCAGTTATTTTAGGCATGTCTCTGCTGTTATTTCTAGTGGTCGATATTCTACTTATTTTCTTCCTATATTCAATTTGATTGTCCAAGTAGTTTTTGTAATTGTTGAAATCGATTAACTAATTGATTGAATGCAAGTCATAATAAAAAAGTACAGGTAGTAGTTGTTTAAAAAAAAAACACAGCGGAAGTTTACCAAAGGACTTCTTAATTTATCAGTTGAATTATATTATATCATAAATTAGTTTCAAATTAATTATTATTATTTTATATATGAATTGTGTGCGTGCACGCGGATATACGCAGACGTATTCCGTATTCCAAGCGTTCCATTTGAGTGTAATTCTAAGCACATTCTGAAATATTTTGTCCCGGAGCATGCCTATTATTTTAATATATTCGTTGTTAGGTTACACTAAAAACATTTTAACATCAAAGGCTTCCGCAAACAGTAAATTACAAAACTTAACCGTTTCAGACTTCCTTTTGGGGCAGGTTTTATATTATAAGTTTAAGTTTTTATGAGTGCTTTGCTTATGAAGAACGAGGTTTTTTAAAATATTCGGCCTATTAATTGATAATTATACAAAAACATTTTAAGGGAAACTAAAACTAATCAGAGATAGCAAATGTCAAGTTCAGTAACCATCTAGCAATTGAAGAATCGATTACGATCATATTGCGGATTGAATCGATTGTTTACGATCGGATGGTACGATTCTTTCTGTGCCTACGCATCGGTACAGGCGTGGTGTAGGTCAAGATCTTCGCTCGGCCGTGGCATCGAATGCTTTGGTTCTCGTCGTCTCGTCTCGGCTGTCATCGAACTCGATTTGACAACATAATTACGATTGCGTACGTACGAGTACATAGTTTGCGACTGAGTCGCAATTTGTGTCGGAAATGCAGATAATTATATGCATGTAGACCAGATTTTATTTAGGATAAATATTAAGTTAGGTAATTTTGTGCGAACTGTTTACATTTAATTAGAGATTAAGGCTCACGCAATGCGAATTCTTGCAGCATAAAGACATGTATTCACTAGAGTCTGTTTCCAGAAAAACACTGAATTCCGCCTGTGAAATATGTCTTAAGTGATAAACAATGTAAAGGGCAGTACATACCTATAATGTCTATGCATAAACACAAAAGGAATCGTTTTTGTTGTTTATTGCACATATTGGGAAATTTAATAAAAAAAACCAGCACGTTTCATAAGCGTTTAAAAGTAGTTTGAAACGAAATCGACTCAAAAGGTAAAATTTTAATTCAAAGATCGTGATGTTTACTGGTTTAAACGCAGTAAAATCCTTAAAACGGCACTTATTCCTGAAACCACTCGCTCGATACAACTCTGTACCTACGTGTGTTTATTTCATAATTGGCATCTGGTCACATAAAAGGCATTTAAATTCGATTGAGTAATGCGATTCGGTATTTATTGGAGCGATCTACTTGCTTTACAATATTGAGAACAGCTGGTGCGCTAGAACGCTGTTCCCATGACTACTAACTAACACACATTCCACACAATCTCCTGCTGAACTGTACATTACCTGTTGAGTTTATCAAAAGCAATAGACAAGTCGACAACAAGCTTTAATGGATAGTGAACATATCTTAAATGTCTATGGGAACTTGTTGATAGGTTTCAAATGTAGGTCTTGGTGTTGTGTAGAAACAACCTACGACAATTCGTTGGCAATTCAACTTGTATTAGGTACTAAGGATTATTAATAACGCTTTCACCACTTAATGTTCTAGAATTTGGCGCAATAGATGTGTTATCAGTAGTAAACAATGATAATTCTCTTACGTTAAGTGTTTATTTAGGAAGTGTAAAGCGGTCAAGTGTTTGTTTAAGGAAACGACAACACAAGTGAGAGTGTTTGTCAAATACTTGACAATAAAGTTAGCGGAACATGATAATATACTGATATATTAACACTTCTAATATACTATCAAAAGGTAAATAGATCAACAACACCTCCTTCACATTAGCCTCCTTTATTGATAAAATTAGGACAAAACGACAATATACCTGGTACTATAATAATATGGTCCAGTTTTGTTGACCTCTTGTTATAACATAATGACGTCACCGTTTAGCGAAAGTGATATAAAAAACTGAGAAATTAAATGTATGGAGTTACGAAACGTAATTTTAAGATAAAATTACTCGATTGTTAAACTCGGTTCATGAAACGTTTTGTTGAAACACTTTTAATAACTTTTTTTGTGAGAACAAAAACTTAAAAACCAATTTGCATTTGATTCAGTTTTCGTTGTTAATATAAAGGAGGTGTTGAATATATTTTCATCAATAGTTTTGTGAAAGAAAACTAATAACTAACTACATACTTAACACGTATTCGGCCAGTCTGATCATATCTTTCCTCAGTAAGAATTATATATTTTATCATTATTATAATATTATACTTGGAAAAACATGGTGCCTCTCGACCCTAAAATTTTGCTTTTTCTCATCATAACAGTTTTAAGCACAATAACGAACTCATGCTATAGATAACCTCCTAATACTAAAGTTATCCTAAACAAACAGATTAAATTATAAATAATGCGTTTTATTATTTATATTGGCATCTTTCATACATCACATCCATAATAATCTCGGACCAGTGCAATTGAAAGTAAACGTAGTTGAGAAAGTTTAATATTCTATACGAGGCTTATAAGAATTGCTCATAATTTGAGCAAATAAGATAATATTTTATAATTGTTTTTTGTAACTTTCACTTTTAAAAAACATAGGCATTAATTAATATTTTAATGCTTTGTTTAAAGTAAAAATATCTAATTTAGCTAATTAATTATAATTTTATTCTAAAAGTACGACGTTTTCTTGAGAAAATATTAAAATAATGACGAATTTGTTAAAAAAAAACCGGTTTGTATACACAATTTCTTTCAAATTCGTTCCCCTTTTTTTTGGGGGGGGGGGTGGGAAATCATCAAAATTTAATAACCCCTCCCGCTCTTAGGCAGAGCGAAAGGGAGTGTCAGACTTCTACTGACTAAAAACCACCCGTGTTCCTTCTTAGCCCTTCATGTCGAGGCCGCGGTATCTGCGAACAACCCGCAGCCCCGACAGGCGTCGGCCCTTGCGAGCCCCTTCCATGTTGCTGACATCTCTTTAAATTCGTTCCCCTCGGCATAAATTAAAACCTTTAACCACACAATTTAATTTATTAACTGGGTTGTGGAGGTCAGATAGGCAGACGCTCTATGTGAAATACTAGTATTCAGATGCATCCGGTTAGACTGGGAGCCGACCCCAACATAGTTGGGAAAAGGCTAGGCAGATGATGATGAATAAAAATGAATTTAATTGCAATCTCCAATAGAGCAATAACCATAATAATCATTATAAAATATAAAAAATAAAAGTATATTTATTATCTTCAATTGTACAAGAAAACACTTATTTTAACACTAAGGAGCTTTACAACTAGGAAAAAAGTATAAAACATTATCGCTTATTGATCCCTAATAAATCTACCATATTTATTCAGTTTCCGAAAGTATTATTGATATATTATTGAAAGTCGTCAACCAAATAATTTTTATGCTCTTTTCATATCTTATACATCAGCTACCAAGAGCAAGAACATTGTAATCTTTCTAATTAACATGTACATGACATTGGAAATATGTCCCCTCTATAATTTTCTATAACTAGACTACGAAAGTGTCTAATTGACTGGTCTGGCTGCTTTTTATTTTCCATCTACGGAGTACTAGTCTAACTCGTTGCACCTTATGCACGAAAGTCGACGTACATTAATTTGAACGCATTATAAGTCTGGTACTGGCAGGAGAGGCATCTTCTAGGAATACTTACTTTTTCCGCGCTAAAGTTAGACCTAGACCGCCTTACTTTATACTTTATAATGAAACGGGCTGAAGCCGGAATATTCCGGCTTCAGCCCGTTTCATTATAGTTTCCAATTGTTATCTCTTAATTCTCATCTCATCGTCATCAATATTGCTGGGCAGAAATCACGCTTTGCGTATATTCAGTTCCACGTTCCTGTGCCAGGCTCATCCAAATCCACTGTGATGTCAAAACTCGTCTGCTCATTTCGATTTCTCTTCGACGTCTGAATAATCTTAGGTAAATAATATTAAGACCAACTTTTTGGTCCAGCCAATTCATTTATGCAAATAACTCTCCAATACAGAGTCAATGCACTATTTGGATGACATATTCAGTTTCGACGCAGCGCAGCGGTGAGACCGTATTGGTTTCATAGACCATAATAATCACAGCGCGCGCGCGTCGAGTAAAGTTTACTAGTCAACTGTAGGAAGGATACCCATTTCTTTTGCAGGTTTTGTAATGTATGCGAACCTTGCTTTTGCTCGCGACTTTGTCCTGGTAGATGTAAAAAATTATCCCATAAGAACATAATAATACAATAACACTCCTTTTTTTGGGGCAGTCGTGTAAAAATAATAGTATTTGTAGATTATGGTACATATATTATATACGTGTGCCAAATGTCATGCAAACCCGTATGGGTGTTGAGTCGTAAAAAGATAATGATCAAACAGACAAAGAGACCAGCAGACAGATAGAGTTACTTTCGTGTTTATAATGCATAACTAGCTAACTCTGGGGTGTACTAATGGGAACACCTCTGACTAACCCTTCTTGGATTACAGGCTTGATGTTATGTTATGTTGTATTATTTTGCAAAGATCATAAGTAGGCAAATAAGGATGTACATTGTACAAGCTTTATTTTGAAATCGACTCTGTAAAATAAAAAGCATTCCAACGCTAAGTGTAGTGCGGTGGACAGTTTATAATGGTTCAAGAACGAGTGCGTTCGCAGTGACTTTTACTTTCGCCAAACTGGTGCACTGGAGTGCAATGACTGGTGGCGCAACGGGTTTGAGCACTGGAGCACTGGTGACAAGGTTGAGAAATAACATGAAACTGGTCTTACGCACATAACGTACCTACGTAGAGTACCTTTACACTTACTAATTCCTAACGCAACCAACAAAAAGTAATAACTCAAGAAATGCACCACTTTTTCTGTTCCATTAAGAACCCGATAGAATTTATAGAAATAAGTTATTATCTGAAACATTTGCAGTGTTGACATAGGTACTTGCTTGTGTACTTTAAATGAAATTCTTACTAATTAACTTGAGTTTTTAATCTATTAGCTAACTAGGTTTTCATTTGAAGAATTCGTCTCCGGCGACTTACGATCGCCTTAGAAAATGTTAATGTTTAGCAATAAATACTGAATCGCACAAAATATAAATGATCAGTATAACGCGGATCACACTAATATAATTATTAGTTCAGTTACGAAATCGTTCACCTATCCAATTCCGGCGGCGGACGGCGCGGGAGCAACAATAACCGCAAACACCGAAATTATATTATACCGAATGTACAGTACACGACAAAAGCTTTATAATTTCCGGACCATTAATGGTGTAGATCATTGTAGACAAGGCCACGTACCGTGAATGTGCCGGCCGCGGTTCACGACAATTGCATTCCACATTACTTCTCCACGAACGAATTTAGCAACTCGGCCTCAGGTGTTAAAGTTAATTTTATTACAACACGTCACGGTATCGAAACCTTTCGTTGTATGACAATTTTAAAAGCGAATCTAATCGATTTAAGATCGCAAACAAACGTCAGATACGGATGTCGACAACGCCCTTGTCAAAGTAATATCGATCAGACTTGATAGTCTGATAGCTATTCAGATCAGTCGCCGTTACGGACAGTCGTTTAGATCATTGATACGCTAGTTTTGCAACTAAATTACCGTGATATGTATCGGTACTTTCTGATATATATTATAGGATTTAACTGGCGCCACCTGGCTGACGCAAAAACTTAACGAACCATAATAGTTCGTCTATTCGAAGCCTACGATATGTAGGTTTACGAAAAAAGCTTTATTTTAGAAACCACAGATGTTGTATGACTTTGTAATATTTAGACCCATAACACCCACTCGCTGCTAAATCATACTAGCTCTTAATTTCTATTCTAGCTCATACATAATCCAAAGTAATTTTATTCTATTGTTAGTCCAATTTGCAAACATTTCAACGATTATTCAAACCACTTTTAACGGATTTATCGTACAAGAATTAAATTCAATTAAGTGGAAAACCGGAGGCTGACTGATAATTGTAATGATTCATTATGGAAACGGAACGTTCGGTCGAGTTCAGTAGAACGTGATCGCGGCCCACCGATTGTAATGTATTCGACGCTGCGCCGGCGCATTCTCATTAACACCTCTAAGTTCCTTGATGCGATTATCGCGATAGTGCCTACTGGAAAGTACTGTTATTTTAAAGTTGAATTTCAGGGGACTTTTTTTTCGATAGTATTAGAAATTGCTGAAATTCAAGAAATGTGTATAATTTTTAATACACTAAATTGAAAAAAACGGGTTAATTTACCCCCTTGGCTTTTTCTTAAACCTATTTATGTGGCAACGGCCACAGATTCAAGTTTTGTGTGCAATCATTTAATATTTTAATCCAACGGTCTCATTAAATATGCATTGAAAGACTTCAACGCCATTGAAACAAATCAAACGGCTAATGTTCTATTTGCAAAAGGGTCCATATTTAATCCCATTCTGACATTCTGATTAAGATATGGACCATTGTTTAGAATTAAATACGCCATTGGGAATGCAATCAATCGTTTTTGTTTACCTTACTCTGGCATTTATTTGCATACATTTTATGTTATCTGCTGAATAACGCGACCATCTGTCTTTGAATCGTAGGTTTCAGTAACCACATGAATAACATTATAGTTATCATGAACCTATAATGAAATAGTTGTACTGTGACGAAAATACAAGTTCAAATATTTTGTAATTTGCGCATGTCAACAAAACATAATACTATAATTATTTATTATAATTTTATACGTAAGAATTTGTAATTGGCTTTCTGGTGACTATGGTTTCTTCTTTTTGTTTGTTTTTATTAGCTGTAAGTCCTCCATGTACAAAATAAATAAATAACATTTGTGTTACTTTATAATATTAGGGCAACAGCATGTACCTATAGTTATTGTAAAATACAAGCATGACATTAATAAAATAAATAAATCAGCCATGTCAAAAGTTCACTAAACTTCAAGGTGGCTCGCTACACCCTAACAATCAACTTCACCTCGAATACAATGCTCATATGTTATATCTAAAAGCACTTTGTAATCAAATGTCACATGGGTTATAAGTCACAGTAATACAATTGCGCCATACATAAGTGGCAGTGCCATTGCTCACTGACATTCATATCTCATGATGAAGACATCTGAATCGCGATTTATCCAAAATGCGTTCACAAGTTGACGTGAACTCGACAAACAGAAAATGTGACAAACTTTCTATACTATTTCACAAATAATATCATTATGTAGGAGACACGTAATTAGTATTACGTCTTTACTGTGAAAATGTTCAAGAAAATCTTTCCGTCATTTCTCATGAACGTGCTAAATGGTACACAATAACGTAATCTTTGAGTAATTGCTACATTTTTTTATCTCCGTAATGTATTTTGCTTTTATTAGTGAAGTAATATAGTTAGCTATTACTCATTTTATGTATTTTAACATTACTACTGTTTCTGAAGCTTGTATACACTTTCTAATCTATCTTCATAATGCCTATTTAACAAGCATTACGGATTAAGTTAATATTTACCGAGATACGCTAAGTTGCACGTGAAGTATTTCCTTATCACAGTGATAACTGGACAGCTTACTGCGGTACTCAGAGATATTTAATGATAACTTAAGCCGTCACTTAGTAAAGATTTGACATACTTTTCTATGACAAAACTGTCAAAACCTTTACTAAGTGTTAGCCTAAGTAATCATAAAAGCTCTCCGAGTGCGGCAGTTAGAGAAGCTACATACCCATATTATCAGGAAGAATGTAAGCAAGAAACTGTTCCCAGCCATGCATAACCGATTATGTCAATATTCCGTAATGTTTAGTTATTCAATCTTGTGATGATAACTATAAATTATAAGTTGCTTGTATGCTATGATTCGTTTAATAAGCGTGGTTGGATGAAACAACAATCGTGCTCGTATCTGATGCGCTACGTACCATGAAAAACTGAGACTCGAGATATTCGGAATCGTCTTTAATCTTCTGGATAAATGTAATTTTATTAATTTTGCTGAATCTAGCATTATCTGATTTGACAATGTGTTTGGTTATGACTAAACACTCCACTAATGCAAACACGGAGAAATCTCTGAATGCAAAACAAAAGACTGTCGAAATCGACATCGACTGTCAAATTTTGAAAGTTGACTCTACGATAATATTAATGTGTTTTTCGGCGCTTAAATAAAAGCTGCATATAATGTCTACATTATAAATCAAATTTGAAAAGACATTCAAAATAAATAAATAAGGCATAAATTACCTTGCAGAAACCGTTCACCATAATCTGTACAATCAAATTCCTCACAAATGTAACCTTGAGATATGATTGAGATAATACCAGGTGTAAACGAAAATACAAGAAATGGACTGCACTCACAATATATTATTACCCAACAAGTCGTGTTGCACAGCCTCAGGACCTCACCTATGAATGCCTATGATCTACATACTGAGTACGCAAAAAGTTAATCGAAGCTTAAACTTAGGTGATGGGTATTTTAGTATAAACAAGAATACCTGCCACTTACAAATACATATACCTGTACCTGTTCATAAACAAAGTGTAAACTGCAAAATGGCAGGACGGTGATGTTGCTGCGGGTTGTCCAAAAGAGATACCACGGCCCCGGACTCAAAGGGCTAAGAGGGAGGGAACATGGGTGGTTTTAGTAAGTAGAAATCTGACATCCCCTTCCGCTCCGCCCAGAGTGGGAGGAATCTTTTGAAGATTTCCCACAAAATCGAAATCCTGAAGGGAAGTGATCTCACAATAATTACGCCATGCGTTGATGTCTTTTGTACTGGAGAGCAGCGAAAATACAAAAAACTGGATTTTTCTTACTTCATCTCTAAATTCGTCTATAATGCTAACGTCGAAAGCCATCGCTACCAGTTAGCAAGCTGTTTACTAATTTATGGTCAAAGAAAATAGATTGGAATATAGTTATTTATTATTATTTATTTATTTACCACTAATTATAGCAACATTACAGATTAGATCCAATGCGATGCTATAAGAAACAAAAAAGGAAAACATAAAAAAAAAAAGTAGAAGAAGAAACTGAAAGACTGAACTGACTGACTGAAGAGACTGTGAAGTTACTTTGGAGTACACTTTGTGATGTGATTATCATAGCAGTAATACCAAAAACAACGTATTTTGACACTTTTTGGTTATAATTGACATCGTATAATATAATATCAGTTGAACTAAATACGTCCAACTCCTTCCTTATTCTGTTCCTACTTCAGTTTTTGTTTGATCGCAATTTCACCATAACAACAGTAATTAATACGTACATTGCGCACTCGACAACATGTCAGGCGACCTGTTTCGAGCCGATAGGTGACATACGAACAACTTTTACTATAGCCACCCAAACTGGGAGGTACTGGTTCATTTGAGCTTGTAAGTTGACTTAGAACTAATAAGTATTCTTATAAACGGCGCTTAGAACATGACATGATGAAACATGGTGACATGTTTGACTTCTTGTTCAGATAACTTTTATTTTCTGATGCTTTGAGACGTTGTGCCGAAGGTTTCTTTAAAGTTTTGGAACGTTACGATAGTTTTATTAACGTTACGTAACGTTGACAAAAAAGAAACGTTCGTGTAACGACATCGCAGTGGCTCTATCAGTCATAGACGATTTTCTCAGAAACGATTTTATTTAATTTGTTAGACATAATTCGATCGACGGAAGCTTTTAATACTAAATAACAGAATTTCTCGAAACATTTGAGAGTATAAAAATAGATAAAATCAATAAAACACGTAATTTATTGTTTTGATAATCTAAAACATGATCATAAAGTGAATGAACCTGATAAATGTAGATTAGCACTTAAGTATTAACACATAAAGTAATCAAGATACCATAAAAGAGGCAAATCGCATTCAAATCACTTTTTGATATTCACAAGGTATTGATTTATCAATAATTTATAATCGTCGTCTTCTGATTAGCGGAACAAGACCGGATCAATGTAGATCAAATAATAATGTACCGTTATCGAATAACTTTATTCATGTTCTGTCGTAAATAACATAATCTCATGAATATTCAACGTTTGCGTACGCGTCGATCGATCTTGTATTGTGTACGAGATTTATTGAACTGTCAATTTAAGAACCAACAGCTGTTTATTGGAGCAAGGATTGAAAACTGTAATATTAAAATGGTGTAATTTAAACGTCAGTATTGAGTCGTGTGATCTTTCGTGTTAGATAGACCGCTATATAGGGCAATACCTTCCTATTAGTGACAAAGGTAAGCAACAATTAGTTTAATAGTCTACGTTAACGTGCGAACCATTCACACAATGATTAAAATGCAGAAAATTAAAAGAAAAACTTTATATTCGATGCAATACCGTTGACTTGTAACCAATTAAACCAATTTTTGTGAAAACACTTAATCAACAGGGAGTTATGTATGGCAGTTAAATTGTAACACAATTGACTACGACAAATTGTGTGAGACATTATAGTTTTTATATAAACGTACCCAAGCGTAAAGCGTATAACATACAGGAATCAATTTTTGTGTCAACTCGTAATATCCAGTAGCTATCAAAGTAAAAGTATATAATATATACCTATATAACATAAAACATAAAGAACGTACTAAACTAAATATAAACTGCGTAACATTATAATAAAGTAACCAGAGATAAATTTTATAGATGTCTGACACAAAATACCGGTAATTATAAGTTATCACTTTATGCTCAAGTTTATTAGAAATTATGGTTATAAAAGAAATGCAAGGCGTGCTTGAAATCTATTTAACTTACCAATATCGTAAACATTCGTACTACGAACGTTTACGTACTGTACGTCTGCGGTGACGAGTGTATTCATAAAGTATGAACAGTAGCGTTCACATCCGTCCCACATCCCTCACGTCGTCATAATTTACGTAATTCTGTTTCCCACAACATTAACTTCACGTTTTCTTTCCTATTTTCTAATATATCAAGCCATGTTCGTTATGAGGAAATTATACAATTATGTGAAGATGCTCAGTTAAAGGAAAATCGTTTTGACCAAGGATGTTTATCAGCAGTTTATATCACAGTTTATAGTGCAAACCAAACCAGGTCGAGTGAAAGTAAAACAAACAATGCGTTTAATAAAATGTGATGTTCGTGGAGTAAGAACAAAATGACCAAAAAGGGCCGCAGAGAGTCACCGCTTGGACCACACCAAATAAAGAAAAATAAACTTTGCACCTCTACAGCGAAAGTTAATACTTGCTCCAGATACAAAATAATGTGTCTATCGAACAGTGAAACCACTTGGCTTAAGAACGCGTTCAGAAAACTAAACTTTACGGTGAACGTGCCAGTCACGTACTGCGGCTGCTCTTGAACATGTGAGCATACGAGTACGTGGCTAATTTACTAAAAGAAACGAACCGTACAAACTAGTCTTTATAACGTTCAGTAAAGTTTACACCACCAATCCATAAATCCATTAACTTCGCGTGTTCATTCCATTTAAGAACCATATTTACATTGCATCTAGTTTAAGTTTTACGTAGGTATTTATTGGACTTGGAATTTATTGAAAGCTGGAATAGTGAATGCGGAATAGGAAATCTATTGTATGCAGCAAGTAACGCCGGTATACCATGAGGTACCAACTGAGTTAGCTTAAATGGTCACTGTAAACATAAACACGAGATATACGGAAACAATAAGGTTTGTGAAAACGATACATATTATCCAAGAGTAACATGATAAGACTCGCTAACTCAACGCCATCATGTGGCAACTAAGGCGTGAAACGTTCATTATTTCGACTTAAGTAATATTAATTGCTATCCGACTTTATAAAGAAAAGATTGTGTTGCCAGTTTGCAACCGATTAGTCTGACGCTCGTTAACCGAACAGTTGATGCAACGCCACAGTTTCGAAATTCTTAATTGGCAATGTTAGAAAAATAGCACAGTTTAACAATACGGATTTGAGGACTCCTGATCAAAAGTATGATCTTGTTAAAGATATCCCTCGAAATTCAACATCCTACAGATCTAATTACAGTGATCAGAATGCAGTTCTTTACGATCTCCGTCACGCTGGTTATTTCAATTCAACAGTACTAGTACTTGACTCCTCGACACCGGAATGACATTGCATTGTATTTGTGTTTAATTATTTCATTGGATTGTTCCTCTTCACGACCCGCTTCTCTAACTAATACCTACATAGTCAACCAATTTTGTTATCAAATAGATCCTGCATCCTCAATAATGAAATTGACTCATGTCATATCCACATTTCAAAAATCGATTAAAGCCAATTTTGGCGCATTTAGCAAACTAATTGTACGTAACGTTTATGTATTTACGTGTTTATTGAACCGTTGATAAGTATTACGATTGATTCAAGTACATGCTTCATTAGTTGATTTCTAGCTACACTTATTATTTGTTGCCTTTTTATACAAAAGCGGCGCTTATTTCGTAATTCTTTACGTAATATTTCGTTTTTTACCTACATATCAAATAACTGGTTTTATGTTACTATTTTAACCGCAATTTTGATCAGTTGATTATGTTTGTTCCGTTTTCAAAATAGCACATTAACGTTTTTTAACCATTAATGTTAAAAATGCAATCGTTTTTTCATACATCAAATTTGAGTCGTAAGTCCTGAATGAGTCGTGGCGTGGTTTGGAATTGATGTCAATGCAAGTGTCACGTCTTTAAAAGGTGAGACGAGTTCATTTAGTTGAATATCTTGAGGAAATAGTGAATTAAATACATGTATTGCAAAACTAGTTTCCGTTAGTAGTATCCGTGGTTACACGCACCGCCGTAACATATACGCGGTGGTATATATCGGCCGAATGTCGGCGACATCTCACGTGACTTAGTAGACGAATTCACGACATGGTTTTCAATGAGATTTGCTTTGAATATGTAAGTAAGCTTTCGATTTCCACGCGACGAATGAATGGATGTAGATTAAGTTTGCAAGTGATTCTTAACACCACTAAGTAGAATACTTATAATGTCCATTAGCATAAATGCCTCATTGTTTATCAATGAAACTGATACCAAATATCACAATCATTAATTACTTAATAAAGCCACAATAATTAAAGCTAAGCCAACTATGTCAATAGTACAAGACATTATCTCATTCGAATCAAACGGCAGCCCGTCAGACGACTTTGGAACTAATAAAGTTATCAGTCTTAATAGCAACGTTGCAACACTTTCCCACGCTCCAAAGGAAAAGGAAACAACAAAAACCACGTGAATTACAAATATTACAATACAGAAAATGGCCAATTACCATGTGTAGGTAATCATTTCATCACCTTTAATAAAATTGGTCGGCTAAGTCCGGCCTCAGTCCGTGGCCTTCGTAGCCGACTTATGGTCGCTTTGTTTTCATATATAATACATAACGTGTGAATGGTTTGGCAACTTTGTTATTGTGTGTTCTTCAAGGTGGTAGCACGTCTACTACAAATTAAGGGCTAGAAAACTTTCTTGAGTTTAATTTGTAGTCATCTTCTGTTTTGCTCGCCAAAAGAGCGCTAATTGATACGCTTCGGCAACTTCGAAAAATATAGGTTAAAAATTAGCAGTTGCAAACATAGATACACGTAATAGAAGAAGTTGAAAACATTTTAAGATAGTGTCAATCAGACTGTCATTTCCACTTCCGTCTATATAGAAAACTTAATTTCCTGCGCTTCCATCTAACATTCACATCTCTTATAAACAAGCTTTTTATCGCGATCTGAATCAGCGAGCACACTTCATAATAATTCGTACTCGTACGAGTATGATATGCCTTCGCCAACCAGCTTCACGCGTAGTTAACACCCATTACTTGGATGGCCGTATCGAGTAGATTAACTAATGTCTTCACAGTGTTTCGCTGGGGAGCAAGGAGCCCACGGCCGGTCGGCAGCGCAAGCGTTTGACAACATTATGACATCTTCCGCTGTTGCTATATCGTCCAGCGATGCGTGCGCTGTACGCAACGCACACCGCCTCTTAATTCATATTTGATCTGTAAGTTCGTCATTATCATTATGTGTTTCTTCATGTTTGTGTCCTTTGGATGCCGCATTGTCTTGGTCTATAAATGCGACGTCATTTATTTTAACACACACCTAGATCCTTAACTTCGCTGGTATCTACGTATTTTTTGCGCGATTCATGACAAATTGTTTTGGAATTATTGTCACATTATATTTTTATTAATATCCGGTCAGTGAGTCAGCGGGTTGAAAAAAGAGTAATCTGATATGCCGGAAAAATATATATAAAATATATACGTCATGATAGATATTAATATTGCGTAGGTATGGCTATATCCTGTCCGTTGTCTCTCTTAGTGACATATAGGTATTGTTGTTACTTAATAATTATGTCACTGGCGTTCTAGATACTCAAATATGAGCAGGATTGTGGCAATAAAGTCGATACAATCAATGCATTTCGCAAAACACCCACATTGTCTACAATGTATGTCATGTCATAATGACCAGTGATATGAATTTTGGTCTTAGACCATTTGGAATAACCTGCGGTTATATTTATTCGTACTAACATTTCGTTTTGGTTGAACCATGAGTAAGTTTATTTTATTACCAGTCATTTCACTAAGTATATCAAAACCAATTAATCCTTTTTTCATGACAAATGAACTTGGCACATTTCTGTAAACCCATTGTTTACGAGGAAAACTCGTTACTTACTCATTATGGCAAGTTCAAGATTTTTCCGCCATACCATGACCACTATTGTTTTGCTCGTTTCGTCACAGTTAAAGTGTTATCTTTACACTTTTTGACCCTCTTTCATAAAACACATTTTACATTTCATTGTTCTACAATGTAACGAAACCAAACATAAAATTACATCATGCTATCTTGTAAGGAAATAATTCTGTAGTTCATCAGTTGAAACTTTTGTTGCAATTTGCAGACAATAATTGAATTTCACACCTGACACACTGTTGCAGTGATTGTGTTTACATCAACGATGACATTTACTTTATGCGTTATAAATTAGAACTTCTGACCCAACTGTGTGCAAAAAAGGCAAGTTTGCCAAGATAATGGAATGTTGTGGTTATTCTTACACAAATAAATAGTAAATAATGATTCGTTCTGATGATGTAGATATAATGTTCATACTCGTATACTAATTTCACAAAGAGTGCGCACAACTGAATGTAATAGCAGTTACAATGGGTAGAATATTTACCTTGTTGCGTCAATTTACAACATTAGGTCGACATTTCAATTTTAGCATCTTACTTAAATATATTTGTAATGTGCGCAACACACTAATGAAGTAATGACTATATTACTGAAAAGGTATTAGGGACAGAGAAGATTCGGAAAGAGAAGAATTTCGTGGTTTGGCATCACTCGAGACATAACTCAAAATAATGGAGTCGGGTAGGACACCTATCAAGGCTCAGTGATGACAGGTGGACCAAGGCTGTCACAGGAAAGCGTCCAAGAATGGGAAAAGAAAATAATGTGTGTTGTCAGATACACATACAAGGTGGGCAGACAACATAGTTGCCATCAAGGGGAAAACCTGGATGACGCTGGCACAGGAACGTGGAGATTGATCCAAAAAAAAGAATATATACCCAGCAGTGGGTGAATTCGGGCTGCGGATGATGATGAGACATACCAACAATGGACTGCGAGTCTACAGATTGAGTTAGTTAAGGATAATTCCTCTTTCAACATTCCTTATCTAAATTCTATCGCGGCGATTAATGACTTCAATATACAACGAGACACATAATACTGCATAACTCGTGCTCTCCCATACAACGAGCAACTAATCGTACAACCGATAGTAATCTAGACCCTTGATCACCGTTTTCTATGTCTGAGATGTCATATAAATTCCCATTAGTATTGAAGTATACGTGCTCAGGCGCAGTTCCTATAAGGGCCAGCTAAAATAACAGTCGATAACTGTAGCAATCGAATAATTTCCCAAGTAGATATCAATTTTATTTCGCATGGCCATTTTCCAGTTCAAGCAAACTGCGTCTGTGATTATTTTACGAATTTTAACGCTATTCATATTACCACTACGTGTGTACCACTACCAGTGTACCATTTTAGACCCCTGTATATTGATTCTTTGAAAACTATATTTCTTGACACTTGTTGGTGTATTTCTATTCAATGTTATCTATTATATCCATTACTATTTCTTCAGCTGTTCTAATCTTTCTTTACATCACAGTGTTTTTTCTATATTAACGTAAATAAATAGTTATTAGAAAAAGTCTGAAACCTTGTAAATAAAAAGGCAGAATATTTGGTAAAGCATATAGTAACGACTTGCAAAACGTAAAAATAACTGACCACCGCAATTATAACACACTTTTATATTTCAACAATGCCAAAATTGTTACTCTACTTTTTGCCTGAACTTGTATTATTTCCTAGTCATATAATTTAACCTAGTAACTTTGAAAATATACTAACAAGGTTATAATGAATATCAGTGTTAGTTCATCTATGCTTCACCGCCGCTAATTATTTTAGTATAAAATAATGTTAGCTGCTTAAAATGTTATATAATTGCTATTTTTTGCTACATTATTTACAAGTTATGAAAATTATGTATTTCCGTATATTCAAGGACCTATCCGACTCTTAAACGAAAATGATAACGTAAGTATTTTGTTTAACGTTTTCATTTAGAGGACAGCCGCTAATGCAAGGTTTGAACGAAAATAAGTTCTTTGAAATGTATTATTTGTTTTAAAATAATAACCAATTCAACTGCTGGATAGAGCATCGTCCTATTCTTCTATAAGAACAACAAGGCTTTGATATAATAGTCATTATAGAACTTGAACAATGGCATGAAATAATAGTCATCTCATTTATTTTCAATAATTTCAAAGCCGACTTTGTCATAAATCTAAATTACAACGCGTACACACTCATTACATCAAAGTAGCGGAAGCGAAAACAAAATTGTTTATTTGTTCTTAGTTTGCCGAAGGCAACAGCCGATACCATGGGGTGCTTGGCTATGAATCACTGCAAAGGCTTTCATATTGGTCACCAGTCCCCACGGGTAATTGTTAGACGCCTGCTAGGCGTAATTGTGTGAACACAGGCCTGCATTGCTAAGGTTACCACCCACTGAAACACAACCAAGGAGATATTTACATTTGAATATTTTCAAATATCTCACAAAGACAAAGGAGAATTATCAACTATTATTTTATAAGATAATGCTACACAAAATCGTAAATCTACAATTTTAATATTTACGAGCTCAAAACTGGATCTGACCCTACAGAACAGTGTAGGCAGGCAGCCCTGTACAAAGGACGTCTAATATTATTATGTCGTTACACGAACACTAAGGCGCTCATTATTTTATTATCGTGCTAGGGCCGTAATTTATATCGATAGGCGAATGGACTAAAGCTGTGACGTTAATTTGATATCGACTTATCACGACTGAATTAAATATTTCGCTTGGGGCGTGTCGCTACTTACAGAATTGTGCTTTAAATTAAAATGGCCCGAACACTGTCCGATACAGATTCCCGATACCGATAACACGTGAACTTTATATCAAAATGCTATTAAGTTTAAACCGTTTCCTAACACCACTGTCTTATTATGTATTCACCCTAGTTTTGTAGGCGTATTCAATTAATATCGAACACGGCTCAACATTTCACTCGATTATAAATGGATGACGGATAAAACGCAAGCTATCAGAGAAATCGATACATCACATAAGAATCTTATTTACATTACGTCAATGAAATATGTATTTTTAACTATTATGACAAGTCAATTTAAACCGAAGGCGAATAGAGATAGGTACATGATATGCATATAACTTTGCGAATAATATTCTCAATGACTCGTAAGTTTATATTATGACACGCCTAGTTAGTTTTATGCAGACAGTCAGCTTCGATAAATATATGTGGTTTACACATCGATATTTTTTTCAATTTCTCTTTTCACTCTCTCAAGTGTAATATTGGGAATACCGTACTTTTTCTCTTTATTAAACAAGAAACATTTTCTCTTTTCCCAAAAGGAATATCCTCTAACTTACAATAATAATATTCTAGACCGCGCGTAGACTAATCTTTACTCAAGATCACAACGTAAACGCAAAAATTTTAGACAAATTATTCACTACCGTCATTCATCTGCCTAGCCTTTTCCCAACTATGTTGGGGTCGGCTTCCAGTCTAACCGGATGCAGCGTGATACCAGTATTTTACATGGAGCGACTGCCTATCTGACCTCCACAACAGAGTTAATACTAGGTAATACGATACTCTTTGGTAATACTGAATGTCAGAATTTCAGGTCACTGACTACCTGTAACGACTGCCAAAGATCTATATAAATGGCAGCCGGGACCAACAGCTTAACGTGCTTTCCGAGGCACGGAGGAAACTCGGTATGTCGGGTGGTCACCCATCCACAGACCGACCTAGGCAAGCACAGCTTTACCTAAAGATCGTCCCGAGTGGCAGTTCTTATTAAGGCACGAGCTCCTCCGTATTTACTACCGTCATTCCTGAGACGATAAGATAAAGGCGCTGTCGCATGCCACTCACATTCCTCCACATTTCCCATGCAAGCGTCGAGGCCGCGACGAATCGATGGTGACCATAAAACAATGCCCATGAACCACCGAACCGTGTAATTATTAATAAGCGACGTCATTTATTGTATGTACTGTATAAAACTGGCGCAAATATAGGGTGACCGTGAGTTGCGAAAGCAATGGTCGCCGTGTCATGGCCGCGATACAATCAATATGACAAACGATTGATATTGAACGATATCTTGATTCGATAGCTTAGCGCTTAAACGTTTGTATTGTAAATTAATTTATCCGACACAATATCATAGTCATCTAAAACCAGAAATTGGACGAATAGATCCGGTTTGTATTAAACAATACAAAAAACAAACAATTTGCTCACTATACGTTTTTTTTACATTAAGGCACCTTCCTGACGTTGTCTCTTAAACGCTATACCTTTCAAAACTCTAACATTTTATCACAATGTGCCTCTAATAGCACGCATTGTTTCCTTTAACATATCATTGTTTCCCTGCGAAATCGTGCAGAGGTGAGCAAACACCATACAAAATCCTAATCTCATTTAATCAGAGCTTTATGGCGTCCTAAAAATACTACAATGAACACGGCGACCGCGCAATTCGCGATATTTGCATAACGCAGTCATTTACTCAGTCGACCACCGCAGCACCGCTTCACGATTGTGGGGAACTATAGAACATATCCTACATATTATACGAAAACCAAATTAAGGTTGAGGACGGTGGTCACTTACGAAACGCGAACTAGTTATTTTTTGTTAGTTAAAAAGTAGTCGACCTCAACTCACGAGCTATTTTTAACAATATAATTATTGTAATTTTAACGTGATTTTTGTGCACCTTGGGACATTTGGATGAAACAAAACGTGTATGCATAATACCTTTGCTGTGCCGTGTTACAATCACTGGCAATTTTCACACACGTTTTTATCTTGACATGCAAATGAATTTATTTCTTTGTAATGAACTTGTTAAACTAAACACCTTTTGTTCTATGAAAAACAATTACCGAGAGCAGAATAATCGCGTTTCTTTAAAGAAAATGACAGCCGCCTTCACAAGATTAGTAGATTAATCCTCATAGGTTTACCATGTGGGTACAACACACTGTCGAAATCAGTTAAAAAGTTTGCAATTATTAAGTGTTCTAACTACAAAGTAGAGCAATAAAATTGCTAAGCGCCATAATGGGTTTAAAGCTCATTACTTGATGCAAGCGCTTCCCTTTATACCTATGTTTCCAAACAGTTTAACTCCTTTGTTTCTGTACAATGGGGGACAAGATAAAGGTGGCAAGCGATAATGTGTCAATTAATCATCTTTAAAGAGCTTACAGTCATCTCATCCTTGATACTTTTGTAATGTTAAAGATTTGGTAATATATTTATGTTGTAGTAACAATGATAGAATCAAACTTTAGCTTAATTTTGGGTCTTATCTCAACACAAATCCTTGTCTATTTTAGAAAATAGAGAAAAATATAGAGTACCTAGAAATTATAGTATTTTTGATGTCATGTGCACCCGTGACATTTGACACACTTTTGAAGTAGTGTGACTTAACTCAAATACACCAAATATGTATGTATTCAAAACTCTAATTCCTACCATCCCGCTTCCGCTGTCTCCTATGCCTCGCGCCGCTCGCTCGGCCACAGTACGCGACTACAATTTCACGCATGTTACGCATACGCATCTACCGCCGCTTGTTACAAAATATCATAATACCCTTCTTTAACACCTTAAACAAACATTATCACGAAAATTAATACCTAAAGTTAATTTATGATTTTTGATACAATTTTAATAGGCCTATTTCATAAACACACAAAACCTTTCACTGTTTATTACAATAAAATGTGAACTTGAAGTAATTAACGTAAAATTAGGAATACTTTAATTTATTTAAGTAGTGATCTGACCTTTGCTGGTCTACTTCAAGTGTGTGCATAATTATGGTCGGAACGGGCTGCGAATTCATATTGTGTTAAAAAAAACAAAGTCTACCTATTGAGAAGTTAAATATAAAAGTTAGTTCACATTATACTAATGAGTTTAGTTTATCCGCGCGATAGCAATCTTAACGATTAATTGTAACGATTTTATGAACTATTCAGCCATGAAAATAATTTTATGACTTGTTTACATTTTTCTATTCAGTTTGCTAGAGAACAAAGTGGATCTCATATTTTTAATTTACCTTTGTTCATTCTAAACATTTATGATGTGCTAAATATGTATGGTAAATTGCATATTTATCTAATGAATTTTATCTAATGATGTTTTATTATTTTTCAGGTACGTTGATGGTCAACATTCCGACTCTATCCAACTTTTGGTGAGGTTCCACTAACACATCAAATTACATTTGGTAAAAGGTTTACCTACTACCCGTTAAATCCAAAGAAAACTTATCAAGTAGCCGGTATTGTGGCTAGGAAAGTATAAACACTAACTTCACAAATACCGACTAATCATCATTCACAACATAACTTCATTCACAAACTCACAGTCATGTATCACTTTATTCTAATCGCTCCACAGCGCATAAAATTGACATTAGCCGCAATAGAGCGCCTTCCGAGAAACCACTAAACTACCAGGTTCTCATAGGTAGATAGGTACCGACATTTTCATTAACTTGAACAGTAGCAAGTCAGACCAAATAGGCGAGCATTAATTCGACGTATCCCTGCTAATTGTCGGGCCCGTGAGAACGCAGCACTGTGGCACTGGCCAAATACAGAACAAATTGTACATGTTCCAAGTTTGAATTTATTAAGAGCAAACTTTTTAAACATGGCTGACCTAAGTTATGATACAGTAATGTAATTAAGCATGTCCTTAAATTAATCATAAAGATTTCAAGGTGTCCCTGTTTTCTGGCACCGTTTTTCTTCCTAAGGATATTAATGCCCTGTGGTCTAATTTAATAATTATTAAAAAAATGTAGGTGGTCCTTTTTTGTCGCTAATAGTCGAGGGACATTTGGTCCGTGACTATAAATAACTTTGTAATGACTTGCCTATGAAACAGCATTCTGGTAAATTAATCTTACAAATCTGTGGTCAAGAAAAAAATGTGAGTCAACGTATCCTGTAACAAGTAGGTTTATTAACTATGCGGCTTTGTAGGCGGAAGTATTAGCTTAAACTCAATAACCAAAATTGCATTCAATACTAAACTTGTTCAAATTGACACACCCAAGTTTCCGGATTTATTTTATCAGTAAAGTGGACTGTTAGCTAATGGAAAGCAAGGTTTTGCAAGCTTTGGAATTTACATAAAAATATTTAATTGCACTTGAGTTTGAAAACCTTAGGTTTAAGAGAGCAGAATATTGTAAGTAGGCCATTTTATGTTACAATATTTTATTATGCAATTTACGTAATTAAATAGAATATGTTAATTTCACTTAAACAAATAAGAAGTAGACCATGAACCACTCTTAAACAACACAAATACTTTAGTTTACATATTAATTAATTAGGTGCACGGACGTACAAACTGACCCGATTATATTTATCAAGTAACCCAGTTACCAACTTAAATAAATCTTACATCTATAAACCTGTTCTATAAATAAACTAAAAAATACACGAATTAAAGCAAATTCTTCAGCAATTTTCTACCCGGAAACGAAGTAAACAAGTTTGCACATAATTTAAAGCTCCAAGCTATGTCGAGGCGTGAAATTGCCCGTCAGGCGTCCGGACCTGCCTATTATTGAGAATAAACGTTTTCACGACCTTATAATTGGTAATAATAGCAATTACTGAAACGGAATTAGGTACATAGCAACAGTGATCATAGCAACAGTGTTCGACGTGGCTAAGTCTGTCTTAGGAAAGCCTGTTAATATTGCCTCACTTATATCTACATGTAGTTCAGCTTTCATTAAAGAGATTAAGACATACCCTTGTAATAAGTCTCGTAGTTATATTATAATTTAATAACTACGAGAATAAAGAGCAGTGATGACGTACCAATTCAGTAACAAGCAGTACTCATTCGCAAATGAACTTGAGCTTTTCATCGACCTCTACTATTTACAAGACTAAGACCATCATACTAAGCTACCTGACGAAATTCAATTCATTGGTCGCTGTGATGCATGCAGATGAGCCAGAACATGTGAGTAAGGACGTTGTTTAAGTTAGATAATGAAGATGCTGCTTGCAGGCTTTGCTTCTAAGAGATGATGGTTGTCAATCCCTTCGTCAGTGATTCACTTAATAGAAATGCACCGACTCAAAGAAAAGAAGCTAGTTCATTAATTTAGTCTTCAAAATTCTAGATTTCATTGAGTTCACCGCGTGTTTACAAGTATTTAAAACATTTATATACGCTTATATTCTCAGGAACCTTGCTCAAAGGTTATTTGTACACGATTAATGTGGTACTGAATTCCTTCGATCTAAAGATTAGATCTTGTGAACGTCTAAATCTAAATCTAATCGTGAATCTAGCATCAAATATCAGTAGGTATATTAAGATGGCATAAAACAAATTTCTTATTAAATCAATTACATGAACACAATATAGTGTTCATATAGTGTGTCCGAGAGAAATATAAATAAATGGTAAATGAGAAAATAACTCGATCTGTCTGTTATAGTAATGTATTGCTAGGTTTCCAGTATTCCCATACAGCACCTTAAAGTTCTATTAAATACACTTCCGTTAACCAAAAAAATCGGACGATCAAAATGAATTTTCCAACGCTACGCTTATTACCTTTTCAACACAAAACACTCACGCGCATAATCCATGCTTATTACAGATTTGTTATGTATAATTTGGTTCCTTGAGTAGTGTTTATGCATGTACTATAGCTGTCATCACTCGCTCTAGTGACTACAAACGTAAATAGTGCATAAAATATAAATGAATTGACTTTAGACAAGTCAGTTCATTTATATTATGTGAGACTTACTCACAGCTGAATCAAAGTATCGCGTACTACGTGATAAAAGGGATTAAATAAATTATAATGTACATGAATTTATAACAAGTTTAAATCTATACTAATATTATAAAACTGAAGAGTTTGTTTTTTGTTTGTTTGAACGCAATAAACTCAGGACCTACTGGTATCGATAAAGGTTATAGGCTATATAACATTACGCTACAACCAATAGGAGCGGAGCATAAATGAAAAATGTTGCAAAAACGGGAAAAGGTATTTCTTTATTGGGAGCTTCCATTGCGTGCGCTGCGAAAACGGTTTAAGTAACGCAACTATCATGTATGAAGGAATTGTTCCTCTTTAAAAGTTCTAAAAAAAAGTCCGCGACAGCATAATTGTCTATCTTTTGAGATTGACTCACTGTAACCATTTTTTACTATTAAAATGTTAGGTTAAAATATTTTTTTTTGCGAAGCTTATTTAACCCATATGGTATTAATCTATATCCAAATAAATATGTTTGTTAGAACGGAAATTTAATATAAAATATTTTTGCCCTTTGCTCTATATAGTTTAAACAAATAGCTTAGAGGATATCACAATATAAAAATATCCGCGCGACAAAATAATTACGCGGTCCGCCCCGGCTCTCGCGTCCCAACGTAGATTACGTGGACATTCTGGGATCCGGGAAATTCAAATTCAAAATATTTATTGCACCATAATGTTACAATTTAACTCAAAAATGACCCTGCCGACTTTGAAAATTCTTTCAACATTAGAAAGCTACGAATTGAATAAATATTTATATGTTGGATAGTCGATTTATCGAGGAAGGTTACGAGTATATGCTATATGTATATTGTGACGCAGAAAATGTTTGATATCATATCATACATCCATTTATTACATAAACTCACATAACGATCACATAATTCCACACTTTATTTCGCGAATGAAAACCGTTTATGAAATATAAAACCATAGTGAAATTTCGTCAAGAAATCTAATTTAAATATGGTTCAAATATTAATCGAATATTTCCAAAACAGAACGTAATTCTGTCCTAGCTAACCACAACACTATTGCGTGGTAAAATTAATAATACTTATGCTTACAAAACAAAATGCCTAACAATTCGTGCGTACGCAGTTCAGATTATCTTAAGAAACTATTTAGCAACATTCAGTTAAGATCAGATTACACTTAAGACTAACTTCGGCATAACTTACTTTGGGTAGACAAGTGCTACTGCCAAACGTCGTCTTGAGTTCAATTCCCAGGTCGAGCAAAGGTTGAGTTCTCCATCAATAACTTTCTCAGTTAGTATCGGCCTAGTATTTGGCTTTATGCCTGGGATGGTAATGACAATTTAGGCTACGGATATACAATTGGGTACATCGCTGCCTAACCCTTCATAAATAACACGCACGCACGTGCACCCCTGTAATTTCCACATGTACCGTTACGATCTCTTTGAAAATTTCTAGACTGACATGTGTTAGGACCTCTGCTATTCAAGAGCAGGTTTCGATCCGTCGTTGCGGGCAAATTCCGAATAAAAGACAAACTTCGTCAGATAAGTGACAACAAAGACCACGTGCAACCAAATTAGTAACGTTTTCCTATCGATTTATTTCATTTTGAAAGTCACTTTCATTGGCTTTCTTTCAACAGTTTGACGTCTGCACTAAAGTACACTAACTTTCTATCAAAAATGTTACATTTATTTCGTTGCAATGTATTAGTGGCGTGCTTTTAGTTTATATGCACTAGACACGGTAGAGACACATAAATTTGATGAAAGTGAAACCAGTTGTATAAAAAACTGCAGTTGATACTCGTACATGTCATACTAGATTTGAAGAAGCTGTCTGTCAACTACGTTTGAGAAATTTAATGGATGAGTGAACCGTTAATACTTGCTGACAAGTACAACCAGAATTTAAAAAACTGTCTAGACTACATTTTGTTAAATACTATAATTTATTGAACATATTTTTCAACGTTGGGGTGTACTTTTATTTAAAAAAAATATTAATTGCATGTGTGTTTTTAAACTTAGTGGCTCATCAAATTCATTAATTTGATGAGCCACTCACTCACAACATTACAAACACAACACAACATTTTTTTTTTTGTATACAACATTTAAAAAATCTCGTAAGTTAAAAACTTGCTACACCGCTACGCCGCGCGCCGCGCCGTTGCAAGTACCACTCGTCATTGTCAATAACAGTCAGAGTTACGTTCAGTCTTACCGAGACTACCTCCACTTAGCTCAAAGAAAAAAGTAACTAAACTAATTACTAAATTAAGTGATTCGCTTATAAACACGTTCAAGCCACCTTACGCAATTTGAAGGAACAATGCGCTAACAAGAAACGTTACTCTAGTGAAAGTACGGTGATGATAGCAAACAGCCACCGGGTGCGTGCGCGCAACAAACAGATCGCACTCGTAATTATGCGCCATGCTGTTCGCGTTGAATATTAATGGCGACATTAAGCGTAAAGCTCTTAAACACATGATATATTCGCCGACGATTAATTTGGAGTTAATAAGTGGAAGACAGCGGATCTGTCAGTTAATTTTTTACTTTTTATTATCTGGAAGTTTTCTATTCTCTTAATCTTCGTGCGAATTTCTCAAGATTTAGAAGTTAAATCTTTGTGAATACAGATTAATACTAACCACCTCTGTGAGTGAGAAACGACTTTGCCTAGCTACATTAAACGTATCCAATTATATACAATACCAAATAAGTAGGTCGTATTACTCGAAAAAAATTAAGTTTAACTAAAACGTATTGTTAGTTTAAATATGTTCTATTTCTTTTATAAATTTGAAATAAGAAAATAAACAACGAGTATTCCAGATGAGTTATCTTACTATGAGAGCAAAATTACCAGTTATTACTCCTAACTTGAACATTTAACACCATCGTACACATACAATCTAAAAACATCTCACTCTTGGCCATGTCGGAAAAAAAATCTAGCTTCCGTTACAACATCCGCTCGACATTGTGCACTTTCCTCTTTATGGTGTATCTGCCAACTGATTGTACTCTGTAGAAGCACTATCACAATACGTTACCCATCATTCTATACTGTATTATTGTTATATCTATGTATGCGACACCTATATAGACGTAGAGATAATATATGCATAATAGTTTAACATCAAGCATGTATGAAATAGGCAATTACTGACTCTTATTAACTACCTATACCACATTACATGGACCACAATGTAATGAAAAAAAAGAAAAACTAATAAAAAAGGAAAGTGGCCATTTAAACTTTCTCTCGATTGTGATCGGAATCAATTTAATTGTTAACTTGCATGAAATAAGTTTTAATGTGATCAAAGTGTGTCAGCCCTGTTTGATTTCACCTTTCGTTAGCGAAGTGATAATTACATATTTGCTGAGTAAACTGACGATTATTTTGTTTATTTAACTCTCTGTTAAGTAATACTAATGATTTTGCTGAATCATTGATGTGTATCTGTTTAAATATTGTTATTTTAACAAGACAACCCACAGTAAATGCTAAGCGAATGTTTCTTAACTTTGGTTAAAATAAGTAGTTATTCTATCTCAGCTAAATTAAAAGTTTTAGGCAACATTTAATTGTGAAATTTCACGTCACGTATTACATACGAAATAATTATAGTGCGTATTAGTTAAGCTCTAAATATTTTGGAAACGCAAGTGGTAAAAAAACTATTTCGATCTGTTTTTGTACCACGGCCAGTATAAAAAAATTTGACTACATAATTTATTGAAAGCACACAAAAACAGAGAACTACGAGTTTTATTTTTCATTTGGCGGAAAACGGGGTTCGTGCATTCCACATGAAAAAAAAACTCTCTTTGAAGTTTATTGACAGGACTGACTGTCAAAGATGCTATAATTATTATACATCGAGGAAACTCTGTACATATTCCCAATTACTAAGAATATGAGCTTTAGGTATATTAGGCAACATACGAGACCCACAACAGCATGTTTTTGAACCTAAACTTATCAGTTAGGCCTTGTGGCACACGATCTGACGTGTGAACTTGCCCAACGTTGCTCGTGCGCAGATCATGAACTTACTCGGCTAAGGTCGACTCGTATCAGATTACAGAATTCCACGCTCAGATGAGAGATAAAGTTAGTTGAAAGAATATTGTGTTACTGCACAAAGTATTACTTAAGAACTGTCAATCATGATTGGTCCGATATTATTTGTAGATAAATAAAATTAGAAAATGTTTTTAAATATCAGCTTCTGAATTAAATTATGGCCTCACATTATGTAGAGTACTACTTTGGATTCTGGAGTGTTTAATTAAACCCTAAAATCTCGACAATCGCTATCGAAGAATTCAACAAAAAATTAATTAAATCCTACACTTTTACGCAACATATAATAGTGAAAATAACATACAATTAGTATCGTTAGTTTATAAATACTAACACACAATTATATTAGGATATACCAAATTATTTTTTCCTTCAACGTATGCAATTAAAGAAAAATATCGACTTCCGTAATTGTTGCTTATATACATAAACGTAGGCATACTAAATATTAGCACTAAGAAACTGATTACCTACTCATAATTGGAGCATTCCTTCATGCTACGTATCATACAGAAACTAGAATATTATGCCTCTTCTAGCACTATGCAAGCGGTTAAGTCGTATCCACACATACATAATTGATTAGCTACACCTCGTAGGCCCACTAATAAGGGTCTGAAGGCTGTCTATCAGATTATAATGCTGATTTTGACAGCGGCATTCACTAATAAATTGGCTTCTGGTTTATTTAATATGTAATTTTATTTCGACAGAAGCAATCAAGCAGGTTATAGATAAGTGAAGGAACTTAGTCTTTCTAATACAGTCTCAATTGCCTTCATGGATTTTTGTAATGAGTGTGGTGCCTACAGCATAACTTTAGAATTGTGAAACCAAGCAATAACTATTTACCAATATCTGTAAATAATTTCCTAAATAAGGAAGTACGAGTATAACAGTCTAGAATGCGCATTCAATTATTCCGAAACGAAAACAAGAACTTGAATAAACGGACAAAACAAACACTAAAGTCCCCGAGACGTGATCTGTTCTCTGTTACATAAACCGATCTAAATACACCTCTCGCTAGTGAGGCTGTGATTTAAATCGTTTATTTGTAATCGATACAGTACTTGTGGCCAATCGGCGTGACAGTCGCTTGACATGGGACAGCGAACAAATATATCACGTTACGGACATGTCATTAAGCTGAGAGTTACTCCGTTTGCGTCTCAAGCGACTGTTAAAGTTAACTTTCACTGTTTCCGCACCAGCGAGCTCGATTGTTAGGCTTCAGTCGGGGAACTACTACTCCTTACTTACTTAGTAATAACATTTAATCCTAACTCAACGTTTATCAGCACAACGAGACGTTTGCAGTGCATAAACATTGACTTTCTATAATAAAAGTTGGATTTTCCAAGATGACTGGCGTTTAAAGAACTATATCGATGTTGAACTGTTGAAGAAACCTACTCATTGCTATCATCATTGGCTAGTTTCATCTCCGCACAAATTGTAAATCTATTTGTGATGATCTTTCCCAAAAGAATCAATCAAATGCAATGTACTTTGAATTGCTACTATCTAATTTCCAACACATTATCGCCTCATAAGAAACTAACGAGAAAAATATATGAACTCAATGCGCGTATCATATCTTACTTACCTTTTCATAACATCAAGCAGGGCATAATTAACAATCTGTTCAAATCAGACACAAGTAGTGCAGCACTACCGCCATGTTGTAATAAATACCTTATAAATATACAAAGTTTCAATATGTTATACAACATTAAAGCAACCCTTTAATTACCGTTTCACGTTATCTCGATACTCTCGTTTTAATTTCTGGTTTGGAGGATAATCATCGAACTCAACGCGAGCGAAGCCGTGGGCTGAAAGATAGCAAGTAATATGAAATGACGGAACACTACGGTTTCCAAGCTTTATCGTTAACGCAATAAACATTGAAAATAAGGAACTTATTGCACCAACATAATTTTCTATTTTACTTGCTATAAAGCAAAATACAGGAAATCATAAACCTGAAATTACTTTGGTTAATTACAATTATTATTATAACAAAATATTAAATAGTAAAGTGTCGTTTGAAACTAATCAACAACTGTATCAATATGTTCATTTTAGCTCAGATTACAAAATCGGTGCTAAAAGGCGTGTAATAAAATGTCCAGCGGTACAATTAAACAGCTAAGTAATTGCCAAAATAAAGCTAAAGTATAAATTAATGTAACGTTGCAAATAATCAGCAGTCCGTTGACAGACTAGATAATTAACATAATCTTGTTACTTTAGGTGATGATAATGTAATATGTACCCATGTTTTCACCGAGACACTCGTTAGGCTCTGCACCTTAGGCAAATAAAGACATCAATTTTATAGACAGAACCACTCAGTAAATTGGTTTCATACGTGACGTGAAACCCAACTGTCTACCATTATCTCTTAGGAACTATTAAACCAGCTAGCCATTCGTACCCGGTTGATGGCAATAGGCTTGCCCCCTATTACATGGGACTTAAACATAACTGGCGTAATGTGGGTGTACTAATGGTTACACCTCTGCTAACCCTTCGGGGATTACAGGGGTGATGTTATGTTATGATATGTGTATTCGTCTGCTTAGATATGATTCTATCAATATTAGTAAATTTTAATACCTAATATCTGTGTGGCCGTTGGACTGCCTAGTAGCCTGTACATTTATGTGAGTATTGTATATAATATTTTCTTTCACTTGCTGCGGTGATGGAAAACACCGTGAGGAAACTAGCATGATTAAGGCCCGTTTTCACCGACATCCCCTAAAGTACCACCTATGTATGGGACTCTTAGCTTAAAAGCTCCCCTAAACTAGCCCCTAAATAAAATTTTGTTTCACCATCATTTCTGTCACTTAGCTAGGGGACACATAGCTATGTGACGTTTTGTTTTCGATAGTAGTGACTGATTCGTTTTTGAACTTATCGATACTTTGAAACATGTCAGTTTTCTAGCATTTCACTTAATTATATACATAAATGAATACATTTATTAATACATCATGTTTTAATAGCAATATCAAATAAGATTTCATTAAAATTTTTAATTAATTTTAGATTTTCTTGCAAATTTACTGTGTGCATCCATTAGGAAATATTGCGTATAATCTGTGGTTTTATTTTTTTGTTGTTGACATTCGTATTCCGTGTTATTATTTGTTGTGAGAGTTCAGTGTCGCGTGTTGTTTTTCTAGAGGATTATCTTTTATATTTTCTACTTTCCATACTTAATCCAATCTTTTCGTTTGAAAACAATCTATCGTTAACGGTGAATTAATAATGGCAGACAAAAGGAAGCGTAGCCAAAATTTCTCAATGGATGAGAAAGACAAGTTGGTGAAATTGGTGTATGCCTATAAAAGCGTTATTCTTAATAAAAAAACAGATGGTACCACTAACCAAGCCAAAAACGCAGCTTGGATAAAGCTGTGTAACCAATACAATTCGACAGGAAACATGTACAGGTTAGTTTACAATATTATCTTCTACTTCTACCAACCACAACCAATACATGTCATGTGTTATTTATGTAAATATAACCCATTTCCTTTTTTCCCTTAGGAGTAAAGATGCGCTGACAAGAGTCTGGGAGAAAATGAAGAGTGAAGCCAAAATATACTACACTAGTAACAGGAGTTGTACAACTGGAACGGGTGGTGGACCATCATACACTAAAACAGACCCTATCCTCGAACAAGTCTGCGATTTAATGGGTCGAGGCTGCAGTGGTATCGCTAATGTTTTAGACTCTGATGCAGTCTTAACCATACCAGATATAGAAGTTTGTGGGGAACAATCGCAGACGGTAGTTTTGGACGGTAAATCAGATTTTCAGGGTGAGTCTAATGACTTAAAGGAAACTGAAGCTCCAGAATTAAAACAAGACACACCAGAAATCACAATGACTCCCCTCTGGAAAAGGCGTAGGCCTATACTTCATAAAGAAGCAAGTAATCCCCAGGCAGAAGTTGTGTCCACCTTATGTTCCGGTTTTCAAGGAGTGAATAATATAAAATTGGACATAGAAAATTTAAAAAAGAAGTTGTTGGAGGACGAAATAGAATTCAAAAGAAAATTATATGAATTGCAACTGGAATCAGCAAAAACAGAGCTGGAAACAAAAATAGAAATATTCAATCAAATAAAAGGTATGTCATTACTAAAAAAACATTTATTTAATAACCTTAATAGTCATGTTACAAGTTATCAAAATAATTTGTAATTTGTATTCTTCGAAGCCCATATGCATTCTGTGATGTAATGTTTGTTGTGAAATTAGTTATTTGCCCATTTGAAATAAGTTCTTCTATATTGAGAACAATGTTTTCATTCACTGGTTCCTCTTCATTTCTTAAAATACACATGTTGTGTAAGATACAGCATGCAATAATTACATTGGTAGCATTATTTAAGTCTAATCTTATACCAGTGGCTAAGACAGGAAAACGTCGTTTTAAGACTCCATACTGCCTTTCCACCACATTTCTAGTTTTAATATGAGCATCATTGTATTTTTGCTGTCCTCTTGTTGTAGGATTCAAATATGGAGTCAAAAGATGAGGCTGAAAAAACAAATTGCTGTTGCTTTAGTGGTACCTAAATAACATTATTCTTTACTTTACAGGTGGAAACTTCAATCTGAAGAATTTATTTGGTCTGCCGAAAACCGATTAAAATAAAAAAATTGTAATATTTTATTAAATGTTTTTAAGCATGATACCTAAATACTAATTAGTTTTATTTTTATAAATATGTATTATATTATTCTAGACATAATAATATATGTGGCTGTTACCGCCTAAATCTAAAATTTACAAACTGATTTGCACTTTAAGATATAGTTTAACCCGATGGCCCCAAAGGAGGATTATATTTTTAGCTATTTACCTTCAATGGGTATCCACTGTCACCCAGTAAATAGCTGTCAGCATAGTCTCCGCTTTCAAATTTTCTGAATGTGTTGCTATTTTGATAAATAGCGGAGTCATGTGTTGAACCCGGCCAGCGTGCTACAACATCTCTTATTAACAAGTTGGCAGATGCCACTGTTTGTACATTTATGGACATGTAACCCTTCCTATTTCTAAAGAGCTCTGCATCGTCTCCACCTTAAAAATACATACTTACATTTTATTTTGTGTAGGTACATAGAATCATAATAACTGAAAAATATTTTAACAGTAATTTCATAATATCAACATATAATTTTATTGAAGAAATGTGTTGTATTATAACCTGGTGATTGTATTTTCACATGTGTACAATCAATGCATCCAATCACATTAGGGAACCTTGCAATATTATAAAACCCCATCTTCACTTTTGCTTGTTCTTCACTGTTTTCAGGAAACTTGATAAACTCCGGACGTAGAGTCACTATTGCTGCAGACACTCTTTTTATTATTCGACTGCAAGTAGCCACACTGATCCCACCCATGTCTGCCACGGCCAACAAATGGTTACCAGTCGCATAAAACCTCAATGCTATCAATAACTGATTTATTGGAGATACAGAATTATTTCTGAAAAAAAAAGTTTAATTGTAGGAAAGGTAGAAACTTACCTACATAACAAGTGTATAGGTAGAGCTTTCATTGATATAATGTCGTCGAAAAAATACCATGCTATCTTGAAAAATAACCACGAGGTTTTATTTAGGTAGGTAGGTACCTACTTTAAGAGCAAGGGACTTAAAAAAACTGTAATGCGATAAGTACTCACCTATTATCAGGGAATTCTAAGGCGTGTTTAATCTTTTCCAACAAACACAACACGGAAGATTTACTTAACCTATATCTACGAAAAAAGTCAATTTCATCAAAAATATCGATGTAATTTGGTCGTTTCCGATATATTTTTGGTCTACGGCTATTATTTACGTTTATAGCGTTGAATATTGTAGAAACAGTTTCAAAATTTTCAAAAAGTTCACTTAAATCAGAATCCATCTTCGTTGTTTGAAAGATCACTTACGTATGTGCCGGTTTATGGGCCCAAATTTTGGCCACCTAAATTTAGGGGACCCTTTAAGGTTTAACTGACCCCTAACTGCTGGTGAAACAAAAACCATCCCCTATCGGTCCCCTATCCATGCTTAGGGGATCCCCTAAGCTTAGGGGATGTCGGTGAAAACGGGCATAAGAGATATTTCTCGACGGCACTTACAGCTAAATCAAACCATGGGCCTGACTCCACTTTAGGCACTAATTACACGATACAGAAAGAAAGTAAATTTTCAAATACTTGATACAAACCTGTAAGTCAGTATAAAAAGTGTGTAACTTAATGTATTCAGTGAGTTCTATGTTTTTTTCGTCACCGCGGCTCATAAACCAACGTGGCTAACGGCGTATATAAAGGGGCTGATCGAAACAATCGTGTGTAACGATCGGTGATTGATTCATTGCACAAACTCGACAAACATATTGTTCTATCAACAACTGGGTTGCACACAATACACGCCACTTACGTTTTTTCAACATACAGTGGCACTAACTCACTAAGTGGGCCGCTAATTGAAAGGCGGTCATATGGAGTTAAGACCTTTTGTTCTTAAAAACTGATATCAATCAATTTCCGCCTACCGCACATATGATCATGTTAATTGATAATATAAATGATTTTTAAAGTGTGAAATCGAAAATATATTATCAATTGAATCGCTAATTTATTTTTATAGTAACACTTATAAGGCCATTTATCAACTAGCTTTGCCAAAAACTAGGTTGCCCTAAGGCTATTTAAGTAATGGGTCTACTTACTTACATCATACTTTTTATATAGAGAACAAAGTCGTATTCAATATAATATATTACTGCAAACTACTGTCACTGTTACTATTTAATAAATTATCGAATGCGATACGAACAAGCAATAGTTATGAAACTGAAGTAATGTTTTGTCATTCCGTATCTATTTAACATAATATTGATATCTTCGTTTTAGTTTCATAAAGATAGTGCCTACATTGTGGTCAGAGTGATATACAACCGAAGTTTTTCTTTTAAACTTATCATAATCATCGTGCTCCTGCCCTTATCCCAATTTATTTGAGGTAAGCCTGTATTTGTCTTTCTTACTTCCCTATTCCTAGTATTCTCAGTAATCACTGTCTTTCCAGCTAAATCATCCTTCATACACTTTATCCATCTTTTCATAGGTCTTTTCGTACTCTGCTAGAAACCCACATTGATGCATAATTCTTAGGTCAGGTCTTATTCAAAAAAACGAGCATCACAAAAGGCATTCTATTAACTCAAACGACTTAAGTACGTAAAAAAGTAAACTGTGGTTACACGCACCCGTTAATGTTACCATTTAACTAAACACATAGTGTAATCGCGTAACGGAACAGTAATAATACCCGCTAATAATCCGGTGAACAGATGTGCGCACGAAGGCGATTAGGTGAACGGAACGAGTCATCGCCGAGGAGAATCGCAAACAACATGATTGAATGGAAACACGATTCTATAAGCGCCCATTGGCAAAGTTGGCTCAACTCGCGCCAACTTTGCCAATACATCAAGTTTAGGTGCTAAAAGCGAACTTATGGAGTATTGAGGATTACGAAAATGTTTTCAAAATAACATAAGAAATATGAAACAATTCAGTTATAGGTTTATACATTTTGAATGCAGGAATTTCAGTATTTTAAAAGCACTGATTTCAAAACATCACCACAAAGACCCAAAATTTTGCAAGTTGACCTAATCAATCGTGTCTTAATCAATTTAATACTGAAGCGAATTACTAAACTAGAAAACAGAAACAAAACAGATTTAAAAAATGTTACAAAACTTGAACGTTTTAAAAACGAACACGTTTCACTGAAAATGATGTGCGATTACACTGAAATGTGTGACGTGAACACGTATGTTTGAAAATTATAGATGTTTAAGTAACTAGAGTATTATAGATTGGTCATGTGCAATTTTTTCGTAATCATACCGTAATCATTTTAAAACATTTCCGCGGTATGTTTTACGCACATTATGCTGCTACACATAACATCTACTGTTTTACTTGAAAAGAGAAATTCTCGGGGGCTGATTGCAAACCACAGAGCGGCCGCAGCAGCTGCTGCTAAGTTAATCAGTGATTAGATAGCAACAATTTCTAGACCTAATAAATAAGCAATAAACTAGGCCTAAGTAGCGACAACAAACTGATTGGGTGGCCATATTTATGCAGCTAATGAGCGGGTTAGTAGTCCATAGTTTCAGAAATTCTTATATCTTACTTTCAAAAGGTGTAAATCACTTGGTAGCGGTTCACATTTTCTGCAACGAACCGCCGCAAGCAGCACCGTAGGTGCACTTTAAAGAGTGAATGAGTTAAGTGCGTTCATGTTAACTAAGACACTAATGGCTTAAAATGAATGTTTAAAACGTCTCATTCATTGAGAATTAGCTAGAATCAAACGTTTTCTCTAACAGTATTTAATTGTCTATGCAATACAAGAAGTAATCTTCACTAACATTGCTGCAACATACACGATTCACCGATTTGGAAAACCAAACACGCGACGCGTAATTTGAAATAATAACCCTTCTGATAACCCGCCTGTAATCACTGGCAACGCGCGCCGTAACGAATCGCTCGCCAATGTTAGTGTTTACCAATAAAGAAATAAAAGTATATAGTCACCTCAAGGCTCTCAGACCTAAACGGTCTCACAAAAAATGGCCAAGTTCGTATCGAACACGTATTGTTATGTTCCGCAACCAGAATAAAATTGAACACTTTTTGTTGCATATCTACGAGCCAATAGCCTATAATAATGTTGTTGCAAAATACAAGCAAGAACAACGCATTCGGTGCGCCAACAATTTTACGAAGTTCCCATTTGCAGAGGTACCCTAAAAGGTATTGTATCCAAAACCGGTATCGCATCACTACAAATATTGAGTAAGCAATTATAATAATGTGGTAACTGTGCGATCGTATCAGACTGCGTAATATTCAATTAATGCTTTAAGAAAACTGTAACAGCCGACAGGGAAGTAAAAGTCCTTTAATTTAAGGACGCGGTCCCTAGTCCAGTGTTGCGACAACATCGTGACAACACCGTCTTGTAACCATTCTGCGAGTGGCTACAAGGTGCCTGCACTACAGAATTTACATTAACGCACCTGTCGAGACATACTACCGACTTATCTAATAAACTAATCGTTAGTTACTTTCAGCTACTCTCAGTTCTTGGGAAAATCGTTACAGATTCGCGATCGTTCGTTCCACTTGAAATACCTTCAGAACGTTTGTAATTTACACGTCTTATATCTTTATTGTGTAATCTCGATTCATGAGTAAGTTTGCCAGTCATTTATCTTTCGTTCTAGGGTCTGATTTTATGATAGCTTTACTTGAATATTTAGGTAGGCTGTGAGAATAGTCGTGTAGGATTGTATGCAATTGTGGTATTCGTCTTTGACCTATTTTCTTCCGCATTGTACTTGCAGTGGCACTTGTGTACTTCATACCTAAGAGTATGGTGTTATATTAAACGCTGCTCATTTAATATCTTACTCTTCTTGTAAAATATTTCGTTTCGAAAGTGGCATTGACCTGAACCTTGACCTTGATTCTTTTTCTGCTAAAAATTGGAAATTGGGATCTGCACCAATTTCTATTGTGGTCAGTAACCGAAAATTGACATTTAAATCCATTTCGTTCATACTATTCTGACTACTGAGTAGAGACAAAAAATGGATTATTTAAATGAACTTCCAAACAGACCGAGACGACCTCCGCCCGTCACCTTGTGCCCAACTTTCAGGCCAAGTATAGAGATGAATTATCTACGAATCAATAGAAAACAGAAAGATAAAGTTTAAAAAATTTTAGACATTAATCTTCACTTTTCAATTAATCATCACCACCCGACTTCAGAAAGAAAATACATTTATTTTTTATCCGCTGTTAGGTACACATACCTATGTTGGTTTGTATCAATTTCCACAGTATTGTGCCAGATCTTTTATTAGTGTTACCAGATTTGAACCTAAACTTACCAATACTCTTGTTTGGTCCACAGAAGCCATCAGCACAGCCGACGACCAGTCGACGTCAGCGTCATGGTGGCAGGCGGGTACAGCCACACCGTTCCGCGAGGGCAGTTCTAGCAGTGCCTTCTCTTCGACCCATGGCCTCGTGCAGACACACCCCTCGGGCAGCGACCCCTTCACGTCCTTCGGTAGCATCGGCAGCACCTCCGGACCCTCATCCAACCCATTCGCGTCCAGCGGCAGCGGTCCGTTAAGCGGTGGCGTTCGCAGCAACCCTCTGCCTTCTCTGGCGAGGAACGCTAACGGAAAACCTTCCCTGAAGCATCTGGACTTCACAAGCAGTGCCACGGCTGAGCTGAGGAGGAACCCAGCGCTATCGGCCCCTGATGAGTGCGCTCGTGCCTGCAGGGAGAACGAACCACCCAGGATCTGCTACTACCACTTCACTTTGGAACTGTACACGGTTTTAGGAGCGTAAGTAGTTGTTTTTTATGTTTATTGTCTTAGGTATATGCACCGCCAATGGTATTTTGCGGAATCTGTATATTAATCATAACCAGAGATACATGTTGAGATCATAGAATATTTTGAAATCGAAACTTATATGGATACTAGAACATTATTAATTCAACTACAGAAACGTAAAATGATTCACCTAAACATATAAGGAAAATTCGTTGTAGATTTCCCAAGTAGGTCTATTCTAATGGTAATGAAGTTTGTTTCCTGCGTACCTACGGATACAAACGAATCATTGTGTATTTTTTTCGAAGGAAATAGACTAATTCGAAACCCAACTGTGAAATTGCGATAGATCACCAGTGACATTGAATGTGGTGTCTTTCATAACAAAACATAATAACAGGCTGTTTGATACTCATTAAAATAGCAAGTTGCGGCTAACAGAGTCGGAAGTATATTCAATTGTACCACTATAATTGTACGGATTAGACGTTTACTTTACAATCACTGTTATTGACTTATATCACAGCAGTTCAAAAAAGGCTTAAGGCTTGAGTAACTCCTTACCTCACTGTATTTCGTAAGAGCTGCGCCAGAGATAGTCCAAATATTTTCGAGATGCTCACGCAAAGTCGTGCCGCAGAAAAAACCGACCCGGCGACCGACTTTTCCATTTCGCACATTTTACGCTTTGTTTCACACGAACTGTTAGCGGCATCGGTTTCAATGCCGTACTTAAATACAATAAGTGATCCAAATTAGGCCACGTAATTGATGGGTGACGACAGGACTTATGCAAACTTAGTTGTTTCATGATAGGCTACGTGTTGCCTGAAGAAATTGTGGTGTAAGATATATTGATAAGGAAGTAGAGCATGTCTTATGTCATACTTAAAAACATACATATGATTGCAGGGCGTGTCAAGTATGCACACCGAACGCGACGAACGTGGTATGGTCACACTGCCAATGTGTGCTGGCCGATGGTGTGGAGCGAGGAATCCTCACAGCCAACAGAATGTTGCCCGGACCGTCCATCCAAGTGTGTGAGAACGACAAGGTAGTCATCGACGTAGAGAACCACATGGAGGGTATGGAAGTGACCATCCACTGGCACGGAATCTGGCAGAGAGGCTCTCAGTACTACGACGGTGTACCCTTCGTGACGCAGTGCCCCATCCAGCAAGGAAATACGTTCAGGTATACTATACTTTCAAATATGTAGCTCAAAGAATTTGCATAGAAAATCACTATCAATCAAATAGCATTGCTTAATATTCTACAATTGATTACAGATATCAATGGCAAGGTAACGCGGGTACCCACTTCTGGCACGCTCACACTGGACTTCAGAAACTTGATGGTTTATACGGCAGCATCGTCGTCCGTCAGCCTCCTTCCAAAGACCCTAACAGTCACCTGTACGACTACGATTTGACTACCCATGTCATGTTGCTCAGCGATTGGTTGCACGAAGACGCCGCTGAGAGATACCCTGGTCGTCTGGCCGTCAACACTGGCCAGGACCCTGAAAACGTACTGATTAACGGAAAGGGTCAGTTCAGAGACCCCAACACTGGCTTCATGACCAACACGCCCCTGGAAGTGTTCACGATCACTCCTGGCAGGAGATACAGATTCAGAATGATCAACGCTTTCGCGTCCGTATGCCCCGCACAGGTCACTTTCGAAGGCCACAATTTAACCGTTATTGCGACTGACGGCGAGCCAGTGCATCCGGTACAAGTAAACACCATCATCTCGTTCTCAGGTAAGCTAAGCACAAGGAAGCAATAAACATACCTGTTTACGATTTAGCTTTCGAACAATGGCAAGTTGTAAAGTGTGGAGGAAGTTTCCTTTCCGGTTTTTTCAAACCCACGCTCATATTTTGATACAGACACCAAATTCGTAAAGCGTAGACTATTCATTTGTATCAATTAATTCACGATTTCCTTAAAAAAAAATATTGTTAAAGTATTTCTGCCTAACAAAAAATCTACCAAAACGTAATAATAGGTGCATAATATAATTTATGATAATCGGTTGCGATTTTTATAAGACACGCCTATCCATGTGTTGTAATAATGTCTAATTAGGTAGTGCGCCCAGTCGAGCAAAAACATTGTATAACATACGTGCTTCCTATTTTACAACATTTGCAAATTATCTAGATCCTAATGAAATTCTTACAAAAATGGTTATTACGCGTGTTATAGGCGAACGATACGACTTTGTAATCGAAGCGAACAACATTCCTGGAGCATACTGGATCCAGGTCCGAGGTCTCGGCGAGTGCGGTATTAAGAGAGCTCAGCAGTTGGGTATCCTCAGATACGCGAGAGGACCCTACCAGCCTTCCTCGCAGCCACCCACCTACGACGTCGGCATCCCGCAAGGAGTGGTGAGTTGTAGTGGCCGGTGTAACATACCGCGATACTGTAATGTATTATATCCCACCAGTAGATTCAGTAGAAGATTGTGACTATGATAATGTAAATACTCTTACATTTCCTGTATGTTGGTAGTAATGTAAGTGAGACGAATGAAGAACACGTAATTGTGGTGCTGAGTTCTAGTTGGTGTTCCGTGTGAGGTGTATGGAGTACGTAGCCCTGTCACGAGACTACTCGCCTCAATTATTAAACAGCGGATATTGCATACTGAATTCTTGCTGCCGACACGACAGCCTCGATTAAACATGGTCGAAGTGTCGACTTTATACCTGCTTGTTGCTCAAACATAAATACTGGTATAGAGCCGATATGAAACGAATTTCGCAGCGGCGAATAAATTAAAACGAAAAATCAAATTATAGCTGTTGACGAATTAGACCATGCACAGTCAGGTGAAATAGCTACCTGTATACCGGTACATTTACCGGTTCTGTAAATATATCAATACCAACTTGTCTCTGTAGCAATTTTAAAATGGACCACATACCAATGTAACGGTTTATTATAAGGTGTGTGTTTGCACTTTGATTGAATTTTGCAAGAGTGCAAATAATTTTCCGACTAGTAGTTTTAGTAACCGTAGTCTATTGAGTAGTGAATAATGTATATTTGCACGTAATCTTAGTAATTGCACGATCCTTTCTCCTCACTAACTATCCAGGTGATGAACCCATTGGACGCCAGGTGTAATATAACCAGGAACGACGCTATTTGCGTCAGCCAACTGAAGAACGCCAAGCACATCGACCCGGCCATCCTCCAAGAGAGGCCTGATGTTAAAATCTTCTTGCCTTTCCGTTTCTTCGTCTATAGGCCTGAGATGTTGTTCCAACCGAATACTTACAACAGATACTTAGGTAAGCTATTGACATAAATGGTGATCTTTAGTTCAATGAGATGTAAAAGAAACAACAAACGATAACAAATATCAACTTTCCAGTTGCCCCTGGAGGAGATCACGTAATCAGTTTGATTGACGAAATTTCATACATGGCCCCACCCGCACCCCTGATTAGTCAGTACGATGACATCAACCCCGAACAGTTCTGTAACGGTGACAACCGCCCCGCTAACTGTGGACAGAACTGCATGTGCACCCACAAGGTCGATATACCGTTGAATGCCGTTGTTGAAGTTGTACTTGTAGATGAAGGTATGTACACCACTACGTCACATGTAATGAGCCTCCAAAATTGACTTATACAGCTTGTTATAATTAAAATCAACCCACTTAAGTACAAACAGTCTTTAGATCAATTTAAACCTTATTAGCCGATGTTATCATCACGTAAATCGATTTATTTCTTCGGTAATTATACCAAGTTGAATACAATAACGGGAAGTTATGCATCACGTATAGATTACAGTAATTATAGATGCAAATTCTTGATTGTACTTTCCATTTTCCAGTTCAAATCGCAAACTTATCTCACCCGTTCCACTTGCACGGATACGCCTTCAACGTCATCGGTATCGGCCGGTCACCCGACCAGAACGTGAAGAAGATCAACTTGAAGCACGCTCTCGACCTCGACAGGAGAGGTCTGCTTGAGCGTCACCTGAAACAGGGAGACCTCCCGCCAGCGAAGGACACCATCGCCGTCCCTAACAACGGCTACGTCATCGTCCGTTTCCGTGCCAACAACCCCGGCTTCTGGCTGTTCCATTGCCACTTCCTGTTCCACATCGTCATCGGCATGAACCTGGTGCTGCAAGTCGGCACCCAGGCTGACCTACCACCAGTGCCTCCCAACTTCCCCACTTGCGGTGACCACCTCCCTCCCATCACGCAATACTAATTGGTTCCTAGACAAATTGCCCAGTTTTTGCATGATGTGCAAATAAAAGTACAGCACACAGCTATGTACAGTTGATTTAAATATGTTAACTAAGTGTAAATTTATGTTTGTTTTGTGTGATGTGTCGGTAGATTCGAAGTGCTCGATTCTGCCGTTTGTGTTTATTTTTTTACAAGAGTGATTCAATGGGAGTTAATGATGGTTTGTGATTTTATTTAACGATGATGCACTGTTTCTACGAGTTGACTTCAATTTTAATTTTATGCCATATTCGGTGATATTTTCTTAATTACGTTTAATTATTGATATCGCTATAATATGTACTTTGAGGCTCTTGAACCAACAATTTATTTTCGCGTATTGAGTATAGTTTTAACAAGACTAGTTCGTCCTGTAACTAACAACTTGCCATTATAATTTTATTTTCACCAATGATATATTTATTACTTGTATATATTTAAAAATTACTTATTAGACCTACTTGCTTAGAATTTTAAGATATTTGAAACATTCCCAACCCAATTTTGCATGCACTACCATTTATGATAAATGTAAATATCGTTCTGCGGAACTTATGTAAATACACAGCAGTCTGATCACTCTGTCCACACTCCGTACACAAACCAAGACTGTATATTGTTATGTAGACTATAGATATACAGAGAAGCACACTTGAGGTTACCATTAATTAAGAGATGTTAATTGTTACGGCTACTTTCTAGTAGCCGTAGCCGTGTCAGTGTGATTGTGCCAACGGAAATTCCAAAAAGTTTATGTCGGCGTGTCCTAGTCGGCGGAGAACGACAACACAGCTTACAACGAACATATCGCGCGGCGAACTTTGTTTATTTTGCTATTACGTAAACAAAAGCAAACGTTACGATTTATCATAATAATATAAAATTACTATAAGAATGTAAAATTTTATACCTTTAATAAATCTATGAAAAATAGTTTTTTATTTATTTTCCTTGCAAGCATGAGTAGTTTGATGATTTGATTTTATAGATTATTACAATTAGTTGGTGCATCGATATTATACACATCAGTTCAAAGGCTGTTGTATATACTAACTTGTATATAGCACAATAGAATTACTATTTTAGATACTATGTAGATGATTCGCATGAGTCTCTTGTGCATGAATTCGGAGGGCATCGAGTAGTCCTACTTGGCACCAAACATACAGGTTGTACATCTTTTCTTTTTATTGTATATTTTTTGTGTACATTATAACAAAACAAATTCTTTTTGTAAAGCTTTTTCAACACACGATTCAAAAGTTGCTTTAAAAATTCGGCTCTAAACTAACAAAATATACGCGCATTGCTTTAAATTACTCCAGAATAATAATTTGAAACCAGCAATGCCATTTAGTTATTTTCATCATATTGGTCTTAAATTCAGCGCACATTGCTTGACGCGTTCTTTTTTATTTAACTGTGTCTTTAACCCTACAAAATGTTATAGATTCTTAACCCCCTGGATGCTATCTGCAATGTAAAACGAAATGACGCCGTTTGCGTCAGCAACTTGAAATCTGCGAGACCGGTAGACAAAGCCTTATTACAGGAGAGACCCGATGTCAAGATCTTCCTGCCGTTCAGGTTCCACTTCTATAAGCCCAAGGACTTGTTCAAGGAAAACACTTACAGGAACTACTTAGGTAAGATCTTGAAATCCTAGATTAGTAGAAGCTACCCAAAATTTTGTTATACTGCTCCGGTTAATTTGTTTTCAAAGATGGTATGCAGGACCAAGGTGTTTCTCAAATATGAATTTATAGTTCGTCGAAAAGCTTGTAAACCTTTTCCAGCCAACTCTTTTTAATTGTAGTCTAACTTTGATTGTCTTTTTGTTTCTAACCCAAGTATGCCTTCTGCTTATCTACAATGTCTTATGTTAGACATCAGCATATCAATCTGTAATAGTCACGGTGAGGCAAAACACCTTCTCAAACAGAAAAGGCAAGAACTGTCATCCCTACTGAATCTCATACCTTTCCGTGTTAAGTACATTCACATTAATTCACAATATAAAACCTTCTTTGTCTTTCTAATTCCAGTTGCTCCCGGCGGTGACCACGTGCTGAGTTTAGTGGACGAGATCTCCTACCGAGCGGCCCCCGCGCCCCCCCTCTCGCAGATGCATGACTTGTCCCCCGACCTCTTCTGCAACGGAGACAATAGGCCCGCCAATTGCGCCGTCGACTGCCGCTGCACACACATGATCGATGTCCCTCTTAACTCCATCGTTGAAATCGTGTTGGTCGATGAAGGTACGTACGTAAGCCATGGTTATATATCGGCGGCGGTGACCTCTCGCGTCCGGCCCTGGTGCAAGCCATGGTCCGGGGCGAGGAGGAATGGGACGCCGTCGCCTCCTTCTGCGAAGCAGTGATGCTAGCGAATTAGGTGGCGGAACGTGAGAGGGAGAGAACCTCTCGTCTCAGCCGCCGCGGGAGGTACTCCGGGCGTCGGGGGCCACGTGATGGCTACCGGCCACCGTAGACGCGGGCCTGTGGACGGTGAGTGATGGGTAAGCTCGCCGTCCGTCCGTCTTATGACGACGACAGGCCGTGTCGGCGGCGCGTTCGTGTTCCACGCGCGCCTCAAAGAGATGTCAGCAACATGGAAGGGGCTCGCAAGGGCCGACGCCCGTCGGGGCTGCGGGTTGTTCGCAAGAGATACCACGGCCTCGACATGAAGGGCTAAGAAGGAACATGGGTGGTTTTAGTCAGTAGAAGTCTGACACTCCCTTTCGCTCTGCTTAAGAGCGGAGCGGGATATTTGATGATTTCCCACCCCCCAAAAAAAAAAAAAGGCATGGTTATATTAAAATACTGTAGGAAACAGACACAGTGAGATCAGTATTTCAAATAGACAAGCAAAAGCAGTGGATAGGAGAAGAATGGCAACTGATTTACACCAATATCCATCAGACAATTCAACCTGCACTAACGCCAATGGGTGTGAGGATGACCTACAAAAAATCTTATTCAATACCTGGATGAGACTCATAGACGTGTTTAAGGCTTTAGTGCTTACACCCAAAGCAAACAGGATAGTCCGGTGAGCAGAAGCCAGCCTTATAGGTTGACCTGCAATCTCGACATGGAAAAAAAGCTAATAGACGACGATAAAACAGAGAGGAAGTCCATACTCAACAGTTAAGGCTGTCAGTCAATGAAGATGATAACTTAAAACACTCGAACACTATTGAAGTAACAAAAAATGCCATCTAGCATTTTATAACTATTATTTTCTCTTTTAATTCCAGTGCAATCGCCGAACTTGTCCCACCCGTTCCATCTTCACGGTACACCGTACAACGTGATCGGTATCGGCAGATCTCCCGACAAGAACATCAAGAAGATTAACCTTAAACACGCGCTGGACCTGGATAGGAAGGGTCTGCTACACAGGCAGTACAACCTTCCTCCCTTCAAAGATACTCTCGCAGTGCCCAACAATGGCTATGTTGTTTTGAGACTAAAGGCTGATAACCCTGGTAAGAATCCTTTGTACTATATCAACATCATCATCAGCCTTTTAATGTTTTCCCTGCTGGGACACAGGCCTCCTCTCTTTGAGAGGGAATGGGCTATAATGCCGGTTTCCTCACGATGTTTTCCTTCACCGTTTGAGAGCAGCGGTGATGAAATAAATTACACAAAGTAACGTGTCTGCCTGGGTGCGAACCCACGACCTACTGTTCGTAAGTCGGGGCCGCCACCACTGGGCCACTGCACTACTACCACTACGTTGTACTATATAATAACTTACTCGAATCGTTTCAAAACATATTTACTTTTTTATGAAATAAGCAGCAATTGCTGAAACGTAACTTGAATTATTCAAGTCCAGATACTTTCCTTTATTTTTAATTATATATTTTCTTTCCAGGATACTGGTTGTTCCACTGTCATTTCATCTATCACATAGTAATAGGAATGAACTTGATCCTTCACATCGGCACGCAAGGGGACCTGCCCCCCGTGCCTCCGAACTTCCCTCGATGCGGCGACCACCTTCCGACGATCACTCCGCCGTTCTTCCCGATACATTGACACTATCGAGAATTCATCATAATCGATATTCGTAATCGATTTGTGAAAACCAAACAAGAGTGAAAAAGCATCGCGTACTGCCATATTTTGTTCTGTTGTTGAAATATGAACAACGTGCGAATGGGATAAAAAATATATTTGTTAATGTTATCATGTAAATAATGTTCTAAACTTAGGTGCTGTTCTAAACTAACCTTCAAATGTATCGCGTTAGAGACCAAAGTATTTAATCAGATCACTATTATAACGTATAGTTTTAAGTATTCGACCAGCCGTGTGATCGAAATGGCGACTAGAATCGCCATTCAATTAATTCCTTCGATATAGTTAAATGTTATTGTTACTCGTTTTATAATTTTGTACATAAAGTTAGATTAGAATATGTTAAGCTTATATTAGAATCGAGACGATCGTATTGTAATGTTATTCCTAAATGAATTTAAACGTAAAGGGGTTAAGTGCAAATACGTAATTACCAACTCGCAATATTTAGATTGATAATCGTAATTAGAGCTCCTTCCGACACGACTGCACAGTTTCTTTTGTCTGGACCTCGTTACTACAAACCACTTCGCTTTAAATTGTTTATTTTCATCATGTGTCGGAAGAGCGTTGATAGACCTTTTAATTTTATAAAAGCATGTTAACATCATTTTACCTCAAGTTAGTTAACATCTTTCTAACTTGAGACCGTAATTCGTGTTACGGTATAGTATGTATCTATCTGCCACAGGTGCAATGGTAGTGTAAGTTTGTATCGTCATTCATAGTATTTTAGTTCGTGTACAATCCATGTTCACTCTTTGAGATGGATGCAATGTGCTCACGAGATAGTCTTTCACTTAAGATAAACCACACTCTTGAAAAAGACTTCATGTTAGAGTTCAGCATAATCAGTACGATTTTCGTTATGTTTTGTTAAAATATGTTAAGTAAATTGTTAAGTGTCGTATGTTTTCAATACAAGTCCAATGGTTCCTATTTACCTAGCAAATATTTATTTACATAATCTCTTTATTTTGTTTTTCTTCCACATTTTTTTTTCATTTACTGCTTTCATCTTTACTTAATCTTCTTTGTATTCTTGCAATAACTTAATCTCTTTTATTACTTTATTTATTTACCCAATTCTGTTTGTCAAATTACATATTTCTTATTTCATTCTTATTACGGTAATTTTCTTATTATTTTTGTTTGCTTCGAAACTTTTATTCTTTCCTAGGTTTTTTAGGTAAGTAGACAGCTAACTAAAAACACGAAATATTAAAATGGTCGTTTAAAGTAATAAGTAATGTATATTGTTTATCAACCATTTGGTTCATAAACGAGCTATTTCTACTCTAACGTATTTATCTTAATTGAAAGATTTACTCTAAGCTATTAACAATTAGGCACAGGGTAATATTTTGTCGTAAAATATACACCTGTGTTTGGTCTGTAACATGGAAAGACTTCACTCTTTTCCATCTTTACTCTTTTAAATTATTATCATTAAACTCTTCGTACACAATGTCGTATATTTAGGAAACAGTCATTTTATATTGAAAATAAACGTTTTTATAAAAAATTACAAAATGTTCTTCTTTATTTTCTTCTTCCTGTACATACATCCCATTCATTAACTGTGTCGCGGTCCACAGCTGGATACCTGTTGAGCTCTCCCCAACACCCACAGTGCCACAACACCCAGAACTGCGTCTTCCACATCCAGTCTTTACAATCCGAATCAAGCGACAGTCTTCATATTCTCACGACTCCAAAAAAATACAAAGAAAATAGTGAAGTCAAATATTTCTTAATATTTCGGTCTATTTCATTAGCGGAACAAAACGTAAGATTTAACAATAGAGCACTTGAAATTCTAACTACTTACCAAATACTTAAAATCTCATTTTCACTTTATCATGCCAGCAATGCATGTGGCGTCCGATTGACATTGTACAGTTTAACTACCGTCTCTGTGTATGTCCACATTTACCCTACTTACATATTATGCAAACATAACTTTAGCTGGTATGGTTTCTAGGAACTACTAATTAGTTACATTTTTAGGCGATTATCAGAGCATAAATCTACAAATCAGTTCACTCTGGCAGTGTACAGAAACTCATTACCTGTGTTATGGCGATACCACGACCTGTTCCAATATTGTAATGACCCGTATGTATGATGAAATACTATTGTCAAGGTACATATACCTTTTTCAGGTGCTCTGAACTAGACATTGTTTAGATATATCCCACAATACATAATAACATTGTAGATTTTTAAGTTGAAATTGAGTTACTGTTTCAAAAAGCGTATGACCTAACTAACAAGTTACAATAGTAACCAAGTAATGGTCATCCCAAGCCCTTAACGTCCATCTCATAGCCTTCTGCTAACTAAAGATAGTGAGGGTTGCCTTCCAGCCTGACCGGACGCAAGTAAATACCAGTATTTTACATAAATCGACTGCCTATCTAAGCACCACAATCCTTGGCAAGACTGGTTGTTAGAATTTTGGGCTCTAACAAAGATCTACATAATCATGACAACCGGGGCCAACTGTGCGGGAATAGCGTGGTTGCTGAGGTACAAATTCACCGGCTATGGGTGGGTTTTATGGGTTTGTGAAGGGTACGTGGCTTCTTAGATGAACTAATGTACCACACGCCGAGCAGGTGATGGATTATTATTTTGTCCGCTCAGGCAAACAATATACATGTCAGCATGTTCATTGTTTGTTGCAAATTATCTGCGTGTATCCGGTCCACAAATGCCGACGAAGATCAGCATCAAATCTTTAACAACAGGGACAAGGGCCGCCGTGAAATAATACTCATCCAAACAAAAAAGTATCATTAAAATCAGTTCACAATTGGCGAAGATGTGAAAACTGACGAATTGATAACCTCCTCGAATTGAAAGTTGATTAAAATAATAAAAATTATTTTCTGACTCGCGTGATATTTTCCGTGTCTAAACTTTTGACGAAGAAAATGTCTTGCCAAGAAATGTACTTGTATAAAAAATAACAAACAAAAGGTTGAGCTTCTGCAAATATGAGCACAGATAAGGATTTAGCTAAGCTCAATGTTATATAAGATACAAAGAACAAAATTGCACAGTAAAACTCATCCACGGTTTACCGCAATGAAGTTCAGTGTAAAACTCCTTCTGATTTTAATGAAATGTTCATTTCTTACCACAGGTAGGTCAGCTAAACATATCACCTATTTTGTGTTTAATTAAATACGTAATTCAGAAAACATATTATGGATATAATTAAGTTGCGATTGACACTAAACTCATCCAGTTATTCTTGAACGATGTAGTGTGGATTCACATAGATTCATATTTGTGAATTAATTTCAATTTTTACAATCATTATTATTTTAAACAAATGAAGAATAAAAAGGTAACCCTTTTACTTTTGAGTATTTCTAGAAAAAAATATTCAGAATTTAAATAGTTTTTCATATCCTTCATAGTGAACACAAAGACTTTGAAACCTGAAGGTAAAATCGTGGGTGGTCACGAAGCCAAGCCGCACAGTTATCCCTACCTAGTGTCGCTGCAGACCAGGTTCCTATGGGTACGCGTACACTCCTGTGGTGGCGCTATACTCAATGAGAGATGGGTAAGTTTCTCAAATGATTATTTTAAGAAATTGTTAAAATAATGTGTCTATTCTAATAAATTCAGTCACTTGCGCTAGTATCTACGAATATGAAGATATTATTTAAGAATCCATATTGATAAAAAATATTTCTTAAATAACAAAGTTGCAACCGATATTTCAAGATAAAATTGCTTTTTAGGTTTGCTAAATCTAAATATATAAGTGTTTCATGATCGTCAATCAATTTTGGAGGACTCTTCGGAAACTCCTACGAGCCTAACTGAGCAAATCACCAAACAGCAACTGAGCTCGAAAATTTCACCATTCAAATAGCTATCGAAATTTTCAAAGGATTCCAGAAACAGGTTTTGGAGTACCACTTTCTCCTACTCATGGAAAGCAGGTCATATTCCTAGCAGTGGGCATGCGCTGCCCTTGGACCTGGTTTTAAGGAAGTCTCAGATATTACCATCATCTACTTGCCTTGGTTCGGTGTTACTTGGGGTCCAATTTACACACATGAATTACTTTAATCAAACGACTTTTTCCAGGTGTTATCAGCTGCTCATTGTGCCATTGAGTCCTGGTTGATAAGATGGCTGCCACTAGAAGTAGTTGCTGGTATTCATGATGTCAATAACTTCGGAACACAGTCGCAAGTACTCAAGATCAGCGATCGTATACACCATCCTTTATATGAGGGGTAAGAAATAACATTAAATTAAAAATCCATGTTTTCCTCTGTCAGCCACCGGTAAAGGAAGTGTACGTATCCAGAGTCAAATGAAAATGCGAATGCTTTGCAATTTGTCCGTACGAATTTGGCTGAACCTAAACTCATTAATAATTATTATTATTAATGAATCGCCACTATAATCGCCGTTGTAAAACTGAATAATTGTTTTTTTTTTCTTTATGTCGTCATTCCATAACAAAATATTTCTATATTCGCAGTGGTATTGGGCCATACGATATAGCTGTATTCAGAACAGAAAAACCAATTTTATTCACAAAGTGGGTCCAGCCTGTAAAACTGCCCAGTAACTACAAAATTGGCGGTGGCCAAATGAAATTAGCTGGTTGGGGTGTTTTAAAAACCACCTTTTTTATACCTGACCTGCCCAGCAGACTGCAGGAAGTTAAAGTGACATACATTCCTTATGATGGTAAGTCAGACACAGTTATTATTATTATGTGAAAATTATAAAAATCATTGTTTCCAGTTGGAGACTTAACAGGGCAATGTAGCAACACTAGGGGAGCGTTGCATATTGTCTGGACCTGTGGATCTCATTGCCTGAAAATTACAGCGACCTGTGGTCCTTTGGTCATAGGTCCACTCACGCTTTAAGCTATAATAATAAAGAAGAAGAAATGAAGAATATTTTTATCTTCACAGAATGCTACGATGCAATCGAAAACTTAAAAGAAGGTTATGAAACTAACCCACTGAACAAAGACGCAAACATATGCACGGGACCCACAAGTGGAGGTGTCGCAGCCTGCAGCGGTGATTCAGGAGGTCCTCTCATACAGTACGTTCCGAATAGCCTGCTTGATAATGACCCAGTAGAAGATAACACTGAGAAGTACAATGCAAGTAACTATATTTGCTGTAATGAAGAAAGCACTGTAACAATTGAAGATGTAACTATTCAAGACAGACAGTATGTCGAAGAATTCATTCCAATTGTAATAGGCGTTGTGTCTTGGGGAGTTTCTCCTTGCGGAGAAATAGGTGCTCCAACGATCTATACGAATGTGTCCACCTACCTTGATTTTATCAATTATCATATAAGGGATGTTTAATAAAAGTACTTTTTGTTTTTCTATCCTTTTATTATTTTTAATAAATACTTACATCTTATGCATAGCTTCGATAACTTTCAGACCTACCTGAACATAATCTGTTAGGTTACGTTATTCTATTTCAGCTTATTGGTACATAAATAATAATTTAAAAAGAAACTGAACTATGGGCTTATTTCATTCAAGGGATTTCTTCTACCTAGCTAGCTGCCTCGGGCGTATGCCACGCGACATTTTCATTTTCATTTTTTCATTGTTTTCCTCGGGCGAGGTACGTCCTGACCGACCGCATGAATTGCCTCGCGCGTATGCCTCGCGAGGCTGCACGCTCAGTCAGTACGCGGCAAATGAGTATTGTTACTATAACTATCTATCTGAATGTTGTAGAACCTTATATTATAGGCCTGTCTAAGTGCAAAATTTTGTCCAAATGGTATGAAGAATTGCAAGTATAAAGTCTGGACTGTAGTCATCGACCAATACTTGATTCAGTACACTCTCAAAAGTCTCCCATGAACTTATCAACTCGTTTCTATACTAATTGAGTATCCACGCTATACTTAACCTAAGCTACGTATAACAATTTCTTACCCTAAAATCACGAGACCAAACTGTATACTATCAGTCTATTGGAATATTTAGTTGAGCAGGACATCAGGCGGTCTGTAGTTTCCGCACTTTGGTAATGAGTCGACCACAGCCTTCGGTATCGTTTCGGGTACGCGGATCATGATGGCAGCAGGTACCGAGGACAGGGCACAGGACCTGCACTCCAGCAACCAGGTTCCTCCACGGTCTACTTTTATCCTCACGATTGCATAACCTTTGTTTGGCACTGTGATTGTGTCTTTTACTGGTGGATTTTGAAGATTTCTGAAATAGTTATATATTAAGATTTAATCAGTATTGTTTAATTGAATGTTAGCAAAGTAGATTAATGAATACTACTACGCATGGCTCGCCTTTTATTGCAACATTATCTTTAAGTATGACCGCGAATCTAATAAATAATTAGTATCAGCCTGATCCCATTAAAGGAGGCTGCGGGTTGTTTGGGGCCTGCGGGTTGTTCGGGGGCTGCGGGTTGTTCGGGGGCTGCGGGTTGTTCGTGGGCTGCGGGTTGTTCGGGGGCTGCGGGTGGTTCGAAAGAGATACAGCGGCTTCGGACACAAAGAGCTAAGAAGGAACATGGGTGGTTTTTAGTCAGTAAAAGTCTGATACTCCCTACCGCTCTGCACAGAGCGGGAGCAGTCATTGGATGATTTCCCACCATTAAAAAAAAAAACAATTTTTGAGGGAATGAATGAATGGCTAATAATGGCACTTGCTCTTTCAGTGTATCATAAGAAAGTTTTCCGAACACACCCTGGTGCGGCTTTGACTACAAATGCTTAATTTATCTTATAATAGTTACTATTAGCGCTAATCGTCGCTTACACAGACCACACAATAATTTCCCACAATTGACCAGAAACTCTCACAGCAGATAAAGTCCATAACACGTGATTTTAGAAACTCTCCGAGTTATAATGACTCGGTCAAATCGCCACAGCTCAGCTCCATAAAAGAGAAAGTGTTAGAAATCAGATGCAAGCTTTAGAAAGGTTTATATATCTTCATTCATTATTATTCGTGAATATTCCATTTAATGCTAATTGCGAAATAAATTGCCCGTGAAGAAGGTTTTCTTTTAAGTATCCAGTTGCTGTCAAGAAGAGTTAAACCGAATCTGCCTGGATGCTAATACCAGTAAACTGTGACAGTCTATCTAAAATGTTAAATGTGGTTAATGAAAAAAAAAACTTAACAATCTTCTTTCGATCAATCCTCCTTCCGAGAACTCACACTCACTCAAGTGTAAGTTAAGACTAATTAAATAATAAGTTGTTATATTCAGCGAAAGGTCCACGTCTACCACAATCCTTGGAACCTTCTGGTTTATAGATTAAACTTAATCCTGTAAGTGTTAGGCAGAAGTGTATCTAATAGGACACACAATTTCGCCAGTTATTACAAAATTCCATAAAAGGCAGTGAGCCTGTTGCCCTCTACCGGGAACAAATCCAGAATCCGTAGTCACCACTACACTACAAAGTTCTTGATGGAAAAACCCAAGGAATTTGTGCTCAGTCGTCGCTTCCGAATCACTAGATCAACGAAATCATCAGGCTTAAAGATCTATTAACGATAACCCACGATGATCATAATTATTATGATGGTTATAATATTTTAAGACTCAATTAGGCTTTTTTGTTATGAAAATTGTTCATATTTAATTCCACTACCTTAGAATTTTGCCATCTTTGTTTAACCTCTGGAAGTCCTGTTTTGAGATCGGTTTGTCTTTGGGATTCTGCCACGTGGCGATTACCTGCATGCTGTAGCCATGCATGTGGAATGTGTAAGAGTCGTTGCTGCCAAAACCTGGAAAATAAAAGAATAACGAATCAAGAAAATAAATCTATTTAGTTTCAGTTTATTTGGCGATCTTTTGGCGTCTTTGAGGAAGCTGTTACCAACTGGACCAGAGTTGGCAAGAATCGAGTTCAAAGGCGTGCGGCAGGGGAGACCTACCAGTGCCGGTGTTACTAATGTAGGCTGATGATAATGATCGTACGTGAGTGAAACTCGAACAAAAACTTTCTCGATGCAGTAAATCTTGTGCTGTTTTTATGAATACTACTTCTCCACTTTGGTTAAGTGATATTTTGGGTGTAAAGTTCAATATTCCTCATAGAAAAGGGAAGATCCTCCGACCAGACGGTTAATAACCGTCTGGTGGCTACTGTTCGATAGTTTAGAAATTTAATATTAGTTCTTAATTTGATGCATAGATGGCGCAGAAGTACTTTTTGTTCTTTGTTGCTGTAGTAGTGCCTGTAGTGCCGCTACAATTATGAGAACGGTTCGTTGAGACATAGAATTTTGTACCTTTTGACCGATGTAGAACATAAAAGGCCCACACATTTTTCCTTGTCCCGGTTCCAGGTTCCACCGGTTTCTAAAGTCAAATGATACTGACCTTCGTTTACCAGCGCGATTTCTAGCACGTCTCCTTCAACCGCATCCAACACCTGCACACACTGCGTCTCCACCTGCTTGTCTTCCTCGCCCACTTTGCAGTACATGTCCTCTTTTATGTCCTTGGGTCTCAGCAGTATCGGCACGTTAGGGAACAGGAAGGTCTTGCCGTTTATCTGGACCACTCCATTCTCTTGAAGAGCTGGAAATCGGAATAGTTTTAAAAATGAGATTCTACTACATAATTAATTGGAATGTACACAGAGTGGCAATAGTGATAAGGATATCGGTATTCCAGATGACGTTGTTTAAAAAAACTATAATCTTTTTTACTTGATATTTAACCTACACCTTGTAACATATCACACATTTCTATCGAATACTAGTAGGCAACCGTGGCCTGCAAAGTAAATTCAAATATTATGATTCTGAATTTCTAAAAAAAACGTCAGCGTAAGTGAAACACATAAAAGTGAAAAAACAAAGTCGATGACATTCGTTTGTTTGATTTCGTTTTTTGCCACCGACTTCAGAAGCTGATTTTTCTTCTGAAGTTTATTTTTCACTTTTTGTCTTTTGTGTTTTTCACTTTTATGTGTTTTTGAAGTCGGTTTTTTTTTGCAAAAATGATTTTTATTTTTCCATTTTTAGTTGTAACTACCTGATGCCCGCATCAAATTATGTATTAAAACCTTCCTCGAGAACCTCTCTATTAATTGGTAAAAACAGCATGAACATTGGTGCAGTCGTTTTTGAGTTTATCGCGAACAGACAGACAGACAGACGCAGCGGAAGACTTTGTTTTATAATATGTAGTGATATCCTAAACGAATATTTACTTAGTATTTAACATTAAACCAAGAAACCTAACCCTTAACCTTCAAGATTCCCTTATTATTGCTTTCAACTCCTAACCGTTGAGGAGAAGTACCTTCCATAATCAGCTCACTTAGATAACCTGAAGGAATACCACCATACGTCCCCATAATAATTTATTTGACGGCACGGTTAGCGCAGTGGCTGAGCGATTGGACTGCTGCGCTGCGTGTCGCGGGTTCGATCCCCGCACGGAACAAATATTTGTATGCCCTACAGATAGTTGTTTCGGGTCTGGGTATGATTGTGTATGTGAGTTTAAATGTTTGTGAACGCACCCACGATACAGGAGAAATTCCTAGTGTGGGGCAACGTTTTATTAAAAAAAAAAAAAAATATCTTAAAACTCCCAACCGTTGAGGAGTTATACCTTCCATCATCAACATGAGATTATGATTATCAGACGCAAATACTTGAACAGCTTCAGAAAATATTTGAAAAACGGAATGTGTTCCTATAAAATTTTCATTTCTCAGGGGTCTCATCATCAGATCCTAACTTGGTGACAATGGGACCACCTCGGGAGTATACCCTACCAAACACAAAAAAAAATGGAAAACAGGTCCACAATTGACCAAGATACTTGTAGACGTAAGCGGTAAACCCACACATACATAAAAAAAAACTTACACACGAATAGAGAATCTCCTCCTCCTTTTTGGAAGTCGGTTAAAAATTAAAAAAAAAAACAGAGCCCGGGAGTGAGAGAAAGACAAATTAACGAAAATTTTCTTACACAATATTAGTTTTATAGGTCAGTAAACTGCGAAACTGAAAGAATAAAAATAGAAATAACTGTAATTTTTTCAATACATACTCGTAGGTATTATTGTATTATTATTGTACCAAATCCAACGGAAGTTCAACAATATCAAGTGATTTATCTCTTGCTGTGGTTGGCATGCTGCATGTTTGACTCGCATTAAACGAAGATGCGCAAAACTTAGCACCAGATGTGCCTTTTGCAAATAATGCAATTTTATGATCACTTAATGATTGGTGTTCGGTGTTAGGATTCTGCGTTATTGTCGCTGACGAAGCTAAAGTTATTTTGGAAGTCCACTGTTTTTTTTTGCATAGACATAAGGCTTAATTTAAACGACTCAAGTCGTTATGTTTTTTTAAGTGTGGTCACTCAGTAAGTTAAGTTCATAAAACACTCACCAAAGGCCGCAGGGAAGAAAGGCTTCTTAGGGATAGCATCACTAATGTATCTGAAGTCGATATCACCGTCCTTTACTTTGACAACATTTCTGTCTATGCCCAAGTACACAGACTTCACCTCTGATGCGTGACTCTGATCTTGAAGGGACTCTAGCATTTGACCACTTACTACCAATTGCGCTTCCCAGTTCGTTTTGATATACTCATTCTGGAATAAAAAAATAAAACTTCAGGTCGTAGTTCAAAAAACTTTAATTTCCGGTAGTTGCTTGCGTCATGTATGTTGTATGTTTGACGGCAGGGTTGGCGCAGTGGCTCAAGCAGTTGACTGCTGCGCAATGTGTCGCGGGTTCGATCTCCGCACGGGGCAAATATTTGTATGGGCTACCGATAGTTGTTTCGGGTCTGGGTATTTGTGTTTGTGAGTCTAAATGCACCCACGAATCAGGAGAAATTCCTAGTGTGGAGCAACGTTTTAAAAAAATTTATAATATCATCTAAAAATCCAAGAAGTAATTATATAATAACCAAAAGATTCAAAAGAATATTGTGGCATGGATAAAAATATTGTTAGCGACATTTTAATCTCGAAAATTTTCGATTTTGACGCAGGAATGTTACCTGACAAGAAGACGTTCGACACAATACAGACCGACTTGTTCCAAACCAGGAACAAGTTGTAGATTACGATTTTCTTCGTCTTGTCAATTGTTTTTGAGTTTTTGACAATAACAGTATTTGCAGTTCTTTCAACAATTTCAAATAACAGTGAATCTCATGGTTACCTGGTTTTCTTGCAGCATGGCGGTATAGTTATAGCCGGAGTAGATGAGCATCGCGTTGGCCACGAGTCCTGCGCAAGCGCCGGTACCGTGCGTCCTCAACCAGTAGCCGCCACCCTCTTCGGACGCGCGAACTACCACATCCATACGCTCCCCTGAAATTTTGAAAAAAATTATTTTTAATTTCTCAGTATTATTTCTAACACTAATAATTCTGCTGCGTATAAGATATTGGGTTCGGTTCTTAGGTCGGGCAAAGGGAAGGGAACTAACGATGTAGCAACAAAAACAACTTGAATATCTTTATACTTATAGTCGCAATTGTACCGTAAACAAAACCCAACAGTTACTTTATAATGAGGATAAATTAGAAACAATAACTCAACTAATGTTTTATGCATTTTGTGAACTTGAATTTGTTTTCAAACGCTACCAGCGACCTCGTTTCCATTCAGTTGAAAACATATACTCTATACAGTAAGTAAAATGATACAGTCGACATCAAAGTCACAAATTAATATTTATGATAAATAATATTAACACCGAAAATCAAACAGTTAACAGACAAAATCCACACTCAGGCGATCAGTGTTTCAGATAATACTTTTCGTAACATTAATTTTGCGTCAAATTCTTTCTAAGTAAATAGAAAAAACAATAGAAAGTGAAATCATAATGAACGAAACTGGTTAGAGGTGACCTTAAACTTAAGTGAAAAGTAACACGAACTAGATGCACACCTTTCTCCTCTAGTCAAAATAAACTATAAAACTAACTCGACCAACGCCCGAAAAATAACTTCGTCCGGATTTGGACAGTGACCAAGAATGTTGACTTTAGGCAAGAAACATTGGTTTCTATAATATTTGATAAGACGCAACACTTTCAATCAAACGGACAAACCAGTACCTAATGTACAGTTGATTTTTTATGTGAATGTAAAATTCTTTCATTCACCCGCATCCAGTTAGACTGGAAGCCGACACCGACAAAGTTGGGAAAAGGCTAGGCAGATGATGATGATGATTAGGTATATGAATGGTTTGGTCATCCTTTTGAAAAACATCAGAGTTTCAATAATAAAATTATTTAATACTAGTTCTATACCTTTATGAGTGTTACACCGACCCGACCATAATATAAAACAATTTGACCACAGATGTAAGGCCAGTTTCTTTTAATTAATTTGTTTTCGAATCGCACATCATGTTGCCATTTATCATCTTTTTATGACCCGACGCAAGTCATATTATGACAGTAAAACTGCCAGTGATGAGATTATTAAATAAAATATATTGTTGGATTTTGCGAATCATGCAATTTAAGTGGAAAGAAAGCATCACGTTGCAACATTATGCAAATAAAATTATAAATTAACTTTATATAACCAAATGTCAAAAGAATTTCACTATCACCTAGCCACTAGTGATTCATAAATAAATAAAATCGTGATAGTTTTTCAAAAACTAGAAATAAAAAATGTTGTAGCGACTGGTTTATCATTCATCTAACCAATTGAAGTAGATGCCACTTTCTCCGAAGTAAAAGCTTTTATCGTACATCTAGATAGTAGGTTCCGTTCACTCTCTCGCTATTAAATGTTTACATCTCATTGCAGTACCTGTGATATTTTGCATAGGCAATGAAACATGCAATAAAAGGTGGTTTCCTATATTATGCAAGGTGGCATGCACACCTGAGAAGACAATTAATGATGCGTTACAGCCTTTAGGTACGCATTTAGGTGGAGCAAGCCGTTGAGGCCGACACTAATGTAGGGTTTACTGGTGTTCGTCTTCGTGCCTTGCTAGAACTAATTCATATTTTAACCACTAAACATAGAGTGGATGGAACAGAATATAAAATTTGCGAAGCCAATGAAAATGATGAACTGCATAGTCTTAAACAGAGGTCAACTTGCAACACATTTGAGCAACATGTGTCGACATGAAACGTGTATAAATGAGACAAATGTTATAATATTTATGAAGATAATTCATCAAAATGTATGCGTGGTAAAAGAATTAAATTTTCAATGTCAAATGTTATGGCTATTGTCGGAAGAAAGATATAGTATGTTAATACATTTACGCAAACCGAATAATTATAATAATAAACCTGCATGCAAAGTGTTGTAGACAATGTTGCAACTTCCATCTAATACTGCTGTGTTTACCTAATCTTAAATTATGGCTCGGCCTTACCTGGATACAGCTCCACGTTTCTAGCCAAAACTGGTTTGGTTGGTTTCCCGTCAGTCGCAATGACTACCATTTCATGGTTTTCTATGTTCACTGTGATAGGGCACTCGATAGCAATTGCGTTGATAAGCCTCAGTCTATAAGCGAACCCTGCCATGACGAATATCCTGAAATAAGAAAAAACACATTTTTCTTTACTACAAAAAATAAATAAAATTTATTACTGAAGATTTGAAACAGGATTTTGAAACAAAAACACATATTTTAGTTTGAGATAAATATGGGACAAAGTCCTCATGAATACAACTAATTCTTACTATGGGACGTACCCTAATATCGAAAAATAAAATCTGTTCCATACATTTACGTTCGCGTGACAAAATGTACTAACATGTAATCTAAGTCTTGAATCTAAGTAGTATGTAAACCTAATTAATACCCTGTAAAATGTGATTGTAATAGAAAGGCCAAGTGTTGGCAGACACTGAACACAAGGCAATGTGCAAACCACAATAATTCAATGCCGAATGTACCGCATGTACCTAATACTTGGCACTAATAAGTAATAACAACGTCGTGTTTGCGAGCTTGAAATGTAAAATTTTGATGAATATCACTCACTATAAAATTTAATGGTATTGTGAAGTGCTCCTGGCTTAATAATAACAGCCGCTCGAATCAATCCCCAAATCAACCCGCGCTTGCCTGGGTCTGTGTATGTGAGACCGCCCATTAGGTAGGTACATACCGAGTTTCTTCCTTGCCTTGGAAAGCACGTTAAGCCTTACGGCTTACATGACATGACAGGCGGGACTTACGTCCCGCCTGTCATTTGTAGAACTTTGACATTCTTAACAGGTAGTCAGAGGCCTTTTTGGGGGGGGGGAATCATTAAATAACCCCTCCCGCTCTTGGACAGAGCAGAAGGGAGTGTCAGACTTCTACTGACTAAAAACTACCCATGTTCCTTCTTAGTCCTATAAGTCGAGGCCGCGGTATCTCTTGCGAACAACCCGGAGTCCCGACGGGGTAGTCAGTGGCCTGAAAATCTGTCATTCAGTCTTTCCAAGGGGTAATCATATTACCCAGTACTATGTGAGTTGGTGGAGGTCAGATAGGCCGTCGCTCCATGTAAAATATTGGTATTTAACTCCATGGGTAGACTGGAAGCCGATCCGAACATAGTTGTGAAAAGGCAAGGTGATGACTCACAATAAAATGGCACGAGTATTGTAATATATATGTCGTAGGATAATTTGATACTTCGAATCTTCGCGGAAATCCTAGGAAATCCTAGGGGTTTTGCGAAAACGCGGATAATTAGACATAGGCGAAAAATTTTTTAGGGGCGGCATGGGCACCGGGCCGTAGGCCGACGAAGGAGGCCGGCGGAGGCCCGGCACTTCGGGGACAGAAGATATTAGTGTTATTTAATATGCGAGCGAAGCAAGCGCGTGCTTTCGACGTATTTGGTGACCATTAATCCATTTTGGTAACTATGTCTAATTATCCGCGTTTTCGCAAAACCCCTAGGATTTCCGCGAAGATTCGAAGTATCAAATTATCCTACGACATATATAACTCACGAATGAAATCTTCGACTCTTGTATACGGAAAGATCACATAATAATAGGATAAAGATTTAAAAAAAGATTTATTATTTAGAACTACGCTGATCGATTTATAAACGTCGTCGTGAAAATTACCTGTTGTATACAGGTTGATTACAAAATTACCAGCATTTTCAAACCTGTTAGCTTTCTTTATGTACATACTTAGTTTCGTTACGAACTATTTACACTCGATTATTGATTAATGTTAACGTAATGAGGGGACCTGGTTTCCTTCATAACCGTGGATTTCTATCACCATGTAGAGTTTAGATCTTCAAATATAGAATATAATTCTATGTTTTTACTGCGTAGCCCATTAATAGTAACGAATTAGCAAGCAAATCTCAATCTTATAACTAAATAACAAGTATCTGTATTTTTATTGCATGCCCTTGGCTTGTGAGAACATTCGGTCAATAAACTCATACTAGGTCCGTAGAGTATTCAATACTTACTTTGAAGTATCACCATCGCCATTTATTATAAGGGCATCAGGTTTGAGTCGGCTTACATCTTCAAGTTTAGCAGTCAACAGCTCAGGAAATTTAGCGGCTATAGTTAACGTGTTCTCGCCACTTCTGTCGTAATCATACAGAGATGAGTGGGGCTCCAGTGGCTGCGGCTGATTAATTATCAGAGACCCGTACACACCATCACTTTGATGGGACACTGCAACAAGACACTAAGACATTGAAAGAAACGAATGAAGCTCTTTGACAGTAGGCATGAGGACAAAAGGAAGCAACAGGGGGTATTAGGAAACCCATGGATTGATGGGCTGCCAGCCATAACAGAAGGGCTGACTTAAACTAAATGTTAAAGGTAGAGAAACTGAGGTTGTGCAATAAGACAGTGACATTAGTCCAGTATTTATCTGGAATAGGACGACTTAAATTACTCAGTAACTGCAAATAATCACGCGTAAAAGTAAGAAGAACATATTTTTCGATTCAATCAAACAATTAGTTTAAACTTGAGATTAGAGCTGTGCCCAGTACCTATGTTTGTCATAAGTGAATGGTGTAATATAAGGGAAACCTATAAAACATATCCAAAAAAATACCTGAATCAGCATGGTAGAAGAAAGTTCCCGGAGAAGTCGCGACAAACGCATACTTAAACGTTTGTCCGTATCCAATAGGGCACTGTGTCACCATCGGAACTCCATCCATGTAGGGCGTCCCCTTCTGCTCAACTCCATGCCAATGGATACTGACATCCTGATTCAGGATGCTGTTCTGTACTTCAACCACTACGATGTCGTGCACACAAGCTTGTATAGGTGGGCCTGGGGTCATGCCATTGATGGTAATGGCTGGTCTACCATCATCCTGGATGGTAGGTTCTACTTTGAAGGTGTAGTGGCATCGCTTGGGCTTCACGTTGAACTTGCAAGGTCGGTAGCATGATACTTTGTCTGCAAGGTGATCGTGTTCTATGATACATTGGTCATGTTTGTTCCAGATAGATTTATTATCATCTAGATTTTATTCAAGTTATAGAAATATTTTAGATCTGCTATGTTTGAGTAAAGTTAGGTACTTACATATTATGTATATTTCTGATTTTGGTTTTGAGATTCAATAGTTTGTGTAATTCAATTCAAATTATCAGGTTTCATGTTTATTCAGTACCAACACAAATGTATATTAATAATGTAACACAAAAACACGGCAGTAACAAATATTTTGTAAATGTGCGGCGACATCCATTGTTGACCAATTTATGTGATTTCATAAACAAAACAAAAGTATCCTCACCTAAATTTTTCGTAGTATCCTCAAAGAGTATATTAGCCCCATTAGGCGCAAAACTCTCAAGGGAGGCTTTTCCATTATTGCTAATGTTTACTATGATAAAAAGGCAACAAACAATCACTTTCATTTTCACAGAAATTTTATATCGTCAGCTACCTGAACATTTAGTTATTGTAATAAATAGTTCGTGTCACAACACTGCGGGTCGTGGTCCGCGCACGGACGGTACGACAGACGGTTTGTACGCAACTAACCAAACGACTGCAAAGCGGTTCTGCAGACATGTGCTCTCGACCCCTTACCACGAAAGTTAATTGGTAGGTACTCAGTGAGTCGCTGCTCACTTTTCGCTTACAATAACGGTACAAGAGCGAAATCTATCGTATCGCTGTAAATGTTAATGGTAGGAGGGACAGGAACTGTTTGTAAACCGTTCCGTTTGCTTGCACCGTAGACCCAAGACGTTGCCTTTACTATTGCTGAAATATGAAACTAAAGAAATAGTTGTCGAACTGTTTCATAGTTCCAATTAGATAGATAATGCGTAGGCTTTTTCAGAAATGTCAATGAAATGTGTTAATTAGACACTTGCAATGTCTGCAAATACACTTTTTCACACCTTACGAAATTGAAGTTTCTATCTATTTGATCTTCAATTAGGTTCATCGTTTCCATTATCTCGTAATTATATAATTCCGGTAGGAACGAGGTTCTAATTTTTTCGACAAACGTTTAAAGTTAGTTTATACTTTGTTACGTTTGTATTTAAGAAACTTATCGATTATATAAAAATGATGTTACCTAAGAAAAAACAAACATCAACAATCTATCCTGGTGGGCCTTAAGTTTCTATCTACAGGTTACAAACAAAAAAAACCAGTAGAACATAAAATGGAGTGAATTTTGCAACGATCGTTCCGCACTTGCAATCTTCGAAGGAAACCATTTCAAAACTTTCAATGTAGTTTATAATGTGTGTTAAGGTCGAGTTAAAGTGCTAGAAGGAGAGATATTATTAATGTTTATGGAGATCTGTAGCTCGAAAATCGAAAGGAAACTGCAGAGACATTTCTTCCGTAGTTCGTAGTGTTCTTTGGCCAGAGCATCTTCATTCTTTACTCGAGTTTTCTCCAACAGTTTCAGCTTGACACTGAATCTAATATTTGACTACATACCAGCATTTTTATCACTCCCTGCATCTCCTAATTATAAAGGCAGAACAAAGGTAAGTATGCCAAACATACTTTTCAAAAATGAAAATCTGATGATAACTTTTCTCCGCGTTTATTAATAAAAGGAGTAAATTACATGTCCCGTGGTAACTGAAATTCCCTATATAATAAGCTAGAGCATACTTTAGGATCTTAACACAAAGACAAAAAAAGGCGTTTTTCGACAAAAATCTACAACTAAATAGCAATCGTATTACGATTCTGGAAAATTCGATTGCGTCATCAAAATACATTTAATTCTATTAATATTTAAGACAAAAAATATGGTAAAGGCATGTAGGCACGAACCTACTTTAAAAGCAAGCGTCGCGTCGTCGGTACAGAACCGTGACCTCAAGTTCATATTGTGTAGTGTTCCTTTTACAATAAACATAGTTGTCTTTTTATCTTTTTATGTGTTGGTCTGCATTTTATGAATAACCACATTTTATTCTTTCATTTTATGCAAAACAAAGCAGAACAAAAGGACTAGGGACGTAAAATTTCTCCCCTTTGGAAACAGCGGTAAATTGTACGAATTAATAGTTTTCGGATGAAAAATATTTATTCTGCTCCCTTTCCATAGTAATAATTAAAAGCATTCATATAATCACTGCACTGCAAGAGACGGCCAAGATATTACACACACTTAAGTTTTTGCAAAAACTACAACATTCGCTATGTATAATATTATGACTAACATCACATCTGCGCAAGTCTACGTACTGTCAAAATTATCTTACCATTAGAAAGTGCAGGTAATTACTCCGGACTTTCTTCATGCAGTAGAAACATCGAAATAATGTGAATTTAATATGCCTCTTAAGAGGGAACAGAGGCTGCGTACCCCTTTGTTCTTTCTGAATAATGTCTATTGGAGCATTCTTTATTTTTCATAAAATTAAGGTCTGATGTAGAAAGGTCCCTGTCATTTTCATTTTTAAGTAAAGAAAATACTCTGACTCTCCAGTTTTTTCGGCCGTGATTAGTGACTACCGGACTGTAGACTACCAGAAAAAATCGACTACGACTACAAACATAGTACCGGTACTGAATGAATAAAATAAAATTTGAATGGCAAAAATAATTGAATCCGCTCAGTTTGCACTTTGTCACATGTTTGACGCGGCGCGACGGCATGCGGCATAGCTTCTTCAAATACCAATTTTTCTGCCCTGTCCCTCTTAACGTCACTAACTAGAATTTCTAGTAGCGTTAGCGTTAGCTTTAAACATAATACCTTATTTCACGCTACGTTGGAAATAAGATTAACAGTTATATTATTATCTAATGCCATAGCAAGACTAGTTTTGTTTTCATTGTTAATTTACCTTGTGTTTTACTTTTGATGCCACATTATTTGAAGTTGTTCAAATTCATTAAAACTCTCTACTTTCCTTGGCTTTCTCGTCATAATTAATTTATGTTTCATCACCATCATACTCACCAAATCAGATACGCGATTTTACGCCACATTTTCACCGTTTTTATAATACTATTAGGGCTTCGTTTTAAATTTAACCCTATAACCAACCATGGCCTCTAATGTTGATGTTGCTGTATCGCGCGATGGCAACTTATTTATTTGTGTAATTATAACTATCTCTTAAATATGTTTGTAATAGTTTTCTAATGCAACACATAACAATCGTGCTAATAAGACAGGTTCTCACGATGCAGCGATGTTTGCTTAAGCATTAACTTGTGTGAAAATATGCAGGTTTTTGAAACAGACTTTACTGTATGGGAACTAAATTAAACGTTACTAAATCGTTCTACATATTGTAGGTACTACATATAAAGGACTGCTTTTCTGTTGTACATTTTCTCTTAAATTTATTAAAACTTTACTACAGTTACAAACTTAAACATTGCCTGCAAAGTCGTTGCAAAAGTACAAATATTGACCGGTATGATATCTGCTGCTAACAGTTCCACCGGCTTCTGCGACTGACGCAGCATCACGAACACCATTTTCTTCTCCTTTAAATCGAAGTTCTCCCACCCACAACCATACACTGCCCTTGCAAATACTTCCGCAGAGTTGTTTAATCTCTGGCCAAGGTAACAATAGAAAAAGAAAACTGTGAAACAATAAACTAAAATGGGCATGAACTGAATACATTCTCGAAGCGGCAAATAGAAAAATAAGGATATGCAGACAGCATTTGAACCAAAGTTTACTCCTAAGGGGACGCTGTACAGGGATTTCAGTTTATCAACTATTTGCAAAAGTAAGGCATGTCTGTTGATGACTTTTATTAGAGTTTCCTTAGCCAGTTCCCTGTTCTCCTTTTTGCTGTAGGTGTCATTGAGGAACGTCATCTCGTAGGCCAGCATTTGGAACATGGCGGCGGTGTGCGCTATGAGGAACAGCAGTAAAGCTTGGTAATTTAGGGCCACGATCATGATAGTTAACTCTTGCGCACCGAGGATCATAAGGCATACCTCCTTGTTTGGTGTAACCGTCACAGGCTCAATACCTAAAACAAATTGTAAAGTTCGTATTAATATGTTACTTTAGTTATAGTAAAAGATAATGCACGTCAAGAGGAAAGCGATTTGTTTCAGCTGCAATGCACTTTCAGTTCAAATGATAGAACCTCGATAAAAACCCGTATTGATGTGTTTTTAATGAACAAAATAATAAGTACGAGAATACAATTTTGGAGTTATGCAACCGAATATTCCAAAGACTAAAATTAACATGTTTGCGAGATGCAGGCGTGACAAGGAAGCATTTTTGCTTGTAAACAAAACGTCAACAAGTGCTAGATATTATTCTGAAAGACTCCCTTTCTCTTCCGTTAAGTAACATAGCAACTAACGGGATTGAGTAACATTTATGTATGTATTGTAGGTACATTATTTGACACTGAAGCTGTCTCAGGTGCTGAAGACACAACATTGATTAATGATAAGCAACTAAATTACAAAATTTTAATTAATGACTAGAATAGAATTGAGATCATTAGAAAATCTAACCAAAATAATATCAGACACTTATTTCGTAAAAAAACAATCTTACCAACGCAAGGGGTCATAGAATAATTATGCCGAACATCAATTCGTTGCGGAAAGTAAATGAAAAACCCGTCAAAATAATTGAATCCGTAGAAAATTAAGACGATGCGTTTTACGATCTTCATCAAGTATTTGTGTTTCTGTTGCAGGGGGATTGAGCTCCGAGCCACTTGATCACTCTGTTCGAGCTTTTTCAAGACTTCTAATAGCAGAGGTCTGGAATTTAAAAAAATATCATGAAATTATATGATAGTTTCAACATAAACATGGCTAAACATACTAGTCAATAATTAACTGAACAAAGAAAGAACAGTGTATGAAGTAAGAGCAATGAGAACGACATTGAAGAAGATGATTATATGATATGAACGAATATTTCTAGTGTGGTTGACGCAAATGGACCAAAAATGTTGTGCAGCGGGATTAATTTAGTTTGGTAATAACTTCAATAATATCCTACTAATTATCAAACCTTTGCTTTATAAACCACCAGCTATTGTTGGAAACAATGATCAAGATAGAGAGGTTGAGGTAGGTCTTGACGATGTCACCAGTACCCACAGCATTCTTCCAATGATACCAGAGGGTGCCGACGGTATACACGTAGAAAAGAAGACACAGATGGAGAATCCAAAACCAAGCTGCAAATGATTTGAACGAGACGGTAAGGTGGATATCATTAAAAAATATTTACCCACTAAAAACATTACTATCTTTTATTTTTCAACCTTTTTTGTGTTAAGTTTTCCAAAATTGTGATCTGAATTCATCTTGTGTAATTTTGTATTGTATTGCATTTTTATTTTGTTTTTTGTCAGTCCGTTCGCAAGTCTTACATTATATTATGTAGTTGTAACAATCGTATTTTGTAATATATTTTAATGTACCGCTGTTGGTTACCTAAATAAATAAAATAAAATAAGTCATCACTCAGTTCGTCTACCGTAAAAAATTGTGAGATCCATGTAATACCTAGTCGGTTAATTTATTAAGTCTCTACTTAAGGAGCCTTCTGTCTTAAGTTATCCCGTAATTAACTAACCTAACAAAAAAAAAAAAAAAATTTAAATCTTTTATGTTTTAAATAAATAGATTGAATTGGCAATCGCACTCACCATCTTCCTGCCCTTATCCCATGTCATTTCAACACGTTTTTTTCTTCTATTCTGTCCTATAAGTCGTTACGCTATCATTTATTCCTTTTTCCTTCATATCACTCCTCACACACTCCATCCATATATTCTTCGGTCTTCCTCTCCCTCTCCATCCATTCACATTCTTATTCATCACTTTTTAGTCACTTGTGATTCATCCCTCCTCATCACAAATGCCGTACCACGACAATCTAATTTAATACAAATATATTACTTGTGAGATGCATTGTGTACAATCTATTTATTTAAAACATAAAAGATTTTATAATGTCAAAATACATTAATTCTACCACCTGCACATCATTGGCGCCTGGCGGGACTTCCCGTTCGGCCAAAATGTATATATTTCGGGCTCCATTTACATTCTATGTAAGGTAAACTACTTTAACTTCACTATAACATTTGGAATGAGAAATATACTTTTTTTGGAGTGAAAACTTCTTTAGCGGAGTTGTGCACTTTTTTTGAGATGGGTAAAAACAATGGTTTAACTCACGTCAGGAGGACACGTGACCTGATCGTAAGACGGCGAAGGGTGCTTGCGCGAATGTGCGTGTGTGTCAAATATCAAATAAAAAAATGTCAAACTGATTTTTTTGGGAAACCTTTTAAACCTTTTTAATTTAAAATAACTATAATAGTTCTGTAGTGTTAAATTTTTTATGTAATATAATTTGTCATGTTTGTGTACGATAGCGCAATAAATGAATATTGTACTGATAAATAAAGCAATTCGTGAGAATTTATTCCCTAACCATTCCAAAATATTCAAAAATGTACAACGTTATTGTTCAAGTTTTGACTTTTGCCGGGACTCCCGGAGTGCAACCCGTTTTTTTTTTTTTTTTAAACTTTGCCATACACATACAATGTCTCATGTAACGGGGGTACGGTTACAAACATTTAAACTCACATACACAAATACCCAGACCCGGAACAACTATCTGTAGGCCATACTAATATTTGTTCCGTGCCGAGATCGAACCCGCGACACGCAGCACAGTAGTCTAATCGCTCAGCCACTGCCCCAACAGTGCCGTCAAAATGAAAACTGCCAAAAATCCTTCCATAGTGCAGTTTTAGTGTTTTTGTAACCTTCGTTACAAAATCTTTAATTTGCATTTCATGCTTCTAAACACAGTCAATGAACGAAAGATTGAATGAATGTGAGAGTTTTATTTATGGCTAACCTATTGTTAACTATACGTACCAGATATTTTTCTATCTGTCCTACAAGAGAATCCGACAAGACTCGGACCTATATTAACAATCCAAAGTACACTATCAAAGCTTTCCTCTATAATCAGCCTTTTTGCTTTCAATGCAGCTTCTTTCAGGAACCTGAATAAATTCATTGTTAAATCAACTTCCTTACCGAAATAACAAAGCTACATGGAATTTTGAAAAAATATGAGCTTGACAGCCAGTGAAAGATCTTTTATAAAGAAAAGTATACATAGAAAATCAAAGGTTATAATCATAGGTGGTTTTTAATAACGTAGAATCAACGGTAGTTATTACTTAGAACCATTTTTATTTTCTACCTACCTCTGCCCGCTACTCCGTTCGCGTGGATGTGAAGTGCGGTCAAACTCAACAGACTTCAGACAAAGACCGGGCAGAGGATAAGGGCAGACTTCGACAGGTGATGTACTAAAAGGGTAATAAAGTAAATACGTTGAGTCCGCCATAACTATCAGTGGGATTTTCCATAAGGAACTGGAATTTTTGAATTTGTGCCCAGTTGATTAGAAAGAAAACATATTTATTTAGCACATGCCACAAGTGCACACAACAATAAAAAATATATAAAAATAAACAAAAAAACTAAACTGAAACAGTGTGTGCATCTCACGGCTGCGCCAAATAGGACCAGCGATGAGTTGATGGCATCAGGCGCGCCCCCTGTTGCATGAGATTTAAAATAACCGGCGAAGTGCGAAACTCTGGCTAACGAGGATGTTATTTTAACGTCGTGTTGTTATGTTGGTTTTTACTATCTGCTAAAGTTCAGTGTCTCGCGAACAGTCCACTGTGTGGTCCGCTCGGTTTGACTTCATCTAAAGAGGATAAGCTAGTGGCGATTCATGATATATTATTTAATTAAAAATAATTTGTCTCGTTTTAGTTTCCAGGAAGAAAACCGTCAGCTAAATTATGATTGGATATCCGCTGAAGAAATAAACAGACAAACAGCTAAACTGTGAACTTTATTGTGCTACAATGTGTTGAAAACTGATATAGTTATAGGCTGCATACCATAATTAATTACTATACTCTCTCATTAAAATCTGACCACCTTAAATGTTAATAAGTTTCTTGTAATTATAGACATCGGCACCATTTCGGTTACTTTTATTTAATTTGAAATTAAATAGTCGTGAAGAAAAACAATGTGTAGCCGTATGTTACCTTACCAGGGATTAAAATAGTCCCGAGCTCGCTTCGCTCGCTCTTACATCAACCAACAAAGCAAAAACGAACAAAATCTCAATATTGTTTGTATTCTATCTTATACCTAATCAATAAAACATAAGAGATCATAAACTCATACTAATTATTTTTAAGTTCCTATACCTTAAATATGGTAACAAGCTTGTAAACAGACTGCATAGTGCTCGCAAAAGTATGAATACGCATCGGAATGACGCGGGCGGCATAAACTATGACAGGTTTCTGCGCTTGTTTCAACATCAATAGCACTTGTCTCCGCTCTTTCACACGGAAATTCTCCCAACCGCAACAGTACACCGCCATTTCAAACTTTTCCGAAGCTGTCGTAAGTCTCTGTCCTTGAAAGCAATACAAGAAAAATATGAAAAGGCTGTGGTAAATCAGCGGAGCGAAGTTGAGACAGACGTCCAGTGGCAACACAAAGAATAAACACAAAGAAATGGCGTCCAAACCGAAACTTATGCCGATGACCACGCTGTAGATGTCTTCCAGTTTTCTTACAGTGTGCAAAGCTCGAACATGACGAAAAATTATGTTCTTCAGACGATCTTTAACTTCACCATAAGCTTCTACAGATCTTCGGCAAGTTTTCGCAATGTCGCTGAAGCTCGTCATATCTTCATAAAGGATTTCAAATACAGCAGTGGTATGAGAGAATAGGAACAGTAAGATGACGTCATAGCTGCATACTACCACAATTGCTGTTAGTTCTTGCAATGCTAATATCACCATGCAGGTTTCGCGATTTGGACTAGCACTGATGGGTTCAAGACCTAAAAAGAAAAGCTTAATGATGATAAAAGAATTCAAAGAACCTGAGACATAATAACATTTAGGACACTTACCAACACAAGAAACAATTGAAAAATCATCCATTCCAATCGTCCTAGTAGGTATAAAGATCATAACATCATTGACGAAATGAAAGGTGTAGCACATGATGACAATGATCTTGATGCTTTTTAACAGTTTCTGATGCACATCTAGACACCGGCCCGTTTCGATTATCAGGTCATCATTCTTTCTCACCAGACTTAGGAGTTCGTTTAAATCGTTTCTGTGAACACATTATGCGAGTAAATTAGCTAATTGTTTTTTCTCGATATTACGCAAGAATCTGGAGACTAGCCCAGACAAATAGAGGCCTGCACCTAACAGTGGGTGAAGTAAGGCTCTGGGTGATTGACGATGATTGTTGCAAGAAACAAGACTTACCTATCCGTTAAATAACTGTAAACTGGAAAGACAAAGTAATGAAAAAGATATATAAATCACCTTTTCAAAATTAGCCACCAGCTATTGTTACCAACGAGGACAAATACCGAAATGTTGAAGAAACTGTTGATGGAATCAACAAAACCTTCAGCAAAGTACATCTGGTATACCACTGTGCCCACAATGTACACGTAGAACAGAAGAATCGTGGCTATTATCCAAAATAAAACTGCAATCATCAAAAAAAGATAAGACGAAATAGTAACTAAGTAAACACTTATATTTAAAAAATTGTTTCCAGTTTTTTTTTAGGAAAGCTTGGGCTTTATGTTGTTGAAAATACAACTTCTACTCCATTCCTTTCTTTTATTTCTGTCTCTCTGTTTATACTTCCATTTTATTACTGTTATTTCCTCTGCATTATTGGAACATTGAATTTGACTTACAGCGAAACTTTTTATTCAGCACAGGGAAACCACCAAGGGTTGGCAAAAAATTAATAAGCCAAACCAAATTCACAAACGAATTGTGTTTAAAACGCAGCCTAAAATTTTTGAACCACTCTGATAGACTGCCTGCCATTTTGGCTTAGTTTTATGTCCGTTTTCAACAAAGCAAATGCACGCAATACTAATTTTCAGTTAAATGCAATTATGACACGAGCGGCGAAAGTAAATTATACACTGAATAATTATTGAGTCTTGTTAGTTGCAACGGAAACTAATAAGGGTGACCAATATGTGATTAAACCCTTACGTGAATTGTACCTGGGTGTTAGACAGAATAATAAATTAGTTAATCACACACTAGAAGGTGTCGACGTAATAAGGACCATAGAATAAGAACAACTATAATTCACACTACTGCAAGAACTTCCACAGTTTAAAAAAAAAAATGAAATCTTGTTTTAATCTTTTCTTAGGTAGAGACGGGATTGAGTTCTTCATACTCAGCGGACAACACATTAGCAAAATTGACACGGAAAGAAAAAATATATAAATTATTGGAAGACCTACGTCCCATTGTATACGTATATACCTTATTTGAAATGTTTCTCTTTTATCAATGCTACTTGTATGGTGTACATAATAACGAATATTCTATTCTACCTCACACCTGTGACTCTGAGCCCTGGATGATGTAAAACTTAATAACCCTAGGCTCTTCTAGTTCATAATATTTATTAAACATCGTAGTAAACTTTGATGCCTGTCTAATTTGCAGTATGTCTAGTGTCTACCAATAGGGATGTTTCCTGACTAAAAAAATATGGTTATATTATCGAAAAATATTGGATTTGTGTTTTTTGTTTTATCAAATTAATAAAAGCTTGTGACGTCACTCTCTGGAAAAAAATGTACCAAACTATGACGTCACACGACTTTTCGAAGCACTGTATCGTCTTCAAATTTTGTTAACGTGAAAGCGAAAAAAATGTGTCCAATATTTTTTGAAAATCTATCTGAAAGACAATTTTTTTTTTGTCAACTACCCTATTCTAATTTTCAATTAAAATTTCAATACTACGCAGCATACAATTCTTCACCAACGGTCTTCTGAGCGTGTTCTCAGATCGGTGGGACTCCCCTCTGCTGCGTCATTGGGTAAGGATCCATTCCATCTGATTTTTTATATATTTTTTCCTTTTGCCTTATTACTAACCACAGTCATAAGTTATTTTGTTGTGACTAACACTATGGACACTTGGCTGAAATAAAGACTTTGAATTTGAATTAACCAAGTACATAGGTAAGTAATCGTAACGCCAAGTAGTAAGCAAGACTTGTTTTATTAGCAAGTTGCATATAAATCTACTATTATACCTATGCAACTTATCTGAGATGTACGTGATATTTCATGTGGCTTGCATTCGTGTTGCAACATACGATGCGTGCAACTTCGTAGCAAGATCTATCGCTAATGACGTGTCACTTTCATTGTCGTACAATTTTTTCAACTTTTCATTTCTTTATGTGGTGAAAGAATTTGCTTTTCTTTGCTTTTTCTTTGCTGATACAAGAACTTTTTATTTGCTGAACATATAGGCCTTCAATCTGAAAAGCTTTCTCTATGAAACAACCATCGCAGTTTGAAGATTTTCAGTTTGATGGGCCATATCCTATCCTTTAATATGACCATGTGAGTTAATCGACAGTCCAGACGTACATACCTACTGCTAATATCACCCATACCTTTTCGATGTTCCACACAATGTGAACCGCTAAAAAGTGAAAAATATAAACTTTAAAACAAAAAATTAAACCGACTTCAACAAAAAATAAATCACAAAAAAGTGAAAAATTTACTTTAGAAGAAAAATCTGCTTCTGAAGTCGGTGGCAAAAAAACGAAATCAAACAAACAAAGTCACAAACTGTCATCACACATACGGAAAATTTGAATGCCTTGTCGAAGTCCATAGCAGAGTACGTACGTACTATGTAGTGATATCGATGTACAAGAGACCATTCCTGTGACCATAATGCTGAACATGAACATCGGCATTAACTATTTCTCTGCATTAGAAGCAAACGAGAAGTAGCGATTTTGAAGACAACCAAATGCTCAACACTGCATTCTATATAATATTGGTGGAACTACCAAGCTCGCTAGCTTAGTAGCGTGTAAAAGCAAGATCGTAGCGCATGGTAGCGGACTGTAACGCAAAGTAGTTCCAGTTAATTTCGATAGATGGCGTTGTAATCCATCTACGATAACGACAAAAGCAAATATTTTTAAGTCACATGACGAAAGAAGGTCGTCTGTCTTAGACCACACATTTATAAAAAGTTATATCAACAGGAAAACAGGTTTCGTGATATGTTATGAACAGGTTGTGTGATTAGGGATTGCAATTGCTGGATCCAGCATAAAGCAATCCAGCTGGATCCAGCGCCTTTTTAAATATGCTGGAACCAGCATACAGTGCTGGATCCAGTGATGCGGATCCGCAAACGTATCAATTTCTATTGTGTAGTTTCGAATTGCCGCCATTTTCAAGGCGCGGTGACGTTGCCGTTCTACTATCATAGTGTGGTTGGTTGTTTGCGAGACTGAATGGTAAGTAAAATGTATTTAAAATAATTTAGGATTAATGTTGATTTGATTCATGTCTCTTACTTGCTCGAAGAAGGAAGACATGTTGGGTGACGTTCGTCAACCAACAAACACATCGCGCGCGAAATTTTTTGGTTTTTGTTTTCATAATTATTTAAACCGATCTTATTTTATAATGTTACCGTTTATTGCAGGAAGTACATATCTAACAGTGGATTATTTAGTTATTTAGGAGTTTGTGTGTGTGTATGTGTTTTGTTGCCATTTAACAAGGTTGCTAAAATGCGCAATTTTGAGCGGAAAAAGCTGTGTCATGTGTATAAATATTGGTTTTTCGAGTTTAAAATCGCGTTTAAACTTATCGGTCCTCCCGTGACCACGGCGCGGCGCTTGCAATAGCTCCAAAATATCGGAAATAAACAAAAGTTTGAACGCGACTTTAAACTCGAAAAACCTACATAATGTTTAATAGTAATCTTGATAGTTTAAAAAAAATATAACCTTATTGGTTTTGTTAAGTTATTACATCGCGAATCGAGATAGTTGTATTTGTTTTATCTTTAGGCATTATGTTCTATTAAAATAATATTCAAATGTTTTCTTCATTACAGAGTTAACGCTGTTTTTCGACCAGTTTAAAATGTCGACCAAGAATTCTTGCGACGGTGAAAAAGTTTGTGGGACTTTTTCGTAAAGTTGGATAGTCGAAACCAAAGAAAATTAGTGAATGATTTCATAGATTATCGTAAGAAGTTATTATACAAATTACTTAATAAAAAAAGTCTTAAAAATGTTGTCTTTTTATTTTCGTTCCACATTTTGCTGGATCCGGGCTGGATCCAGCTGGATTCAGGTCAATCCAACAAGAATCCAGCTGGATTGAAAACGCCGCTGGATTGCAATCCCTATGTGTGATTCTGCGAAATGGAAACTACATAAAATTATCGTCAAATGTAGGTACCCAAATTAACACATTTATTTTATAAGGCGTTTTATCAAGGTCTGTAGAATGCACCTTCTAGTTAGCAAAGTTGTGTTTACTTCACATTCTTCCTTTTCTTGCTACCTGAGTTTTACTCGGTGCCAGCTAGCTTAACAATGAATGCAAACAAAATACCTAGTTTTATCTCGTGTACATAACATACACAGAAGTCGACGCCAAACAACACTGAATTATTCACTTCGAATATTAGTAGCAAAAAAACTGGAATCTCTAAACCCGTAGGTATAGAATCGTCTGCGTCTATAGAATTTTTTGAATGTTGAGAATTTTTTGCTAAGTAACGTTACTTTTTATTGCTACCAAATGCCTTGCTATTTATTTTTAGGGAAAGATACACTGCTATTCCATTCTATACCTTTATAGACCTATATTTTTTCCTGTTGGAGCTCCGATACTAAAGTTGAAGAAAGTGACTGGAAATTAACTAATTACAGACTGAATTTACTGACACTGGTAAATATACTACCAGCAAAAATTCCTGAAATCCGGCTGGGTGTCCCATTAACACTTTGTCTAATGATTAAATGATTATGATATAATAATATTTTCATCACTAGTGATGACTACCTGGAGACGATTGTCAATAACCACTTATTGAAAAAAAACAACTAGAAGTATTCAAAAACATACTGGTACCTACGAGTCACATAAAAAAAATGTTTTGATTAACATACTGGTTTAAGTAGAGTTTTTATTGTCATTAACCAGGCTGATTGCCTTTGTTTATCTTGTTTTTGTCTTAGAATTCAATACTTACATTTTTCCTCCTAAGAAACTTGATTTGTAAAAGTCACGGATCGGTTTATTTACCTCGTGGACCTAATATCACCATTTGAGACACTAGGTGATTGGTTACTGTTAGTGTTTGTTTACTTTAGTATAGGTACAAACATCACAGTCATAGTCACACACATTTTAGGTAACTGCGAAAATGCTATTGGTTTTGTCTACCAACGTCTTTAATTTCAATGCCAAATTACCGAATATTCCAATAAACAGATAGGTCTTCCTCAAGGTTCAATAACAGGGCCAATCCTGATATCAAACATGTTAGTTCTGCATACTTTGCTCGACTCACAAGTTTTCTACGGCACGATTAATACCTTAGCCTATCAAAATGTATTGCAATGATAAGCTTTGAGAAGGCATTTAGGTACTTAACCAGTAACCTTATTATTTACACACTTTTCTCATAAAAGACTTTCAACAACGCATTGTTGATAAATTGATGTATTCGTGTATCAGTATTCGTGTTACACTAAAGATTGTTATGATCAGCTATTGACAGTATTGATGTCAAGGCTTTGCTAACTTAGTCCAGACTGTTGTTGGACAAAAGCAATTCTTTAGGAAGACATGATATGATATACAGGGTGGTGCGGACAATACGACAATAATGAAACCACTGGTAGTTCTAGTTCATAGGAACATTTTTAAACAATCAAATAAATCCTAACACCGTCGTGGTGCCGACGACGATACGACACTAATCTACCTAAATATCTTTGCCTTTTTACATTTTATTTCCACACGTTAATCGGTGCAAATTATTCCTAAGGTTAGTAAACCAATTATTGTTTGTAAATAGTAATGTATTTCGTTTACAGTTTTATGCTACTTAGTTTTATTGTTTTTTTTTTATTTTTGTTAAGATTTATTTGATAGTTTAATAATGTTCCTATGAACTAGAACTACCAGTGGTTTCATTTATTGTCGGCACCACCCTGTATACACAAATGATGGTAAAGCAGAGTAGGTATCTAAGTTCTGCTCAATTCAACCTTGATTCTATTGAACAAACCTGTTAAATATTTACTGATAACATTTAATTATAGACAAAATACATTTTAATTTTTACACCGTACAAATTACAGTTATCAATTAAAGACATTATACATAGGGTGGCAATCTTTAAATCTACAACGCAGTTATGACTTAGCTATGATAGTAAAAATAAATATTATAATAAATACTATGTAAGTACATAGCTAAATGAGTCAAAGTGAACGTAAAAACTACGTCATAAACTTAATAGTTTCACTGGTTTAGTTTCATGCACATGTAACATGTGTGTGTTAATTATTTTGTTCAAAGAATGCGCCAAAGACTCGTCCATTTTTTGTGTGTGTGTGCTACAAAAATACAGAATAAAAAGATGTCTCAAAATATATTTAATTAAATATAGTTCCTGTGTGGGAAATAGTAACACGCACTTGATCAATCTTCAGGTTAAACTGTTCTTAAATGATACTTAAATGATAAGAATAGTTGGTCGCTGAGTTGAACACAAGACAATGTTTGTTATTTATGTTCTTTCTCCAAAATTAGTTTACTGATAAATGTTACGTGTTTGTTTATTTTTTTTATATTGTCTATTATTTTATACTTTTTTTTATTATTGATTTGTGTCTGAAGTAAACCTTAATTTAAGGTACACCTTACTATTGTATCGAGTCTGGTTCTTTTAACCTAACTGACAGATGTGTTGCTGGGGAGTTTGTTCCGCCACTTCTTCTTTCCAGCTTAAACACTAGGAAGTGTCGAAGGGGGGGCGTTTTTGGGACTGCTCTCTTGTAAATAAGTAAAATAAATTTTAACGTTCGAAAAGTGCTGATTATCAGCCTAGTTTGAATAAATGACTTTTGATTTTGTTTTTGATCTTGCCTAGGATTGTCTGTGAGTCTCTAAATGTTTCTGTATAACCTTAAAAGTATATTTTATGCAAGTTAGCTGGCTGTATGCGTATTAGCTTGTTCGACTTGTTCGACTGTACGTTAAGCCGTTGGTCCCGGCTGTAATTTGAATATCTTTGGCAGTCGTTACGGGAAGTCAGTGACACGAAAATCTGAAAAAAACCTAAAATTGCTTACCTAACTTACTTATGGATATCGTATCACCCAGGACTAACCGAGTTTTGAAGATTAGATTGGCTGTCGATCCATGGAAAACATTGGTATTCAGCTGCATCCAGTTAGACTGGAAGCCGACCCCAATATAGTTGGGAAAAAGATTAGGCTGATGATTGTGATAATGATGAGTCCTGTGTGGGATATTGACTTACACTAAACCAAGGTGAATCATAGGTAAATTCTTCTCTTAGTAGTTGTGTACAAAAATCGTCATAGTATGTCAATACTGTCAATAGTTATCCAAATTGCGGCGGCATGCCAGCCGAAAACTCGACTGCGTATATCATTTCATCATTCATCATTTCAGCCATAAAACGTCCACTGCTAGACATAGGCCTCCCCCAGAAGGGGGGGATTTGCCATAATCGTCACGCTTGGCAGGCGGGTTGGCGATCGCAGTATGGTTGTTACGAAGGCACAGAGAACGCTGCTGCCCATTCTCTAGTAAGTCCCTTGATCGCCTGTTACGACACCCACGGGAAGATATGGGATGGTGCTATTCTTTACGTCCGACACCATACGGGCCGCTGCGTATATGAAATATAATAAAAAGTATAAATAATCTTCATACTACATATTATAGACAACATTTTTGCCTTTATTTACTGCTATATAAAGGGCAAAAAGCAAAAATGTTGTCTAGAATACATGCTTGATCTTGCACTATTATCTTAAGTACCTACATGTTTTTTTTTCAATAATCTTTCAGAAATTGAAATACCACTATAAGCAATGCCAAAATAAAGTATTTGTCAATACCTATTAATAAAGAACCCTGTCTAAAATACTGCTTCAATTGTTATAAAACTAGAATAAGAATAGTCATGGTCATTATAAATGAACTCGTCATCATTTAAGAGCTACTGAGCTACTGAGTCTGGTAAACATGGGCCTCATAATAGATCGCTTCAACTGACTAGTTGCACGCGCATTACAATTTTTGCGAATGCGGACTATATCACCCAAAATATGGCATGACCTTTGATCTCGTGACATTATCGGTAAGTATAATAATGTAAATTTAAATGGATTCTGAACCTAGATTGTTTTACATTGAATCTGGAAGGACTCTGGGGTTACATAGTAGTTCTCCTCCTTGTGGATGGAGGTAGAAGTGATATCAGAAAATACTTTGACAGCGACAGGTAGGTAGCAGTAACATTTTTTTCTTATTATTATTAAGACTTTACACGAAGTCGGGTTAACTGCCTTGTTGTTCGCGTGGTCGCAAGCGTGACTACTGAACAAGAGGTCCTGGGTTCGATTCTGGGGATTTTACATCAAGAATTTCTCAGTAACAGTCACAGAGTCTGGATTTGTGCCCGTTTGATGGCAATCATCATCATTTCAACCGAAAGACGTCCACTGCTGGACATCGACCTCCCCTGATGGCAATAGGCTCGCCTCCTATTACATGTGGGGCTTAAAACATTACTGGTGAAATGTGGGAATAGGTACTTTTACGTACACTTCTGCTTAACCCTTCAGGAATTACAGGGGTGAAGTTAGGGAATGCGTTAAGGAGTCTACCCACTTCCCGTACAACAACAACAACCTTCTTAACCGTTTATAACAGGTTTAGAACGGACATCACACGCGGTTAACCGTTTTGTTACAGTCGTAAACAATTACCAGCGAAAATATTTAGCCGTTATTGTGCATTTGGCACGCGATGGTGTTGGTTGGTGACTGAACGGTCTAGTGAGCGTAGTGTCACTTTTCAATACAAAAGTAATGTGCCTGATACGTGCATAATTCATATTTCTCTTTTCCGTAATTACCAATATTGATAGCGAATACAGTGCATGAGATTATAGGAATAATATCGAAGCATGTAATCAACAACCAATAATAACTACAACACATACAAGAACCACATAATAATATCATAATCTCGAATGTACAATACCACGAATCCGGTTCTACTTTACTTATAATTATTAGCACTGCAATGATTTTAACGCTTGGGAAAACCCCGTTACGGTTTCTTCGAGAAAAACTTTACATATTACACAAGTTTACTCGACGAATTCCCCAGTATAGTTGTAGTTGTACTATATTTAATCCCTTTTTCCATGACCGGCAGTGTTCCTCGTGTGAGATTCACTCGTTGGCTCCGTACGATACACTATCCTAATTCATTCAAAATTGTTAACCTTATTATATTTTGGGCAATAGTTAATTAATTCTACACTCGTACTTGTTCAATAATACAATATGGTTGCGCAGAACTAGCGCAGCGAATCGTAAATTTACTTCATGAAAATAACACCTGAACTAAAATATGTTGTGTCGCGAAAACAGCTTGTGTTAAATACTCTTCTTGTGTGTGTGTGTGTGTGTTTCTTGCTAAATAATTGTCTAAATATTTTACAATTGACACTGTATTTTCCAGTATTTTTGACACCTCTTTATTCCTTTGAAATACAGTTTCACAGTTCGATTTGATCGAACAAATTCATTATTATAGTTCGTTTAAAAACATGATCGAAATTCATTACCTCGAGTTAATCGGAATGGTTATTATACGGCAGGTATTGTACTTCCATTGTTATCGTACGATGCTGGCTATTAAACTCTTCATTTTATATAACAATCGACTGGGTACAGTGCATAACGACCAATGAAACTATGAAAAACCAGTTTGTACGGATCTCTCATTGTGCAGAAAAGCTTTGCAAATCGAGGCCATGTTATACTGGAATTGTATATCTTGATGTGTCGCCGTATGTACCGATTATGCTCTCGGGATTGCTGTGAAATACCTTTCACAACAAGTTTCCAAGCTGCGGTAACCGGATTGGACTTACAACTGCTTTCTTCTTTCCTTGGTAACGTCAGATTGTTGTTGCATATATAATAATATGTCACACTGTTATTCAGACATACTTTCTGAAGAGGAAAGTAAGTTATGTGGGTTTTTAAGTTCTCTTATCACTTAACGGTCAGGGATAAAGCCAATTTGAAATTTCTTCCTTATTTCCTCTAAAGCAAGAAAACAAGTAATGTTCTCTTGCGTAGGTTTTTTTTTTTTAAACTTTGCCCTCACTAGGAACTGCTCCTGTATCGTGGGTGCGTTTACAAACATCAAATTCACATACACAAATACCCGGAGCCAGAACAACTATCTGTAGGCCGTACAAATATTTGTACGCACGGAACAAATATTTGTACGGCCTACAGATAGTTGTGGTGAGGATCGAACCCGCGGCCGCGGCACGCAGCGCAGCAGTCCAATCGCTCAGCCACTGCGCCAACCGTGCCGTGCCGTTTAATATATGACTGCCACGTTGAACTAGTTGTCAAAAGCGCTATTGATGTGCATGAGGATCTTTATTTTTTTTGGCGGGTCGAAAATCATCGAATAACCCCTCCCACTCTTGGGCAGAGCGAAATTGAGTGTCAGACTTCTACTGACTAAAAACCACCCATGTTCCTTCTTAGCCCTTTATGTCGTAGGCGCGGTATCTCTTGGGAACAACCCGCAGCCCTGACGGGAGGTGCATGAGGTCCTGTGTTCGATTCCCAGGTCGGGCAAACTTTTGTTGGGATTTTCCATCAGAATTTTTTTCAGTAGCAGCCACAGTGTTTAGACTTGTGCCCAGTTGATGGCAATAGACTGGCCTCTTATTTCTGGCCTATATGGGACTTAAACATAACTGGCGGTACATGACTGTACTATAGGTACAGCTCTGCCTAACCCTTCGGGGATTACAGGCGTGATGTTATTGTTTATGTCCTCACAGAATTCCCAGTCTATACGTAGCTAAGTTACAAAAAAAAACACCATATTCCATTGAAACAAGTTGGGTCGTAAGGAAAGCGGTTGCTGTGGTAACCTCGACGCTTATTGAATTTTCCTCATCTTCCGATGCTCATATAACGTATGAGGAAGTGTGGTTACGGAGCTCGTTCGATAGGCTCAGTCTGACGTAGCACGAGTAATTGGTAACCTACGGCATGTGTAATCGGCTGAATAATAATAGTTTAATACCTTTTAAGGCCTGTTTACGCATTGGGGATTGTACACTTAGGAGCCGGCTTTATTACATACAACATACATACAAAAACTCTCGCCGTTTTTCCATGTGGTAGACAGGATCCACGGAAGGCGACCTGCTACGATCCTAAGATGCTCCTTTTGCCACGTCCACATTCAATGTTCATATATACTGGAGGAGCGTGGTTTGTTCACCACCTCCAAGCGAAGGAGATGCGACGTGCCAACAGCCGGTTGGCATGGTTTACATACAACTCAATTCAAATTCCCTCGCATTGAGAAGCGGCCTGTACCAGATATTATAGGCTGATTATGTAACTCAGATACTGATAAATCTAAACCTGACATGATAAAACATAATTGCGAAATGAATGTATTTAGTTGAATAACAAACAGTTTTTTTCTATTTATTTACTTTGAAAAAAAATCATCTATGGGATATTATTTATACTGAAAACGGGATATTTACCATGTTTACTGATTGTTTCGAGTTCCCGATATTTCGGCGCTGTTACAAGCACCATGATCACGGATAAACTGAAGTCATTGCGGGTGGATGTTTATGAGCAGACAAATCGGTCTACCCTCTTTCTTGTTCGTTTTTTGCGTTCGGTACCACTACCATTGTCACTCACTACACGATTCTGTTCCCGACACACAAAACTCACTGTGTCCACTCGCGAGCTTTTTTCCACACTTTTTCGGTTTTTGCACAGTTGAACCACTGGATTCCAGGCTCTCGACAGTTGAAACCCATCCTCCCGGTTAAAGTTTTTGTATTTGGTATTTTTTTCCGTTTTCAGTATAAATAATAGTGCTAGTGACCATGTCAGTTTAAAATCTTATATCTATGGGATACAAAGAATACAACAATCAACTTAGTTTGAAATCCTCAACTACTAAGTAACAAAGCAGAGAACCTTCAAAATGCTATTTAGTTAATTAGTCAGAAATAGGCACTCAGTTTACCGACCTTCTGAGCGATTACTACAAGTCACTAACATATAGGTACGTAATCAGTAAATAAGCTTACAAACAAAAGTAGCTCACCTTGTTAACTGTGACATCGAAATTCTGGTCACGAGAAGGTAAAGGAAGTGCGGAACAATACATACGTAAATACAATGCATAATAAGTTTAAAAAGATTCTCGAGACTTGTGCCAGGACCAGTGCTGGGATCATTGGGATCCTTCTTCTTTGGAGATATTAGAGGTCAAAGTTTCGTCTTTTTCACAGATTTAAAGTTGTAACTTTACTTTAAAAACCTCCTTGAGCTCTGTACAACGCAGCCATTAGCACAATGGTTTGAATGTGTTATATTGAGTCCTACCGTAATCTGCAAACCGTGATTTTTCACCCAAAAAAATTATGTCGTTTTCTTAGAGTTACTAAGTTTCATCTACACGTACAGAATGCTTGGTAGACGGCTTTATCAAGGGTCCGTTTACACCTAATACAACATAATTTATACGGTAGTTCAACGACAATAGAGAACACAAACCTCTCTTCATGGTTACTTCATTAAGTAGTTACTCTATGTTGTCGATCAACTTAACTATTTAATCGGTAGCCCAAGGAAATTACATTAGCATGCGGATCACCGGTTCTAGTACATATTAGTACTGATAAGAATAGTACTACAATTGCAACATCATCCAAAGTTTGCATTGCACATTCCATCTCACTTTTTGAGCTTTCAAGTTGCTAACATTGAGGACCCGTCAGACCAGCTATGCTATACCACTTACATATAGGATACAAATCGGTCAAACCTATCCGATGTGCCTATATAAAAACATCACGTTAGCATTGTTTAGATTGACAGACAGATACGAGAGCCGGCTAGACCACAGAAATACAATTACATCATTACATCTAAAAATAGTGTGAACGATTTAGTTGCATATGGGTCGCCAACCTTGATTTTCATTGTAGCATCGTGTATAGCTGCTGATGACGTCACGGTGGAAAGCGCGACGAAGTGGACCGCGGGCCGCTGCGCTTGGTTACTCAGCGGTCTACCAGCTTCCTGTCAATGGTTTAATCACAGTGTTAAATACAACCAGAGCCACAGATTTATAATCCCCGCGTCGAGAGCAGCAACTGCATATTAATGTTTTTGTTTGATGCGATACTTATGTACTTATCGCATGAAACTACATATTATGTCGTATTCAGTGGTGCGGAGTTTTAACAACCAAATCAATCATCATGTCTGTTACAATGTGTAATACATCAATCGTATCTGCTCATACAATTAGCACTAAAATAAGTAAACGACGAATTGTAAGTAACTGGCGAAACGTGGGTGTACTATTAGATAAGTTTCACTTTTACCCTGCGGCAGTTAGAGGCGTGATGTTATGTGGAAGTAATCGACCAATTCGTCCGGTTCAGTTCCCAACTAATACTATTTTTGCAAAAAATCTATAAGTAGTTTGTTCCAATATTTACACTATTCACTTTTTCAATTATAATCACAGCGCAGCATCATAAGTCAGACGATATCATGTCATCAGTAAATATTTACATACTTGACAAAGTCGTACCCACAGAATATACCAACCGACATTTCGTGACCCCCGAGGGAACAGAACCGTACAAATTATAGTTCATACATTTGTATTGGACAGCTCAAATCAAATCTGAATTGCGGACGACATTGTTACCATGACATTTTCACATCCATATCGACGAAATTTGAACAGTCGAAAGAGGCATTGCTGTTGTATTTTCAACCTTCAGTTGACAAGTTGTTCTCATAAATTGACATGGTGGCAAATTACTGCTGTTGTGTTCACAAGTGACCTTTACGGACTGTGATCCTCAAAATATGTTATCATTAGAACACATGTATTGTGTTTTTTACCCAAAAATAATTGATTTTTGGGTGAAATTAAGAATTCCTCACTCCACAATTTTGAAGTTGGTGATGTGACACCACTGTGCTTTAAAAGCAGTCATGCGCGTCTTGTCTCTTCTGTCTTAAAGAGTAAAGGATCACTGAAAGTGTGTGTGTGCACAGACTTGAGTAAAATAATATCTTTGCTTACTTGTTTATTATCCGATTTTTTTCTGGAGGATATTATTACAGTAGTGACATGACTTCCTGAGGTCTTCCCAGGTCGAGTTGAGAGTTTGGAGTTGGATCTAGAATATCTCGTTGTACTATTGGTTATTATTATTATTTATTTATTTATTTATCCATTAATAGTACACTTACATTACAACAAGTTGCAAGCGGGACTGCTGAGCAAGTGAGCATGAGGTACAATAACGTTCAATTCGCGGGTTGGGTACATTTTTATTGTTTTTTTTCCGGGGTTTTTATCTGTAATTTCTCACTGAGCACAAATCTAGACTCTTTGGTTGCCCGAGGAGTCTAGATTTGTGCTCAGTTGATGGCAACCGTATTAAACATAACTAGCGAAATGTGGGTGTACTATTTGGTACACCTCTGCCTAACCCTTCGGGGATTACAGGCGTCATGTCATGTTATGCAGCCGTGAGTCTAAATTTCTGGTAACCGGCTTACCTTCCATTACATGGGCCTTACAGATAACTGGCGAAAGCTGTGTGATTACCATAGTGACAACCGCACCTTCACGAGTTAGCTTAAAATTGGCACTCTTGTTCGTCTCCTTGGAGCACACTTATTCACAGAATATTTTACCATAATCTAGCTAGCAGTTGTCACCATGTTATCTTTATGCGAGTGGCAACCGACGACGGTCGATCACTTTTCATCACAAGGGTAAAAAGTGGTTCACCGTCAGTGATCGATATTATATATTTTTTTTAACATTTGTACTGGACGTATGTTTTGGACGCGTAACACGAGAGCTGGTTTGAGGTGGCACAGGAAAAGAGCTCTCGGAAGGAATTGGAGGAGTCCAGCATAAATTCAAAGATGTTTGGAACTGCTGAAACATAAGGTAGGTATGTACCTTATAACAATAATAAATTGTGATGACACCCTGATAGTTCATGAACTGAGTTAGGAATAAACGTTATCGCGCAAAACGTTTCCCCTGCTCCCTTGGTAAAAGCTAGTATATAATACCTAAAAGCCACTCATTCAACTAAAAACAAGCAAATTAAATTGGCATTAAAGACAACCACACAACATCCTGAAAGACAGCTTTGTTTCTACCAGCACAATATTGTGTGGACTATGATATTGTGGTTTGTGGTCGTGACTTCATTCAGCCTAGACTTACGTGTTCTAGGTAAAGTGTTCCTTCATTGAGTGCCCAGTCAACCTGATAGGCATATAATTGTCATTTGCAAGTAGATTGTGGCGTGGGCCTGCCGTCTGGTGACATCATTCACCGATATCTGTTGTACGAATGCACTTACATGCTATTAGGAACATGGAATTTCCAGTGAAGAGTTATTGAGGACGAAAACAGAGTGATTAGATGAGGCATTACAAAAATGATTCATCTTAGTTACTATTATACACGTAGTAGCGAAACTTTGTTAGTATAATAATAATATGATTATGGATGTCTGGATGTATGAACGTTTGTCACTCTTTCACGCAAAAACAACTGAGCGAATTCGAATGATATTTAGCACACAGATAGTTAATAACCTGGATTAACACAGTATATTTTTATCCCGGTAGTACAATCCCGTGGGACAATAAACTATCGCACATCTTCACGCGGGCGAAGCCGCGGCTGTCGGACTAGGCCGGGCTAGGGATACATCTTACTAATACTCGTATCATAAATGCGAAAGTTTGGATGGACGGTAGTTTGTCATACAATCACGACAGAACGGCTGAACGGATTTGTAATAGTACTTAGAATAATAATAGATAACAGTCTGAAATAGCTTGTAGAGTAGTTTTTATACCGGAAATGAGAGAGTGGGGAATTCTCGAACTCCACGCGGGCGAAGGCCGAAACTTCGGGCATATGCTAGTTTGTCATACGATGTTTTCGGGCATACTAATTAATCACCTTTTGATCAGAGAACCCAGATTAAGAGACGTTCTACCAGTGAGAACGATGCTGGAGAGAAAACAATGTCTTGGATTGACAAAAGCAACTGAATGAAACATGTTATGAAAGCAATTGACACTCGTTGTCGGTGTGGTTCCGTTATTACGTATTATATAATATTGTATTGTTTCATATTGTATTATGTTCAAAAGTCATTCAATGGTATGGTAACCATTCTGTTTAACTGTGAAGTACAATTGAAGAAAACTGTGACTAGTGAGGGTTAATATGAGGTAAAATCAATCGTCAATTTTCCAACACATTTCCCAACGGGAAAATCGTATCGACAATTTCATTATATACCTGAAGAGCGCAAAACCTGTACAGTAACCTTTGATACATTAGTTATTTATAAGGAAAACATGCAATTAACGCATCAAGGTGAACCCGATTTCATATTGATACTTCATGAGATTCAGATAGCAAAAACGCCATTCGATACAAACATTCACTAAATAAATTTTGCAGTAATTTTTATTTATTTTTTATTGCGATCACCAAAACATGCTTGGTTTTAATGTTTCTGACGTCATTTAAACCCGTATTCCACATAACATAACATCACGCCTGTAGTCCCCGAAGAGTTAGGCAGAGGTGTACCTAATAGTAGGTACCTATAGCCACATTTCACCAGATTTGTTTGAGTCCTATGTAATACGGAGCAAGCCTATTTCTTGCATTATATGTGAGTAGGTACCTATTATATGTGTAATGAAACTAATGATTGACGTTCTCCATTACATAGTTCTTCTGCGGTCACAATTTGGCTCTGTATTATTTATTAGTCAAGTTGACGAGACCCATCCATTTTTTTTGTAATCTTCCTATTTGAAATATTTCTGACTGATCAATATACTCAAAAAACTGACGGTCCGGGCGACCAAAATCCAGGAAAAAAAATACTTTCGCATTCTTGTCGCAAAAAAGCAGCTGGCAATCGTCTATTTGCATCGTCCATCAACAGAATTGGTATTCGTTTATGGGATTTTATGTCAGTGATTGTAGAAAAGTCAAAATATATTAAGATAAATAAATAAAATATATATGTAATCTAAAAACCACAACGCAATACGTGGTTCTATTATAGGTAGGTATAGTAGGTATTTAACATGATATTCAAACAAAAACAGAGAGTTTTTTGTTTGAAGTGTTTTCAGTTTCTCAGGACCACTTAAAACAAGCCATTGTTAAATCTACAGTTGTTATAGCGTTAATCGGAAAGGAAATAATAGGATTCATTCGATATAAGTAGCCTTTGTTCACGAAGATAGATTATGTTTATCACTAAACAAAAGGTGGCTAAAACAAGTAACCCGTCAACAACAATATAAATTATGCGAGTGACTGTTCTACACGAGCGACCCTTGCTTGAGCACACCCACCGACCCTTACTTGAGCCAACCCGCGATGCTGACGAAGTAGTTTTAAATCAGCCCTTAAACAATGATCTCACTCAGATCCAGGACACCAAAGAGACTGGCCTTTTGGAGCTCTCCCTAGTCATGCCCTAAGCCGAAACTCGTACCCCACACGGGGTGGCCTATCGCTCAGTTTATAAGTTTTTTGCCCCTGGCTAGAGGCTTTACATTCAAAGCACCCACAAGATAGTCCGGTCAAGCAGTAGCCAACCTCATAGGTAGACCTTAGAGGTAAAAAAAAACATCACCAGTATTTTTCAAAGAGGTAAACTGTGTAAGGTGCATACCTTTGACTCTAGCCTCTAGTATCTAATTGATGCCATGTTTGGTGGCTTAACAATACACAACACACCATCATAAATCATATAAGGAAGATATCAGAAAATTAGCACTAAGCTAACCTATTTTAGTGAAAACTCATTTAGCTTTGAGTTTAGTTTCGCTACACCAAAATAAATAACATTTCACGATGTTGCTGCCAGCTCTACGCTAGCATTTATTAATAGTTCATTCATGGATTGAATGTCCCAGTGAAACCATTCATTTATCATGGCCGCGGGTATCTATTAAGTATATTTGGTGTAGTGTTTTATTGTTTAATCCTGTGTTCAATTACAACGGCCTCGCTATTGTATCCATGACTCGATTCATGTAAACTCCAATTGAACTAGTAAACCCTGTTTGTACTATAATCAAGCTATTGTACTGATCTCCCAACTCGGGGTCTGTACACTTCCTAGAATTTTATCCGATCTTTATCTTTGGCAATAAAGTCAATGAAACAAACTAAGTCACCGACTTCCGAAAGTAAATTATTTTTAACTTAGGTTAGCTATGAAGTTGATTATTTTTTGTATACTTACTTATTGTCATTACAATTCATTTTCCTCACCCTACTAAGCAAAAAAATCCTCCCTACTCCGTTTCTTGCCATAGATACAAGGCATTAACAAAAGAATACAAAACATTTCAATACATTTTTTTTAACCTTTTCCTTCTTTTATCTTTTGACAATCAACAGATTCGCCTACTTCTACGTCAGTTTAGAGGTATATACTATTGGAATATGGTTTAACAAAAGGTGCTTGGGATCTTGGAAAACCATTAAAATCAAGAGTTGGTGCAGTGGTTGAGTGATTGGCAGCTGCGCTGCGTGCCGCGAGTTCGATTCCTGCGCGGACAAATATTTGTATGGCCTACAAGTTACAATTGGCTATTTGTGTATGTGAGTTAAAATTATTATTAAAAATTTAAACGTATTATTAAATATATATATATATATATATATATTATGAGGAGCTCGTGGCTTAATAAGAACTGCCACTCGGGTCGATCTTTAGGTAAAGCTGTGCTTGCCTAGGTCGGTCTGTGGATGGGTGACCGCCCGACATACCGAGTTTCCTCCGTGCCTCGGAAAGCACGTTAAGCTGTTGGTCCCGGTTGCCATATATAGATCTTTGGCAGTCGTTACAGGTAGTCAGTGACCTGAAATTCTGACATCCAGTCTTACCAAAGAGTATCGTATTACCTAGTATTAACTGGGTTGTGGAGGTCAGATAGGCAGTCGCTCCATGTAAAATACTGGTATTCAGCTGCATCTGGTTAGACTGGAAGCCGACCCCAACATAGTTGGGAAAAGGCTAGGCAGATGATGATATATATATTATGTGTGTAAGCTATCCGAAACTGTCAAATTTTCCCAATCAACCTTGAACCATCCTAATACTATAGCGATAAAGTTTAAAATCTATTGAAGAAATTTGACAGACTGTGGCAGCTTCATGTACTGGCGTGTGTACCATGATACCTGGAACAAGATATGATCATAAAAACTTTCTCATTCTTATCAACATGTTAGTCATACATACTGATACATACACAGGCGAAATGTAAATATTTACGAAACTTATCAGCAAACATTTTAGGTGAATTGCGATAAGACTGTAGTGAAATTGATAGGATAGCAGTTAAAGTAAATAGTACACGCGGTGTTTATTTGGGGTCTTACAAAACACTTATATCTTGATTTATGGTTGAACGTTCCCAGGCGATTCGTCAATGGTTTAAAGATAACTGAAATGGAGCAGATACAAATAGTAGTACTTTACGTGTGTTAAATATTTGTATGAATTCAGCATGTTTGTTTACACAATCACATACTGAGTTTCCTCCGTGTCTCGGAAAGCACGTTAACCCTTTGATCCTGGCTGCCATAAATATAGATCTTTGGCAGTCGTTACAGATAGTCAGAAAGCCTGAAAGTCTGACAACCAGTCTTACCAACGGGTATTACCTATATATATTATACCCTTTGGTAAGACTGGTTATGTTACCCAGACTAACTGGGTTGTAGAACTTATAGAGGTAGTCGCTCTATGTAAAATACTGATATTCAGTTGCTTCCGGTTAGACTGGAAGCCGACCTCGGCAAAGTTGGGAACAGACTAAGCAGATGATAATGTTTGTTTACACAACATTTACCAATTTATATTAATTACCTCTGAAGGAGTAAGCACAATTTGTGTAAAAAGAAAAAAAAGTACATATTATTATCTTCATACATATTGTGCTACAATGTTTACTGTGTACATGTACTACATGAACTCAGATGACGTGATTCCTAAATTTAGGACAAGTCTATTGCCAAGTACAGACGCCAGCACATCAAGGTACCCGAAACTGCCAAATTTTCCCAATCAATATTGAAACTAATGCTTTAGTGATACAGTTGAAAATCTATTAAACAAATTTGCCCGATTGTAACAGTTTGATATGTTGGCGTCTGTGCCTATTGGGAGCAATTCTACATTTCTTGCTATCATATTTGCAGCATAGCAATCTTAATAAAACTTATTTCAAATGTTTCCAGTCTTCTGAGGGCGTTCCCGGATGAAAGCGATACGTTGACGCCTTTCAATTAATGTCCCTTTGTCGTTGTTGTATCCCTAAACAAGTAGTCCATTAAAATTCTATCTCTACGATTAAACATGGTAAATATCCCGTTTTCAGTATAGATAATAGTGTTACTGACCATGTCAGGTTAAAATCTTAAAATTCTATCTGTTTAAAATCTTGGAATTTAAGTCACGTTAAAAGAAACAATACAACACTTATTTATAACATTCACTATGGATATGCTACGTTTAATTATTATTCAAAAGTGAAGTCATTAGTCTAGCCTCATTCATCTGCATGAATGAACTATATTCCATTATCATAATTATGAAGAAAATAATTATAAATTATAAATAAAAGAGAATAATTAAAACGATTATTTCGCAGATAGGTAGTCATCGATGGTGGTAAAGTGATTATTAGATGGTTATTAGTACACTATCTATCATCATTATATCTGGGAACAAACATATTTTATTAAATTTTATGCTATACGAAACCAATTGGTCATAAATAAGTTTTATACGTTTTGGTCCGTTTCCAGATTACCCGTATGCAGCTGAATACCTACCAATGTACCACAGTACCTCCATAACCTAGTTGCTGCATAACACGATACTTCTTATCTTTGCAAGATTGATCATTTATTAGACTTTCAGGCGTCTGACCCGTAACGACCGTCGAAAATCGAACGAATGATAGCCAGATTAATGTGCTTTCCCAGACATAAAGGTGTTATGGGTGGTCACCCATCCTCGGAAAGACGTCGGGAAACGATGCCTCTATGATCATCCTGTTTTCATATGACCACGAGCCCCTATGTTCTTTATTTTCATGCTGAAACAATTTACAGAAAATAATGTTGGTTTTATCAGTCCAGTTGATTACAACCAGTCTGTTTCCCAATGATCCCAATGCGTCATCAAAATATGGCAGTGAACCGCAGTGAACCGAATCGTTTGACGCGAATGAGTCAGACCCATTGAAGTTAATAGACAGTTAAAAAGTACCGTTGAGCACTGTCCAAACTGAAACAAACCCCGCGCGGGATACGAGCAAAACTTCGCCTGCACCAATAGTGTGTCGTCCTAATATTTAAGATAATAAACACATGTAGTCACGTCCCGCATCCCGCGCGGCATTCGCCTGAGTATGATCAGAGCTTTATTAAAGGATAAAAGCTGCTGAAAATAGACTGAGATATAAGTGTACTTTATTTAAACGACTGGTTACAATTGTTACAACAAAGATATTTCAAGAAAACCATATAGGCTGTTTAATCTGTTATTTAAATAGTTAAGAGAGTAATACTACGAGTCATACTGCCATGGTCATATACTGGTACATTTTGATGAACGCCAACGTGGCAGCGTCATTTCCTAAGAACAATGACAAACCACACAAAAGTTAAAATTTGAGCATGGTTGCGAATACTAGAATAAATTGACCGATAGTTGGATGAACCGAAAAATAAATGATTGACCAATATCTCGGCCATTGGATATTATTTGTACGGTAATATTTCAAAAACCAAACCGTCTGCATCATTTATGAAACAAAAACAGAAGAAGCCAGAAAAGGAAAACAATATTACTTAACTTTGCGTGTATTGAAATTCCCACGTAACGTTATGCATGAGAGTTAAAATATGGTAAGTTTTAATAACAGAACAAACAAAAGAATAAAATTAAGTGTATTAAAAACAATGAAGAGCTAAAATACCACGTTTGTTACAAAAAGATGCCACGACGGTTCATAGAAATGATAGTTTTAAAACTTGAAGACTGTACAATCTTTTGTCACTCAAACACGGTATAAATTAGCCCACAGCTGGGACACAGGCCTCGACACTGCGAAAGGGAGTGTGCCATAATCCACCACGTGGTGGTCAGTGCAGGTTGGTGGACGTCAAATAAATGTCGTGATTATTTTTCCTCCTAGTTCAGTCATGCTCTAGCAAGTTCCGTCACAACGTCTTCCTTCACTGTTTTGAAAGCCGTTTTGATTCAATGACTTACTACACAGTAAAGTGCCTCTGGTTTTGAAGTAGAATTGTGACGGATCTTTTTTTAGCGGAAGTCGAGGCAGATGAGCAGGTAAAGAGGTTGACCTCTGTGAATGTGGAGGTTAACAAAGGCGGAAGCGGATTTGGGGGAAAATATCAGTAAAAAATTATAACCCGATTGCTCCAGAAGGATACCTTCCTTCTGGGACAACCGAGTGTTTTCATTTAATCAAATCTAGCTAATAGTATTGGAAAAGTCTTTATTTAAAATACGCATATCGTAGTACTCTATCAGTTAAGTTTACTACGTATTATTAACCATTGTAAACTTTACTTAAACGAAGGCTAGGTTCTGTTACAACACTACCATAAAACCACACGACCTGCGGTAGGTCGGAATGGCCACCACCGACTCATCCATTGATTGATATTAATTAAATTAAGGTTCGGAGCCATGATAAAATTAGTTAATGATAAAATTCCGATCCAATTAATCATCAATAAATATATTTAACCTACAAGCAACAAATTATGTCTGGTCCACAGCAGAACAATATAATATCTGTTTACAGCTGTTTATACACGATATTCACTACATTTCACAATATTCTGGTGACTCACTCTCTGAGCTGGCTGAGTAGGTACGGGTCAGTAGTTTGTTTTATCTTAATGTAGTGACAAGGGTCTGGTCTCTGTTTACTTTGAAAGTTTACACTGGCTTCGGAAGTCGTTTCAAACCATTTACTAAGGTGGCAGTATTCCCAGTTTAATATTAAGGTGAATGCTCCAACCACCCCGCGAAATTCAAATATTCTTACGTTTTTTAAAGGTGCAAAAATGACTTTTTCAAGTTCCTGCACCTTTATGAACTTGGAGGCTTGTATTGATGATTTTGATGATTATATTTCTGTAACTACATACGTCTTACAGCCGCAATTCATATTTTAATCAACAGACAAACTAGCACTGGCCTGCAAATTGCAAAAAACGTAAGAATATTTGAATTTCGCGGGCTAGTTGGAGCATTCACCTTAATACTGCCTCGTTATATAGTCGATGCAAGCGCGACTGCAAAGTGTTGTTGGGTTTATCTATCAGGAATTTCTCAGTAGCCGCCACGGAGTGTGGATCTGTGCCCGGTACATGGGATTTAAATTAAACATTACTGGCGAAATGTGGGTGTACTAATGGGAACAACTCTGCCTATCCCTTCGGGCATTTCAGGCCTGATGTTATGTTATGTTACATGAATACGATATTCTTTATTTACTAATAAATCAGTAATTAATTATTATTTAAAAATGGGAACAGCACAAATCACAAGTCGCAAGCAAATGCATAATATTTTTAAATTCTTTTTATTCTGCTTGTTAGTGATGGTTGTCGAAAGCCTAAAAATACAACTAGTAGTTAGTGACAAAACCGGCTCACCCAAAATCGTTACCTGGAAGTAATTGTCTCAATTTATAATGTGCGCAGGCGCTCACTGTGTCACTGCGGGAACTCCACGGGACAATGAATGATTCAACATAATGGTTGCCAATGTGACTGGTCCTCTACGTCACAGAGCAAAAAACTTTCCCCTCAGCCAACAGTGATAGTGACACTCGTGCGCAAGTATTGCCACAACGAGTTGTGAGAAAATACCCATTGGATATTGGACTTGGCTTGCCTGTTTTTGCCACGCATGACGCATCAGCTACTTCTACGTAATTAATGAACTATTCGACGTAATATTACTCAACCTTCGCCGTCTCAAGACAAATATTATGCACTACATGGTGCAATCGTCTTGCATATTTGACGCTGAGGTAGTCTTCAGTGGAAATAATAATAGTCTGTGATTTACTACGTTTGCTATAAATGGTGCTTCTCTGTTCCTCGATCATTATAAACAGGGTGAATTCAAAGTTCGAGCGAATCGGTGTCCTCTAGGTAAGCGTGTTCCACCCTCGGCCTCATCATCGCTTCAGACACAAGTATATTTAGTATTTATAAAAGTGCAGCGGTAAATATTACGATTGTTACATAACTATAACTATTATGATTGTAACATCTTACATAACCCAAATTGAGGCTAACTAACCCCACGAGGATTTTGCTAGTAGGTATACATTTTATTTCAAGAAAGTTTGATTGTCAATTCTGTTTGGTAAGACTTGTTCTTACCAAACAGAATTGACAATCAAACTTTCTTATTAAATATAATGATTTTGACTGTTCTTATTATTCGATTCAATTTATTATTTTATGTTGTTTAAGAGTGTCGCTGAAATAAAACTGAACTGATGAACTGAAGCATCGTCATTTTATTTATTTATTTAATAATACCTATAGAAACATTTTATTTGAAGTGAAGTGACACAAACAAGTCTACGAGAAAAAACCTCATTAAATTACATTTATAAACGCTTTTTTCTTGTGTATTTAGAAATCTTGAGGTCAATATTCGAGCGTTATGTGAACAGTCGCGTGAATGCACCGTTATCGAGAAGACGAAGCATAGGTTGAAATTTTTATCTTTCTACCAATGTTATCAATATTTTGTATTTTAGACTTTAAATGGAAGGACGTTAAAGAGGACTGCTGACTCAACGGTCCTCTTTAAGACGGAACAGGCCCTGCGATTCTCCATTTAATGAATTCCTCTTTTTTTTTCAGAAAAATGACTTTCAGACCAATAATTTTTTTTCATGAAATCACGGTCTGCTGTGGACACATCCCTGTCATTTCCGTTTTTTATCAGGACCTAATATTATAATTGAAGATAGCATGTACCGGCAAAAATGACCTTTTTTCTTCAAATAAGTTCCTATATTTTTAATTCCCCGCAGACCCTGTTTCCTCTTTGCATTTCATCTGAAAAAAAAAAATTGATTTCATTTGTTTTATTTAATTCATGTAGATACGGCGGTAACCACGGATACTCGTCAAACTTTTCTACATCTCTATTTCTTTCATACCCATATCTTCATTTAAGGGAAAATTCAAATTATTAGTGGTCAAGGTGGCCCAAAAGAATGAGTAATAGACCCTCGCGGAGTCGCGGGCCATGTGTCACAGGTCCTAAGTGGTAGGTCAAGTGACCCACTCCTTACTAGCCTGGTCTATTGGCTATGTAACATAGCAAAAAAAGTTTGAACGTGGTTTATGCGAAAAGAGTATGTCCCGTCGGGGCTGCGGGTTGTTCGAAAGAGATACCGCGGTCTCGGCGCAAAGGCTAAGAAGGAACATGGGTGGTTTTTAGTCAGTAGAAGTCTGACACTCCCTTTCGCTCTGCCCAGAGCGGGAGGGGTTATTTGATGATTTCCCAACCCCCAAAAAAAAAAAGTGTGTAAGGATCGTAGCCATGAGGTATTTAAACCAACTGAATATTATATAAGGTTGTCTCTCATAGCAGTGAATTAGGTTTTAACCGTCTTCTAAAAAAGGATAGAGTAGGGCAGGAAAGACAGAGCTGACCGTAAGACCAAGAACTGACTGAAGCAATGCTGATACCTACCATGCAGAGCTTGTAAGTGTGGTGGATGTACGAGTATGTACGTATATGTGTAAATATTATATCAACACGTATCCGAATTTCAAATCAATGGTGATTTACATGATTACCTAGTGTTATCTGTTATCTTATCCAGCTTATCTTAATAGTCCACTAATAGAGATTGAAGTCGCCGCAGATTTCCGTTTTAGATTTTTGTTTACCTGTATTTTATTTTCATTCATACATGATATATAAAATGCATGCTGTGTCTATCGCTCCATATTGTACAGTGGTACACTATTGTTTGTTTTTCTAGAATTAACAGTGTTACAATTGTAGATAGGCCAATAAACAAATAAATAAAAATAAAATAAACTCACACCTTTTCCATGGGGGTAGGCAGAAAACAGAACATCTCGTGCACGCTCCTCACATGCTCCTTTTGCCTCTTCCATGTTTATAGGACAGACCAGATGTACAACTGGTCATAAATACGACGAGATCGTGGTACTCCGTGCGGCGGGGTGATGCTCCTGTCACGAGCTGGTCTACTCATGAATCGACGCCGGGATCTTGAGACGGATAGTGGTGAAGATCTATGGGTAACATGTGATATAGATGGTCGCTCGATATTTGTATGTGTCGTGTATATAAAGCCCAGTGCAACTGATAACGACTATATGTCGTGGTTTTGTAAAATTGAAAGTTTCATACAAACCATAAAGGGCACTGTATTAATTTGTGGTGATTTAAATTTAAATAGTGCTTCGGTTAATATTAATAATTATTTTTGTTATTTTTTGTCTTTTTGTGGCTTGGCTGAGAAGAATGTTGTGAAGAATCTGCATGGAGGTATGCTAGATGTAGTGTTGGTTCACGAGAGCGTCGAGGTATCTCTTAGCGAGTCAGAAGGTATGGTACCACCTGATAATTACCACCCGCCACTGGACATCACTTTAAAGTTTGACACAGCTTCACATGTTCGTCCTATGCCCGTTAGTAATATTGATCTGTCTAAGGACTGGAACTTTAAAAAGTGCGATTATGAACGTCTATATACTTTACTTAACGAGGAATCTTGGAGTACCGTAGTAGAGTCAACTGATATTACTTTTTGCACGAATACTTTTTATGAAATTATTTATAATATTTTTAACGATTGTATGCCAAAAAAACTACGCAATAGAGCCAGTCGCGAACGTTATCCAGTTTGGTACACCCGTGATATAATTACGGATCTTCGACGTAAAAAGAAACTACATCATACTTGGAAAAAGTCCTCTTGTTTGAGGGAGTACAAGGCATTTTCTGATTTAAGAGCAAACCTTAAACACCGCATTATTATAGCATACAATTCACATTTACATCATGTTGAGCGTAATATCAGAAAAAACCCACGACAGTTTTGGCAGCACATATCCACTCTCCGATGCAAAGGCGGATTTGAGCCTACAATCAACTATCAGGGTCAATCACTCTCGGGTATCGATGCGGCTAATGCTTTTGCTGATTTCTTTGCCAGTGTTTTCTTACCTGAAACACCTGATTTAAATGTCACACAAATATGTTCTCTTGATACCTGCAGCAATAGTAACTCTATCAGTTTAGCAAAATTTTCTATTAATGATGTAGAACGTGGTATCGGTAAATTAAAACTCAATAGTTCTGTTGGGCCGGATAATATTCCATCCAATATTCTTAAACAGTCTAAAGCTTCCATAGCCAAACCCCTATGTCATATATTTAATTTATCACTAAGCACCGGTAAATATCCGACTCAATGGAAACTCTCTAGAGTTACGCCTATACCGAAAGCAGGGGTGAAATCATCAGTTGAAGACTACAGGCCTATTGCTATATTGTCGGCCCCTGCTAAAATATTCGAACACATTTTATATAAAGAAATTCAAAGACAAGTCGATATTTATATGTGTAATGAACAACATGGTTTTCGCAACAAAAAATCAGTTAACACGAATTTGCTAACATTAGTTGATTTTATTTCTTCTCAAATGGACCGCGGACAGCAAGTGGATGTGCTGTACTTCGATTTCCGTAAGGCCTTTGATAGAATTAATAACGACATCTTGTTACGCAAGTTAAGTGCCATAGGATTTACACCCAGTCTTCTTCTTCTGATTTCTGACTACCTACGAGACCGTCAGCAATTTGTTCGCCTTGGCTCATACAACTCACATGCGTATCATACACGATCAGGCGTGAGTCAGGGTTCCATTTTAGGTCCCTTGCTTTTCTTAATTATGGTGAACGATCTGCCACAAATTATAAACCATGCAAAATGTCTACTTTACGCCGACGATCTGAAAATATATGCAACTGTTAGCTCTGTGTCTGACTGTATAGCTCTCCAGCGTGATATCGATGCCTTGAGTGAATGGGCAGCCACTAACAAAATGGAATTTAACACTTCTAAATGTCAAATTATGAGCTTTGGCCGCATGCGGAGTCCTATACAGTACGACTACAGAGTGAACACTGAGTCTATAGCCAGAGTATCCATAGTAAAAGACCTCGGTGTAACGTTTGATAGCAAACTGACTTTCCACACACACATTATAGGTTTGGCTAAAGAATGTTTCCGACGCTTAGGTTTTGTTTTACGTAACTGTCAAGGTTTTAATAACCAGGCAGTCATTAGGCTTTTGTTCAACGCTTTAGTTCGGTGCAAGCTTGAAACCAGCGCTTGTGTGTGGAATCCTCACGAGGTTACCTACATGCTCATGCTGGAAAAGGTGCAAAAAGCTTTTCTTAGGTACCTCTACAAACATGTGTTTGGATACTATCCTTATATGTATCCTACTAAATTCCTTTTAGGATGTTTAAATTTTAATTCTCTTCGAGTTAGGCGGTCTATTGACCAAATAACAACGGCGTATAAAATTATACATGGTCATACCGACGCCTCAGATTTACATGCGGAGCTGTGTCAATTATTTGTTCCAAATAATTATAATCGCTCCAGAAAGCATAAATTGTTTAATGTCCCATTTTGTCGCACTGTAGCTCGGTCCACCTCCCCTATACCGCGTATGCTAACGATGCTCAACGCGCTCGTGGAGACCAACCGTGGATTGGATTTGTTTGCTGATGAATGGAAGACGATACTGTTAGAATGTTTGTGGTTCTGCGAGAAGACCGAGTAAAAGGATTACTTAATTTAGTATAAATGGCTTAAGCTGTACTAAATGTAATAATAAATAAATAAATAAATAAATAATAAATGCACGTTTTTAGTTTAAATTGTGACAAATTATTGGAATACCACCCACACAGTCTAATTTCCGGCAGAACAATGGTGTTGCAAGTACCTACACGTTTACAGGTAAATGGTATTTTGTAGTAGGTCATTCACTAACGTATGTTTACCATTTTTTTGCTGCCTGGTTGGTGTTAGTGATGTTAACCATAATGAGGTCTTCTGTTCCATTCCTAGGGCGGTTAAACTAATCTTATCACCTATCCCCTTCACGGATTTTTGGCAGAAGCCCAGATTTTGGATTTGGGCCCGAGGACGGCTGGCAAAAGGCTCCACTACTCCATGGGACTTAAACATAACTGGCGAAATGTTTGTGTACTGTGGCATGGCAGACCTCTGCCTAAACCATCAAATAGCTCCTCCCGCTCTGGGCCGAGTGGAAGGGTGTGTCAGACTTCTACGGACTAAAAGCCACCCATGTTCCTTCTCAGCCCTTTGTGTCCGGGGCGCGGTATCTCTTTCAAACAAAACGCAACCCTGGCTTGCTTGGTGTGCTGAGTTGCTGACGTCTATAACCGCCTACTGAAAGAACATGGCAAGTATTTATTGAAAATTAACGTCTTCCTTTTCAGTAGGTACCTATAGTTGTTTGCACATTTGTTTAAATAAAACAGTAGGTAATAGTACATTATGGTACAAGTGTGTAATGTTGGTGTTTACCGCTGAGCCGCCATTGAGAAGCCGAGAGCCTCTCAATGGCGTCTTAAGAGAGCCGAGGACGGTAATCATCAATACACACGTGTATCATACGACGATTTTCAACACACACACAAATATTTTCAACGAGTTCTGAAAAATTTTTCGCGATGGGTGTTTTATTTATTAAAAACGTACAAGTTGAAATTATCTATTTAAATTCAAAGTTGCATGAAATGAGCAAGCACTTTTGAGGTATATTAATTTATTTGTAGGTACTATTGAACATGATTTTTTGTATCGAATTTTTAAGAACAAATCAACTCTACCAATAAAATTAAAACAAAAACCCTACTACTGTATAATAGCAATGAAAAATTCACAATTTGATCACAGGTGTCATTATGTGCCTAATTGCGGTGAAATTATAGCCATTTTATAAGCAAGTGTGTTGAAAAAAACTATAATTATTTATCTAGTCATATATGTAGTAACTATGTTGCATAAGCGGTTATCAAGTTCCATTTGTATGTATCATACACCGACAGGGCGTGGCAATGGATGATTTTATTCAGGTAATGTGTTCCCGTGGGATAATTGTCAACCTTGCTGACTTACGCGTGCTAAGCAGCAGCAGGCAAAAGCTATAGTCTAGTCAACAAGTTCTTTTTGGGTAAATATTTTTCTCCGCCTCCGAAAAATATGAACATAGCTCACGAAGTAAGAAAGCTGAAGTGGCAATGGGCAAGCCATAATAATATTAGCCTTAGAACCGATTACCGCTGAGGTAGACGTGTTCTTGAGTGAAGACCTCGAATAAGCGTAAGGCAGGACGCCCTCAGGCTCGGTGAAGTGACAATCTTCGCAGGGCGGCTGTTAGTAACTGGATGAGAGTTACTGAGAATCGAGATGAGTTGTTTGCTATTTAGGAGACCCTATGTCCTTCGGGGTACTACTGTAGGATTATCTTCGGCACCACTGAGCTACTCCAAAAATTTTATCAACTAATCTTTTTACTCTATTCTATTTTTTTTACAACATAATCTGAACTTTCGAATTCATAAGCCACCATAAAGGTCAGTCTAAAGATAATAAAAGCACGACTATAGATTTCGAGATGTGAACCCGCTCTAGTCAAGATTTCAACGTATCTATTTTACAGTGACATTCATTGAATAGTTGATTCCGAGTAATGAAGCCAAGCCACGCCAAGCGGAGAATGATCGAACGAATACTAATTAAATTATTCTGTTAGAAAATATATCATATAGAACGATAACCGTCAGTGACTTTGGACCTAAGTACCTATTGAATAAGGTTCATAATATTGAATTTAATAAGTTCGATCAGATCTAACATTCCGTATTGCAAGTCACCTAATGCCTAAAAGAAGGTATTTTCCTTAGTTGATTCATATAAAAGGAGGTAGGTAGCTCTTTTTCTGGAAATAACAAGACGCGTTTGTTAACTGAGTAGGTACGTAAGCAGCAACCTATATATTAGAGTAAGTAGGAAAACAGAGCTTCGAAACAAAAAAACAAGTTTATTTAAATTATTTTAATTATAAACATAAATATCACAATTAATGTTTCTTACAGGTATCACTTCGAGAATAATAATTGTTTATTGATTAATTTTAATAGTTTTGGCATTTATGGTCAGTGGTCAGAGATAGATTATCTCTAAAATTAAAATAATGTTGACAGTAATTAACAGTAAGTGAGTTAAACCAGAATGTATAAGATTCAATGGAAAGACCGCATGTAAATAGGAAGAATTACAAAAACTTCCTTAAAAAGATAAAATTGACAATATCACCCTTAGTTAAGACAGGAATCTTGATTACAAGAGGTACAAAGAAATATCTCAACATGACATTCATAAATCAGACACTCATTTTCAGACATTCGTAATTTCTAAGGCAAATAAGTAACTTTCTTCATATACATGTTTCAAATACATCATCACATTTTTAAGAGTGGCACAAGATAAGTTTCCAAATGTGACGCTGACCAATAAGTACCAAATTGAGCAATTTCTGGCACAAACGTTCAGCAAACAATATGACTATGCCATAATTAACGTACCGGTCACACAAAACACTAAACTAGCAGATCTGTTCTGGGTCTTTGTAAATGTGTATGTAAACTATGTGTATGTATTCATGTACTGCCATTAAAACTTCTCATAAAAACACCAGAAAATGCAATTTATAGTTCTTTCCACACACAAGTCGTACACAACTCAGCTGCTTGTAGATTTACACATCGTAACAAATGACAATGTTGTGTTTTAGACACTAAGTTCTAACTTAACACGCTATACAAAAAGCTAAAATAGCAGCCACTATCGTAAACATAGGTCCATTGCGAGCTGCCGAGTTTTTACGTTGTATCGACTTATCCGCGTATGTCTGTAATAGACCACATGGCACAGACTTCCTCATGTTGTGTATTGAACTGGTCCGAATCACGAAGCAGGTCATCCCTGGTGTCACGTCCACTGGTTTTCCTTTCACGTCCAAGGCATTCACAAGAGTTGTGTTTGTTGTAGTGGTCGTCACAACAGAAGAAGTCACCACACCGTTTTGCGCCTGTGCGCCTGTTACATTTTGAGTAACGTTTAATGTATTTCCAGGCACCACGGGAACACCAGGTACTCCCGTCGCATTAACAGGCACTAAGGTTCCGTTAGGTAGCATTGCGTACAGAACATTGCCTACCGGCGTCACGGGTCCAGGCGTCGCCGGCTGGTCTGGCATCATGTTGGTCATGTTCATTACTGTCGTGTTGGTCACGGTAACCACTGACGTTGATGTATTGGTACCTGTAGCGTGTGACTGTTGCGCTTGATCTTGTAAAATAAAACTGCTTATAATCTGGCAATCAATTTTTGTCTCCTCATAGTCACCGTTGTCTTTTTTTATCGCAAATTTGCAAACTTCGCCCTGTTGTGGTGTGTAACTCGTTTTTCCGTGGCTGCCGCTGGCTGCATAAGCGGCGACGCCGAGAGTTCCAAGGTTAAGTAACGCCAGACCGGCTAACAATGTGCCGTATTTACTGTCTGAGTTTTTGTATTGATAAACGTAAGTCGGAGGAGTACCATGGTACACCGGGTAGCTCACCGGTGCTCCACCGCGGACGGGAGAGTACGAGATCTGCTGCGGAGGAGCGTAGTGATAGTTGTGGATATTCGTTGTGTGATGTACAGCAGGTTTGTTTTGTGATCCGTGACTGTTACCAGATAGACCGCCGCCAGAAGATGGGTAACCATGACTTCCGCCGGACGACGGATAACCATGATTTTGCCCAGATGACGGATAGGCAGGTTTTCCTCCAGATGATGGATATGTATGAGCACCTCCCGAAGAGCCACTTCCAGATAAGCCGCCACTTGACGGATATCCGTGATTACCACCGGAGTGTCCTCCGGACGAGGGATATCCGTGGCTACCCCCACCAGACAGCCCACCCGTGCGGTGACCTCCACCCGACAAGCCGCCCGATTTAGGATAACTATGTCCGCCACTAAAGCCTCTCCGTCCCGATATTGGTTCTAATAGCACAGCTAGTAGAAAAGCGTACAACAACGCTCGCTTGAGGTTAAACATTTTGAAAGTCACAGTAACTGCACAACACGTCCTCACTGTACACTCGTGCGCACTGAACTGAAGTGAGACGCGGGCGCGCAGCCTGTTGCGCTTCGATACTGCGATGACGACACGAATACAATTCAATTTATTTGTATTCTAAAATGTTGCCACCTTTTAGATATAACCTCCCTTAAAGCACAGTAACTAACAATATTTTCTGCGCAGTTTGATTACGATTGGTAAATATATATTGTTGTCCTACTGACTATCCCCTCGTTATGACCAGTACCTTACATTTAAAGTCCAAAATAACATTGAACAAGAGCCTGTAAAACCATTCAAAGGCAAATAGTTTACCTTTTTCTTACACTCAATTTTTGGTGTAAAGAACTAAAATTGTTGTGATTGTAAATAGATAATTGCATAAAGAAACCTGTGATAATTAATTATAGCAAAACGTAAAGAAAAAAATGAAATAATATTTGCCAAAATCAGCAACTGATTCGCGGATTTTGATACGGTAAAGCTCCAAAAACCGCTTAAAAAGGCACGTTTAAATAAAATAAATATAGTCAAGCAAATAGTCCTAAAGAGTCAAGAGAGATTTTATTTGAAATATTATAAAATGAGAGATAGATGCGTCACAAGCCGAACGCTTAGACTGATCGTGCCTCTGTATCGCTAGTTCCGCGCACCGCTTGCACGCTCGGCTCAGGCGGAACATGACATTAAAGGCGCGTGTCCGTTTCGATTGCTCGGCCACATTGTCGTAGAATTAAAACGACTACGTCAACATTACGAAGGAATTTGAATTTTGGAAAACCGCAAATTCGTAGATTTAATATTCAGAAAGTTATAAAGGTTTAACCATGGCCGCGCGGTTGAAACGTGGAGGACCGCGCGGCCACGGAGTTCTATCAAACGGAGCTTAGTAGAGGTTCCATTCTTTTTGTTAACCATTAAATACGATTTCGAAGAAAATGTAGATAGTATAAATAAAGGCCTAATGTTTGTAATTCACGACCTACAGCACTTAGAAGTTGTGGCCGCGCGGTTGAAACGCGGAGGACCGCGCGGCCACGTAGTTCTCTTAAACGAAACTTAGTAGAGATACCATTCTTATTGCTAATCACTAATACGATTTCGAAGAAAATGTAGACACTATGCATAAAGCTCTAATGTTTGGACTTCACGACTTACAGCACATACATGCCATGGCCGCGCGGTCGAAACGCTCGGTAATGCAGTTCTCATGAACGGAGCTTAGTAGAGGTACCATTCTTTTTGTTAACCTCTGATACGATTTCGAAGAATATGTAGACATACTGTATAAAGCCCTCATGTTTGGACTTCACGACCTACAGCACTTTAAACCTATAGTACAAGTTAGAAGTAGGGTGACTAAGATTTAATGTGCGTCAATCAGACATTTCCGAAAGCCTCGTTCTTACGTGCATATTATTTAATCATCATCATGATTTCAGCCGAAAGACGTCCACTGCTGGACATAGGCCTCAGGGATATTATTTATTATGAGGGAATAAGGTTTGGGTGTAGAACGTCAGAAACGCAAAAGAATGGTAAATTGCATAAAGAAGTACTTATGCCAAAATGTTAACACCGTATTGGTATAAATACTGGTTTTAAAATTTTGCTACAGAAATTACTCATTTAATCATAGGACTCCTTTATATTTCTCTGAAATAAGTAAGCAACATCATAAAATTTGTTTTTAATTAGGGATAATGCCTTTTTCATCAAATAGTCACTTAAGGAACCTTCATGAACTGAGAGGGTTGTATTGGTGACTTTAATCATTATTACTCATTAAAGTCACAGTTTTTTTTTTAAACTTTGCCCCACACTAGAAATTTCTCTTGTGTCGTGGGTGTGTTTACAAACATGCAACGGCATGACATGTTACGTTTTCAAATCTTATTTTATTTAACATACAACCTGACCTGACACTGACCGGCAAATTGCAAAATACGTAAGAAAATTAGAATTTCGCGGGCTACCTTGTCACATCAACTTTTTTTTTATTTTTTTTTTGGGGGGTGGGAAATCATCAAATCCACTCTTGGGCAGAGCGGAATAGAGTGTCAGACTTCTACTGACTAAAAACCACCCATGTTTCTCCTTAGCCCTTGTGCCGAGGCCGCGGTATCTGTGTCACATCAACCTTAAAACAGAGTTTTGAATCATTGTATTAAGGTTCATTTTTATATATAGGTAACTTCTATTATTATTGAGAGCAAACCTAACTCCTTCAGTATGAAGAACGGACCCTCAGGCAGTATAGAAACTCAAATTAATGTCACAATGTAATGAAAATAAAGTTATTTTTTTGAAAAAAATACTGTTGAATAGAGAGTTTATTATTTTACAACATCATCATCTGCCTGGCCTTTTTCCCAAGTATGTTGGGGTACCTACCTATGTAATGGGCGACCGCCCATTACATAGGTAGGTACCCATCCACAGGTAGGTACCCATCCACAGACCAACCTAGACAAGAGCGGTTTAACCTAAAGATCGACCTGAGTGGCAGATATTATTAAGCCACGAGCCGTATTTTACAACAAATAGTGGTAAATTGGCTTTAGCGATAATCGACGCTTTACAATTTTAAGTAGCTATTTTATAATGACATCTTAAATCTTATTGCGCATAGTGTGAGAAGGAATCGAATTGAAATCTGATAAACATTTTGAAAAAGAAGAACTGGAAAAAGAAGACGTGTGGGTCGTCCAGCGGCGTGACAGGCAGACGACATAGTTGCCCATCAGAGGAAAAACCTGGATGAACCACAAGCACTACACAATCCATGATTAACCATTTATCACTGCACTGAAAAAGACGCGCAAGTGAGTGATGCTGGGGCGCGAATGCACTCGGAAACCACCATTTAAGATTAGACAGTCATTAACCTTTCGTGTGCCGCCGGAAAGTAGATCCACGCAAGGCACAATGGCTTTTTAATCCTTAGTACAAAATATTTTTTCTTTATAATATCTATAAATCTTGGTCACCCTACTTCTAACTTGAATTATAGCATTTATGTGCTGTAGGTCGTGAAGTCCAAACATTAGAGCTTTATGCATAGTGTCTACATTTTCTTCGAAATCGTATTAGTAATTAGCAAAAAGAATGCCATCTCTACTAAGTTTCGTTTAAGAGAACTACGTGGCCGCGCGGTCCTCCGCGTTTCAACCGCGCGGCCATAACTTCTAAGTACTGTAGGTCGTGAATTACAAACATTAGGCCTTTGTTTATACTATCTACATTTTCTTCGAAATCGTATCAGTGGTTAACAAAAAGAATGGAACATCTACTAAGCTCCGTTTGATAGAACTCCGTGGCCGCGCGGTCCTCCACGTTTCAACCGCGCGGCCATGGTTAAACCTTTATAACTTTCTGAATATTATATCTACGAATTTGCGGTTTGCACTGTTAGTGTTTTACAAATTCCTTCGTAATGTTGTCGTAGTCGTTTTAATTCTACGACAATGTGGCCGAGCAATCGAAACGGACACTAAAGGCGCGGGTCCACCGCGGTGCACGGAGAGGCTACGCACGTGTATTAAGCTTCGCTTTGGAAGAAAATGTATGTGGTTGTGTCCACTGCAACCCACGGAGAGGCTACGTATGAATTGACGTCATTGATACATGCGTGGCTTGCTCGAATAGGCGGTTACATAGCTCAACGCTGTCGACGTGGGTCTACGTTTCCACTGGAGTACACGAATATGACCCTCGACTATGTACAGCTCACTTATCGCAGCGCAGTTTTCAGTCATACACCTTGTGGAACGGACGCATTTCATGTTTTCTCGCTTTCCCGCCCGTCTCACCTCCCCACTCCTCCCGCAGTGAAGCCCGTGTGGGTCCGTGGATTGCAGTGTCACGTGCGTAGCCTCTCCGTGCGCCGTGCCACGCTATACATAGTCGTGGGTCATATTCGTGTACTCCAGTGGAAACGTAGACCCACGTTGTCAAACAAATGAATACACGCAGCTAAAATGCGCCGCGTGCCCGTGCACAGCATGCGCCGCGGTGGGCCCGCACCTTTAGTCATGCAGCTTTTTTGTGCATGCAGCCGGGCTGTCATCGGCTTATACGACGTTATCACGTCAAAATGAATGCTCTTAAAGGCAATTTTCTGGAAAAAACGGGAATACATTAAATGGAGAATCGCAGCCCCTGTTCCATCTTAAAGAGGACCGTTGAGTCAACAGTCCTCTTTAACGTCATTCCATTTAAAGTCTAAAATATAAAAAATATGTCATACAAAAGTATGTCAAACCTTTACTAAGTGACGGCTTAAGTAATCATTAAATATCTCCGAGTACAGCAGTTTGACTTGTTTGTTTTACTATTTCACTTTAAATTATTTTTTTCTATAGTATTAAATAAAAGTATGAAGAATAAGTTCAGTTTTATTTCAGCAACACTCTTATACAACAAAACATAATAAAAATTAATCGGATAGTAAGAACAGTCAAAGTCATTCATACCTCCCATCACACAAAATGGAGAAGAATGTGCAATTGGTATACTACTTTTTTTTTTTTTTTTGGGGGGGTGGGAAATCATCAAATAACCCCTCCCGCTCTTGGGCAGAGCGAAAGAGAGTGTCAGACTTCTACTGACTAAAAACCACCCGTGTTCCTTCTTAGCCCTTCATGTCGAGGCCGCGGTATCTGCGAACAACCCGCAGCCCCGTCAGCCCGACATGTGTTTAGCTCAATGTGTGATTTAGTTTCTTTCTCCTAACCTCCTACTCATGCCAAAATTAGTTATTAAAGAACAGGTAAAAAACATGAATAATTATGTTAAATTGACATAAAAACGACACAATATGATATTATATTGTACATGATATTCATAAAACTTCTCATTTTCCAGTTCATAGCACATTCATGACCAAAATGTATGGATTTTTGTATTTACCTTATAAGGAGAAACAAACTAAATCATAGTTTTATTAAAGTCCTTCATTTAAAAAAAAATACCAGCAAATTAAATACAAAACCTTTGTATTCAAGTCAGACACTATTGTTAACACGTGTCCATTCAGAGCATTGAGTTTCTCACTCTCTAAGCTTTTTGCATATGTTAGTAATACACCACATGGCACATGCTTCTCCATTTTGTGTGATGGAGAAGTATGAATCACGAAGCAGCTTGTCCCTCCTCTCAATCCGTTCGGACCGCGAGTGGTCGACGTGTTCGACGTGGTCGTTTCAACATATGGCACTATCATTCCGTCAGTTGTTGTTGGTGTTGTCGACGTTGTTGACTTGTTTGCTTGTAATATCCCTTGGTCTTTTAAAATGAAACTGCTTATAATCTCACAATTAATTTTCGTCTCGTCATAGTCACCGTTTTCTTTTCTTATTGCAAATTTGCATGTTTCGTCCTTTTGTGGTTTGTAATGCAGTTTTCCGTGCCCGCTGCTTGCATAGGCGGCAGCGCCAAGAGTTCCAAGGTTGAGTAACGCCAGACCGGCTAACAATGGGCCATATTTATTACTAGAGTGTTTGAGCTTTTCAATGTCAGTTGGAGGTAGGCTTTGATACGCTGGGTAGTGCAATGGTGCTCCGTGGTTGACGGAAGGGTATGAAATTATTTGTGTTGGTCTGTTACCACCAGAAAGACCACCTGATAACGGATAACTATGACTCCCACCCGAAGCCTTACCCCCGTGATACACAATTGGCGGATTACCAGGACCATGGCCAGACAGCCCGCCCCATTTAGGATAAGTGTGTCCGCGACCTCTCCGTCCCAATATTGGTTCTAAAAGCGCAGCTAGTAGAACAGCGTGCAACAATACAAACTTGTTGTTAAACATTTTTAAAAGTCACAAAAACAATACCTACAGCAAGTAGTAGTCTATTCACCATCTACAATTCGTGCGCACGGAACTAAAGTTTTGTCTGGCATAACAATACAATTCATTTTATTTGTTTAAAGAAATGTAAACGCACTTTAGAATTTAGCCTTTTACATCTTTTACACTTACTAAAAATAATTTCTACGTTTTTTGATTAAGATTTTGTCAGTTGGATGATACCAAAGAGTATTATCTAGAATACTTCTAACAGATGATACATCTTCCAAGTCTTCATTGAAGCAAAGCAGGTTGTATACCTGTCACTTTTGTATAAATTAAAAAAATAATGGATTACCAATTAATAAAAAAAAGTTACAACTCTTCTATAAGGCAAGAACTTTATAACTAAATGGTTGGTTTTCAAAACGCACAAACGTCAGTCTTTGTAATCGATGTATGAACCCAAAAGCACGGTAAAATAAAACCAACAATACTTGATCAACCGTGCAGCCACCGTTGTAAGGTTAAATCTGACTAAAATTGCAATTAATAACCTTCTAACATTTTAGCAACTTGAGATTTTTTCCCCAAATTGTGGGAAAAATAAATAAGTTGAATGAGTCAACATTACAAAAACTGCCGCTGTGGCCAGGTACACCGACCACGCAGGTGTCCAACGAGCCTACTTCTTTAAAGGGATTCACCAAGCTACAGTGACGGGGTCTACCCTACGTTGGTATTCGTCATTTCGACATCCATTGTCATCATTGGAAGTTACCGTGGGATGGGTTCGTAATAATATTGCTGTCCTACTCACTCCCCCTTTGTTGCAACAAGAAGATGTGGTTGCTCATGATCTGTTTACTACGGGTTCCCCCTGTGTTTACCAACAACAGGCAGTGGGTCATAGACTTACAGTGACATCTAGCGGCTTGAGTGGGAAATAGATAGTGTGCCATTCGCGGCGTTCTCTGCAGAGCGTTCTTTTCGCTGTTTCTTCGTGGTCATACTAGTTTGTCATACCAGTGTGACTATGAGGATTGGTTGGACAAATGCTTCTCTAAAAACTGCTGATTGATTTTAGAACATTTTTATATTCTCTTTTATTGCAAATAGGTAGCTTCTTATAAGTTTTGAATAGGAACCAATCTCATTAAACAATTTGACTCATTATGAAGTAACCTAATCTAAATTAGTTATAATGTTAACAAAACTCATTAGCCGGTACAGCTACATAGCTGTGTAACTGTATAATTATATTTTTTTTAGAATATATTTTGAGATTCGCCTATAATAGCAATGTATTGTTTTGTAAGAATGTATTTCTCTATTCGACTTCAATAAACATAATATTAGATGTCAGCCAGTGTCACATCCAATACCGTTTTGTTTGTTATGCTGGAGTACCAGCTCCGAACTTGTAGGTATAGACGCCAGCACATTAAGCTAGTACAATGTGTCAAATTTCTTTAATTGATTTCATCTTTATCGCCAACGGATTAGGTTCATGGTTGACTGAGAAATATCACAGTTTTGGGTAGCTTACAACAAGAACCAAATACAATTCATAGTTATACACCCCCTATTGTTTCCTTTTGCCAGATTCTTAGGATTTTCTCAGGAACTATTTCACCTCCCTACTCCTCGGTTCCTACATACGTACCTACGCTGGAACGAAATAAACGTATACAGCTCAGATTTAAATTTATATTTCCATAGAAGCAACAACTTATAACAATCGTACAAGCAACAAATAGGTACATTCAGCACATTTACTTAAATAGTATTAACTTTAACATAAAAAAATCCGTTCCATTCAATATCGTCTTTAAACTAAATCTTATCAATAACAACATGTTATTTCGAGACACCGTGACTTTACAATGCTTAGCTAAATTTACTACAAGCGAAATTAAATATTTACATGCTTCATTCTTCTGTTTTTAGGAATGTTTGTTTGTTCTGTCGTCTCCTTACGTGACGCTGTATGCCGGGAAGCCCCGGCAAGGCTCCTGTCAGCTGTGATCCGCGCTGACACTGCGCACGCGCCGAATCAATTCCTCAACCCTTCTGTATGGACTCTGACATCTGTCCTCGCTAGTTTCTATGAGGTACGGTCCAGCCTCGCTGTCTCTACCCTCAGGGGTGTGACAGCCACTAGATCCGTCAGCAACTCTGTTTATGAATGGCTCCACGTCAGGCACCACCGGTATTGCTACTGCCACAGCTCTGCTCTCCTCCGTCGTGCTTATCTCCTCTTGCTTCTGTCGTAACCACACCGGGGAGTTCACGTAAACTTTTGGTCTCTCTCTTAGAGCGTTGCACCGTTCTAACGCCTGCCTTCTCACAGGTATAGGAGGTCTATACGCCGCTTGTATTGTTACACCTCTGCCTGCGATGGAGCAGAGGAGACCTTTCAACGCCGCTCTAAAATCTTTCAAGTGATATGCGTACAAGAAAGGATTGATGGCAGAGTTTAAGTGGGAGACTATGATGCAGATATATGTGAGAGGGTTTGGAATGTCCAGGTCAGGCATAAAGGCTTTGATCGCATTCACTGTGTAAAGTGGAATCCAGCAAATGATGAAAAAGAATACTATGATGGCGAGATTCTGTGTGGCTTTGACTTCTCGTTTCTGGGCAGCTCCCAGCACTCGTAGCATGGTGCCACCGCCGGGGATGCGACCCCGGCATCCGTCGACTGTCATCACCTCGCTGAGCTGGAAATATAAAGAATAAATAAGTATTCAGTTTGGTTTTTATTGCTTTCGCCTTCAAAAAACTTCTATAAAAACGTTGCCCCCACACAAGGAATTTCACAAGTACAAACACATGCACAGATAACCAAACAGAAAAAAATCTCTAAAAACATAAGTTAACAGATGGTTGAAGAACTGTGATTTTTATGTGAATTTCTGTGATTATGAAAAACAAAGAAATGACGTTTTATTCTACTAATTGTTTGATTTTTCTGCTGTCTGTACGGAAATAATGAATATGGCGGATTTTTATTCATGAAAATAGAGCTGTGGCGAGTTTATACATCTTTTTTTTCGTGGCGAATTTACTTTGTGACGAACGTACAACAACCCGCCCAAGACAATACAAACGAAAGAAATAGGCAGCGTCGTGGATGAGATCATATAATAAGAACAGCTGGTATTAAATGGATAACTTCACTATGCTGGAAATTCAAACTCTTCAGTTACCAGAGTCAAATAACTAAATCGAAATAATTATTGTAATAAATTAAGTAAAACTTTTCAACACAAGATACTTCTTTTTTTTAAAAAAACTTTGTTCGTCACTAGCAATTGCCCCTGTATCGTGGGTGCATTTACAAACATTCAAACTCACATACGGAAACCTTGTTTAAATAAAGACTATTTAAAGACATAAATAAAGTAAAATCTAATATTACCTGTTTAACAACAACTCGGTAGATATGCGCGTAGAAGGCAGCCAGCAGCACGCTGGGTGTCACGATGGTGGCGAAGTACAGGAACAGCAGGTAGTTGTAGTCCATGACCTCGACGAAGTAGCAGCCGGGCATGTTAGTGCCGGAGTGCCAGCCGAACAGCGGCAGCAGCCCCACGCCGGCGCCCGACACCCAGCACACCGAGATTATACCTGCAATGAGAAAAGGATGTGTTAAAAGAACGTTGAGAAGTTTTGTTTGTAAAGTGTTATGCTATATCCATCATTCGTTTTTAAGTACGAACCATGGAGTCCGAATTGTTGCCGGTTAAAGGCAAGAGTCGACCCTAATACACCAGACTTACGTAAACATAACAGGCGAAACGGGTGTACCTTTAGGTACACCTTCACATTACCCTTCGAGGATTACATGCGTGACTTTATGTTTACTTTTAGTTATAAAGAGTTACGTGGTTCACAACACATTTTTTTACATAGATACTACAAACTCCAACATTCTGACACCGAATTGGATGTTGTAGCGTCTTCCGCCTTGGTAGCGCAACCACGCAAACCAAGCAGTAGGAGTCATTGTTGAAAATTAACCTCCTTTGGTGTCAAGTTGCTCAATTAGCTTGATCCGCGAAATCTATACCTAAGTACCTACAATTGCTTAGTAATACGGTAATAACAACGGAAAAAAATCAGTACATAATAATATGCGCCGTATTACTAGTTCCTGCTTAGCAATAGATGTAGATATTCGTAATTAAAACATTCGTCAATAGTCATGTATCTAGACACATGGCTATCGACGAATGTTTTAATTACGAATATCTACATCTATTGCTAAGCAGGAACTAGTAATACGGCGCATATTATTATGTACTGATTTTTTTCCGTTGTTATTACCGTATTACTAAGCAATTGTAGGTACTTAGGTATAGATTTCGCGGATCAAGCTAATTGAGCAACTTGACACCAAAGGAGGTTAATTTTCAACAATGACTCCTACTGCTTGGTTTGCGTGGTTGCGCTACCAAGGCGGAAGACGCTACAACATCCAATTCGGTGTCAGAATGTTGGAGTTTGTAGTATCTATGTAAAAAAATGTGTTGTGAACCACGTAACTCTTTATAACTAAAAGTAAACATAAAGTCACGCATGTAATCCTCGAAGGGTAATGTGAAGGTGTACCTAAAGGTACACCCGTTTCGCCTGTTATGTTTACGTAAGTCTGGTGTATTAGGGTCGACTCTTGCCTTTAACCGGCAACAATTCGGACTCCATGGTTCGTACTTAAAAACGAATGATGGATATAGCATAACACTTTACAAACAAAACTTCTCAACGTTCTTTTAACACATCCTTTTCTCATTGCAGGTATAATCTCGGTGTGCTGGGTGTCGGGCGCCGGCGTGGGGCTGCTGCCGCTGTTCGGCTGGCACTCCGGCACTAACATGCCCGGCTGCTACTTCGTCGAGGTCATGGACTACAACTACCTGCTGTTCCTGTACTTCGCCACCATCGTGACACCCAGCGTGCTGCTGGCTGCCTTCTACGCGCATATCTACCGAGTTGTTGTTAAACAGGTAATATTAGATTTTACTTTATTTATGTCTTTAAATAGTCTTTATTTAAACAAGGTTTCCGTATGTGAGTTTGAATGTTTGTAAATGCACCCACGATACAGGGGCAATTGCTAGTGACGAACAAAGTTTTTTTAAAAAAAAGAAGTATCTTGTGTTGAAAAGTTTTACTTAATTTATTACAATAATTATTTCGATTTAGTTATTTGACTCTGGTAACTGAAGAGTTTGAATTTCCAGCATAGTGAAGTTATCCATTTAATACCAGCTGTTCTTATTATATGATCTCATCCACGACGCTGCCTATTTCTTTCGTTTGTATTGTCTTGGGCGGGTTGTTGTACGTTCGTCACAAAGTAAATTCGCCACGAAAAAAAAGATGTATAAACTCGCCACAGCTCTATTTTCATGAATAAAAATCCGCCATATTCATTATTTCCGTACAGACAGCAGAAAAATCAAACAATTAGTAGAATAAAACGTCATTTCTTTGTTTTTCATAATCACAGAAATTCACATAAAAATCACAGTTCTTCAACCATCTGTTAACTTATGTTTTTAGAGATTTTTTTCTGTTTGGTTATCTGTGCATGTGTTTGTACTTGTGAAATTCCTTGTGTGGGGGCAACGTTTTTATAGAAGTTTTTTGAAGGCGAAAGCAATAAAAACCAAACTGAATACTTATTTATTCTTTATATTTCCAGCTCAGCGAGGTGATGACAGTCGACGGATGCCGGGGTCGCATCCCCGGCGGTGGCACCATGCTACGAGTGCTGGGAGCTGCCCAGAAACGAGAAGTCAAAGCCACACAGAATCTCGCCATCATAGTATTCTTTTTCATCATTTGCTGGATTCCACTTTACACAGTGAATGCGATCAAAGCCTTTATGCCTGACCTGGACATTCCAAACCCTCTCACATATATCTGCATCATAGTCTCCCACTTAAACTCTGCCATCAATCCTTTCTTGTACGCATATCACTTGAAAGATTTTAGAGCGGCGTTGAAAGGTCTCCTCTGCTCCATCGCAGGCAGAGGTGTAACAATACAAGCGGCGTATAGACCTCCTATACCTGTGAGAAGGCAGGCGTTAGAACGGTGCAACGCTCTAAGAGAGAGACCAAAAGTTTACGTGAACTCCCCGGTGTGGTTACGACAGAAGCAAGAGGAGATAAGCACGACGGAGGAGAGCAGAGCTGTGGCAGTAGCAATACCGGTGGTGCCTGACGTGGAGCCATTCATAAACAGAGTTGCTGACGGATCTAGTGGCTGTCACACCCCTGAGGGTAGAGACAGCGAGGCTGGACCGTACCTCATAGAAACTAGCGAGGACAGATGTCAGAGTCCATACAGAAGGGTTGAGGAATTGATTCGGCGCGTGCGCAGTGTCAGCGCGGATCACAGCTGACAGGAGCCTTGCCGGGGCTTCCCGGCATACAGCGTCACGTAAGGAGACGACAGAACAAACAAACATTCCTAAAAACAGAAGAATGAAGCATGTAAATATTTAATTTCGCTTGTAGTAAATTTAGCTAAGCATTGTAAAGTCACGGTGTCTCGAAATAACATGTTGTTATTGATAAGATTTAGTTTAAAGACGATATTGAATGGAACGGATTTTTTTATGTTAAAGTTAATACTATTTAAGTAAATGTGCTGAATGTACCTATTTGTTGCTTGTACGATTGTTATAAGTTGTTGCTTCTATGGAAATATAAATTTAAATCTGAGCTGTATACGTTTATTTCGTTCCAGCGTAGGTACGTATGTAGGAACCGAGGAGTAGGGAGGTGAAATAGTTCCTGAGAAAATCCTAAGAATCTGGCAAAAGGAAACAATAGGGGGTGTATAACTATGAATTGTATTTGGTTCTTGTTGTAAGCTACCCAAAACTGTGATATTTCTCAGTCAACCATGAACCTAATCCGTTGGCGATAAAGATGAAATCAATTAAAGAAATTTGACACATTGTACTAGCTTAATGTGCTGGCGTCTATACCTACAAGTTCGGAGCTGGTACTCCAGCATAACAAACAAAACGGTATTGGATGTGACACTGGCTGACATCTAATATTATGTTTATTGAAGTCGAATAGAGAAATACATTCTTACAAAACAATACATTGCTATTATAGGCGAATCTCAAAATATATTCTAAAAAAAATATAATTATACAGTTACACAGCTATGTAGCTGTACCGGCTAATGAGTTTTGTTAACATTATAACTAATTTAGATTAGGTTACTTCATAATGAGTCAAATTGTTTAATGAGATTGGTTCCTATTCAAAACTTATAAGAAGCTACCTATTTGCAATAAAAGAGAATATAAAAATGTTCTAAAATCAATCAGCAGTTTTTAGAGAAGCATTTGTCCAACCAATCCTCATAGTCACACTGGTATGACAAACTAGTATGACCACGAAGAAACAGCGAAAAGAACGCTCTGCAGAGAACGCCGCGAATGGCACACTATCTATTTCCCACTCAAGCCGCTAGATGTCACTGTAAGTCTATGACCCACTGCCTGTTGTTGGTAAACACAGGGGGAACCCGTAGTAAACAGATCATGAGCAACCACATCTTCTTGTTGCAACAAAGGGGGAGTGAGTAGGACAGCAATATTATTACGAACCCATCCCACGGTAACTTCCAATGATGACAATGGATGTCGAAATGACGAATACCAACGTAGGGTAGACCCCGTCACTGTAGCTTGGTGAATCCCTTTAAAGAAGTAGGCTCGTTGGACACCTGCGTGGTCGGTGTACCTGGCCACAGCGGCAGTTTTTGTAATGTTGACTCATTCAACTTATTTATTTTTCCCACAATTTGGGGAAAAAATCTCAAGTTGCTAAAATGTTAGAAGGTTATTAATTGCAATTTTAGTCAGATTTAACCTTACAACGGTGGCTGCACGGTTGATCAAGTATTGTTGGTTTTATTTTACCGTGCTTTTGGGTTCATACATCGATTACAAAGACTGACGTTTGTGCGTTTTGAAAACCAACCATTTAGTTATAAAGTTCTTGCCTTATAGAAGAGTTGTAACTTTTTTTTATTAATTGGTAATCCATTATTTTTTTAATTTATACAAAAGTGACAGGTATACAACCTGCTTTGCTTCAATGAAGACTTGGAAGATGTATCATCTGTTAGAAGTATTCTAGATAATACTCTTTGGTATCATCCAACTGACAAAATCTTAATCAAAAAACGTAGAAATTATTTTTAGTAAGTGTAAAAGATGTAAAAGGCTAAATTCTAAAGTGCGTTTACATTTCTTTAAACAAATAAAATGAATTGTATTGTTATGCCAGACAAAACTTTAGTTCCGTGCGCACGAATTGTAGATGGTGAATAGACTACTACTTGCTGTAGGTATTGTTTTTGTGACTTTTAAAAATGTTTAACAACAAGTTTGTATTGTTGCACGCTGTTCTACTAGCTGCGCTTTTAGAACCAATATTGGGACGGAGAGGTCGCGGACACACTTATCCTAAATGGGGCGGGCTGTCTGGCCATGGTCCTGGTAATCCGCCAATTGTGTATCACGGGGGTAAGGCTTCGGGTGGGAGTCATAGTTATCCGTTATCAGGTGGTCTTTGGAGTCCGAATTGTTGCCGGTTAAAGGCAAGAGTCGACCCTAATACACCAGACTTACGTAAACATAACAGGCGAAACGGGTGTACCTTTAGGTACACCTTCACATTACCCTTCGAGGATTACATGCGTGACTTTATGTTTACTTTTAGTTATAAAGAGTTACGTGGTTCACAACACATTTTTTTACATAGATACTACAAACTCCAACATTCTGACACCGAATTGGATGTTGTAGCGTCTTCCGCCTTGGTAGCGCAACCACGCAAACCAAGCAGTAGGAGTCATTGTTGAAAATTAACCTCCTTTGGTGTCAAGTTGCTCAATTAGCTTGATCCGCGAAATCTATACCTAAGTACCTACAATTGCTTAGTAATACGGTAATAACAACGGAAAAAAATCAGTACATAATAATATGCGCCGTATTACTAGTTCCTGCTTAGCAATAGATGTAGATATTCGTAATTAAAACATTCGTCAATAGTCATGTATCTAGACACATGGCTATCGACGAATGTTTTAAACAACTGCGTACTTAAAGCTACGATCACGATCATAATTCTGATCAGCACGATCTATTTTCCTCATCGTGTACACTGTGATCAAGAGTTAGATATTTTTTGTGTATTCGTATTTCAGATTTTATTTCTCTTATTATTTTGCTTTTTTAGGATTCCGTAACCGAATGGCAAAAAACGGGACCCTCATAGATTCGTCATGTCTGTCTGTCCGTCCGTCTGTATGTCACAGCCACTTTATTCGGAAACTATTAAGACTACACAGTTGAAACTTGGTAAGTAGATGTATTCTGTGAACCGTTTACGATTTCCATACAAAAATTAAAAATTCCCCCCCCCCCCCCTTTAAGTTAAGACAGTGTACAAATTAAAGGGGGCTTCCTTACTACGATGGTACGGAACCCTTCATGTGCAAGTCCGACTTGCACTTGGCCAGTTTTTTTGTATGTGTGTTGAACGTATCAAATGCCAATGACCGATCAATTTTAAGTATAAAAAGTAGATAAGGCTAATAAGAAGAATATACCTAGACGTTGTTTTTTATACAGTGTATATAAAAAACAACATTAGGGTTTAAGTTTAAGAGGCTGTGCTGTGTACACGGTTCGTAGCGGCGCCTGCGCATGATTTCGCCGCATTAGTGCGGCGTCGTCGTAGCGTTGCTATCAGGCGCGGGCGTTGCTATCACGCGCGTGACGGAGGCCTGGTTCTGAATATTACCAGGGAAATTAGGGATAACACATACCCTACGAATCTCAAAAACTAGCCCTGAAAGTATGGGTAGCGTCAACTAGCGTCGTATACGAGCGAATAAAAATACTTCAAAGTAGGTATTTGGATAGATAATCTCGTTACGTACCTATAAGGTGTTCATGTAGTAAGGTTTGTGTACGAAGTACCTACCTACTTTCAATGTCATGAAATCTATCTCCGACATTGATATCGAGGGTTTTAATGATTATATGTTCCGGTAAATATTTTTTACTTATATTAATTTTTTGTTAATAAGTTATAAAACCTTGCAGTAACTAACAAAAAAAAGCAATCGTCTGCCTTATGCCACATAAACAAGCGGCGTACTGTGCTTAGGCTCTCAGGGTTACATATCCTAAAATAATCCAACATACCAAACATCTATCCTAATTGGAACGTTATGCGCGCTTTTATAATGACAGTAATAGCTAGGGACACCATTCAATAGATGTAAAAGGCAAAGGTTCATAAAACCAAACAGAAAAGGCTAAGGTCAATGTCAATAACTAAAGAAAAATTTGCCACGTTCGGGCTTCGTACAAACTGCGAAAAAATCTTATTTTGTTAAGTCAGCACGGCCAAAAAATATTGATAAATTAACAGACCGGGGCAATGGAACGAAAAGGCTTGAGATAGGAGTAAATCTCCTCAATAGATCGAAATAGTCCATTTTAGAAGGGAAAAAGCGGTCGAATGCGAAGTTTGTAAGAAAGGCGCCTGTCGGATTATTATGAGTGATCGTTTGTTGAAAGTTCGGTTGCTCAACTTGTTTTGCTAAGTTCCACAATTTTATATTTTTTGTATATTTCTAGAAATCTCTAAAAAGGATACTTGATTAATATGGGCTACATTTTAATCTAATAATCGAGATCTTAACATACTTAACATGTGTCGTGCCAGTAGATCGCGGAGATTAGATACAGCACGCTTAACACACTCCACTTTTGTCTCGCCTTCGGGTCACAAAGAATTTTAAATACCTAGCCAAGAAAACATGGTATCTCGTTTAAAAATCTCAAGCATTTTAAGTTACTTACTTTGTTTCTAATAAATCTTGTCTATATCGTAACTTCCTACATGACCAATAAACGAAGCAGATAAAGTAAACTTACGTTAATCAAAGATACTTAGTTATAAATATCACGTAGGCGTAAGGATAGCAGAACAGAATAGTTAGGCGCAATATTGTTATCGACGAAATACTGAACTGCCATGTTTTCATTATTAAATCATAGAATAATGATAAACATTTCAGTTGAAGCTTCTTAAAACTGATTATTGTACACAAAAAGATTCTTAAAATGTTTATAAATAAAGCTGTTTTCCACATTCTTCGAATTCCTTTTATTTTATGGTTTTTTTATTTTCCTTTGAAAGATGCGTGCGGTAACATCTTCGCCATAATATTTAATTAACTACTACTACGCTGTTGCACTCACAGAATATGCAATGTTGTATAATAATGGTGGATGGAATGTGTGAACGATGATATGGCAGATGGAGATGATAAGGAGGAGTCTGATGAGATGACGAGTAATACAGAAGTATGAAAGAATAAGAAATGCTGCGCCAACGCCAAATAGATCGGTATAAGAGCAGGAGAACATTGATTATGATCTGACAATCTACTAAAGTTTCATGTGATCTTATTATCTCTGGCTTTTCCACAAGTCCGTAGCCTAGCACGAGAACGCTTAGACAAATATGAATGCAATATAATATTAAGCTTTCATAACGTAAGCTTTTTGCTGATATCGCTACTAGATGTAAAAAGTCTATGCCAAGTGATACCACAAATAGCGATTTAATTTTTCTGTCGAACATACATATACTAATTTTCCTATTGCCCACGGGGGTAGGCAGAAACCACAGAACTTTATCTGCTAGAATCCTTACACAAGTACTCCTTTAGACTATTTCACCATCATCTGGTCATGTTCTGTCTTTTATATACCTTGTAATTGAACGCAATGAAAGTATTAAAGAAACCCATTTACTGAACAATCTTGTTATCGGGCCGGCTGTTAACAATTCGCAGACATAATAATACTAACATGTCCTGTTTTTTTTCAGTAATTAGCCTTCATTCCGCGACCGACCACGCAAGCGCATGTGACTGTATTAAATAACCCAGACACTAACACGTGACCACAAAATATAACAATCTTCTGTTCAAGGACATTTCGGGCATCGGCCACTCACATCCAATTTAACTGTGTAATCTAGCACGCTAAGGCAAATGACAGAAATCCGTAATATTTAGAATTTGCTCCAAGGTGACAACTGTTATGTTTAAGAATTTAGAAATAGTGTGAATGCCCCTTTCAGTGTCTAGAAATACCTACTGGTACGTGTTAAGTAGTGGCAAATACATGAATACCAATGCGATTCATTAAGGTTCTTTTTCTCCCCATTTGTTAACACCTTTAATATACAGATGCCAAGTACCTACATCAAGCTACTACAATCTGTCAAATTTCATTAATACATTTTCAACTGTATCGCTATGGTATTAGGTTTAAAATTGATTGTGAAAATTTAACAGTGTCGGGTAGCTTGATGTGCTGGCGTCTGTACTATTGAATTTTACGGTTCGTCTGGTGTCAGTAAGAACGGTTATTTAAATTTTAAAAAATGGTATTGGATACTACAACAATTCGGATATTATTTACATCTAAAGTGTTACTATCTGCTGTTTACATTCTTAGCTATAAAAAAGTTAAGGGATATCAATGTGAATTTACAAAACATTTTTATCAGTTTTAAAAGTTACTCGTTTATAATTAACTAGCTGATGCCCGCGGCTTCACCCGCGTGGATGTCGGTCAAATTATTTACTAAAACATTCCTCTTGAATCTCTCTATCTATTAAAAGAAACCGCTTCAAAATCCGTTGCGTAGTTTTAAAGATTTAAGCATACATAGGGATATAGGGACAGAGAAAGCGACTTTGTTTTATGGGTATGACCGCGAAAAATTGTACATTTGTAATTTTTTGCTTGTCCCCATTTTATTTATCGTATATAATCAACATTATTTGATAAATGAGATTTGTTATATAATGTACTGAATAGTATGGTTGTTGTTTTAGATAATACCACAAAATATTAGCTATAACTCTTAAAATTAGCTTTATTTTTAATTTTTTTAATTGGTACTGTTTTTGATTCCATACAAAAAATATTTGTCCAACTACCACCCTTGTAACAAAAACTGGCAACGATTACGAAATGGAAGGGCTATCCCGTATTTTAAAGTTATGTTGAAGTTTTGTGATACATATCCAACGTTTGTATCGAAAACTTTCACTAAATAACGCCAGATTTTTTTTTTTATTAATTTTTAAAAACATGTCCAAAATTTTAGTATGTGTGTTACGTCATGAAAGTAACATCGAATACTGCCATACTTTAAAAATGATACGGCCACTTCTAGTATTTTCTTGAGTGGTAACACCATTGAACATGATGCCAACCTTTAAAAAATAAAAACTGTCATTATTTTTTGAGGGAAAGGGATTTCTGTGTCGACAACGGGTTTGTGCCTAAAAAAAGGTGTGTTTTTAGTGTTAGATTACAAGGTAAGTATGTATATTCTTCCTCACTACTATACGTGTTTACGTAGGTTAAGTATTACACAAAATAATAAAACTACAACGCAAACCATCGCTATCCGCGTTAGGTTACAATTTGAGTTTTAGGTTATGTCCCACGCGTTTTTTCGTCATGAATGTAACAGTGCGTTACAAAATGTGTTACGTTACAGTCATGACCGATTGTTAAGCTTAGGTTACATGTGCATATTTTTACTCGACTGCTCCGGAACGAGGGTAATGTTTTTCGAGAATTTTTGTGTATATTTATGTATGTATCAATTACTATCATTCAGTACATTAATGACAAAAAAACTACGAAAATAGTGACATCGCGATTATCTACTAATTTGAAATGCATATTTTGATTTCATCCATAGGTTGTATGATATCAAAATATGCATTTACAAAAGTAATTTGTTTGAGTTACATACCTACGTCAGTTAATTTGTTAGGACCGAATTCATGAATGACTTATTAAGTACTTAGGTATACGGAGAAATATTATTTAGGTACCAATGCAAAAACAATCACTTTATTTAATCATTTAGTCATACAAAATTATATACTCACAGATGGCGTTGACGAATGCCGAAAGGCAAAAAAAATATCGTGAGCGGATGCGAATCCAAAATCCCGCGAAATACGAAGAAATCAAAACGAAAAATGCAGAGAGGAATAAAAGGCGGAAGAAAATTAAAGAATGTTCCAACGAAATTATGCAATTAAAAAGAAAACAGTGGAGAGATAGTCAGAACCGCCACAGAACGAAGGCCAAAGATACAACATCAAACCATGAAAATTATGTTACTACTGATAATGGTGCTGAAATTAATGCCAAAAGAGCTTCGGAAAGAAAAAGATTCCAAAGAAGATTGAATGTTCAAAAGAAATCTTATGACGAGACGGTAAAGAAAATGGCGTTGGAAATTCAAAGTCTGAAAAAGAAATGTAAGCGTTACATGCAGAAGAATAAACAACTGATTGAGGTTATAGAAGAACTGAAATTAAAAACATCTGAAGGACAAGTCGTCATTCCAGTTGACAACGAAATGACACCGTATGAATCGAGTGTCATCATTCATGATGAGAATAAAATGACACCTTTATCTAAGTCTAACAGTTTCATAGAGCAAAATCTGCCCTGCATTTCTGAAGAAGAAAAACAAAAGGTGAGGAGACAACTTTTAACTCATAATGTTTTAGTGAATGCCATTCAAGACACATACACGAAGACCACGAAAAACGATGAACGAAATGTTCTAAAAAGAATACTTAAAAATGATAGTATACAAAAATATAGCAAAAAGAGTGAAATAACGAAATCTGTGTTTGGATTAAAAGGACAGGCTCGTCAAAGCAGAAACATAATTAGAAAGAATAATGTAATTGTAAACGAAATAATAAAGTTCTATAACCAGGACGATGTGAGCCGAGCAACAGCTGGGAAAAAAGAATTTAAAAGTAAAGGTAAAATTAAAAAACAAAAGCGATACCTACTAGGAACTTTGAAGGCACTTTACAAAAAATACAGAATGAACGGAGGTAGAGCAAAAAAATCATCGTTCCAAAAGTACAAGCCTTTCTATGTAGTATCACCGAAACTTTCTGATAGAGAAACATGTGGGTGCATCAAGCATGAAAACTTCTTCATGAAAGTTAAGAAGTTACATTCTTTAGGAATGATTAAGAAAACCGAGATAAATGAAATCTTATTAGAAGTGGTATGTGATTTGGATTCTAAAGAATGCGCCTATGGAGAATGTTCGACGTGCAGCAATGAATCCTTAAAGTTTAACGGGGACACTTGTTATATGAATGAAATTGTTACTTGGAATGAATTTGCTATGCAGACACATGAATATATTAATAAAAACGATGGCCAAAAAGTGAGCACAAAGAAGATGGCGAAAAAAGAAGTTCAGGGCACATTGAAATCACTGACAGAATTCTTTAATAACGAACTTAAAATAATGAGAAAACATGCGTTCAATATTAAACACCAGTACTCACAATATTTATCGTGTATTAAAAACTTGAAATCTACTGAAGTGGCCATTCACATCGACTTTAGTGAAAATTACGTGTGTAAACTGTCAACTGAAGTGCAGTCCATGCACTTCGGTGCATCTAAATCACAAGTAACCATCCATACTGGCGTTCTGTACGTCAAAGAAAAAAAACCACAATCATTCGCTTCCATATCGCCCTCCACTGAACATGGCCCTGAGGCAATTTGGGCACATTTAAAACCTATATTGAACTATGTGAGGGAAAATTATCCGCTCGTTAATGCAGTGCATTTCTTTTCCGATGGCCCAGCCACCCAATACAAACAAAAAAAGAACTTTTTTTTGTTTACGAAGTACATGAAGGATCTGGGATTCCCCCATTCAACCTGGAATTTCAGTGAATCTGCTCATGGAAAGGGAGCTGCTGATGGAGTTGGAGGGGGTCTCAAACGCAGACTAGATGACTATGTTAAGCATGGTATTGACATACCAGACGCTTACACGGCCTATACACTTCTTAAAAACTCTGACACATCTGTAATGACTTTCTACATCGAAGAAGATGACATTGCTAAATACTGTATAGAAGAAGATTTAACGCCGGTTCCTCAGACAATGAATTTACATCAAATAGCCAACACTGAAACAACTAACGTCATACGATTTAGATGTTTAAGCTGCTTTTGTGGCGATTCATATAGAGGTTATTGTGAATGCTTTGATGTGAAGAATCACCAGCTTGTAGTCATTAATAACAAAAATGATAAAAACAAAACAAATAAATCTAATTTAAAAAGTGGAGATGATGAGGCAAATCAAGTGGAGAAAGGAAAAAAAAAAACAAAAGTGACCATCCTATCGGAAATTCGATACACGGCAGAGAACATGGCATATGACAATTTACAAAATTTTGGACCAATAAACCTTCAGAAAATGCAGAAAATAGACAAAAAATTAGACCTGTTCAGTAGAAACCTAAATCACGAAAAGGAAAACATAAATTACGACAATCCTGTACCATCTACTTCAGGAACAGGGAATACACAAAGTAACCGGACTACTGCGATAAAAAAGCGACCAGTTATGGTTTCTGTAACTAATCCCGATGACAGCTGTACTGACGATGACGACCAGTATTCATTGCATGACGAATCGGAGTTGGAAGATTTTTATGAAGAGCCATTATCCGATACTGAAGAAGGTATTTCAAATCTTCCGTAATGTGCCAATCAATGAGTTTGGTGATTTTACTAATTAACTATTACAATATTACAATAAAATTATTTAAAATTTTACAGAAGTAGAAGAGAAGACTTACAGTTCTACTCAGAATAATAATAATGAAGATGCCGAAAATATTAAGACTGCAACAGATAATGATGAAAAAAAGCAGTGTACCACTTCAGCAGGTAAAAATAAATTCGTTATCTTACTCCTACATCTTCCGAAACAAATTTTACTGTTACATATTATATAATTTTATTTATTTACAGGGGAAGAAGAAAATATTAAAGAAAGTACCAAAGAAACCAAAGAAAAACTTTATTATAATATTGATGATAGTGTAATTGTAAGATATTACCTTAGAAATAAGTGGAAATATTATGTAGGTTTCGTTGAAACAATAAATCATGAAGAGAATGGCATATTTTATGCTATAAGGTTTTTAAAGACGATTCATAAACCCAGACTTAAATTCGTTGCCACTAAAAAAGATCGTGATTTTGTACCTGAAATTTCGATAGTAAAAAAAGTTGAGTTAGAATTTGATTCCAAAGAGTACTTTATAAAAGATGATAATAGTTCAGACCAAACTTATTTCTGTTAAAAACCTACATAATATTTAATATTACATTAAAAAAATACAGCCGAATTGAGTACCTCCCTCAATTTGGCTTTTTATTAGGTACCTCATAACGTCATTTATGAATCGATTTGGAAAATATGTTTTTCATGTGAAAGGGAGTTTCCGATTGGTCCCATATAAATTTCATCAAAATCGGTTCAGTATTTTTTTTCCTATATTACGTATTTTTTCTTCTTGGGCTATGTAGACGACATCATGGTTCCTTAATTAATAACTTCTAGTTACAATCTAAAAAATTGTTTCGTGACAAGAATTTGTGTGATACAACTAACAAGTGTAAAATAAAAAACTTTCTTCGAAAAAAACCACCTTATTCTAAAAAGACACTGAAAAAGTTTACAATAACTTTACTTTCGAAAGTCGGTGGCTTTGTTTGTTTTATTGAGTTTTTGCCACCGATTTCCGAAAGTAAAGTTATTTTTGCCTTTTTTAGTATCTTTTTGGAATTATTATTAATTAATAATTATTATAATTACAATTTTGACAAAATAAACGTTGACTTTTATTTCTATACTGTAATGATGTAAGCTAAGCTTTATAATGGTCATGTACGTAACAATCGAGTCATGTGCGTAACGTGTGTTATGATGTCATGAATGTTACTGTACAATTATTCGCGGTCATACCCTTATACTATGTAGTGATGAGTGCTCTACGCATCATTTTAATTATTAACTTGATGCGTAGTACACTCAAATTAATTGCGACCAATGAATAAATGAGTAATTAACTAGTATAAATGTGAAGTATTCAGTGGTTATAAACTGTTCTAGGCATTTATTAATAAATGTATGACTTTTCCTTGTAATTCTTGTAATTATAGGTATTAGCGAAATCATAGAAGTGTAGCCATATTTATTATTATTGTGTAATAACTGGAGAGGTAATGGGAGATTTGAAATAATCGTAACAATGAGATTAAAGTGAAAGGCAAACATTATTTTATGAATATCTTTATTAACATAAAGAAAGTTTACTTAAAAGTAATGTGAGAGGTATCTACATAAATGCAGTAAATGGCACATAATTGAGGACTTATCTAACTAAATTATTCATTTGCAGACATAAAACAAAAAATATCTTTAAAAGTACAACATCAACGTTAAAAGTTTGCACACAGAAGTATGTCATGTATAACACTGTATTACACGCCGAGATTAATAACAACATTATCGACACAGTTACTGTGAAACTAAGTATCTAGTTTCTTGCTTAACAAATAGAGGTATAATTATGCAATAACAACATACGTTTTGAACTTAAATTACACAGCTATAAATAAGGACATCCACCAAGGTGGATTAGCCAACCACGACTTCAACTTCTCTCTTGGTGGCAGTATTCCAGTGTCTTTCTTTGGTTCAGGCATTTTCGCATACGCCATTAGAGTGCTACAATCAATAACGTTACTCAAGAAAGCTTCTTTCGTTTGAATCTCTACGACGCATTTCAGATCTTTCGAGTTGACTGGCGGGCCTTTCACTGACAAAGGATCTACAAGTGAGGAGTCTGTGGTACACACCGTGACGTTGACCGTAGTTGCATTCACTGTTGTCACAGTCTTCGTAACGTTAGCTGATGAACCATTCGCTGGTGAAGTAGTAGTCACAGTTGACACAGTCGAGTTCAAAGGAGAAGCCACAGTACCGTTAGCATTCAACGCGTTAATTTGCGTCGTAACGTTTGTACTGGTCAATGTACCGTTTGCTGATAAAACAACGCCTGGAGTAACAGACGCGGTGCTGTTAGACGGTGGCGCTGTAGTGTTAGTGGAAGAACTATTAAGTGCCACGGCTGGCAACACAGTCAACACTGGGACCACAGGCGCTGCCGGCCCTGAGGACACTGTATTATTTATCGTTGTAGTCGTCGTTTTACACACTGTTTTATTCACTTGAGTTTGTTGTGAAGAAGCCACCTTTTTACTATCTTGGGTGAAAGTCGAAACGATTTCACACGGAATTTTTAACACTTCTACACGCCCATTTTCTGTCACTTTCAATATGCAGTTGGCTTGGTCTTGAGGTTTGTTTACTGGTTCCCTGTATGATGAAGAGCTCGGATTATCGTACCTGCGCCTGTAGTAGTCGTCATAGTAGTAGTGGTCATTATAGTGACTATGAGACCGACCAAGATTGTACAAAGACAAGCCTGTTAGCAAATCTCCATACCGGCTGTTGGAGTTCCTGTACTCATGGACGTATAGATACTGTGGTGAGCTGTAGTACGTTGGCACAGCGTAAGGTACCGAACCGTGGTAATAATGTGTCGTATGATAACCTGTATTTGTACCACTGTTCGTATTATACGAGTTAGTCGGCTTATAATAGTTGTTGTTTGAATGAGATCCCGACAATCCGCCTCCAGATGGATAAGAATGGGTTCCCGAGCCAGATCCAGACGATGATGTCGGGTATTTATTTCCAGACCCAGAGCTCCATGACGATCCTGAAGATGACGAAGGTTTATAACTTGATCCAGATCCTGACAATCCTGTTGATGATGATGGGTAACTAGATCCAGAGCCCCATGACGATCCTGATGACGACGAGGGTTTATATCCTGATCCTGACAATCCTGTTGATGATGATGGGTAACTAGATCCAGATCCCCATGACGATCCTGATGACGACGAGGGTTTATATCCTGATCCTGACAATCCTGTTGATGATGATGGGTAACTAGATCCAGATCCCCATGACGATCCTGATGACGACGAGGGTTTATATCCTGATCCTGACAATCCTGTTGATGATGATGGGTAACTAGATCCAGAGCCCCATGACGATCCTGATGACGACGAGGGTTTATAGCCAGACCCAGAAAGTCCTGATGAGGACGAAGGGTAGCTGTGTGAACCCCAGCTTGAAGATGATGAACTTGGTTTACTCCAACTTGAAGAAGACGAACCCCAACTTGAAGACGATGGTTTACTCCAACTCGAGCCCCCCCAAGAGTGGCTGCTGGATCCTCTGCTACTACTGCCTCTGCTGCTGCTGCCTCTGCTGCTGCCTCTGCTGCCACCACGACATTCAATATAACTCACAGTTATTAACGAAACTAAAAGGCACAACAGATATATTCTGCTGGCCATTTTGCATGACGTATACATGCGAGAGCTCAGACACGTTTGATCTCGTGCCCGTTGATTGGTTTTATTTAAAACAAGTTCGAGCATCTGTGTGTGCGTGTATGACGTAAACGCCTATTCAGGGAACCACAATTGCCGTCTCTTTTACTCTCGCAGACAACAGATAAGAGAAGGCTAGAGGTGAAGTAAACATCAAACTAATTCTTACATTTGCGCTGATAAGTGTAGCACAACAGGCAATTAAGCAGAATTCGTTTAATATGGGACCGGTTTAATATTTATTTTTGTACACAATGAATGTACGCAATGGGAAGTTCATGATGAATTTATTGTTGTCAAAAAGTGCTTCCAAATATTTCAATACGGAGAATATAAGGATATCATTATAGTTCATGAGAGTAGTCAATGTTCAAATTCGGGTTTTAACCCACACAGCTCTGTTTTTTACGATGCACCAAAGTTTCGTAAGAAACTTACCTGCTTCTACGAAACTGAACTCAGACGTCAGCGTGACTCATGCGCAGACAGATTGACGTACACAACAACAAGTGAGCCAGGTAGTTCGGTATGTGTTAAGAGGCTCCCTAATCAATTCCTGTTGTTAAATGGAAGTTGTAAAAACAACTGAGAAACACAATCGTACGTAGAACTCATACGCAATGAGTAATATTTTTATTTGGTAATTGCATGTGGTTTTCCCAACTCGCACTGGGCTCACGTGGTGGATTTTGGCTTATGGCACACATCTACCAACAGAGAAGATACCTTTGCCCCAGCAGATGGGATAGGACAAATTCAAATTAACGCAATATGTTAGAAGCATGTCGTGCGTTACATTATTAAAATAAACTAATTTTAAGGCAAATATTCTTTCTTTAACCACTAAAGAATAAGGAACAACAACATTGTTTTAGAAATGATAACATTAAAAAAAATACTAACCATGTCAAAAAAACTTGTGTAAGAAAATGGTGTTATTGCAGAGCATAAAGGTCCGGATGGTTATTTTAGCATTTGAATGCGCTGTTGGTCAACTTATTTGTAAAATTGTCGGTGGAAATTATGCTAAAAAAAACAAGGTCGTGACGTAAATTCCGATTAAGGTCACGGGCCAAAAGAACCATGCAGCCATGCAGTTCACCAATACGTCACAATTTGAATATATTATTTAAACGAGCGAAAAAAAATTCAAATACTTAACTAATAAAAACTAAGTGTCTTGAAAATACAATGGTGATGCTAAAACCTTGGAAGTAGTACTCGCCTGCCGCTAGCGGGGACCGCCCTCATCGCTCGCGCTTGTTTGTTCATAACCCATAGGGTTAGGTTAGTTTTGAAAAGGCACCCTAACCAATAGTGGTTAGGGTGCCCTTTTATTGTGACCACCATGGCACTCACAATAAGATTCTAACCTATCTAACCCATTGGACCGGGACCATCATCCTCCTTTCCCCAACTATGTCATCGTTGGGGTCGGTTTCCAATCTAACCGAATGTAACTGAGTACCAGTATTTAACATGGAGCGACTACCTTTCTGACCTCCGCAATACAGTGACTGGGTAACACGATACCCCTCGGTGTGACTCGATGTCAGACTGTCAGGCCGCTGACTACCCCGTCGGGGCTGCGGGTTGTTCGCAAGGGATACCGCGGCCTCGACATGAAGAGCTAAGAAGGAACATGGGTGGTTTTTTTCGCTCTGCACACTCCCTTTCGCTCTGCCCAAGAGCGGGAGGGGTTATTTGATGATTTTCCACCCGCCAAAAAAAAAAAAAGGCCACTGACTACATGTAACGACTGTCAAATGACAGCCCGGACCAACGGCTTAACGGTTTTTTCTAGGCAAGCGTGCTTCACCCTAAGCATCAGCGCTTCTCGACCACACGCAAGCCAATTTAGTAAAAAATCGTGTTATGGTTTAACTGTGATCAATTTTGCTCAAAAGGAGACACGTTATACACTGGTACACCATCACAAATATTGTTTTTAGACGTCATAGAACAAAATTTAAATGACTGGACTAGTTATTAAACGTTTCTACAACAAAGTCGTTTGTTTGGCTAGCTGTTTGATTGAATGGCTGACTGTAATTCAGACCGCTTATGGTTCAACGGTGCCATTTAGTAAAAAGGCAATACTGTTAATTAAAATACTAATTAAGCTTGTTAAATTCGCTCGCCGACATCTTAAATAACCAATTTAGATTAATTTGTTTCAAAGTATTACAAAACAGACATCACGCCTGTAATCCCCAAAGGGTTAAGCAGAGGTGTGCAGTGTACCTTATAATAGTAGGTACACCCAAACTTCGCGAGTTATCTTTAAGTCCTATACTCCTGTGTAATAGAGGGCTAGCCTTTTGCCTTCAACTGGACACAAACCCGACTTTGCCGCTGCCGCTGCGGGTGCTATGGAGAAATATCTGTTAACTTAATAACACTTTGCCCGACCCGGGATTCAAACTCGCGCTGGTTGGATTCAAACCACTAGACCAACGAGGGAATTCAAAATAATTTTTAAACAAACAAACTGTTCTAACTTTAAGCTTAATTTTATTGAATCATCCACCATTGTCCGGGGGACATGATTTAGTTTTAGTAAATAAAAATACCTCTTGTATCTCACCATCTGTCCACCCGATTAATATAATCTTCTTCAATAATGGCAACTTTAAGAATTACCCATATAATGTTATTTTTAATTTATAGTCCTGTTGAAAACAAATTTTAGACATTGATCCTGTTATTTAAAGTAATTAGTGGAATAATAACCGCATACTAATTAATGAGAATTTTAAGATAATTATATTTTCCTGAATGTCTGAACTTCATCAGGGTCATGTTATTGACTGATGATACCTAGGTGCTATATTTTTCGTCATAACAACTTAATTGTTTTCTCATTTACGCACAAATGTACAAATGTGTCACTGTTCTATTTTTATGTTTCCGATAAATATTTTTCCAATAATAAGTAAATTTAAATGAAACCAAATAGTCCAATTTTTGGGCTTAGGGTGCATTTGTTCCTGTCGAGGCTGCGGGTTGTCCGCAAGGGATACCGCGGCCTCGACATGAAGGGCGAAGAAGGAACATGGGTGGTTTTTAGTCAGTAGAAGTCTGACACTCCCTTTCGCTCTGCCCAAGAGCGGGAGGGGTTATTTGATGATTTCCCACCCCCCAAAAAAAAAAAAAAAAAGGGTGCATTTGTTAGAGGACGCAATTTTATTTTATAGATACTAGATATCTAGTACGAGTCCTATAGCTCGTCAGGTAAACCATTTAAACCACCCCTTTTTTTCCAAGATGGTGACCGTGGGACAAGGGTTGCAACTCCACAGACTTTGATTTAACTGGACGTCGCTTATTTCGACTTCAGGAAGGCATTTGATAGTGTCGATAACGACATCCTTTTAAGTAAATTTGCGGGGGTCGGTTTTACCCCAGCTCTCCTAGAGTTCTTTGCTAGCTACTTGGGCAACCGCAAACAAATAGTAGAATACGCAGGTTGCATCTCGGACTCGTATTTCACCCTTACGGGAATAAGTCAGGGAACAAATTTAGGACCTTTGGAATTTATAATCATGATTAATGATCTTCCAGAAGTCATTAAAGACGCTAGCTGTTTGTTATTTGCCGACGATCTCAAGCTATTCTTGCGTATCACAGATGAGTCGAGCTGCGAAATGCTCCAACGGGACATTGATCGGGTGGTAGCTTGGAGTGAAGAGAATAAACTGCTATTCAATACGACGAAGTGTAGCCTAATGACATTCACGCGGGCTGTGGTTCCCCGACGCTATGATTATTGCATGGGGGGTCAGGTCATATCACGGGTGGAGTCAGTACGAGATCTCGGGGTTACTTTCACTGGGGATCTTTCGTTTCGAGCTCATGTAGTGCAGGTGTGTAAAAAAGCATTTAAAAATCTTGGGTTTGTCATGCGTGAAACCCGTGACTTCACTAATATGACTGCAGTGAAAGCACTTTACAATGCGTTGGTGCGAAGCAACTTGGAAACTAGTGCTATCATCTGGAATCCTTATGAGGTGAAGTATTCCCAGATGCTGGAAAAAATGCAGAATAAATTTACCCGATACTTGTACTTGAGGCAGTTTGGGGTTTACCCTTTCTATCCACTTATGTATCCAACTCTCTTTGTTATAGGGATGGTTGGGTACTATAAGTTGGACGTAAGGCGAAACCTAGCTCTTGCAAAATATGTTTTTATGGTTTTTCGTGGAATGCTAAATAATCCACAAATATTGGAATCGTTGGGATTGGTCGTTCCAAACAGGAGGCTGCGGTTGGGACCGAGAGAGGTGACTTTTAAAATTCCAGCATCCCGTACCAACTTATTAAAGTTTGCGCCAGTGATTCGTGCAATGAGAACACTGAATAGTGTGTCTCGGTGTTTGGACGTATTTTCTTGTTCTTTGGCGGAATTCCAGAGGGTGACACTTAGTATGTTGTCCACTGTGTAACTTGTATTTTTACCCAGACCCGTTACTTGGGACTGGACTATTTGTAATTTATGACTACTTTTGTTAGCTTGGGTCTTACCTGTTAAAACAAATGTATGTGTTAATGAGTAAATAAATAAATAAATAAAACTTTAAAGTGACCCCAAAGCTTGAAGTAAGACCAAACTGTTCTTACTTCAAGCTGAACAATTTATTTAATTTTATTGAATCATCCATCATTGTCCGGGGGATATGATTTAGTTTTAGTAAATAAAAATACCACTAAGTATCTCACCATCTGTCCACCCGATTAATATAATCTTCTTCAATAATGGCAACTTTAAGAATTACCCATATAATGTTATTTTTAATTTATAGTCCTGTTGAAAACAAATTCTAGACATTGATCCTATTATTTAAAGTAATTAGTGGAATAATAACCGCATACTAATTAATGAGAATTTTAAGATATATTTTCCTTAATGTCTGAACTTTGTGGCGTCATATTATTGACTGATGATACCTAGGTGCTATATTTGTCGTCATAACAACTTAATTGTTTTCCCATTTACGCACAAATGTATCGAGAATATGTCACTGTTCTACTTTTATGTTTCCGATAAATATTTTTCCAATAATAAGTAAAAATTAAATAAAACCTATAATAGTCCATTAAAATGTTACAATTTTTAGGCTTAGCGTGCATTTGTTAGAGGACGCAATTTTATTTTATTGGTACTTGATATCTAGTTTGAGTCCTATAGCTCGTCAGATAAACCATTTAAACCACCCCATTTTTCCAAGATGGTGGCCGTGGGACAAGGGTTGCAACTCCACAGACTCGGATTTAACTTTAAAGTGACCCCCTTTATATCTAAAAAATAAAATTGGGTCCTCTAACAAATGCAACCCCAAATGTAACTTTTAATGAACTACTCGTATAACTAGAATAAAACTTTTCAATCAACACAAGATCCAGGTGGTTGATCGAGCTGCGGGAAGTCTGACACTCCCTTTTGCTCTGCCCAAGAGCTGGACCCCGTTATTTGATGATTTTTCAAACGCAAAAAAAAAAAGGAAAAAAAAAAAAGGTGGTTGATCGACTCGCCTCGTGACCAGAATCTTGCAATGCTTCCGGCCTTCTTGGTACTACTATTTTCATCTATAGTTGGGTCATAGATAATTATGCAAATTGTAAAAAAATGCCCTCGTAGTTTTTCAGGCCTGTAATGTTCTGGCTGGACAAAGACAGTTTATCTATTGACTGATAATTGTTATGTAATTGTAATGGTAATGATACTTTGTAAATTGATCTGGTATTTAAAATGAAAGTACATTCTTTCATAAATAATGTAGAAATGTTTACATGCCGAATGGTAAAATATCGCTAAGCTTTGATATTTCATAACTACTACACATATTAGCAAAATAAAATTCTGTCCGAAACCATTTGACTGTCCCAGAACTGTGAAATGAACAGGTAATTATCAGAACAAAGGGGCTAGATGCTACACACCGTGAAACTTTAAAAAGCAAGGAAATGTTACACCAGAAACTTCCTAAGTCTGGCCTGAGACATTCCTAATAACACTTCTCCAGTTACGCGAATCGATCTCAGGAACTCACGCTCAGTAGTCGCTTCTGCGACCTCGATTTCTCGAATCGAAAGCTTTTGATTGCGTACATCACGATACGCTTTTACGGAAACTGCGTCATTACGGTGTTCAAAACGAGGCCCTAAATGTGATAGATTCGTATTTACAAAATAGATTCCAATGTGTAGACGTAAATGGCGCGAAATCTTCCAGACTACCGGTTCGGCTTGGTGTACCTCAAGGTTCAATACTGGGTCCATTTTTATTCTTGGTTTATATTAATGATCTACCATATTATTTAAAAGGTTTTTGTGACGTTGTACTATTTGCAGATGATACCTCTCTTATCTTTAAAGTAGATAGGAATAGACACAATTTTGACGACGTAAATAGCACGCTATCAATGGTCACGGATTGGTTCACAACAAACAACCTTGTTCTTAATGCCAAGAAAACTAAAATAATTAAGTTCGCTTTACCCAATGTCAGAAATCTAGGTCCCAATATTATCCTCGCCAATCAAGAGCTGGAAACTGCCGACTCTGCTGTATTTCTGGGCATAACAGTAGATTCAAAATTACAATGGGGATTACACATATCAAGCCTAGCGGGAAGGCTAAGTTCGGCCGCATACGCCGTCAGAAAAGTAAGACAATTCACTGACGTTGATACAGCACGGTTAGTCTACTTTAGTTATTTTCACAGCGTTATGTCCTACGGTATTCTGCTGTGGGGCAAAGCTGCTGATATTCAAAATATATTTGTTCTGCAGAAGCGAGCCGTTCGTGCAATTTATCAGCTGGGTGCCCGAGTTTCTCTTAGAGATATTTTTAAGGAGATTGGTATTCTCACGGTTGCTTCTCAGTTCATCTTTGCCAACATTTTATATATTAGACAAAATATTCACCTGTACACTAAAAACAGTGATATTCACAACTTTAACACCAGAAATAAGCATAAACTACGCGCTCCTTTTCACCGGCTTCACAAAGTTCATAATTCATTCGTAGGGCTCGGTATAACATTTTATAACAAACTGCCATCTTCGTTTTTAGACTTGCCATTTAATGCATTTAAAGCCAAAGTGAAATCTAATCTTTGTTCAAAAGCTTACTATTCCATTAACGACTACTTAAATGATAAGAATAGCTGGTCGTTGAGTTGAACACAAGACAATGTTTGTAATTTATGTTCTTTCTCCAAAATTAGTTTACTGATATAATTTATGTTTTATTATTATATACCTTTTATTATTGATTGTAGTCAATCGTAATATTAACTTACACATAGTATTGTATCGAGTCTGGTTCTTCTAACCAAACAGACAGATGTGTTGCTGGAGAGTTTGTTCCGCCACTTCTTCTTTCCAGCAAAAACACTAGGAAGTGTCGAAGGGTGGGCGTTTTGGGGGACTGTCACTTGTAAATAAGTAAAGTAAAGTAAATTTTGACGTTCGAAAAGTGCTGATTATCAGCCTAGTTTGAATAAATGAGTTTTGATTTTGATTTTGATTTTGATTTCGACACCAACGGAAAAATGTGCCAATATGATATAACCAGTCTAAAACTTTAGGTCACAAAAGATCAAGAAAACAAGTCATATAAAAAGTGACACCGTCGTTATATCAAAATAGACTTAAACACTTTAAATAATTTAAAATGGACTAAAGCGACTTATTAAATGTTATCCTTGAAACTCTTTTCTTATCTCTTTGCGAATATTAAAATAAGAAAAGAATGAACAAGTTTGGATAGCAATAAAGGCCTAAAGCGTTTTTTCCTTTGCTACCTGTTTATTTATTAGATTATTTCAGGAAAACGGATAGCACCATTGTGAGATAAAACTAAAATGTTTATGCGGTCTGATTCTCGGATTCGTTTCAATAAGGCAACCACTGGGATTAACGCTTTTTACAATCTGCAGGTCAGTCTATACAGGGTGGAATGTTGTAATGCCACCTGGAGGGAAAGTACTCCTCATACTGCAGATAGAAAATTTTACTCAAAGGAAACATTCCTTTATTTTTGAATAGAAAGCAAACTGCATTCAAAGATTTTCGAAAATTCTCTTCTCCCACACCCGGGAATCGAACCGGCTAAAATCTGAAAAAATTATACCCTGTACTTTTATTGCATCGATCGTTAGGGTCAATTATAAGGATGAAATCTCTCTAACAAACATGATAAATTAAATGAAAGGAAAACCAAAAAATTCTACAGCAAGATGGTGCTTTTGCTGAAAAACTACGAGGGCATTTTTTTACAATTTGCATAATTATCTATGACCCAACTATAGATGAAAATAGTAGTACCAAGAAGGCCGGAAGCATTCCAAGATTCGGGTCACGAGACGAGTCGATCAACCACCTTTTTTTTTCCTTTTTTTTTGCGTTTGAAAAATCATCAAATAACGGGGTCCCGCTCTTGGGCAGAGCGAAAGGGAGTGTCAGACTTCCCGCAGCTCGATCAACCACCTGGATCTTGTGTTGATTGAAAAGTTTTATTAGTTATAGTTCATTAAAAGTTACATTTGGGGTTGCATTTGTTAAAGTTCAGAATACGATTTATAATATTCACCACAACACTTTATTAAAGGTTACTAGAAATGAATTCGTTAAAAGAATAAATTTGTGTATCCAAGAGAATGGAGCCCATTTCGAGCAACTAATTAGTTAGTTTACCATTTTTTGTAAATAATTAAATTAATTTAAGATTTCCTGGTTTTCCTTTAATTTAATTTATCATGTTTGTTAGAGAATAAATAAAATATACAGGGTATAATTTTTTCAGATTTTAGCCGGTTCGATTCCCGGGTGTGGGAGAAGAGAATTTTCGAAAATCTTTGAATGCAGTTTGCTTTCTATTCAAAAATAAAGGAATGTTTCCTTTGAGTAAAATTTTCTATCTGCAGTATTAAGAGTACTTTCCCTCCAGGTGGCATTACAAAATTCCACCCTGTAAATAAGTTGAACTTTTCTTATGAACTTATAAGGTTGTATTGCCGTACGCAAAATACGCGCTTTGGATGTGGAGTTGCGGACACCAGCCCGTGTTACGGTCGCGAATTATCATCATCCCTTTTTGAAAAAAAAATAAGGAAGTTAGAATTTCCCGCGCTACCCTGGCGCTTTCACCTTAACTCACGACCCCTTGCTGGCCCCACGTTGCAACTGTTGGTCCATTGGACTATTGCCGCATAAAACTGAAACTAATTACATCATCCTGCTTCACTCAAACCACTTGCAACGCAGAAACATTGCAGCACTCACTAAAACGGCGTAGCGAGAAGCGTCATTCTGATCCATAAGGAGTCATCATCAATTAGAGACCGTATTCGTCTCCTGATGAATATGGGCCTCACTCATTTTGCCAGCAATCAATTTTGTCTGTGACGTATTTGGTTTTGAAGTTCCCATAAAATATTACCTAAGTTGACGGGAAATATTATTTTACAAGTGCACAGGTACGTGTTATACAATTAATATACAGTGCAATGCCAACCAACCATAAAGTGACAATCGCTCCCTTCAACGTTCCTTATAAGTAGTGGTATTTGTTGTAAACGAACAAAGCCTCCACAATATATAATATATTATTAACTGCAGAAACAACGTGCTTATACGTATATGTATGAGTACAAAAATTATATACTTAGGTATGTGGAATTGTTTTAACTAGTGGCAACCATTCAATCACGTGGATTTCGTTCCCACAACAATGAGTTGTAAATTGCAATCTAATAATCGTTTTTTAACCAGTAATCACGTTTATAAAGGCAGCTAGCCATTCTGCAACGCTTTGTAGCGACACCGAGCCGTCACGACCGTCGTTTAGTTGCAATCATGACGTCGCCACAGCAGCACATTTAAAATGTTACTCGAAGCCATCGGCGTCTCTCTGTTGCAAGCACTCGTGTTGTGCTCCGAGGTAACCGCGAAAGATGTGAAACCCTACATGTTCCCCATCCCTTTCGATTTGCCGTACCGGAACGAACGCGCGGAACAATGCTGGCTCAGGATAGAAGACGTCGAGTTAGTGGAGACTGTGGCTATATATTGTGAGATTGCTCATGCATTTCTCAGCAACTATATCCACGACTACAACACGAGAAAGATGACAGAGGACGGCGTCGACTTGAGCGTGAGCCTGTGGAGCGAGAAGCCCAGAAGTCGCGATGAGGATATCCTGCCTCCGGAGAGCTCCCAGCACGGGATCAAGGACTGGCGAGTGACGACTGTGCTGGACCCCACGACCCGCATGCGGCTGTACGTCACTAAGAACGCGGACTGTAGACTCGTCATGTACAGCAGAGAAGGAACTACCAACTACCAAGTGGAGTGTGAACGGATTCTATATTTTGTCAATGTGCGTATGAGTGGAAGTGCTGTGTTTTCCCGAGAACAAAATCTAAGACTTTTACTAGCAAGTATTTTCCTGTTATATTTATTTGTGTAGTACATACTGATAACGCTTAGAGTAACTTATTTTTATGTTATAGCTATGTTGTAGATATTAAATTACGTTTTCCAAAAGTGTAACATTTTCTCTTTAATGCGATGGTAATTACTTGGTTCAGAATTGGCACAATAAGACCGTGTTATCTGGTTCGTGAAGGTCGGAATGTTAACAATAAACTGTTGAAATTCTTTTATACTTATACTTATGCATCGTTGTGAATGAAAATGTATTTAGGGAATGTGCATGGATACGACAAACATTAAGTATTCACTTGCCCATGATCCATTCAAAACATGTGTCACGCCCGGTCCGAAAAGCATCGTTTTGCATGGGTTCTTTTTTCATGAACTAACGAAAGACGATAATCAACGCTCTGAAAGGGCGATTTTTTTCAAAAGTCTAGAAAACTGAGCTCAAAATATAAATACAAGAGCATTTGTTTTCAACAATGGGTATCTTGGGTACCTTAAGATCAGTAGGTATGATGGTTAGTCATCATTTATGAAAGACAATCGAGCATAAAAATTGTAAAGAAAATTCATAATAGGGTATTAAAGCATGAGGTTAGGTACGGTGAAGTTAATTTATTAAACACTTTAAAAGATGAATAGGATTCACTTTGTAAAATAATACTAAAATTTTAAACAAGGCGTTCTGAATATAAAACCACCATTTCCTTATAGACGATCGTAGATTTTCCTTATTCATTCATTTATTTACGAGGTAGTTTAATATACACGTGGTTGTCGAAAAAACAATCCATGCCAAGGCTATTAATGGCAATAACTTTCAGAAAGGTCAACATCAAAATCAAAATGGTAGAGCCAATCACAACACTACCAGAGAGAAACGTTATATTAATGAAAAATTACCAATTAGTTGTTGCTTGTTTGTGTCTCAATCAAAAACTTTTATGAGTATTATATTTAATATCATCATCATCGTCTGCCTATACACTTTTTCTCGATTTTGATAAGGTTGGTCCTAATTTAACAAGATACAATATTTTCCTTGAAACAACTACCTATCTGACTCACAATCGTGTAATTCGTGAGACTGGATGTCAAACTGAAAAAGCCAGTAACATCTTTGGTTTTTGCAATATGACAATCAACTTTTGTCGTTGTTTGGCGACAGTGCAGTATACTTAAATGTAGCAAATTAGCTCATTATTCATACTTTTTGCCTGTTTAGCTAGCTGGCTGTATAGACTGCGACACAGCGGTCCAACGAACCGTGACTGCTCCATGTTTGTATTAAAACAGCTGCACTATTGTTTTGAAAAATAAAATACCACGAGAAAGATTCTCGTGGTATTTTATTTTTATTTTTTTATAAAAACTGGTTTTATTGTAGACGTTAGATAACGTCTACAATAAAACCAGTTTTTATGTGTAAGGTTGGTACCTGTTGTTAAAAAGGACCTTTTAAGAGGCATTCTAAAATGTTGTACTAATTTATGATGTAGTCAAACATTGTTTCCCGCAAGATTACTGAAACGGTGTCGCCTCTTTCGAAGATATCAATACTTTTTTTGGTCAATCATCTATGTTTCATACATATTGCTAAAATCAGACTGACCGTCACTTTCCTTTGCTTTGCAACATAAACTCCGTGTATAGTGCATATACAGTATCTAATAAATAAAGTCATCACATTCATTAAAATTAAACGACTATAATAACATTGCAGAAATAACAGGTTTAATTATTTGCAGTCACGCGTTTTTCTTATTTTATCATGTAAATAATATAAACAGATAGTCTTTACACGTGATAACATAGGTACATAAGTAGCCATTTTAAAAGAACATAAAGTGTTTCTTTATGGTATTTGTAATTAAAGTAATAACGACACAGTGCTTGGGTTTGAAAGCGACTTTTCAGAACTTGGTATTCTGGGCCCTATGATCAATATACTACGTACGGCATTTCCAAGTTCCCCCAAATAACAAGGGACAAGAGCAGGAACATGTATAGGTCTTCCCAAGTTTATAGCATTAGTGCCGGGGCACACGGTGCGTTGCGACGCCGCACCGCAAAGATTTCTACGAATCGGCGGGCACACGAACAGTGAAATTTAAGGCGATTCGTCGAAATCTTTGCGGTGCGGCGCCGCAACGCATCGTGTGCCCCGGCACTTAGGTATAGGTTGTTTCTTTCTTCTGCAATATGTGTCATTATAACTGACGAAATGTGGGTTTACTAATGGGTATACCTCTGCCTAACCCGTTAGGGATTACAGGCGTGATGTTATCTAAGTATGTTATTTCTTGGAATAAATGGGGAACGTTAAAAACCTCTGTTTGGTTTAAGTTAACTACTATTACGATTCATTTTTAATTACTTGAAACTAAGCATGAAACGAACGGCATTGAAGGTAAATGGAGTAACCGTGAGCAATGAAAAACAATTGAACAGAGGGAATTACCTTCACAAATCTATTGGTCTTATGCGATTGTTTTGCATATTGTTGAATAATATAAGAAAGAACACGAATGCACAAAATAACGGAGGTAAAGTAAAAATGTAGTGAATTGACATTTACCACCGACTTGTAGGAATCTTTTATGCAAATAAATAAATTAAAATGGCTACAGTTTGACTAGGCCATCTTCGATAGCTCATATCGCATTAGTATCAAACATTGCTTCAGATTGCAGGACATTCTTAACAAATATTAGTATGACCTACCCTACAGATAATTGTTCCGGGTCTGGGTATTTGTGTATGTGAGTTTAAATGTTTGTGAACGCACCCACGATACAGGAGAAATTCCTAGTGCGGGGCAACGTTTTTTTTTTTTAAAAAAAGTAGTATATTCAAAGGCAACGCCTGGACAAAGTTACAACACAAAGGACATGACCGACGTGACAGACCCAACAGTGGGAACGATATAGGATGCATGATGATGCAAAGTTTGAACACAAGTCTTGCAATTTGCCATCCCATCTTGTGAAGTAGGTATTCAAATTGAAGCTAGCCTGGCGCCAAATTGACGGTCTCACAATATAAATAGCATGGTGAAATCTATTTTGTGTTTAAAAGGTTTCATCATTACAACTCAGGCTACGTTTGTAACTTATGATTACTATATATATCGTGGAGTCAAGATGGTGCTTATTATGAAGCGTCACATAATTTTTTGAAAATTTTGCCTGGTTCCTTGGCCTAAACTGGTCCCAAGTGGTTTGAACTCGGGTTTGGGGTAAGATTTTGTAAAACATGTTTTTTTTTTAGAAAGCGTTGCCTTTTTTTGGGGTTGCAAATCATCAAATAACCTCTCCCGCTCTTGGGCAGAGCGAAAGGGAGTGTCACACTTCTACTGACTAAAAACCACCCTGTTCCTTCTTAGCCCTTTATGTCGAGGCCGCGGTATCTCTTGCGAACAACCCGCAACCCCAACGGGCAACAACCCGCAGCCCCGACGGGTAGAAAACGTTTCCTCCCACTAGGAATTTCTCCTATATCGTGTTTACAAACATTCAAACTCACAAACACAAATACCCATACCTGGAACAACTATCTGTAGGCCATATAAATAATTGTTCCGTGCGGGGATCGAACCCGCGACATGCAGCGCAGCGGTCCAATCGCTCAGCCACTACGCCAACCGTGTCGATCTAGTTTCTCACTCTAGTTAGTAACACGGAGTTCAGATTTGTGCACAAACCTACCTCTCTTCATTCTTCCCTATTAATACGAGGATTCTCCAAAATGCGATGACCATGTGACCTATCTCACGATTCAGCTCGTAATTAAACCTGACCGGTCTAGTCAGTTACCATCTCATTATTCACGTCTGACCGGTTTCCGCATATTTAAGAATGTAATATATTTTCCTCAATATCATTACGTATTTCTCGCGAACTCGGCAACCAATTGTAAAGTCCAGAGTTCCTTTTAAAGTTTTGAGCGTAGGTGCACGCCGCTTACTTCTTGAGGAAACATAGCATTGTACCTCTACATAGAATGTGACTAGAATGTTATAAACAAAAGCTGTTTTTTTTAATTATATATTAATTATTTCAATAATATATCCATTTACGCATTATAGCGTCTCTGTAATTTTACTGCAGACTGTAGCGAAAACCTTTCATAAGATTAAATAATTCTTAATATTTAGTCTTTATACCGAGTTTCATTATACGATAATTGCGAACTATTAAATTCTTGGAAAATATGTGACAGACACCGCTCACAGAGTAATAGCCAGCCCTTCGCTCGTAACAGACTATTGTGATATTAGATGTCCAACCTTCACCCGCTTCACCGCTCCATCGCATACAATGTCCTTTTTATCAAGTACTAAAGGTACTGGCAAGGATCGCCTTTGTACGGGATACCGAGGATGACTTTTATGGCCAGTAACGTGGATGAATAAGTAGATAATCTCAGACAATCTTGCAGTGTCTGGAAAAAAACCTTGAAGAATAAATAGATAAGTATTAAAATTAGACCAGCGCAGAGGTCCATAAGTGGTCCACAGTGGCCTTTTTTTTTTTGGGGGGTGAGAAATCATCAAATAACCCCTTCAGCTCTTGGGTAGATCGAAAGGGAGTGTCAGACTTCTAGTGACTAAAAACCACCCATGTTCCTTCTTAGCCCTTCATGTCGAGGCTGCGGTATCTCTTGCGAACAACCCGCAGCGTCCACAGTGGCCTTGAACCGAAACATTTTTTTTACCCAGCGTGCAGCGGTGGGATGATGCAGGCAAACAGTATCAGAATTAAAAATTAAATCGACCATGCCCTTTTCGATAAGCTGGACTAATAACTACTAGTGTCGTACTTTTTAAATAAATAAATAACATAAATGTTACGGAAAAGTAAGTTAGGTAAATACATACATATTATAATGTACATACATACATATACATATACACATACATCGTTAAATATCTATAACTAAGTAGTCAAGTATTACGGAGGCAGGGCCCGGTCGCCGTCTCCGTCGGGGCTGCGGGTTGTTCGAAAAAGATGCCGCGGCCTCGGCGCAAGGGCTAAGAAGGAACATGGGTGGTTTTTAGTCAGTAGAAGTCTGACACTCTCTTTCGCTCTGCCCAAGAGCGGGGTGGGTTATTTGATGATTTTCCACCCCCGCAAACAAAAAACCTGTGTCCAGGACTAGACAGCACTCTGAAACACTGACAGCTCTGTTTAATAATAACCTGAGTTTTGTTTCCCATAATCTTCACGCGAACACCTAATACATAGTAATATATATACAATGTGTGAGTAGTCTTTGTTAAATCCCTATCATTGAGAAAACATCAGTAGTTATATATACAAGTTTATACAACGCCCTGACGTTACACGATAAAACATTAGTAGTTATGTATGACGCTCCGACACTACGCGATAAAACCCTGGGTCGTATCTACGTTAACGAGGTAATCTTCGGTTCACGCTCACCCTCGTTGATACAGATAACCTTAAAACGCACTGAAAATCCCGAACGATAAATAAGTAGTTGATGAATCTTCTTGGTGACATAATCCTTGGATTTTCTTGACAACAAAGTGAAGCATGTTTACGGATGTTTTCGTGTTGTAGTATGTATACTTAGGTTCGGGCCTTCGGGGTGTTATAATTATAATTTAGGCTATAAGTTTTTGTTGATGAATGCTTATTATTATTACCTACCTATTACTATTGTACTGCCTGGTTGGTCTAGTGTTCCGAAGAGTGACCACTGTGCACGAGGTCCAGGGTTCGATTCGTGGGTCGGGCAAACGGAATTTCTGAACAGCAGTTACCCAGTCTGGAGTTGTACCCGGATGATAGCAATAGGTTCGCCCCTTATTACATAGGACTTAAAAATATAACTGGCGAAATGTGGGTGAACTTATTAGATACACCTCTGCCTAGTGCCTATACCTTCGAAGATTACAAAGTGTAATGTTATGTAATTAATATTTATTATTCCCCCCAAGTTCCGGGCTAGCTCGAAGTTTTGTTTTACAGATCACTAGTATTTAACCATTTACAGATATAGGTACTTACCTACACAGTTTTTATACAATTTATGGAAGCCTGGAAAGTACACCCAAATGGACTAGGCGGGTGGACCACGGACAATACACGACCAAAAAGGAAACAGAAAATCAAAACGAATAATTAATTAGATATAACTATCGATCGACTATCGAAGATATAGCTATCAAAGGGCCATAACCAAATGGTAGAACGAATTTCTAACTCATTACGACTTATCGCGTATCCTTTGTCCTATAACAATATCTGCTAATGACATGACCAAACAAAATAATAGGGTTGCGTTCTAGTCGGGCACGTATTAATAATTATCATCCTTGTATTTTGACCTATTACATTTTCGGTCGAAAATAAGTAATATAGTCTACAATGGTCTTGTTTTCTCGGGATTATTTGCAGATAAGGGTAATTGGTTCTCATTAGTGTAAATCATTAGTATACTCCGAAAGATATTTTGTAAATAGATACTGCTGTTTGCGGTTACGCAGATATACCCAAACCTTAGGGCTCATACACACAGTGGCTGTTATACACGCATTCTATGCAACGTTTGTCGTCTATGCCTTGGCGTGAGTATTGCACGTTTTCTACCTTGAAAAAAAGAAAACCGATTTCAATAACACAAAACAGTAATAAATAAAGTTCAGGAGAAAAATCAGCGTCTGAAGTCGGTGGCAAAAAAAACGAAACCAAATAAACGAAATGTCAACAATTACCACTTTTTAGGGTTCCGGAGCCGAATGTCAAAAAAACGGAACCCTTATAGATTCGTCATGTCTGTCTGTCCGTCCGTATGTCACGGCCATTTTATTCGGAAACTATTAAGACTACACAATTCAAACTTGGTAGGTAGATGTATTCTGTGAACCGCTTTACGATTTTTGTACAAAAATAAAAGTCAATCGTTTGAAAGATAGACACTTCCAAAGTGATAAAATTAGTATTCTCAGTTTAAAATTTCTCTCTCTCTCTCTAGTTTAAAATTTTGAGGGGGGGGGGGGGGGGCTCAAAATTTTAAACTAAGAGTGAAAAATCTAAAAAAATGTATATGCTAACACATATATAACTATATAACTTTCAACCAAAATTGGTTTGAACGATATATATAGTAAATAGTTTTCGAGATATAGCACATTTAAAAAACCACAAATATAACTTTGTCATTTATACAAACTTATCACGAAATATGTTTTTCTGTTGCCGCTTTAACAAGAAATAATACAAATTACAAAGTAACGGAGGCTTCCCTAATATGATGGCACGGAACCCTTCATGTGCAAGTCCGACTTGCACTTGGCCAGTTTTTTGTGTTTTAGTGTTTTTGAAGTCGGTTTTCTTTTTAGCAATTTTTTATTTTTATTTTTCCATTTTTAGTTGTAATATCCTATACAAATATTTACTATGCATTCAAACATGAAACCTAACCCTAACCTTCAAGATTCCCTTATTGGCTTTCAACTCCTTACCGTTGAGGAGTAGTACACTTAAATAATCAACTCACCTATATAACCTGAAAGAATACAAGCATATAATAATATACGTCCCCATATTATTTTATTAAAGAGTTATCCTCCAACTCCTAACCGTTAAGGAGTTATACCTTCCATCAACAGCTCATCAATTTGTAGTGATGCCTGCTAGATGCGAATACTTGAATAGCTTTAGAAAAAGCACGAAACACGTAATACGTGCCTATAAAATTTGAAGGTTGCCCTCGATTTCTCCGGGATGCCATCATCATCAGGTTAACATAATAGCCTTAAAGAATACAACTATCGGTCCATAAGTACGTAGGTATAGTTTTGAAAGAATTTTCTTTCAACTTCTAACCGTTGAGGAGTTGCACCTTCCATCATCAGCGCGATTATGATTATCAGACGTAAATACATGAACAGCTATATAAAATATGTGGAAACCGTAACACAGTTGTTACGGTTTTAACATGTAAAATTTGAGGGTTGCCCTCGATTTCCCTGGGATCCCGTCATCAGATCCTGACTTGGTGACAATGGGACCACCTCGGGAGTATACTCTTTCGAATACAAACATATTTTTTTAAATCGGTTTATTAATGACGGAGATATCCGGAAACAACCATACTAAAAAAACATACAGCTGAATTGAGAACCTACTACTTTTTGGAAGTCGGTTGAAAGTCAGCAAACGTTGTGTCCCGTAGACGTCTGCCTCGTTTTCCACGCTTAATTATTCACTATGTGATTTTCTTCAGAACAAAGAAGTGAATATTATGTTTCGTCTGCATACATTTGATTAAAAATAACTTTTTCAAACAAAACATGTTCTTATATCTCGTTTTGGACATAAATTAGTGCCAAGTTATCAACCATGTAACCCCCCTGTAACCTTTGCCGAAAATCGTCGCTTGACCTCTGCCCGAATTAACTTTATCGCTTATGTTTGTGTGTGTTGTCCGACATAAATGGACTTCAAAAGCAGGCTTATTTAAATGTCTTATGTATAATAATGTAAGATATTAATACTGAGCCCAAAAGATAACCGCATGAACTTCAAAATGCATGAAATGCTGCAGGGTTTTATAAATATTGTAAGCTGCGAAACTGCATATGTAAATATTTAAACTAAAGACTGCAGGTTTTTAACGGTAACTTAAAAAAAAAATGTTTTTCTAAACTTTTTCACGTTTATACAAACAAATAATTTTCTAAAAACAGTAGATTTTTTAAAACACGGAATTTCTTGGTTCGGAATGATGTACTCGTACCTACTGAACAACGTGGTAAGTCCCTTCCGCGATGTAACCCTGTTTGATATACGTATACCTCTGTTGAAAGACAAAGTACTCATTCTTGACATTATGTTTGACATAGTCCTATGTTCTTTTGTTCGTGAATAAGATTGCCTTTAAGAATTCAAGAGCAATGAGCTCGTATACTTGTTGCTATTCAGTTTTTCTCAGGTTAACAATAATGATCCTGAGTGGCTCAAAACTCCCACAACCTAGGGAGTGTCAGACTTCTACTGACTAAAAACTACCCATGTTCCTTCTTAGCCCTTTGTGTCGAGGCCGCGGTATCATTTTCGAACAACTTCTAACTTACATAAGGGGCAAAATGGTGGTGTACTCTGTTTAACTCTTTTATTAATTAGGGGCGTGATGTTATGGTACCTATTTTTCGGATCTCATTAAAGAACAAACTCACGAATACAGAGGGTGATTTCGACCACAATATCAATGTATCCTCTAGAATCCTCTTATTGGGGTAGTAATCAGTAGAAAATAAAATATTATAGTAATTAAACACGTTTATGTAACACTACCTCCCTACCCACCTATCGGGTGACAAGCTCAATGATAAGCTAAACAAGTGACGTTGATTGAATGAAAAGCTTTCAAACTGACAGATGTTAAACATTTTTCATTCTATTCATGAAAAGGATACGGCATGTAATAACTGTTTTACAAATTGGTATGATGATAAAAACATTTTTATTGAAAATTGTAAATAAGTCTCATTCAATTATTAAAACCAGCTTTAATCTAGAGTTAATCAGTGATCATTAATCATTCTTTGTTTTAACGGAAAAAACTGTTTTAAAGACTTCCAATGCAAATATTTTTTAAAGCAGAAACTGTTTTCTGCTAGAAACCCTGTTGACGTCAACATCGATTAATTAACGTTTGATAACTTTGAAGTTCTGTAAAGTCACTATTACTGAGCCCTACAGGGTGTATAAAATAGTAAAATAAAAGTGAGGACACATTATTAATATTATAGTACTAGGAAACTTTTCAGTAGCGATTTCATATATTTAGATGCACCCCACACTAAACACATCCATTGTTAATACTGATTGCTAAGGACAATACTCGTAATTACAGCTGTTGGCGGTGCATCGGGGAGCCATCAGTGCCATCACTGCCACCACGTGTTCGCTGGCGACTACAGACAGCGCACAATTAATCAACGATAGCGAGGACATTGGTGACCGGAAATCTTATGCCAGCTACTGTAGTCCGTGTAATTTATGTCTATTAACATTATTAAGCATAAATCAACATGGAAGAGGTGAGGTGTAGTTGGGCTTGACCGTTCTGTTGCTACTTAGTATGACCCCTACCACATTACTGTGTGTTATTAGTCTTATTTCTTCTAGGCCTGTAGGCGTGTGAAAACTAATTTGTTTTTCTTGGTTTCAATAGTGATCCCATGGAAAAAGTTTTTCAGTTTGATGATCTAAACCACAACCTGAAATATGGCCACACGGTCCCAGACACTATTGTTTGACGTCTAAAAGTGTTGACTCTCGCCAAAGTTAAAAATAATATCTTTTGATTATAATTAAGAATACCTACACTAAAAGTTTACCTGGCTGATTTCATTGTCTATACAAAGAAATGAGGCTAAGGTGTAGAGACTTCCCGTCGGGGCTGCGGGTTGTTCGCAAAAGATACCGCGGCCTCGACATAAAGGGCTAAGAAGGAACATGGGTGGTTTTTAGTCAGTAGAAGTCTGACACTTTCGCGACCCTTTCGCCCAAGAGCGGGAGGGGTTATTTGATGATTTTCCGCCCACCAAAAAAAAAAAAGGTGACTTCAAGCGTTATTAATTTATTTAAATAAAAACTTCATGTCCATTAGTGGTACATACGCGGACTTAACGCCACAAGGCCTTCTCTACCAGTCAACCTTTGGGTCAAATAGGACATAACAACATTGTGATGATACAATAATAATCGTTCGTACGTTATCGCGAGTGTTCAACAATATTCAGTAGAGACACGTTTTTCCGATCCTGTAATAAATAAACCCAGCACCGACCTCACGCTAGACCATCATTAGTAGACTTCTTAGGTCACTGAAACAAGAAGTTAACCATACTCGTATTCTAGCAGAAACCGCTACAAAAGTGTCAGTTTCACGTTACACTAGCATTCACGATCTTATGAGCAATTACCACGTAATTCCGTGTAAAAATAAAGCGTACCCTCTCGCACTGAATGTCGTAAAAGAAATTAATTATGTGAAAGGGATAAACCGAAACGCATTTCCGTCTAATAAGAACGACATGTGGCTGGCTGTCCCCCCTACCCTTTAATGAGGTCCTGACAATAATATAACGTGTAAACGGACCCTTCACGAAGTCGACAACCAAGCATCAAACTAAGGAACTTTTTGCAAAACTAATTCCTGGTGTTCCATGTTTTTGGTGTCAAATATCACGTTTTATGATAAAACTCTGTATCACCCTACGGCGACTTTTGAACCGACTTCAAAAACACAAATAAGTGAAAATTAAACGGTTTCAAAAAACGAAATGAAACAAACAAAAGTCACCGACTTCAGAAGCTGATTTTTCTCATGAAGTTTATTTTTCACTTTATTGTGTTTTTGAAGGCATTTTTTTTTATTTTTTGTTTCGCGCGTTGTTTGATTTTGTTGTTTTTGTGAGCGAGAGCACACAGATTATGCGGCCGTATCGCGTCAGTGTCGCGTCGCGTCTACAAAAAGTCGCCAAGTAGAAAATGCCAAAGGCATCCGACTGCAACATAGCAGGTTAGGCAGTAACCACACGAAAAAGAAAAAAGATAGTCGGAAAAATCAAGGCAGTTAATTATTTATTTAAACTTCATGTACAAAAGTGGTACGTAGGCGGACTTAATGCCACAAGGCATTCTCTACCAGTCAACCTTTGGGTCAAATGGGACAGCACTGTGGTTGAGTACAAAAAAATAATAATAATAAGGATAAAGCCATTTTGTAAACATAATACATAAACAGGTGCATACCAGTCCAGTACATATATTTATACAGATAGAATTAAATAAACTAATAGATATTTTATTACATACAGTAAAAAAAACGAGAAACCTTATAATAATTACCTACTAAGACTAGTGACGTGATTGAAAGCAATTATGCATTCACTACGTAACTAACACAGATTATTAAATTGATAAATCCTATAATAACGTACTGAATAAAGTTATTTATGACCTCAAAGTTTTTAATTGCTACAATCTTTCCATTCAATGCATCTGTGTAAACTTTTCTTGTTAGCAGTGTAATATGCAAAGTTAGAGGAACATTTTGAATAGCAGCTTTTTAAGGTCAACACACAACTAGTTTGAATGCACGGTATCTGCAATGACTGAACAAAATAGAATTTGTCAGAAACTTTACACCGCCACGTATATTTATCGGATCTTAGAACCGTAACTGCATGGCCTCAGATTGAGAATAGCTAGTAAAAACTTGGTGAGTTGATGGTTAACCGCAGCCGAATGCTGATAAGTGTGTGTGTGTGTGTGATTCGTGTTTTCAGTCCGGTAGAGATTTGCGTTAATTCTTTCAACGTGAAAGTTTTGTCAAAGACAAAAATTATGCCAAATCTTTTCGGCGCGCATTTAGCTAACTGTATTACGCGAAGGTGTTTTCATTGGCATTTTTTATATTATGGTGAAACAAAGTAAGAACTCACCAGTAAAATTATGTCAATTGTAATATTACCACTAATCCATATTTCAAACGATCATAACTCATTTTGATAATTGAATACATAATTACTTTCAGACAGCATGACAAGATGGATATTCTAACCAAATAAAAATGTATAGCTCCCATGATATATTATGTGTAGGTACTCAAATTTGATGAATTAATGGATTATATACTAGGAAAAAGGCCACGGTCATGTCGGTGATGTTAATCTGTTTTATTGTCTGCTGTAAAATGTGTTACATCAATTTGTATTTTACAGCTTTGTTCAGGACAACGTAGATCAAAATGTGGAACGAGATTATAGAATAACACCAATATTTTAGCACGTATATGTACTCTGTGTTTGAAAAGACCGCACGACTTAGGCTTACGAAAAAAAAAATATCTGCTAAAAACATAGAACTGACATTTCTAACTAGAAATTCTCTATGATATCTACGTACCGGTAGCCTATATCATCCCACTGATAATAAGCACCATGCCTTCCGGTTCTTACGATCCAGGGCTAATGTGAACCACTGACCGTTGGTTTTACTCGATAAGAAATACAATTAGATAATAAGATTCATACTTATAGAACAATCCCATCCTTGGGGGTCTAAATAAGTGGCAGAATATTTCAAAGCGATGTTTGCCTTTTAGGCATTCTGGTCTTTTAAATACCGTCGGAAATAAACTACCACTACCACGGGGTACTAACTACTGTTAAACCCACGATGGTTTGTGTGGTATGTTTACGTCTTAAAAACTGATTGTAATTCTGTGTTTTTGAATAATAAAAGGAAAAAAAAAAAAAAATCTCATACACAGACTTCAAATCACATAAATTCTCTCCCTAGAACACATCCTCGCTAAGCACAACACATAGCTAGACCAAAGAAAACATAATCTATTTTTATTTCCGTCTGTCTGTCTCAGTGCGGGGATGAGTGATGACGTGTGCAGAACAACGTACAAACAGGCGCAGATTGCTTGTCACCCCGTTGAACACAAACATTGCCAACATTGTTTGTTCTTACTATTGTACTATACTCCCTACCTAGATTCGTCTGGTCTGAAGAAAAATCTGTGAAAGCAGTATTATGTAGCTGTAATTGCCTAAAGATCGATCAACTACGACGCATCTTTGATACTGTGGCCTTGGAGCGAATAATGTTGCATTGCAATTGTCGTGTTACAAATTAATATTCAGCATCTTATTCAACTTTAATTTATACTACAATTAAATAAGCAACATCTTTGCCATCTAGCGATGAAACTGGGAATCATAATCGTTCCGTACACATGATCGTCACGCTAAGTGATTATAACTTTAGTGCTATCGTGTATCTACTCATAAGTAGGTCCACTTTTACTAAACCCTTTGAACAGCAACAGACTAATCATTTCGTGACAGATGGGATTTGATTCATCAAAATAAATGACTCCTGTCTCTGGGCAGAGCGGAAGGAATTGTCAGACTTCTACTGACTAAAAACCATCCATGTCCCTTCTTAGCCCTGTGTGTTCCAGGGCTGCTGTATCTGTTTCTAACAACCCGCAGCCCCGGCAGGCTTCGGCCTTTGCCTCTGTCCTGGCCCTTTCAATGTTGCTGACATCTCTTTGAGGCGCGCGTGGAATACGAACGCGCCATGCCGTCGACACGGCCTGTTATCATAAGGCAGACGGACGGTGAGCCAGCTCATTACTCACCGTCCACAGGCCCGCGCCCTCGAAGCCCGGAGTGTCTCCCGCGGCAGCTGGAACGAGAGGTTCTATCCTCCTCACGTTCCACCACCTTTGCTAGCATGACTGCTTCGCAGAAAGTGGTGACGGCGCGTCGTCCCATTCCCTCTCGCTCCCGACCATGGAATTCACCGGACGCGAGAAGTAGTCGCCGCCGTCCAAGCGGAGCAGACCTCCACGCTGTGCTCCACCGTGTACGTGTCGCCTTATGATCCAGTCAGCTCTACTTGATTTGATAATAGTTTTATAAAAATAGAAGTACTAAAGTACTTAATTTGTATACCCATTGCGTAAGATTAATGACCACTACCGAAATTGAAGTGAAGCAAAACGCTAACCTCTAACTAGTCGTCATTAAAAAAGCATTAGTCGTTTACTAGCGTTACTAAAAACTATATTTTAGGCAAGCAATGACGTATACGCACGATACTATTATTATTGTACCTATGTTTAACAAATGACTTATGAAATGTGATAATTTACTGCTTGATAAAAAATAATTTTGAACATACGGTTTAAAAAAACCGTAAGTTCAACATTTCTTTTTATTAAGCAGTAGATTAGGCGTATAACTGGAGAACTTACTGAACACGAAGTTGCCCAATTCCTAGTTCCCACCACAAAATATCTCCGGGCAATTCCGCTTCAAAACTCCGCAAGTATTTCAAACATCCTAAGTAATTTCACCGTGGTGGTAAACAGTAATTTGTACTCTCAATTTGGAATTAATGTTAGTACAGTCACCTGCACTAATATTACAAACTAATCTGATTAAAACCGATTTTCTGATGCTAATGGCTGATTTTCTCGTTGAATAACGATTTCGTTGATAACGCCTTTTAAATAAATAAAATTGTGACAACTTGAAACTATAAATCAGTTTAGTGGGAGACAATTATACTTTTAATCCAAAAATTTCGTAAAACCGGGAATATAGTTCAAGAGAAAAATGTACTTAAAACCATGGAGGTTTTACGAGGACAAGGTAAATTGTAGGCAATCGCTTGACAAGTTACAAGTTGCCCTTTGCATATGAGCGCTCGTGACTGTACCTAACCCTCTGGCGGCCGAAGCCAACCCACCAACTGATTAAACTTCACGTCAGTCAACGTCAGTCCAAGGCGACGAGATAGCCTTGTCAACCACGTGTGGTTGATGTGCCTGTCGTACACCGTATGCTAAATACAAATAGTTTTACGAGTTCAATCGGAAATATTAAGCTTTGTTTACGAACACAGTTTCCTTTCCGAACCGAAAATTCAAGAGGAAACTCAATGTTTTGCCGACAGAAAGACTTCAGAGAATGTTTGTTTTCAGGATTTAAGCATATTTTACGCTGCTAGGAAATGCAATCATTTAGAGCCCGCCATAACGCATTATTTTGACTTGGAATTTATACGGCAGCCATCATTATCTTTATTAAATTTAATAGTGCAAATTAAAAGTAAAATAAGTAGCACAATTTTTTTTAACTTATTTACTTTACATCTCATACATATATGCAACCAGATGCAGTCGTACAAAATAACAATTACAGTCTTTCACAGACTGAATTTACTGATATAATATTCTTTTGATGCTATAAATGTGTCACACTTAGCACTTGTGTTTCTATTTAATAGTCATCCTTTAATTTACTCTATGCCTATCAAACATAAATGTCCTTCGAAGACCTCCCTTTAGGTTGAAAGGTCCTATTCCACGTCAACACCATTTGAACCATTAATAAAATGAAATCACAAAAGTACGCACGAATAAACCCAAGATTAGGTACTACGTCTCAACAATAATTTTGTGTCTACGTGATCAATTTCACTTTTTTTAAAGTTCTATGACCCAAAGGAGCTATACAAATCACTAGTTTACGTAGGATTTAAGATAGAATTAAGAGAAGTAGCCAGTTAGTAAATGACGCCGTAAACATTGAGTTTTGTTTGACCTCTGGGACCCTGCGCGGGTGTAAAGGTCACGGTAAACGTAAAAATGGCGACCAAGATAAAGTTCTTAAGAGAATATGTGTCGACTTTGTCATCTAAATTACCACGCAATTAAACAGAATGGCAATCATGAAGTTAGAAAAGAAATTATGAAAAACGGAAAATTCAGAAAAACGTAGGCAGCCTTGTACGCGTCTTAGATTAAGTTATGATTCTGAAATTCAAAGCTATATTAAAGCATTGTCTTCTAAGAAATCAGAACGTAAGAGACTGGGTTGTGGGTTCCAAATGATATTTCTGCGGTTGTTTTGTGGTCAGAAATGAAAATGTAAATACATAATGTCAGGATAAAAGGATAATTTATCCTTATCCAGGTAACGGTATAACCGTACACCTTTCAATACCCTGGCATGCAAAGGTAAAAGACAGTTAGACTCACTCGTCCCTTGGACATGTAAACGCAAAAACATCAACAGATAAAAATCTATCTCCTAATCACTTCTCCATACTTCGCCAGAAACGAGTAGGTCCGACACCACTCTGGCCTAAAGAAACACAAACACGCAATATCTGTTCGAAAAGATAACAGCAACTGTCACAGCCTAGTTATTTATTGCCAGTCCACTAAACTGAGGCGGAAATGAAAGGGTTACCTACCGTGACCTTGAGCTCTGAACGTGATGACTATTTGTTATCCTGTGGCGTTAATACTGAAATTATCACTTGGATTAGTGCTTAGTGTATGATACTGTTTGGTCAGTATTTTGACAGATACTATCGTTATCGATATAATGTGCTTTGACGTTATGAAGTAGTGTAGTATAGTAAGAGCTTTTGTTCCTATTACTCATTATTAGAAGCTCGTGGCTTAATAAGAACTGCCACTCGGGTCGATCTTTAGGTAAAGCTGTGCTTACCTAGGTCGGTCTGTGGATGGGTGACCGCCCGACATACCGAGTTTCCTCCGTGCCTCGGAAAGCACGTTAAGCTGTTGGTCCCGGCTGCCATATATAGATATTTGGCAGTCGTTACAGGTAGTCAGCGACCTGAAATTCTGACATCCAGTCTTACCAAAGAGGTATCGTATTACCTAGTATTAACTGGGTTGTGGAGGTCAGATAGGCAGTCGCTCCATGTAAAATACTGTTATTCAGCTGCATCCGGTTAGACTGGAAGCCGACCCTATCATAGTTGGGAAAAGGCTAGGCAGATGAGATGATGACTCATTATTAGAAGCATGTACTACGTTTTACAAACCTATAATCCCTGTAAGCAGGGTTGTACCTACCCTTTAGTAACACCCACGCCGCAAAGTTGGTAGTCTCATGTATAATACAATAGCTTTCTGTTTACCAAACGGGCACAAATTCTGCAACTAAGAGATTACTACCACCGCCTATGTACCACGTTTGTGCATGAAGTTTAAATAAATAAATTACTTAGCGAAAAACCCATTAACACCGGCGGGATTTTCAAACCTAAAACTTCGTGTTCAGCAGTAGTTCCTGCGAGTATCAGCAGGCGTGAGTAACATAAATATAGTGTTTCCTGAACGCTGTATTAAAAACAGGACTTCCTACATGGTCTGTAAAATAATTGTGAAAAATACAGTGAATAAAGGCGGTATCTCCGCGACCTCACGTGTTCCACATGATTAACTGCTCGGTTTACACGATGTTACACTATGTGTTAATCCCGGACATATTCTACCTATCTCTGGACTGAATTTTGTTAAATCCGTTGAGCCTGTACGGTGTGGCCAAGTAATAAACATACACGTAACGCCTATTTTATACACGAATTTCGCTTGAAACCCTAATGGCTGTTTTTACTAACGCTAGTCGACCTAATGAATGTGTTAAAAAATAGTATATTATGCAACTAGTGAATAAAGGACGGATTTAAAGCGAGGGCCGTAGATGAGTCACGAGCAAGTGAAGGATTCTAATGATTGAATCACGAACGCAGCGAGTGATTCAACTGTTAGAATCCTGAACGACGCGAGTGATTCATGGCCCTCGATATAAATTCGTACTTTATTCAGGAGTTGCATACTATACTTTATATCATGACTACGAGAAAAGACATAATTTAAGCGAAAATAGAAATTTAATCAAGAAATAAGAATTGTTACATTAATTGAAATGGACATTAAAATTAGAGCAATGACTGAAATTAAGCGTAATTTTCTTATTATTATCATTAGGGTGGTCAACTTGTGAAACAATATTTATTAATCTAATGCGAAACTCCTTGTCGCAAATATCGACCAATCAAATCTCGAGAATTTATTTGCACCAAAGAGTTTTGAATTTCGAATCTTAGCGCAAGGAGTTTGTGTAAGCATTGAAATAGAGACCAGATATATTTTTGTGTTCCAAATTCAAACACCAAAATAGTGAATAAAAACAAAACAGTGAATAAAAGGCCTTTTTATTCACTGTTTTGCGTGAATAAAATAAGCTTTTTAGAGTAGGTATGGTATAAAATAAGTTTTTGTTAGACTTTCTGCGCCGAAAGTGCTTTAACATTGATATTTTGAATTTAATTCAGGTGTCAGTTGGTCTGAGTGACAACAGGTATATTTATGTTGTTATAAGCAGTTTTATGTTCTCTGTATAAATTTTACTAATCAAAATTACGTTATTTACCTTAAAAACAATAGAGGATCAGACTGAGTCAAAAAAATATGATTCTGTTTAGTCCGTCAGTTAGATTATGAAAAATATTGGATACGTGTTTTTTGTTTTATCAAATTAATAAAAATTTACGAAGATAGAACGCATCAAAGATCATGAGTGGGGGCTTGTGACGTCACTTGTAGGTAAAAAAAATACTAACATGTGACGTTTTCGAGGAGTTCGCGAGTTTTCGAAGCACTGTATCGTCTTCATTTTTTGTTTATGTAAAAAAAGAAAAAATATGTGTTCAATATTTTTTGGAAATCTATCTGACGGACTAATTAGTTTATTTTTATCCGATCCCCTATTCAGGTTACTATATTTTAACTTTATGTGACTTAAAACCGTGTGCTTTAGCTTGCTCAAATCAATATTTTCTTTGAGCTGGGACGTACGAGATTAAACGCTAAGTCCTAAAGTTACCTATATGAAATCTGCTAACTTATAAAAGTGTAAGCGGAGGCGTTAACCTTTAAACCCGTTAAGAACTTCGTTGAACTTATCTAAAAACTTAAGTTCAAAATCTAAGCTGTATTCCTCGTTAAATTCTAACAGTGTCATATAGTATGCACTATTTAAACGCATAGTGAAAACGTGCTAATCACCTATGCCTTTTTTTTTTGGCGGTGGTAAATCATCAAATGACTCCTCCCGCACTGGACAGAGCGGTAAGGAGTGTCAGACTTCTACTGACTAAAAACCGCCCATGTTCCTATCGCGGTATGTCTTTCGAACAACCAGCCGCCCCGACGCGGGGGTACTTGTATGCCTTCAGGCAACAATTATGCCCATTTCGACGATTTGGCTCAAAGTGACCATTTCACTTGTGTCCGAAATGGATACGTAGTGACCATTCTCCTTGTTTCCTTAGTTATAGTTATAGCTGTACGTGACAATTAAGGCGCCTTGTGATATGATAATAACATCAACTGATATGAATAGTTCATACATATTCATAGCATTAATTGAACATGTTTAAGACGCAAAGCCTGTATCACACAATACAGTGTTATTTTTCATAACATACTTACTTACATACGCAGCCCGTCCCGGCTTTGCACGGGTGGTCATTTGTTTTTTAAATTTGTTATAAATATAGTCTATGTTACTCAGGGATAATGTAGCTGAAAGAATGCTGAAAGAATTTTTGAAGTCGGTCGAGTAGTTTTTAAGTTTATTCGTTAGAAATATACAAACATACAAATCTTTATAATATTAGTGCACAATTGCTGTGTATATGTTAACCTGTCGCCATACCATATACTTTGGAAACGTCGCTATGACCAGCAAATAGTTGCTATTAGTAAAATCATCAATAACAACGACTAACATTACACCGTTACACGTTACAAAACAAAAACTTGCTTGACCTGTTCTAAACTAAGTACAAAACGACTATTAATCACAAAATCGGCTTTATTGTGCCAACAAAAAGAACAAGTTCACTGACTAATGGATTCGAGATTGCTTTCTGTTGCACTCGACCGCAACCCCAATGAAAATGTTGCAATATATTTTGTGGAATGTAACAGTTACGAATACTACATCAACAGACCACTGTGAACCAGAACCTTGGAACGAATAGCGAAAAACCACGATAGTTTACGATAATTCGCTTTAAAATTGACGTTACGGAACCCTACAAATTATCAGAAAGGTTCGTTTTTACCCGACTACACGAAATCCAAAAGGAGTGTTATACACTAAAGTTTGCCAAGCTACAAAGTTATGACGGGCGCTACGAATTATCGTACTAGTTAGCTACGAGTTTACGTAGCGGACAGAGATGCTACGAAGTATCGCGAAGGTTGTAGTGTAGCCCTTCACGGACACTTAACAAGATACAGATAAAGTTTTATTTTTATTACTGTTATAGCAGTTCAGTGTCCCAGAATGTTGAAGTTTGGAATTTTAACGAAACGTAAAATCTTGAGAAAAGTCTAACCTAATAGACTGAACTCTCTTGTAAAAAATGTAGGAATACGTGTTGAGTTTTCCTGAAATCTGTATAGTGATTGATTTCCATATAGACTGTCAATACAAGTATCTACCAGGACAGCATGTGTCATTAATCATTGTATCCACGAAGGACGACTAGTAGTCTCCCTAAAGTGTTTTAGGAGTGCAGCGGGCGACGAACAGCATTTGTATCAAAATGGAGAGCTTTCCTCTGATGTGGATATGCTCTACTTTTATGTCTGTAATTCTTCACCCACTGTGTCACTTTAAGTGGTTAAACCCACGCATAGGTTAGCCTTTAGCGAAGATCATACATCGTGAAAATTATAACTTTCTGACAGATCGATCGTCTAGTTAATTTTCGAATCAAACAAAGCCCCGCGTGGCCTGAAAATACAGCCACTTATTTATAAACAACCAAAAACATAATCCTTTCCAAATCTAAGTAGAATACTGATCAAAATAAGCTTAACCTTACAAAATTCCATGTCAGTTATTCGTGTTCCTAAACAAATACGATCAGCTATTTGAGCTTAACCTTTAACCAAATAATCAGAAGCAATAACGAGAAAGTGCAAAAGGCTTCGCCGAACCTCAGTAGTGGCGCGTATATTGGTTCGTTGACCCCAGAAGGCTAACAGGGGAACAGCAAGGGGTCTAGCCTAATTGATCGGCGCAAACGTTACGTTACTCTGCGTACCTTTATACCACAAATGAAACTGGTATCGGTATCGACCAATACCAATGTTGGGTATACTCAAAGGCATCTGAACATGTAGTTACAGTGTGGTTACAGCCTCGTAACCAAGAGAGCTTCTCATTTAAGAGGGTAGTTCGATTTGTATAACACTTTGATGAATTGGATTGAAGTGCGTGGCTCTTGTTATTTCTACAGTCAAAGCAGAGAGTGAGGAAGTTAGGTTTAATACTGTTGTTATTATTGCGGAGTGGGGTGATAAACACAGTTGGAAAGAAGTGAAATATTTCATATATATTATTATAAAATTACACATGACGTTTTTACATAGGAAAAATAGTTGCCGAGTGACAAACAGAACAAACACACGCTTTCACATTTGAATCTGAAGTATATTCTCTAGGTGGCCAGCGTTACTCTTCCAACAAATACCGGTGCAAAACTACCTTTAAAACTAGACTTAAACAGTTCAGTTTTTTTTTAGATTCATAGAACTAATGTCACTATAGCATAGACAAAGTAAGGCAGCCTAATATTAATGTTCTAGCCAGAATTAAATTAACGTGTTATCTTGAACGGCCTTGCATTGTTTAGGAGTTCACAAAGTTTTACCGGGAAAGTGAAAATTATTATTTTCCTACTGCTCCGCTGTTCTATTCTGATTAATTTCGATGCGAGGTCCAAGACAGCTAAATTGTATATCTGGGACAGCGTCGAACTTCAATGTCTCGGCACTTTTCTGGTGGTCGCCACTGTTGATTCGGGCTTTCAGGAGTTGCAGTGATTTGGGAATAGTGTGGCGGGCTTGTCGTGACGAATTATAAGATTCCACGAAGTACGATATATAATAGTTTCACACTTCCCTTACACGCAATAAATCATGTGTCTGTCACCGGTTCTTATCTACAGAACACTTGAATGGCTACCAAAAAATACTAAAAGATTACAGAGCTTACATAACCTAGCAGTCACTTTTATATCACTCACGAACAATAATTTACAGAGCGAGTTTCTTCTTACAAAAACATAATTTATCATTTTCGTCGATCCTTTGTCCTTCGTCACTGTGGGGACATATTTTTCGTGCACAGTTGACGGTAAGACGGATTGAAGGAATTTGTACTGCGACTTACATCTCGTATTTGTTCTGTAAATACTTTGTTGTGTGACTTAACTGAAATGTAAAATTAAAAGGAAAGTCCGCTGAACTCTGTTGAACTTTGTGTGTAAAAGGTTGAACCTTCAGAATGTTGTAAGCTGAACGAACGGCACACACAACTTTAGCGTAAGTTATTTGAGCAATCTACATTTTCTCTAACACCCTTTTGCAACTTGGTGTGTAATTGCATTTTTATTTCGTACTAATTACAGCAGCACCATTTGCATTAGCGTAAGCACAAGCTACTCTACCAAAAGGAGCTGGCTGTACTTAAACCACAACGCGGCCGCGTGATCAATGCAGGCTGGTAAATTGGAAGACGTTTTGTGTCATTTAAAACATTGTAAAGCATTGTAAGTGCTGCTAAGTTATAATTTCTAACATAACATTATACACATTAATTGTAATATCAAAGTCAACACGTTCGAACAATATTCGTTCCCTCATCGTTATCGTTATAATTACAAAAACTGTAACCTGTCTTTGGTAAAACTGCATAAAAAGAATTTATACTTTCCATGCAGGAAAAAATGTTTAATATCCGAACAGTTCCGCCAATACAAGCAACAAAACCGGCGCGGCTTGCAACATGTGCTCCAAACTTCGATACTAGCACTTTCACAACTTTTCTGATAAACCTTATGTGGCAGCCACAGATGTGAAACCAAGGACTCGACTAGACAAGAGTATCAGTTCTATTTATATTTTTCAGTTTGAAATATAAAGTCCCCAATACCATTAATTTAATATCTTTCTGAATTCGGTACTTTTTAATGTTCTTACCGAATACTTGAATAAAATCGAAACTTAATAACGAGAACAAAACACTATCTGTGAATGTTAACTTCTACTGAACAAGTTGGCTTTTGTTTTCTTTTAGAATAAAACAAAGGATACGACTCCCTCGCGGGACAATAGTATATTATGCAACTAGTGAATAAAGGACGGATTTAAAGCGAGGGCCGTAGATGAGTCACGAGCAAGTGAAGGATTCTAATGATTGAATCACGAACGCAGCGAGTGATTCAACTGTTAGAATCCTGAACGACGCGAGTGATTCATGGCCCTCAATATAAATTCGTACTTTATTCAGGAGTTGCATACTATACTTTATATCATGACTACGAGAAAAGACATAATTTAAGCGAAAATAGAAATTTAATCAAGAAATAAGAATTGTTACATTAATTGAAATGGACATTAAAATTAGAGCAATGACTGAAATTAAGCGTAATTTTCTTATTATTATCATTAGGGTGGTCAACTTGTGAAACAATATTTATTAATCTAATGCCAAACTCCTTGTCGCAAATATCGACCAATCAAATCTCGAGAATTTATTTGCACCAAAGAGTTTTGAATTTCGAATCTTAGCGCAAGGAGTTTGTGTAAGCATTGAAATAGAGACCGGATATATTTTTGTGTTCCAAATTCAAACACCAAAATAGTGAATAAAAACAAAACAGTGAATAAAAGGCCTTTTTATTCACTGTTTTGCGTGAATAAAATAAGCTTTTTAGAGTAGGTATGGTATAAACATATTATTATGTAGTAAGTAATATTGAAATGACGCAATCAGGTAGTAGGGACTAATAACTAATAAGCCACAATTGGATATTCAATTCTCACGTAAACATCCAACATCAACATAACCAGGACTAACTTAGTTACTAACTTTGGAGATGAAAGAAAACATGCTCAATATAGCCAACCGCGTCGTGTTTACTTCGTCGGAACGTTTGCATCAATCATCACGATGTCAAACATTCCGTTTGTCTATGATTTAACCACAAATACACTGATTTTGATTGATTAATTATTTATATCGGTTTGTTCTTTGATAGAGGAATGTTATATGAAAGCGTGGAATTTTGATTTTAGAACTACATGAGCGAAATAAACAAACTCTCTGGAATACAGTCAGGATATGACGTGGTCAAACGTAAACTAGAGGCATCACATTCTTAGCGCGTTCTAAAGTTGTTATGTTATTCGCGGATTGCATGATAATAAGTTAGCTCTCTAATATAATTCTCTATACTAATATTATAAGTGAGAAAGTCCACGGCCAAAATCATAAACTTGAGGCATGCTTATTCTTACTGATTTCAAATTATCTGTCAAGAAAATATCCCATCAATATTCTTCTCTTGTAAAAAGTTTTGCAACACACGATTTTCAACGGGTCCATTTCTTTTCCTTCAACATTATATCATCCCAGACTGATATTTCTTCATTTAACATAACATCACGCCTGTAATCACCGAAGGGGCTGCGGGTTGTTCGCAAGAGATACCGCGGCCTCGACATGAAGGGCTAAGAAGAAACATGAATGGTTTTTAGTCAGTAGAAGTCTGACACTCCCTTTCGCTTTCGCTCTGCCCAAGAGCGGGAGGGGTTATTTGACGATTTTCAAACCGCCAAAAAAAAAAAAAAAGGGTTAGGCAGAGGTGTACCTAATAGTACGCCCACATTTCGCCAGTTATGTTATTTCTTCATTTATAATGGAATAACAGTGAAAGTAACAAAATTAGTCACACACGTAAGCCCCAAACTGCCTTTATTTACTCCAAAGAAAACGTGACCAAAGTATCTACGCGTCATTTGAAATTCTTCGCGGTCACGTGTTCTAAAATGTTACTTTAATTTTGCCAGAATAGTTACGGCAAATAAAAGACGTAAAAGCTAAATAAAAACACGCAAATGTTCCACTTAAATAAATATTAACGGTTGGGAGACGCGTTTTGCATGAACATGTCCATATAATATAAAAAACACAAAAACACAAAAAAGTGAAAAATAAACTTCACAAGAAAAAGCAGCTTCTGAAGTCGGTGACATTTTGTTTGTTTGATTTCGTTTTCTTTGCCACCGACTTCAGAAGCTGCTTTTTCTTGTGAAGTTTATTTTTCACTTTTTTGTGTTTTTGTGTTTTTCACTTTTTTGTGTTTTTGAAGTCGGTTTTATTTCTTGCAAAAAAGTTTTTTATTTTTCCATTTTTAGTTGTTCCCAAACAAATAATAGGTTTTATTTATCCCCAATAAATGGAACATTACATAATATCTTACTGTCCAAATCTGGGTGTACACATCTGCGTACCCCCTCAGATCATACAGGCGTGATGTTACGTCATGATGTTGTATAAACAATAAACATCCAAGCGATTGCAGCAATCACGACAGATTTGCCGTCTATTTTTGAAGAGTTCTATTGTATATCTCCGAAGATCAGGATCAGATCTTCACCAAATTTAAATGGGACCACCTCAGGAGTATACTCTTTCAAATAAAAAAAGAATTTTGAGAATCGGTTCACAAATGGAGGAGAAATCAGGTAACATACATAAAAAAATAAAATAAAATACATACACACGAACATATAACATCCTCCTTTTTTGAAGTCGGTTAAAAAAACAAGTCGATACTCGATAATAAACGATTAATTTCACATTCACGTCTGTGTCTGACACGAAAAGGAATTTGAAACGTGTGAAGACTAACTTCTAGCATTGACAGTATTGAAAATGAACTAAAATAGCAAATAAGAATTAGTAAGTAGGAGGTTAATAAAAGTAGCTGTTACAGTATACCTTCATATTAATTTACTCCGTCTAGACAGAAGCCTCAAAACATAGTAACTTTCATAATTATGAGTAGGGTGTTCAGTTGCGAGTTCAACATAATATATTTAGCAAAGTTCAATGGCGATTTTTCTCGGAACATAACGATTATAACTTTGAGATCAGAGTTTCCTGAATATGTTTTTTATATAGCCTATTCTGGCCTATTCTGTGCCAATTCTGGGCAAAGTCCTCCCACATTATTTTCCAACGAGAGAGTTGGCCTAGTTTAGCCTTCTCTGTCTAATCAGTCAATTGATGGTGACCATCATCAAAATGAAATTGCAACGACACCTGCAGCATCTGCAGTAGGAGAAAATTGTACTCAACATAAAAGTAAGTAGACAATTTGGGGAAATAAACAAAATCAAAGCATTTATTTCAAGTAGGCCAGTTACAGGCACTTTTGAATAGTCGAAACAAATACACAATAAAAAAAGAAGCTGCAATCCTAGTCACAAGACATATTTACTGGGAAAGTACAGTGGTTGCCAAGTATCTTTTGGAAGGAAGTTCCTTATCGCGCGTTGCGAAAGGGGGTTAGACGGAAAAAATTAAGACCAAAAGTCGTAACGACACTTTTTGCAATAGTTGTAAGCCGTGCGGCGTGCCCGTGTTTCTCTGTCTGTCTCTCTCTCTCTCTCTCATAGAAAGCAAGCCAGTTATTTTCAGAACTTCGTTCCATCCGGGTGTCCCTTGACACCTCTCAAGTTTTTTTTTTCTTTTGTATTATTTGCCAGTATTCATTCTCTAGAGCTTCATTTGTTTGTGTTTACGATCTTTGTTATTTTTATAAAGTAACGCGTCACGACAAAGCCAAGTAAATGCTTGCACTCTAGAGTGCATTTACTTGTTTTCACACTAATGATAAGGCAACTGCATAGCGTTTATAGAGGGAGCAAAGAGCCATTAACTTAAGTAAATAAAAGAGTGATATCATAATGATGTGAGTGAAAAAGCAGTTAAAGCCTGAACTAAATAGGTATTATAAACATTATTTTTTTAAGAACATAACTTCACATGGTAGTAAAGTAAGGTCTTACAAATAAGCTTGCAAACTTGCAATAGAATTATAATACCTTCTAACGTATAATACTTGGGGACTTCTCATGTTTCTAAGCCCTGGTGAATATGTTCATGTTTTGGGCCCTAGTGGTTTGGGAAACATGAAAAAAACATAAATTTATCTACATAGATTCACTAGGTATGTAGTGTATACATAGTAACAAACTTAACAGCTTCGTAAAGGTAAACAGGTCGTAATTAGGGACTTTTAATGGTGATTTCTGCAAGTATTGACAGATCATCAAACAATTCACTAGCTCCGAGATACTTGCTGCTTGCCACATTAAATGGCTAAACAGAGTTAACATCACGCCTGTGAACCCCGAAGATTTAGACAGAGGTGTACCAACTGAAAGAAAGAAAGAAAAGAAAAGAAATGTCAAGACAGAGTACCTAAGCAATTTTGTTGAAAACTATAACATAACGTCATATCACAACATCACGCCTGAAATCCCCAAAGGGTTAGACAGAGGTGTACCCATCAGTTCACCCACATTTCGCCAGTTACGTTTAAATGCCATGTAATACGGTGCCGATGTGCAGTACATCATCAGGGCACAAAACAAAGGGAAAAATAGGTACAAAAGAAAGTAGTAAGTCATCGACATAATCGTCTACCAAGTTTCAAGTAATAGTAATAAAACATAAGCAACTAATAGCAAGTTTCCCGACATCAGTTTCAATTAAAAGTTACTTCAGACGGAAATTAATTAACATTTCGCGCTTGGCATTGGACGGCGGTCACGTTTCCCATTGTTTTCGCCATTAACTCCGATGACATTCTTACGAACAGGGGCCGTATTTTTGAATCAATAGAATTCCAAATCGTGTACGAAATCGCAGAATTCGTATGAGAATCCCTAAAATCGCTATTTTTGAATATTCATACCCGTGAATTTTGCAACGAGTGGTCCGACCCACTCGTTTCCGATATTCTACCAGTAGAAATGAGAATGACACTGACAAGTGGAGATTTGTTGACAGATACGTTACGTTGCTTTATCTAACCTATAAATCAGTGTTTTCTTTCGCCTTTCGCGATGGTTAGCCTCGAGGAGTATATCCTGATGAATTACATCAGCGACAGAAAAAAATATGTGAAAACTAGAGAAAAAAATATCGAAATCCCAATGACGGACGTCAGACAATGACATTGTAACTTTTTAATTTACGTTCCGTTCCAACGTAACTCATTACCGGTTTTTGAAATCAACGAGTTATGGCTTTCCGGTTTTTATTTTTCTGCGTGAAATGAAAAATGTTATAAGATTCGAGTTTTAGGGCAACACTCATTTCTATTACTTCAAAAATACGTATAATTTGGAGCAATCGAAATTCATTTCGTATACGTTTTGCTTTCGTGCATGAATTTAAGATTCACTTCGAGTGATTCAAAAATACGGCCCCTGGGTCATTACTGCGTTCCGGCTTCCAATGAAAGTTTAAGCGGTGATATAATTGAATGAACAATCGGGGGGCCTATGTTACCTTTCAACTTTTCAGGAAGTTTCAGTCAGAAAATGAATTTAGAGCCGGATTTCCCAGCAAAGATTCGGTTACTGGACAGATTGTGGGCGGACTGTGGAAACTCGATTCTAAAAAATGACGTATTGATATATCTGTCAGTATCCGGTGTTCTACCGATCCGCAATCTGTCTGGTTTGATCTAACCTTTATACAACCTTAATAGAGTACGAACCTACATTACTTACCTTACCTTTAACTACGCCCAAAATTGTTTTCTTTTCTACTATGTTCGATTTACATGTGAGTTAGCTACTCCACAAACTACAATTTATCGTTACTGATAAAGAATGTGATTATTCTTTATTATGAGGTCTCGATATTTTGACGCTGCTGCAAGCGCCTTGATCGCTGGATGATTCGGAAGCTCATAAGGATAATCACGGAAGATATCCCGTAAACAGTATAAGTCATAATTATTATTATTATTATATTTATTTCTATCACTTCAATACACATTACACCAATGAGTCTCAACCCCTGAACTAGGACAGCATGTATGACAGGGGTTGAGGTCATTCCGGTTACATGGATCTGAATGAGGAAGCTTAGACAGTGGTTACTGCAATCATGGTACAAGTAGTCAATACTTAAAATATCATGAAGGTGAGTGGAAACCCCAAAGACAGGATAGTAAGTGGACAAAAAATCTTGTACTTTTTTTGTGTCTGTAGCTTATCCCACTGCTGGGATGCTTGTATAATTATGCACTCACTTGTTCTGTTCAATGGACTGGTGAAATTGTATATTCAAACTATACATTACCGTATATCATATTAGAGAGAGCCGTAGGAGAAAATACATTCAATTTTAGGAAGATCAAACGTGGTTACCGTGAAATGGGGTGTAAAGCCTCAGACGAAAGCTTCATATTATATTACCTTACATTTTAAAGAGATATATCGAATACATCTAGGCTCAAATGGCGTATAGCACAAACCATAGGTTTTCAGGAGAAGCAAAAAACAAAAAAAAACGATTTTTCGGTATATCTCCCTCAATTTTAAAGCTAAATAAAAATATCCATGGGACAAAGTTCTTAGATTTTTGATGTATTTATAAAGATTTTTTCAAAAATGGGCCTAGTTTCGTATTGACCGACATAGCATGTGCTTTACGACCAAAAATTTTTAATATTTGTCCTATACACCTCATAAAAATACGCCCTGAGCAGGTAGACAAAGGTGTAAGGTGTCTCCAACTTTCCTTAAATCACGCAAAGAAACAGAGGCGTGTAAACCATTTGAATTGTGATTTAACGTCGTAAAGGAAAATATTTAAACTTTGTTATAATTAAATCTTATATTAAGAAGGCATCTAAAATTAAGTCTGAGTGGTGTGATTAAAGGCCTCTTCAATCACACACCACTCAGAACAATTCTCGGCAACTCTCATCCAGTTGCTATCAGCCTCCTTGCATAGATCGCCGCTCCACTAAGTCTGAGGGCATCCCACCTTACGCGTGTCAATTCGCGGTCTCCACTCAAGATCCGGTCTATCCCAGCGGTCATCGGTTCTGCGGCAAATATGCTACCACTGCCACTTCAGCTTACTTATTCTGTGAGCTATGATTGTGTCGACAAAGAGAACCAGAGTTGTCGAACTCAGGTTCTCTTTTGGATCACCTCGTTCCGGATGCGATCTCTCAGAAAGACTTCAAGCATAGCCTCTTCATAGCTCGTTTAGCAAACTTGAATTTATGAACCAACCGTACCGTTGATGTTAATACCCCGTCCTTTCCAGAACAGCGTCTGATACACATCCTCCAGAGAAATTCTTCCTTTCAGGGAAATTACGTCCCTTTGCCGCATCCCCCGACGCAATGAGATATGAGCTGTTGGCTGGCTCTGAGTTTAGACGGATATTATGGCGTTTTTATATAGAACTCTTAGCACTTGGATGTACCGCCCGTTTACTTGGCATTGTTATAAAATCACGGAAATGACCAGGACCTCGATAAAGTCGAGACCTTTTATATAGTTCACAAATGCAAGACAGAGAGACCGATTTTACTATTCGCACTTCTTCTGCATCTGGCGCACTGTGTGGGTGTTGTCTATGTTGGTGTAACACTGGAGTAAGTCGGATTTCAAGGATGATTCCACGAAATCCTGCTTGCTCCGGTGGCTGGAAGTTTCCGAGTCTTCGGGCTAGACAATTGGTGACTCTTGAAAACAGCTTACACACGTGGCAGGAACAAAATAGGTCTGTAAATCTTTAATAGTTCCCTTTTTTAAAGAAGAGAACAACAACACTCAACTTTTGGAGTTCTCCCGGAGAACAGGATAGGTTGAAAAGATCCCAAAGCTCTTTTAATAGCGGATTTTCTCCCGCTTTCAGAAGCTCAGTTATTTTCCAATCCCCTTTTCCCAACTATGTTGAGGTTCCAGTCTTTTCAGTTGCTTCTAGTCTAACTGGATGAACACCAGTATTGTACATGGAGTGACTGTTTATCTGACCTCCACAACCCAGTGAGTACGGGTAATATTATACCCCCTGGTGAAACTGGTTGTCAGACTTTCAAGACAAAGATCAATGAACTACAATTGATAGCCGAGTCCAACAGCTTAAAGTGTTTTCCGAGGCACGGAGGAAACTTGACAAGTTATGGGTCTGTAGGCAAGCGTGCCTAAAGATCGACCAAAGCGGTTGTTATTCAGCCACGAGCTTCTCTTGTTGTTTTTTATCATCAGATAAAAAATAAAAAAAGCTTATATACCTAAAGTGTGCCTTACGCCATTTGAGCCCAGAGGTATCGATATCTGGATGAACGTAAACTATTTTCATGCTAAAAGGCTCATGGTATGACGCATTGGGTTTTACCACGATGCTACCACTTCTGGGCCACTCTCACACTGATTTAGGATGATAACGAAAATATAAACTCATGTTTTTAGGAAATTACAATGACTTGCCCGAAAATAAACATACTTAATAACATAAACCAAGACTGCTTCGTTTATCTAGTTGATGCAACGTTTCTCAGTAGCAGCCATGGATTGTAAATTTGTACCCGAATAATGGCATCCAATGGCAACAGACTCGCCCTTTATTACATGGAACATAAACATAAGTGGTGAAATGTAGGTGTACTTGATAAGTACCCACACCTCTGCCTAACCCTGTCGCGAGGGCGCGTGGATTCTCTCTTCATATTATATTCTGGTTATCTCTAGGTTTATAGTGTGATTGATTTTATAATAATAATATAGGATTGTACTGCTTCGCTTTGATGTGAAGAGAAATCCCCGCCTCACGATATGTTTGAGACACTCACCGATACGGATCCCCCTCCGACTTGCAAGCGTCTCCCAATCCAGTCTCTTATCTTCGGTCCGCAAGGGCACCGAAGTGTTAACACTATGCCGACCATCAATCCATCCAACTTCTCAGGTGTAACTAGGATATCTGTAAGTTTAATTACCCATGAATCTTTGGGTTAAGTACTACCTATCTGTTTCCATCAATAAAGCTATCTAAAACAGTTATTCAATTGCAATATGTATGATGAAATTTACTTCAAGTTCTCATCAACAGTCTTTGTGACACCTATGTGCTAATCAGATACTAGGATTCTTTCCACGTCTGCAGAAGCACGCATTCCTGTTCAACTTCGGCCCATCGCCTCCGTCTAGAATGCTCCCCCTTTATATTACCTATATATATATGATATAGTGTAATTTTCCATACGTTCGTCAACGTTTGTGCCCGTCGGCACATTCACTAAGGCCATGGGGGACCAAGAAGATTTATAAGAGAGGTTGGCCCACGACCCTTCCTATAAACTCCCAAGAGCTTTTATGTCCGGACAAGTAGCTCGCGTGCGGTCGCTGTTATGCCCCCAGCCCAACGCTGAAGGCACGACCAACACATTTAAGTTTAGGTGACTCAAACAATTCCGAGTAGGTAAAAGTACCTCCGTATATTTAATTACTAGAACAACAGATAAATAATACTTAGCTTTCCAGGTGGCGCGTATCACGGGTGACAAGAATCTACTTATGATCTTCTTGCACTGAATTTACTTTACAATAAACTTCATTAATTAGTCAGACTGAATATGCTATAATGACCATTCAAACAGAGGCGTCGTTTGGTAGCGTCAAGTTGTCAATACTGATTTAGTGTTGCTATTACAATAGTTCTGTGCAATTATATATTTACATTTTAAGTTTGGAACATCGCGATTTCATCTTTCGCGACACTCCCGACGACGACAGAAGTTACATGATTGTGTTCCATCAAGTCTCGCGTCCACTCTCGGATCTTCTCTCGAGCCTTCAAGGACGCATCTCTCACATCTCTCACTTCATGAGTTTGTGTTATCTCAATTGTATCAGTGCTTTTAGGTATGCTATCATTACGGTGTTTTTCATCAAGAATTGTTGGTTCATCATTTCCTGAGGTAAGTGTTCTCTGAGTTATTTTCTTTTCTATTTCTTCTCTATTTATGTGTTTTTCTGTTTCAGTTTTGTCAACGAGTTCTGCGGTTTGTGGAGTTGTGGATATTTCTTCGGTAAGAATAGTTGAGTCGAGTTCTTCTAGCAGGGGTGAGTCATCCAATGTTGGTGTAACATCTTCTCTTTCAAACTCAAATATAACCCTTTCTTTTCCAGATATATCTTCTTCAACTTCCAACGGATAAAGATGTGCGATGGAACGAGTGAATTCCGTATCATTCACCTTTACTCGTGCCACTCTGCATTGACCGTCGGCTCCTTTCAACAAAGATATAATTTTTCCAACCTTCCAGTTCTCTCGGTTCTTCGTATCTCCTTTAATCTGGACGATATCTCCTAGTTTTGGAATTTCTAATTTTGTTATCCTTGGTTCTTTAAGAGAGTGTCGGTATCTCTCCCTTAGACTTGGTAGGTACTGGTCGACGAACATTCTCTTAAACTCTTTCAGCATGTTCTGTCCACGTTTCCAACCTTCCACTAGATTCTGTTTTGTTACTGTGCCTTCTTGTGGAAATTCTGCATCTGAAGGTGTTGTGACGATGCATTTATTCAAGGTTAGAAAATCTGAGGGTTTGAGAATATCCTCTAGATCAGAACCTACACACGTCAATGGGCGTGTGTTTAATATTGCCTCTATCTCTTTTATGATTGTACTTAGTTGATTATCTGACAGTAAACTTTTCGTCAGAGTTCTCTTGAGACAGTGTTTAACTAGTCCAACAAGTCTCTCATAGAATCCTCCATGCCACGGTGCTAATTGTGGAATGAATTTCCATTCTATGTTATTAGTGATGCAATAGTTGCTTGACAGTATTTCTGCAGTTAATTTAAATTGTAGTGCGTTATCTGAAACTATTCGTGTTGGTATTCCTCTGCAAGATATAAATCTTCGTAGTGCTAATAGACATTCCTCAGCCGTAAGATCCTTAACGACTTCCAAGTGTATAGCACGTACTGCTAGACATGTATACAGACATATCCATCTTTTTTCTGATTTATTACTTGTCTTTACTTGAAGAGGACCCAGATAATCTATTCCGGTATATGTAAAAGGTGAACTATAGTTTACTCTTTCCTTAGGAAGCGCTGGAGTAGTTGGTAATTTGAATGGACCTCCTCCATGTTTGACACAATTTGTGCATTTTCCTAATATTTTCTTTACTTGACTTCTTCCTTGGGGAATCCAGTACGTTAATCTGATCAAACTTAAGGTGTGGTTGACCCCTACATGATAGTTTTCCTCATGTGTTTTTAGGATCAATTTGTTAGTGAAATCACAATCCTTTGGGATTAATATTGGATATCTTTTATCGTAAGACCAATCAGCGTTTTGTAATCTTCCTTTGCAACGTAGGATACCGTCTATGTCGGTAAATACTCCTAAGTTTCGTTGTAAGTTAGTATCTTTACCCTCTACTTCCTCAGGGAAATGTTCCTTTTGGATCCTTTTGATCTTTTGTGTATGTGATAGTGTATCGTCTTTACAGTGTTCTGTGGTGTTGTTTCGCGATTCCTCATCTAATTGATTTCTCCGTTCCTGTCCTTTTGAGATATTTTCTCCACTCGTGAGATCCTCCCCAACAGGAAACGAAAAGTCATGTTCCACAGAAGAACATGTGGGATTTACTGCGACTTCGGTTTCATTAAGTAAAGAAATTTCGGCTCTACAACCTTTCGGCCAAGTTCTGGAGTGTTTCTGTAGAAAACTTGGTCCGGATAGCCATTTCTGCTTATCTTCCATAGAACTCGTGGGTCTAGTAGCTACGTCTGCTGGATTCAATCCTGTTGGAACATATCTTACTGTTACTGGTGTATTTCCCTTTATCTCTTCTATCCTCCTTGCAACGAATGGTGGTAGTAGTTTGTTGCCGTAGTACCAATCAATCACTATTTGACTATCTGTCCATATAGTGTTTTCTGTAAATTCCAAGTCCAGGAACTTGGTTACGTACTTCAGCAACCGGCTACCTATTAGAACACCTAATAGTTCAAGTCTTGGGATTTTCAAATTGTCCTGATCCTTGATGGGCACCACTCGTGATTTTCCTATTACAAAACTTAATTCTTTTCCATTAGAAATATATACAACTGCAGCATAAGCTTTGGTTGATGCATCCGTGAAAACGTGCAGTCGAATATTGTCATCGCCAGCTTGTTTGAAGTATTTCCTTGGTAAGACAATATTTTTTGTGTCTTCCAGTTGTTCTCTAATAATTTGCCATTCATTGGTCAATTCTTCTGGTAATGGGGCATCCCATTTGAATTTATGTATCCACAGATTTTGTAGTAAAAGTTTTGCTGGTAACAAATCGGGTGCAGCATATCCGCATGGATCGTAAATTAACGCTATGTTTTTTAGTATTTCTCTCTTGGTAGTGGCTTCTGTAGTCTTTCTTGGTCTCAATCTGATCGTATCTTCTCCTGTGTTCCAATTCAGTCCTAATACTTTAACTTCTACGTCTCTGCAGGCATCTGATGAAGAAATGCTTTCTGAGAATCGTTTGGAATTTGAACTCCATTCTCGAAGATTCATTGAAATTTCTTCAAATGTGATCTTACACGACTCATACATCTCTGTTGCTTCTTGTACAGATTCTACTCCTGTGACAAGGTTATCGACGTAGATGTCATTCACTATGCGTTTTAGACTTTCCTTATTGGAACGCAGTAGATGATGTTTCAAAGTAGCATTTAGAAGAAATGGACTTGATATCACTCCAAATGGTACGCGAAAACGTAAGTGTAGGATGTTATCCTTCGTGGCCGCCTTTTTTATGTCTTTCAACCATAAGAATCGAGTTACGTCTTTGTCCTTTTCGTGTAATGCTATCTGTAGAAAAGCCTTTTCTACGTCTGCTGTTATTCCTATTTGATGCGACCTAAACCTTAACAACATTCCGGTCAAGTCTTCAAGCATAAGTGGTCCGCAATGTAAACATTCATTTAAACTTTTGCTATGCTTGGTCTTTGCCGAAGCGTCGTAGACTATGCGAGTTGGCTTACCCGGATGACTAACACCGTGATGCGGCAGGTAGTGTATAGGATGATCTACATCTTCGACTCTTCTTTCATTGTCTGGTACTTTTTCAATTATTTCTTTTGCTAATTGTTCCTTTAATGTAGTATCGTACGCTGTTAGTGAATCGGAATCTAATCGTTTGAGTAGGTTGACTAGTCTGCCTATGGCTAGGCCAAAATTAGTCTCTAAATTAGGTGGGTAATCTATCCATGGCCAACTAACAGTGTACCTATCATTTACTAGTTCTATGGTATCATTGAATTGGTTGATTACTTCTTCGTCCCTAGTCAATTTTGGTGAATCGCATATTCCAATGGATTCTAGTTCCCATAAGCATTTGAGGTTTCCATTGTATAATGGAAGATCCGGTGGTGTCAATTTGTGTTCTACTCCCTGAAAGTAAGTTATTACTGACAACGTGTCCGTGGATTCCGTGTTAGTTTTTCCAGTCAGTATGTAACCGAATTTAGAGTCAATCAGGAATAAATTACTTTCCAGTTGAATTTTGTCTTCAAGGATGAATGAAATGTAGAAGTCATTGCCGATCAATATGTCTATTTTGGGTGACAATGAGCCGTCGTCCGCCAAAATTAGATCATCTTTGTGTTTACCTATGTCGATACCATGGAAAGGAACTCCATTTGAAATATGAGGAACAACGTTTGCTTCTATTTGTAAAATATTATTTGTTTTTGTTTGTATCTGTAACTTGACTACGGGGCTTTCTATTACTTGGGGAGTTTTCGATCCGAACGTGAAAACTGATAAGGTACTTTCCTCTTCGATAGGAAGGTTCAATTTTAAAGCTACTTCTTGCGTTATATAAGTACGTTGACTACCCGAGTCCAACAGTACTCGACAGGTCTTCTCACCTGAATTATCGCCTTTACGTTGAGCCTTAACTATCGCCGTTTGTAATATAGTGGAGCTTATAGAGTTGACATGAAGCGTCTTGACCTCCTCGGTTTTATTTATGCAATTCTTATACCAAAGTGCTCTGTTATGTTGCCTTTGGAGGCTTTCGGTACTTTGTATAACGCAGCGTAGTGTGCGTCTATGACGTGATTTTGTTTACCGTATCTATTCTTCAGTGTAGAAACAGCTATTTCATAGTTCTTATTAGTGGTCTCGAACCCTTCGATAACCTTCTTTGCTTCGCCTTTCAAAGAACCTTTAAGGTATAAAAGTTTGTCTACCTCTGATAGTTCTCTATTTCCTACATTGGAGCAGAATTGGTCCCAAAATTGATGCCATTCCAGAATGTCTCCGGAAAATTCTGGCAAACTTAACTTTGGTAATTTTCCCATTAGTGCAGTATTCCTACCCGGTAATATAGTTGGTGCAGAGTTTTCTTTTATCCTTTTCAGTTTGATATTCATTTCCGCTAGAACCTCCTCACCGTTTAGCTGTACTTCACTAAAGGAAGTGATCTCTTCCACAGAAGATTGCATTTCGTTTATTGATAGACTACTGTTTAACTCAGTTCCGAACCTTTTCACCGTTACCTCAAGCTTACCTAGCACTATTTCAAAATTTTCAGAATTTTCTTTATTAACGTTATCTTTATAGGTGAGAGCTTCTTCAGTTAGTTTAGAGATAGCATTTGAAATAGACTCCAGTCGTCTTATAAGAATTTGTTCCATTTTGAAATTCTGAAATAATATTTTACAATTTGATACCCTGTATCCTAAGTTAAGGATTTACATCGTGTATATCGTTAAATTTCCAAATTGCGTGGTGTTCGCAATATAATAAAAACGAAAAAAAATAAAAATTTGGTTAACACTCTGTATGACCAAAAGTTTATCTAAAACTTCTTATGAACAAAGAATCATACCAACACCTGACATATAATGGAATGATATTTTATTAATGCCTTGTATATATAACAGAAAGTTTTAATTGACATCCTGTACAGAACAGAAAAGTTTTGATTGACACCCTGTATAAAACAGAAAAGTTTCTATTGACATCTTGTGTAAAACAGAAAAGATTCCAAGTTAAAAGCAAGGAATATTTCACTATCTATAGGATACTACATTGAGGTGATATGCCTATTGACACGACCTCCTTGGCTGTATGGTGGCTTGTGCTGTCAACGACAATGTTTTACATAGTGTCATGGATACATATTCAATCTCTACCTATCTGTAATTCTTTAGCTAATTAAAGCCACGTTTTATTTGGTATTACGCTTATTATGCTACAATTTAATTAGCTAAAAATGCCTGACGAAAAATTAGGCAAATCATCGCTATCAAGGTATCTCCGACCCGATAAGTTTGACGTCGAACCTGATGTCGCGGACGCTGACGCAAAATGGCTACATTGGAAATCAACTTTCGAAAGCTTTCTCGCCGAAGAAAATACTGAAGACGTACCGGATTCTCTCAAGTGTAAGCTGTTAATCAATCATTTATCCGCATCGATCTACAAACATATCAAGTCTTGCACGACTTATAAAGCATCTATGAAAGCTCTAGAAGACATTTATGTCAAACAAAAAAACACGATACTAGCTCGACATGTCCTATTCAATCGAAAACAACGAACGGACGAGACTATTTCAGAATATGCTAGAGCCCTTCGACTGATGGCTAATGATTGTAAATTTGAAGCAGTCACTGCGACAGAACATGAAGAACAGGCAATTCGTAGTGCTCTTATCTCCGGCCTGCTCTCTAGGAAAATCCGTGAACGACTCTTAGAAAACTCTATGCTTGCTCTTACTGAAGCTCTTAATCAAGCCATCACCTTGGAAACTGCTGAGAAAGATGCTCAGACAATCGGTACTAACTCTCCGCAACTAAATGCTGTAACTGAAATCTCTCGAGACAAAAAATCTGACAATCTGGCGGTAGCTTCATCGTCACGAATGCCTCAGAATGCTTCGGCCGCACCGTCCTCCTTGTCTCAATCCACCAAGCGCTGTTTCTTCTGCGGCGGAAATGTTCATCCTAGAATAAGATGCCCAGCTAGCAAAGCTATTTGTAATAAGTGTTCGAAGAAAGGCCATTTTGCTAGCGTTTGCAGGTCCGGGCATAACATAAACTCTGTGTGGAATGATGAACATCCTAGTCCCACCTCAAGCAATGACCGGTTTTATAGCGGGGCTATTTCCGCTGCTTCTCCTTCAAGTCTTAGGAGTGCGACAATCCGTATCACAATAAACGAATATAAAGCTGATGCTCTCGTTGACACTGGAAGTTCAGTCAGTTTCATAAACAGCAAAGTCGCCCGCATCATGAAGTTGCCCAAGAGACCGTGCAAACAAACTGTCAATCTCGCCTCTCTTAACCAAGTCTCGTTCGTTGAAGGGGTATGTTTCGCAACTATTAAAATGAATCAACATACTTACAAGCAAACACCTCTTTTAGTAGTTGACAACCTTTGCGCAGACGTTATCGTGGGTCACGACTTACTTAAGCAACATTCAAGCATCCAATTCAATCTGGGAGGTCCCGGTGAGCCCTTACAAATCTGTAATGTTCAGCAAGCATCAGTTCCGCCGGCCTCCGTATTCACCAATCTTTCGCCAAATATCCAACCGATTGCTGTCAGAAGCAGGCGCTACACTAAAGAAGACGCTGACTTCATAAAAGAAGAAGTGTCTAAGTTGCTCCAAGATGGGGTAATTGAAAAAAGTATTTCCCCTTGGAGGGCCCAAGTTCTCGTAGCGGGAGGAGGAGCCCATCGAAAGCGGCTCGTGATCGATTATTCAATGACAATCAATAAATTTACTGACCTAGATGCCTTCCCCTTGCCAAATATCGAAACGGTTGTGAACAACGTTTCCAAATTTAAAGTCTTTAGTCAGATAGACTTAAAATCAGCCTATCATCAGGTCCCAATCCTAGAAAATGAGAAGATATATACAGCGTTCGAAGCAAATGGAAAACTATATCAATTCACACGCATTCCGTTTGGAGTTACTAATGGCGTAGCTGCCTTCCAACGGACTCTTGACTTCATAATATCTGAAGAAAAATTAGATGGGACGTACGCTTACTTAGATGACATAACCGTTTGCGGCAAGGATGTTAAGGATCACGAGCGCAATCTAAAACGTTTTATGGACGCCATTAAAAAGTTCAATCTTACTCTGAATGAAGAAAAAAGCGTTCTAAATAAAACTAAGATCAGTCTTCTTGGCTATACCGTGGAAAATCATATTATCCGACCTGATCCTGATAGACTAAAGCCTCTACTAGACCTCCCCGCACCGACTAAATCAAGTGAACTGAAACGAGTCCTAGGAATGTTCGCGCACTATGCAAAATGGATTGGGCGTTTCTCGGAAAAGATAAAACCCCTCACCTGCGTCACAAGCTTCCCGTTATCGAGCGACAATATCAAATGTTTTGAGGAAATAAAGCAGGACATCAAGGCGGCGGCACTAGCAGCGATTAATGACGAAATCTTCACCGTTGAAACTGATGCTTCAGAATTCGCTCTGGCGGCTACACTCACTCAACAAGGACGACCTGTGGCATTCTTTTCACGAACTTTGTCATACTCCGAATGCAAGCAGTCCTCAATCGAAAAAGAAGCTTGTGCAATAGTGGAAAGTTTAAAAAAGTGGAGACACTACCTTATTGGTAAACATTTCCTTTTAATAACAGACCAACAATCGGTAGCCTTCATGTTCAATCAGAAGCATAATAGTAAAATCAAGAACGAGAAAATCTCGCGTTGGCGATTAGAACTGTCTTGTTTCAAATATGACATTATCTATAGACCAGGCTGCGAAAATGCAGCTGCGGACGCTCTATCCCGTGTTTGCGCCTATATGAATATCAGTAAGCTAAAGGAGCTCCATAACGCACTCTGTCACCCAGGGGTGACAAGGATGTATCATTGGGTGAGATCCAAAAACTTGCCCTATTCAGCGAACGACATCAAGAAGATGACTGCCTCGTGCCCGACCTGCGCCGAGATAAAACCAAGGTTTCTCAAAATCAAAGGACACTTGATCAAAGCTATGGCCCCTCTCGAACGTATCAACATAGATTTCAAGGGGCCATTGCCGTCTAACACCTCCAACAAGTACATATTAACGATAATCGACGAGTACAGCAGATTTCCATTTGCATATCCATGTAAAGATATGACATCTGCCACTGTCATCAACTGCTTGAAAGATCTCTTCCTTACGTTTGGTCAGCCTCTCTATGTTCATAGCGATAGAGGCTCATCGTTTATGTCAGAAGAATTCAAGTCATTTCTAAGAAAAGCAAACATAGCCTCATCTAGAACGACACCTTACAACCCCCAGGGTAACGGACAAGTGGAACGTCTAAACGGGACTCTCTGGCGAACTATCCAACTCAGCCTCCGGTCAAAGGGACTATTACCGGAAAACTGGGAAGTGGTACTGAAGGATGCATTGCATTGTGTACGTTCTCTTTTATGTACAGCTACTAATGCGACCCCACATGAAAAACTTTTTACATACCCTAGAAGATCCCAGAACGGAGACTCACTGCCGTCTTGGCTTACACCAGGCCCGATATTGGTAAAGAAGAATGTCCGACAATCTAAAACAGACCCTCTAGTCGAAGAAGCTGAACTCCTTGAAACTAATCCTCACTATTCTCTTATTCGACGGGACAACGGGGAAACATCAACAGTATCGAACCGTCAATTGGCACCGTTCCCGAATACCGTTGACTACAGTGGAAATGATAGTTTCCAATCAGCTTCTGAAGAGATGGAAGACAGCGCTACAGCTCCACCCGAAACTGACAGCCCGTCGCTATCATCGCCGCAACGTTCAGTGGATCTACGTAGCTCGCCGCCTTCTCCGATACTCCAGATCGATGCTCTCCCGCGGAGATCAAACAGGACCAGAAAGCCACCCTCCTACCTAAGCGACTTTGTGGTAGATGGAGAAGGGAGTGAAAACTCGACCGGGGAAGAATGAGGTGATATGCCTATTGACACGACCTCCTTGGCTGTATGGTGGCTTGTGCTGTCAACGACAATGTTTTACATAGTGTCATGGATACATATTCAATCTCTACCTATCTGTAATTCTTTAGCTAATTAAAGCCACGTTTTATTTGGTATTACGCTTATTATGCTACAATAAATAATATTAATATTAATATTTTCCGTAATAAACTCAGCCATTGAATTATATGTGTAAGGAAAATTCCCTTGTACCTATGAAGTTTCAGTATTAACTCAGAATATATTCATGCTGTTCGACGGGTAAAACTGGTTAGTTTCATTATTTTAAATTTTCCTGAATTTATTTAAAATTTCTATGTCATCCAATTATCCCCTCCTGACCTTTTCTTCCATTCTCCCCTGTTAACCACCACACAATTATTTACACCTTTTCCTTCATACCATTTCTCCCACAATCCATTCATCGTTTCTTTGGTTTTCATCTCACTCTTCATCCATCAACATTTATATGGTTGATGTTCTATAAGTTGTTTCATTACTTATTCATAAACATATTAGGTACCAACATCATTTATGTATGCATCCATAAATGATATTAGAGTTTACCTACATCAACTTAGTATCTAGTTACTTGGTACACTTCAGTAGCCAACATGAAACAATGCAGTCAGTCAGGGATGATGTGTATAACATGACAGAAGTTCAGACACAAGTTATAATATACAATCCAGTTTCCTCCGCCAGCATATTTTATTAGTTTTATGAGAACATATCTATTTTATGCTTAGTTCTTCAAAGTAACTGGTAAAATAAACTTACAATGAGTGTTGATGTACTTTTCTTTATATAGTAGCATCTATACATGAGATGGGAGGTGTGTAGAATCAGTGTCATACATCTGCCTTCATTAGCCCATCTGTATGGAGAGTATTAGGTATAAATAAACAGTTTTATGCAAACTCATACATAACAATGCTGTCTTTAGGTAAATTTTAACACATTACAACTTACAAAAGTTACTCTTCAGCTACATAATTAGCAGACACAATAGTTAACAATGACATCCGTGTCGAATTTGGCACGGATGTACTTGAGCGCTTAGGGAGGTAGTTTTGACAAGGCATACATTAAGTAATTTCCTCTATATGTGTATGTTATAGCTTGTAAATCATAAAATAGTTTACCTGATAATCTTCTTAATTATTCCTAAGTTATGTTAAGCTTTCTTTCATTCACTTTTAGAGGTAGGTATAACTTTCTTGGAATTATTTCGCCCAAACAAATTGTGAGCTTCCTGGTTATGATAGGAGCACTTTTTCACAGTTGAACGAATTACGTGTAGGTACTATTCACACAATACGTAACAGGTAATAACAACACAATACGTAATAATTTTATTCCTGTAAAAGAATGTAACGAACTAAGTAAGTTTTAGTTTTTTTTCGATATTCAGTCTGACACACGAGACGCTAACGCTTTTGCCGCCTTTTGGTTTACCATCGCCATTTTTAAAGCAGGGAAAATTTTCACAATCGAATTTCGTAATTCGTGAATATTGGAATTTTGTCAATTGTTTAGTGTAAAATGCTTAATATATTATTCAGTAAATTACTTTTGAATTTTACTTGAACTGTATATAAGATTCATAAGTTCTAACTCGTTAAAAGTAGGATAATCGTATGTTTATTTGAGCTCAACGCATATTACTTCCTGCTTCCGGTCAAAGAGAGCATCAGTCATTCTGCCAAACTTGTGGCAAGTTTTCAATATTATCAAATCCGCGCCAAATTCAAATTAGAATGTTTACTTGGCTCATAACGTTGCACATTATACGTACACACGCTACATACCCATTCAATTTGCAGTAACTTCGAGAATCTTTCATCTCGGCCTGCCGTTCATCTCATTATACTTAGATAAATGAACGTTTACTCATCATCACCTTGACGTTCGAATTTTGGCGCCAAAAGGTGAATTTTTATGTACATTCGTTTATTGAACGTTAGTTCCAATCGGATTATATAGATGTCGCTGACAACCTGATTTTTACACAATATCTCCAATTTTAACAATAAGAGTCTGGATTGGTTTTATGTCTTGGGATTCGTTTTTGGAATGCTTTAAATGCTAGCTTCTTTGCGATCCCAGCATCTCCACCATGTCGCGAGGGCGCGTGGATTCTCTCTTCATATTATATTCTGGTTATCTCTAGGTTTATAGTGTGATTGATTTTATAATAATAATATAGGATTGTACTGCTTCGCTTTGATGTGAAGAGAAATCCCCGCCTCACGATATGTTTGAGACACTCACCGATACGGATCCCCCTCCGACTTGCAAGCGTCTCCCAATCCAGTCTCTTATCTTCGGTCCGCAAGGGCACCGAAGTGTTAACACTATGCCGACCATCAATCCATCCAACTTCTCAGGTGTAACTAGGATATCTGTAAGTTTAATTACCCATGAATCTTTGGGTTAAGTACTACCTATCTGTTTCCATCAATAAAGCTATCTAAAACAGTTATTCAATTGCAATATGTATGATGAAATTTACTTCAAGTTCTCATCAACAGTCTTTGTGACACCTATGTGCTAATCAGATACTAGGATTCTTTCCACGTCTGCAGAAGCACGCATTCCTGTTCAACTTCGGCCCATCGCCTCCGTCTAGAATGCTCCCCCTTTATATTACCTATATATATATGATATAGTGTAATTTTCCATACGTTCGTCAACGTTTGTGCCCGTCGGCACATTCACTAAGGCCATGGGGGACCAAGAAGATTTATAAGAGAGGTTGGCCCACGACCCTTCCTATAAACTCCCAAGAGCTTTTATGTCCGGACAAGTAGCTCGCGTGCGGTCGCTGTTATGCCCCCAGCCCAACGCTGAAGGCACGACCAACACATTTAAGTTTAGGTGACTCAAACAATTCCGAGTAGGTAAAAGTACCTCCGTATATTTAATTACTAGAACAACAGATAAATAATACTTAGCTTTCCAGGTGGCGCGTATCACGGGTGACAAGAATCTACTTATGATCTTCTTGCACTGAATTTACTTTACAATAAACTTCATTAATTAGTCAGACTGAATATGCTATAATGACCATTCAAACAGAGGCGTCGTTTGGTAGCGTCAAGTTGTCAATACTGATTTAGTGTTGCTATTACAATAGTTCTGTGCAATTATATATTTACATTTTAAGTTTGGAACATCGCGATTTCATCTTTCGCGACAAACCCTTCAGGGATTACAAAGTGTGATATTATGTTATTTGTAAAATAATGTTTATGTAAGCCAAGGTACCGTTATATACCTTTTATTATTGATTGTAGTCAATCGTAATATTAACTTACACCATAGTATTGTATCGAGTCTGGTTCTTCTAACCAAACAGACAGATGTGTTGCTGGAGAGTTTGTTCCGCCACTTCTTCTTTCCAGCAAAAACACTAGGAAGTGTCGAAGGGTGGGCGTTTTGGGAGACTGTCACTTATAAATAAGTAAAGTAAAGTAAATTTTGACGTTCGAAAAGTGCTGATTATCAGCCTAGTTTGAATATGAGTTTTGATTTGATTTGATTTGATTTACCAAAAAAAGTCTACGTAGCGGCGCGTAGCAGCAGTGCTACGAAAAAAGTATTGTTCGTAGCAAGATTTTTATGGTGCTACGTGTTTCAGCTTTACTACCATTTTGTTACTACTCTTACTCAACGTAATAATAAAAAAGCCAAATATAAAAGTTACAATAATAAAACTTTCAAGAGATGGTTAATTGAAACTGTCCAAATTAATAAAACATACGGAGGAGAAACATGGTTTTAATAACCATACTACCCACGCAGCATTTAATGAAATTACTGTTCCCCTACAATGTAATTAGTGCCTTGCCTAGGACTGGCATAACACCATTAATCATTTGGGTGATTTTAATCTATTATTACTATGTATTATATGCCAAACAACGTGGCAAACTGCCAACGCCTCCAGCCTCTTGGGCACATTTCTAGCTAACAGCGATAAGGATCTTCTTTTTTATTCCCTTTTAAATTGCAGTTTAGTTACTATGTTTTATTTTTTTTCTTTTGAACAACTAAAATAAATGTGGTTATTTCACAAAACAATATTTATATGACTGACTTCCTTGTCCAACTTTTTCGTACCATAAACATTTTCCTCAATCTACTTATTTAATCTTTTTTCCTCGGTCTATTCAATGAAACCACGGAAATGCCAATTACAAGAAAAGCTTTTCATCAAACGCTTTTATAAATACGTCGTATAGAGTGTTCTACGAATTGCGGAGAAAGTAAACAAACGACGTATACTCCGTAGACTGGTGGAATCCGCAATATACTCGTACAGACAAGGGTCGGGACCTATTTTATTAGCTACCATCAAACACTTTCTAATTCTGTTTGCTTTCAGCCGAAATACAAATAGAGGCCACTAGTACTCCACACGCCATTATGACTACATAAGCCAGAAGGCGTCCACCATAAGTGGTAAGTAACATAGGTATAATGGGGATTGTCGAGTTTCCAAAAATTGCGATAACTACAAAACCATTTCGAGGATTTAGGTCTCTCATAATTTATTTCTCGTTGAAATGAAAAATAGTCTATGCATTTATATTTTTGAAATAATGAAATACGCTTAAGTTTGCGTTCGATGACGTCATCAGCCCTAAAACTTTAAAATTAAATATAAATTGAACTAGCCATCTTTGGAAAATATTCAAATTAGTATTTTATTTTATTTAACCATAAAAAAATACCGGTTTGATTTTTTTGACATCATCATTCTCCTGCCCTTATTGATTTTTTGGACAATGGCCATTACGTAGGTTTTCAGTAATAAAGGTGAACTTGACCTTACTATGAAATCGCTTTGAAAATTACTTCTAAACAAATAACAAACCTTAAATAATAGTACTTGTAGTACACCATTACAATTACTGTAGACTACCACTAAGTGATTAAAATTCGCGTGGCTGGTCGTGACATCCGATATGATAATTAAGTCTACGTCACATTGCTAACATTCTATGCCATATTACTTGCATTTTCATTGATAGTAACACATTTAAATATATTACGACATTGCGACCCAATCCGGACCCGCATGAATTCTCTCTCCAAAATTCCCTCACAGAGCCTGGATCTGTGCCCGATTAATGGCAATAGGCTTGCACGGACTTGCACCCTATTACATGGCATTTAAACATAACGTTCGAAAAGTGGGTGTACTTTACGTACACCTCTACATAACCCATCAGGAAACACTGGTGTGATGTTATGTTATGTGTGTTATTTGACTTTTTTTCCATCAACATACTAACCACGAAGCAACGAACTATTCCGAATTTAACGATGATAAGTTGAGAGGTCATTTACAAAACATTCCGGTCAAGTCTCCAGAGAGACGGCATGGGATAAGAAAGTCGCCACTTCACATGTCTCGTGTAAACTAAAACTGAACATACTCTTTGAAATGAGACACCGAGCGTACCTACCATATACAATCTAATAACGTAACTAAGAGAAGCAGATTCTTCGATACTTGTTAAAAAATTACGTAATTTGAAACCCGACTGAAAAGCACTGAAATCTATCTTCTCTATAATATAAGAATGAATCGCTGAATGTGTTGCTAAGCGCAAATCTCGGGAACAGCTGAACTGATTCCTATAATTCTTTTTTTTTAATATTCTTTGAAGTACGACGATGGTTCTTAAGGAGAGAAAATTATCAAAAATTGCCTGAAAAGGTCTAAAAACAACACTTTGTATACTCCCATATAAACGATTCGTAATAATACTTAAAAGTTAATTTGAACTTTAAAACCATACCATAAAGTTCAAGTGTTAGTGGAGAGGTTCCGGGAAGGCAAAACAATTGAGTGACGTTGAGTTGTTCAGGCAACGAATGACAACTTCAAACAGACCATACGTCATAATTATTATAATGACATTAATATACAATTACTGTTTCTTTCCCAACAGAAAAACGATTTTTCAAATGGTGTTTGCGTGTAATATAAAAATTTATTGCTGTTCGCTAGTCGCGCTAAAACTAGAGAACGGCTGAATCGATTTGTCTAATTTTGGTTTTGAAACATTTGTGGCAGTCCAGAGAAGGACGTTGAGAAAGTAGTAGTATGCAGGTAGGCAGTAGGTAGGAAGTAGGTAGGTAGGTAGTTGGATTAGTACGTAGGTAGGTACAAGGTAGGTTGGTGGTAGGTAGGTGGTTGGTACGTAGGCAGGTACTAGGTTGGGAAAAGGGCATTGCAACGCATGCGGGGTACAGCAAGTATCTGAATATAAAATGATTAAATGATGGAATGCGAAAAAAAAATTACTCATGAAGAAGAAATAAATATACTTATTAGTAATAATCACACAATTTTGATTAAAAAAACTCATTATTTTGTGACCTTTCCTCAAGTCAGATTGTGTTACCCAGCATAGCTGTAGATATGTTTTCCGAACTCTTTTGTGTGTATTCCCCAAGTTACCATTACTTGAGATTCGCGATGCATACATAACATTTCTCTTTACGATGCATAGACCAATTAAATAGCGAGCCTAAATGTTTGTTTGGCCTAATAAACCAAGAGCTATAAACTATCTTCCAAAGGTTTGTCAACGTCGCCGCGGTTTGGATGGCGCCGGTTCAAAGTTGTAAAATTAATCGCCCATTCAAATATTGTACATAAGGACACCCTAGGAGGCAGTATCAAAATTTAAGGAAAATTATGACAAACTCGAGTTTGGTAAACTGTAATCCCAGGATTATGCAGCTTGTAGTGTACCATCATTTCACTAGTTCTGTTTAAGCCCCATGTAATAGGGGGCGAGCCATTGCCATCAACCGGGCCCAAATCCAGACTTTTGCTTGTTCTGAAGAACTGATGAAAAATTTCAATAACAATAGGCCCGACCTAGGAATCGTACCAATAGGTATTTCCTGTCGTACCTAATAATTTTACTAATCATACTTAAACATTCTTTGTGTTGTTGTCACCAATGTTTTATTTTCTCTTTCACGCAAAAAACTACAGAACACATTTTAATGAAACTTTTTCACGACTTAATTAGAACGACTGAACCATGACTGAAAGGATCTCGATGACAGGCACACAGTTAGTTCTTAACCTGGCTTAACACGTGGGTAATCCTGTACCTAAGGGTCATTGCTAACCGACTGTTACCAATTTATGTTAAAATTACCTATTTTTTTAAACCCATCTGAAGTTCACGTAGATAAAGTTGCGAGTAGCGGCTAGTACTGTATATTCGCACTTCGTTAGATATAAGCGTATTTCACGCCTCACTAACACTTGCGAAAAACAAGATAATAAGACGCAATATAGGACCGACCTATTTTATACCAAAGACGACTGCGGTGAGCGTTGATTGATTCAATGAAATGTTTTTGTATTTTATACCCATTGAAACAAAGTCCCTGTTTACCATAAAAATATGAAGAAAACAATACAATTCTTTCTGCGCTAAATTATATTCAAGCATCAAAGAATAAATATTTTGACGCTATAATAACAATAGTTTAATTTCTTTCAATAAATCCCTATGATCCGGTGTTCTCAAACGAATAATATTAAACGCTTCACTTTGTTGTTGAAAAACTGAATTAATTAATCAACACCTATTTAGTAAGGCTTCCCTTGTCTGCAGTCATATTTTATTACCATGACTATAAAGTTTGTGGCCGTCTGAAAGAACACACCTCGAATTGTAATCGCTTACCTAATATAAGCACATAATAAAATCGCGTTATGTCATATCGGTTTGGCGTGTGGTATAGTGGTGTACAGAGTGACCCAGAGAGTACTTTTGGTATGACCACTAAGTGTGCATTTCAAGGTGGGTCAGAAAAAGTGGATGGATTGGATATTTCACACTTAGTACATTTATTTTAGTTTTGTATTTTCCCGCCGGCACAAATAAGTTGGTTGATGTGTACGGCTCTTTTCGCGCTTGAATGGCATTGACATTAGCGCGCTTTTGGTAAACATTTCTAAAATTGACTATGGACATTGTTTGAAAAAACAAAATGGTAGCACAAGTTGCGAAGTAACCCTCGCGAAATAACTATACAGACTACAATGGGCACTAAAAAAATAGTAACTCATTTTCTTCCAATAGCTACCGAGACGATGCAGAATAAAAGCAAAACTTTTATGAAACTAAACGCTGCTTTTACAAAATCCTAGCTAGCATCGCCATGGGCACGTTTTGTTTACTAAATATCAATATTGTTTATGACGAAACCCTACAAGCAAAAATATCCTCTTCGTGTCAGTTTCTACTCATAAAAGGCAAAATCATTTTAATATATCGCACACCTAGTTGAAGACTAGCTCAACTCTAAATATCACTTTTTTCAGGAATCGAAAAAAACGTTTTACTTCATTTCTATTTAGTATATTATAAACTTTCTTATATGTTCTTGTATATAATTTTACGTAATAATTTATTGTGATAATGGTCTTTCATCAAATAACAGTAACACTTCATAATTTCAGTTTTTAGAGTTAGGTTGGTATTTATGACAAAATCATTATTTAATATTTTTACTAAATCGAATTGAACTCATATTAATGGCTTTTTTTTACTTAGTGTACCATTAATCTGTATTTATTTGTCAAGTATTAATCAGAAATAGTAGTGTATCTACATTATATTTAATTTATATTTTGTACGATTATCATAATAAAACAAATATTATCTTAATAAAGAAATTACCTTTATTTAGGTCACAAAGAAATAAAGAAAATTAGCAATAAAACTTTTAAAAATCTCTAAAAAAAATCCTATAAACCTACGAATAGGTTTGTTAAAACATTGACATACATTTAACATACATTTTATTGTACTTATCTAAATAGATATTTAAAAATAATACAGGATTCGTTTCAACAACATATTTAAGAAATGTCTGTGGTCAAAGATAATTTAAATTATATGACTTTGCTTTGATACAAAATTAAACTACTTTTTTTGCTCATTATCTTTTAAATCAGTCGTCGTACGATAAATTCTCTGCTTTTGAAGGTCACCAAATTTCCAAAAAAAAATCGAAAAAGGTTGTGCGTATATTCAGTTATGTTATCCTTGCATTTAGCGTTACATGGAGGCTTGATCGCTCTTTCAGCTACTTTCTTTTTGGTTGAACTTTCGTAAGCTTTACCCGTATTTCGTAAAGCTTTCTTAACATCTGTGGCCCAAGCTGCTGCAGGGTTTCTTACTACTTTCTTACATCTTTGAAAGTTGTCGGTTGCAGCAGGTGGCGGATTGATAATCGGCTGAGATGTGGAAGCTTCAAGATCATCGTTACGTGAAAGGTAGTTAGTATTCGATCCCGCAGAAGGCACAGAGTTATTACCTGTTTCTTTGTTACTGCCATTTGAGCTGCTAGAACTATCCGATGATGAGCTAGTACTTGACGAGCTAGAAGAAGTAGAAGAGCGAGATCTATTTCTTGAAGTGAGTTTCCTTCTTGGTAGATAAAATATAGGTAATACGAATCCTTATCCGATTCATCCAAATCGCTACTTTCGCTGTTAACTGGTAAAATAAAGTATGACGGTCTCATCTGAGATCTGGTTGACATTGATTGTGGCGATTTTGAGTTCTCTCCTAACCCCCCATTGTGATTCGCTAAGATTTCTTCAATTATTTTAGTGTTTGTTGAAGGGTTGCTGTGCACTGTTGCGGTTCCATTTCCATATCAGTGCCCTCTGGTTCATTTGGTAAAATTTCTCTCATGATCGAGGGGCTAGTTGAAGGTGTCAGTGTACTCGGTGTGTTCTCGTGTAGCTCCAGCTCGTTATCATTGCCCACTAGTTCATTTGCTATGGCTTTTTTTTGTCACTGTGGTGCTCGTTGAAGGCGACGGTGTGCATTCTTGAGACTCCAATTCTACATCATTGCACTCAGATTCATTTGAATGAGCTGCCATAGCCTTTTTTAGCAAAGGTAGACCACAACCTGAAAAATAAATAATTAAATTGATTTTGTCAGGAAGACTACACTAACTCAAAAAACACCCATAACTCGAAGTGACACATCTTAATAATTTTTTTTTTAATCGCTGGGACAAATACAACTACAACACAAAATATTCCTATATTCAAACAAACCTTAGCAGCTATTATTAAAATAATAAGGGCGATTTTCATTTAACCAGCAATACTCGACTAACTCAAATATTATAAAATAATTTCAACAATAATAAATCATTTTTAGTTGGTAAAAAAAAAATACTTACATTTGTAAACAAACACTCCACTAAGTCAAAATAGTCAAAGAATTCATCTTAGTTCATCAAAAGTTCGACCACGAAGACCAGCCTAACTAAAAATAATTACTGTATTCAAACGCGGTTAGTCACGAATACACGCCCAACTCGAAATAATCTGGTCTTAACGTGTACTAACAGCACCTATCCCTTCGACTAACATGTCGCAATTGGTGATGCGTTAGTATTGTTGGCGGGGGTGTGGACCTAGCTAGTCCGCAATACTATGTTAGGGAGCCATCTTCATTTCATTTATGGAACTATTTCTACAGGTGTCTTTGGAGATTACGTAGTTTTGAACACAGATTCCGGCAGTATTAATAAGTCGTTTTAGAATTATTTCGAGTTGCGCGAGTCTTGAACTAGGTGTGCGATATAACCGGCGAAAAAGTTCTCGAGTCGACAGGTATTTTTTATTTTTGTATTCAAACTAAAGTTTATAATATAACCAAGCTGATGCCCGCGGCTCCACCCGCGTGGATGTCGGTCAAATTGTATACTAAAACCTTCCTCTTGAATCACTCTATCTACTAAAAAACCGCTTCAAAATCCGTTGCGTAGTTTTAAAGATTTAAGCATACATAGGGACGGACAGACAGCGACAGCGACTTTGTTTTATACTATGTAGTGATGATAACAGGAATTTTGTGTGTGAAAGACAGCTTTTGATGTAAAAACTCGACATTGAAGAGAGTGCTAGGGCTTGCTCCTCATTATGTATCATTTGAGCTTATCGCAGCCATTTATTATTTTTTCGCCAACTTTGGCACTGACAGCATATTAGTCATCATTCGCTAAGTGTTTTATGTTTACTTTTTTGGGACAATCTGTATTTGGCGTTGAACTAAACAATACAGGATCTACACTTTATCGTTCAACCTTATTCTAATGTAGGCAGACGGAAACTGTGGAACACCACCCTACTATTATTTTGGTTCGTCTCCGTTTATACAATTGATATAAATACTAATAAAAAAAAACTAAAACGCAGTAATATATAAGTCAATGGTTTATACACTTATATCTGAGACCCTATGTATAGCTAATACACTCATCAATACTAACTTTATACTAACAGTTTGTTATTATTTAAATGATTAATAACTGTGCCTTGTAACAATATGACATGACATAACTTCACGCCTAAAATCCCCGAAGGGTTAGGCAGAGAAATAAGTAATTATAATACACCAACATTTCGCCAGTTATGATGAGTATACAGAGATACAAATATAACATTTCACAAATAAAATCGTTGTCTGTAATTGTGTACTATACCTACATTAAATTAGGGGGTATACGAGTTACGACACACACCAGAATGCATCGCAATTCTTGGAAAAAACATTTATGCTCTTGGCTCGATTCCAATACCGTTTAGTTATTCAGTGAACTGCATGCTTCCATTTTATGGGATTCATACACTTCAGATACCCATTGTAATGGAAATTGTTTGATTTACGCTTAAATATTTGATATTTCCTAAATGTAGTATGAAGATATGTGTTTCATTTCGAACTCTTTGTTATAAACATTCTTAAGTTATATGTTTTCTTAAATCTTTAAGAAGAAAACAAACAAATTCAATTGATGTTTGCTTAAATTATTATTCTTGGAAAAAAACAATCTCCAAAGACCGGAAGCTAACAGACAAAACAAGGAAGTCATATTAACGAACTAAGTATTGTGAAATAGAAGGTTCAAGTCATCATTTTCCTGTCCTTGTCCAAAAACACACAGATACAAACACATCGACAAATAGAAAGATTTTTCCGATTTAAAAAATGTCGCAGATTTTGTTTCCCTTTCCATTACCTACCTATAAACTTCACTGTAGTAATTCAAGCGCAACGCGAACGGAGAAACATCTTGTGACAGATTTACGCTAATTAGAAGATGCTAATTAAGAAACACGAGGACTATTTAGTTATGGAGACCGCTGGCTTCTTCAGGTACCATGAAATAAAATGTATTAATAAATACCAGTAACGGTGCTAGGAATATTAACTACGATTTGCTTCCGTTTTATAGACTGAAAATTTACGTATACTACGGCGGTAAGACGTTGTTTTCTACTTTATTTGTATTTTACTGCAACTTTTCTATGCTTAAAATTTAATGTAAGTTTGGAAGTAAGGGGTAATCTTTGAACCTACTGATTCCGTTCTGAAAATTATTTTACATAGGGGAAGCTATGCATTGTCTTCGAGTGTCGTAGACTAAGGCTATATTTAAAACCTTTTCGTGACATAACTTCAGCTCTTCAGCCTTAGGATCATCATCTTCCATACTTCTCTATCACGCGTCATCTTAGCTAATACCAGTTAAATAATTAAATCAATAATTGAATGTATGTATTTCGGTTCAAACTGTTAAATGAAACTAGGTACTAAAAAGGAATTTTAGTACAACTTTATTTGATAGTTTGAAGTATTTAGTATATTTATTTACCTGGTGGGAATCCCAAGTAGGAAAATAATTATACGAAATACTTTCCCTTTCCTCAAACTTGACTCAATCATTTGACAATTGCCATCAATAGTAGTTAAATATTCGACCACAGAACAAGGAAAAGGGATAATCCTCCGATTACGGCTATCTAACGATTCACTAGTTACTTAAACCAAAAACCATCATATCCATATTATCATAAAACAAATGACTATTTGATTCTATATTAAAATAAAAGGCTTTATCAATTCGCCCCAGGATTACAGTGGTTTTAGCCGATACGACGATAATGAGTAATTTTTAGTGTCTGCCAAACAACATGGATCACTACATATTACAGCGATACGTGACGTCATAGCCGGCACGCCAAATTAATCACTGCTAGGTGTTGTGTTGAGCACCCTACATCGACGAACCTACGTTGATAAATCGTTTACACGTTTCACGTGTCTGTAGTGTGAGCCGACTCATCAAAACACGACATGTTCGGTTCAGTATTTTCATTGAACAAAAAGGTTCGTTTTTTTTGACACCGACTTCAGTAGCTGCTTTTTCTTGTTAAGTTTATTTTTCACTTTTTTGTGTTTTTCGTTTTTGTGTTTTTCACTTTTTTGTGTTTTTGAAGTCGGTTTTTCTTTTTGCAAAAAAGTTTTTTTATTTTACAATTTTAAGTTGTAATATCCTATTCAAATATTTACTATACATTTTACATTCAACCAAGAACCCTAACCTTCAAGATTCCTTTGTTATTGCTTTCAACTCCTAACCGTTTAGGAGTAGTACCTTCCATAATCAGCTCACCTAGATAACCTGAAAGAATACAACCATATATAGGGTGTAAAAAGACCCTTAGCGCAAAGTGCCCTTGCCCTTGTGATTGTGTTTTTTTTGTTCTAGACCATACCTGGGAACCCCCTAGTTACGGAGATATTGGGGTTCAAACTTCAACATTTTTCACAGCTGTTTTTGTAAATACTAGTTTTTCAGGCTATAACTTTACTTTAATTACCTCCATGACCCGTTTACTATTCAAAGCATCCACTAGCACAATGTTTTAAGAGTGCTACATTGAGTTTTATCGTAAAATGTGGTTTTTGACCCCAAATAAAAAAGTCGTTTCACAGCAAAAAAAATTGCGTAGGGGTACTTGGTTTGATGTACAGAATGCTTGGTTGACGGCTGTGTTATGGGTTGATTTACACCCTGTATATGTCCCCATAATATTTTACTAAAGAATTATGCTCCAACTCCTAACCGTTAAGGAGTTATACCTTCCATCATCAACTCATCAACATGAAGTGATGACTGCTAGGTGTAAATACTTAAAAAACTTTGGAAAAAGCACGAAACACGTAATACGTGCCAAATTTCTCTGGGATACCATCATCAGATCCTGATTTCTTATCATGGTTCCACCCTTGGAATATCTCCTTTTCAACAAAAAAAGAATTTTCTACATCGGTTCAGGCGCCTCCGAGTAATCGGTGAATATTCATAAAAATTCTCCTTTGAGCCTCCTTTTTAAAGTCGGTTAATGAGATTTACCTTCTATCTAGGCAACCCAATACCCTGAAAGAATACAACTATCACTTCATAAGTACATATAGTTTTGAAAGAATTTCCTATCAACTCCTAACCGTTAGGGAGTTGTACCTTCCATCATCATCAGTGAATCCACATGATATTATGATGACCACACGCAAATACTAAAACAGCTTTCGAAAATATGTGAAAAACATCATATGTGCCCATAAAATTTGAGAGTTGCCCTCGATTTCCCTGGGATCCCATCATCAGATCCTAATTTGGTGACAATGGGTCTACCTCGAGAGTATACCTTTTCGAACACAAAAATAATTTTAAAAAATCAGTTCATTAATGACGGAGATATGCGATAACAAACATACAAAAAAAAACATACAGACGAATTGAGAACCTCCTCCTTTTTGGAATTCGGTTGAAAAAAGGTTTAAACATGAATGCTTTTTTTTTAAGAATTAGTGCCTAGGTAATGTAACTGGCTAGTTGTAAATTAATATGAAATTGGACTCCGTCATTTATGAATCAGTTTTTATTCGAAAGAATATACTCCCGAGGTGGTCTCATTGTCACCATGTTAAGAACTGATGATGAAATCTGAGGGAAATCAAGGGCAACCCTCAAATTTTATAGACACGTATTACGTGTTTCGTGTTTTTTATGAAGTTATTCAAGTATTCGCATCTGGCAGTCATCATCTCATGTTGATGAGCTGATGATGGAAGGTATAACTCCTTAACGGTTAGGAGTTGGAGAATAATTCTTAAACAAATTATTATGGGGACGTATATAAAGTAGTATTCTTTCAGGTTGCCTAAGTGAGCTGATTATGGAAGGAAGGTACAACTTTTCGACGGTTAGGAGTTGAAAACAATAATAAGGGAATTGTACGAGCTACGCTGTACATTGACCTTTTGTAGTTTGTATGTCACACTCATTTATGCACATCTATACTGTTTAGGTGTGCATTTCTCTAACTTAATATGTAATCGTGTAAGAATACTTCAGTAGCAATAAATCCATCAAGGGAGTCACTTGTCTACTCATTTACATAACAATACCTTACAAGTCTACATAACAAGTACATAACATTTTCACTGTTGGGAGTTACGCCCCAACATTTGGTCCTTCGAACAATTTTGTGTTGTGTGATTAAGATCTTTTACGGTCGCGAATCGGTTGGACTGGTCTCTCACAAGCGAGTCGCCCCAGTAACCAATTGAGAATCGCATTATCGTAGAAGGGAAAGATTACACGATACAAAGAACCAGGAGTGTGGAGCAACAGTCTACTACTCAAAACAAGAAGTTCGTCTGGAATTCGTCGAGAAGTGTGACAACATGACGTCGTCAGCAGATACCTACGAAAATCAGCGTGAACTTTACGAAAACATCAAGAAAGTCGGCATCAACATAAAGAAAGATGGCTGGGACAGGAAGAACTCGGACTACTTCAAACGGCGTCTGCAGATGCTGGAAAATTTATGGAGTGAATTCCAGTTCAACCATGACCGTCTGTCGACAGAAGTGGGTGTGAGTCATCCTTATTTTACAAGTAATTTATATAACACAGCGTTGCAGTGTTATAAAGATGTCAAGGAGTTAATCCTCCAACAACATCAGCGACTGTCGTCGCACAAAGGGTCCGTTGGACCTTCGGCGCAACCGCCACCGCTCGTAGGTACGCTTCAACAAGAGAAAGCAAGTACATCGAGCATAACAATACAACAACAAGAGCAAGAGAGCGAGGAGGGAGAAGAAGCCACAAACACAGATGAGAATAGCGGTGACAACAACATGAATCAACCGCCTCCTCGTCAACAACAAAACCCTAACAAGAGGGATACAGGGTCCAATAGCAAGTTGGACGATCTTCTTCGTAAACAATCAGCTAACTTCAAAGCCTTCATGAGAGCAGTCGCCATCACTCAAGTGGACTTCATCTCTGAAAAGTGGGAATTTCAAGATGCACTGCACACCTTGCAGGCGCGTTGGTCGGCGATTGACAGTCTTCATTGGGAAATAGAGTGCGAACTCGACGGGGACAAGAACGCTATCTATGAAGAGCGCTATACAAGATTTGAAAGCCAATATCTCGACCTGAAGAAGGCTTTAAATACAAAAATGTGGTCTGGAGCTTATCGAGAAAAGACAACACCAAAATTGGAGATACCGGTCTTTCATGGCAAATTTAATCAGTGGATACCATTCAAAGACCTCTTCACTGAAGCCATCCACAACAACTCATCCTTATCAAATGCACAGAAAATGCAATTTTTAAAAAGCAAGGTCCAAGGTGAAGCTGAAAGACTGATACAACACTTACAGATAAGCTCAGACAACTATGTAGTATGTTGGGATATTATTAACAACCGCTACAACAACAAAAAACTCATATTTACATCGCACATCAACATGCTCTTCAATTTGCCAACAATGCAACAACAGGCATTGGCGCCAATCAAGAAAATGCACGACGTCACAATCGAATGTCTGCACGCCATCAAGAATTTGGAAGTGGATGTCAGAACCTGGGATCCGCTACTAGTACATATTTTGGCGCAAAAGCTGGACGCTGTAACATATTCTGATTACATTGAGTCACTGAAGAACTCGCGAGAATTGCCTACATTAAAGGATTTTCTGGACTACTTAGAGGCGAAGTTTACATCAATGGAATCGTCGCAGCGTAAACAAGAAAGCTATCAGAAATCAAGTTCTGGAACAAATCATCATCAAGAAGCTGCCCATAACAAGAAAAATTACAATTTTAACAAGAATCAAGCGGCTAGTAACAACAAGGTTACGAAATCCTACCATGCGTCAAAAATTATTTGTCCACTCTGCAATGACGAGCATGGACTCTATTTTTGTGCTAAGTTTATAGAAATGTCGAATGACGAAAGACTTAACACAATCAACAAATTACAAGTTTGCATTAATTGCCTGTACAGCCACAACGGGAAAAAATGTACATCGGCCAACCGATGTCGCAAGTGCAAAGCTAAGCACAACACGCTAATGCACGAAGCCGCTGCAAAAAACAATGAACAACCCAATTCTTCATCTCACGTCTCACAAAACAATGAAACTTCAGAGGTCCTATTAGCAACCGCTATTGTCAAGGTAGAGGGAGCTGATGGAACACTGCACAACATGCGAGCTCTTGTCGATCAAGGGTCTCAAATATCATTAATAACAGAACGCGCTGCGCAACTTCTTGGGAACAAACGCCAGAAATGCAAAGGAGTTGTATCCGGAATTGGGGAAAAAGAGAGCAATTGCAAGGGTATGACAACAATTTCATGCAGCTCTGCCGTCAGCGAATTTACATTCAAGAAATCAGTATACATTATGAAAAACTTAATCAAGAATTTACCAAACAAATCTTTCGCAAAACCATCATGGCCTCATATACAAAACATCGGCTTGGCGGATCCGGATTTCAATAGCAGCCGTCCAGTAGATCTACTATTTGGAGCAGACATTTACTCCCAGATCATACTAGGAGGAATGGTCAAAAGCGAAGACGTCAATCAGCCTATCGCACAACAAACCAAATTAGGATGGCTACTATGCGGAAACGTCAGAACATTTCATTGCAACGTAGTCTTGAACAATCTGGAGGACATGATACAGTTTTGGGAATCCGAAGATATCAAGGATCAAGCCAATTTTTCTGAGGAAGACCAGAAATGCATTGAGTTCTACTCCAAAACAACACAACGCTTACAAAATGGAAGATACGAAGTAAGACTACCAATGAGACATGACTGGGAGTGGAAGCTGGGCTCGTCTAAACAAATGGCAATTGCGCAATTCAAAACGTTGGAACGTAGATTCGAGAAACAACAAGAATTAGCAAAAGCCTACAAAGAGTTCATAACAGAATACATTGACTTAGGTCATATGCAAAAATCAGCGTGTAACAAGACACTCAACTGCTATTTGCCGCACCACGGCGTCGAACGCGCCGAGTCAACAACAACTAAATACAGAGTGGTGTTTAATGCATCCGCAAAAACATCTACAGGATGGAGTTTGAACGACCTTATGTACAAAGGTCCAAACCTACAACAAGATCTGCAAACAACACTGATGCAGTGGAGGCAATACAAGTACGCCTATACAGCGGACATCGAAAAAATGTACAGACAGATTTTAGTGGCCCACTGTGACCAGAATCTACAACAGATTGTGTGGCGAGAATCACCGGAAGAACCTATACATTCTTTCCAACTCGCCACAGTAACATATCGCACCAAGGCAGCGCCGTTCTTGGCCATAATGACATTACGAAGATTGGCAGAAGACGAGCGACAACATTTTCCGGAAGCTTCAAAGGTAGTGGAGGAGTCATTTTACGTCGATGACCTCGTTCACGGATCTCATACCATTGAAAAAGCACAAGAGCTAATTTCGGACCTAAACCAATTACTTAAGAGTGGGGGGTTTAACCTCAGAAAATGGTCATCAAACGAACCTGCACTCTTGGAGAATTCGACAATACAATAGAACAATGAAAACACTGTTTTCAACTTCAAAACAGAACAAACATCAAAAACATTGGGCCTGTGCTGGAATCCGACAGAGGACAAATTCACATTCCAATGTTCGATTTCAAGCGTCAACAAAAAACAAACAAAACGCAGCTTATTAGCTGAAATATCAAAACTGTTTGACCCACTTGGCTGGCTGGCTCCTGTATCTACAAAATTGAAATTGCTATTTCAAAAACTATGGGAGGTCAAATTACAATGGGATGACGAAGTCCCGGATAGCATACACAAGGAATGGTGCAAAGTACAAGCTGACATTACGGCGGTAAACTTGTGTGAAGTTCCAAGATGGCTTAGATGTGATGGGAAACAAGTAATAGAACTACATGGCTTCAGTGACGCCTCCCTGGATGCCTATGCATGTGTCATCTATGCACGAGTTCACCCGTCAACAATCGTCACACTTGTCGCTGCAAAATCGAAAATTGTGCCACACAGAAAAATAACAACGTTGCCGCGACTAGAACTAAATGGAGCACACCTACTTTGCAAATTAATGCAAAAGGTTAAGGAATCTTTACATCAACAAGAAGTTCGAGTTTATGGCTGGACAGATTCGATGGTGGTCCTGGGTTGGATACAAGGAGACCCATCACGATGGAAAACATACGTAGAGAATCGAGTACAAAAAATAAACTCAGTAATACCGCGCTCGTGTTGGGACTACGTCAAATCAAGCGAAAATCCCGCTGACGCCGCAAGCCGAGGCCAGTATGCCGGTCAGCTGAAGGAAAACAGACTGTGGTGGGAAGGTCCTAAGTGGCTACCATCATTTGAAATAAAAAACCAAATAAAAAAGGTCTACAAGTCAGATCAAGACATAAAAACAACGGCAACGAAACAAGTCAATGCTGCCCAAGTCAACAGAAACCTATTGCACCACCTGCTCCGAACCCAGCGCCACGAAGGAGGTCAACTGCAAGCATCGTGGACAACGCGGTGTCTAACGTCACAGACGACAACAGTGTGACGCACTCATCCAGTGCACACACACTCAACAAAGCAACGTCGCCTATTGCGCGTTGTGATTTGATAGTATAAGGATTGGATTATATAATTTAATTTTAGATTTTGTCCTCTTTTTACATTTTATATCTTAACATAACATATACATTTTTTATCATAACATAACATTTACATTTTTTAATAAACTGTTATAGTTTGTGAGTGGGCAATATGTACGAGCTACGCTGTACATTGACCTTTTGTAGTTTGTATGTCACACTCATTTATGCACATCTATACTGTTTAGGTGTGCATTTCTCTAACTTAATATGTAATCGTGTAAGAATACTTCAGTAGCAATAAATCCATCAAGGGAGTCACTTGTCTACTCATTTACATAACAATACCTTACAAGTCTACATAACAAGTACATAACATTTTCACTGTTGGGAGTTACGCCCCAACAGGAATCTTGACTTAAGGTTAAGGTTGAGGTTTGTTGGTTAATTGTAAATGCATAGTAAATATATACAGGGTGGTGCCGACAATACGACAATAAATGAAACCACTGGTAGTTCTAGTCCATAAGAACATTGTTAAACTACGAGTATCAAAAAAGCTTTAACACCAAAATTAAAAAATTAAAAAAAAACAATAAAACTAAGTAGCATAAAACTGTTGACGAAATACATTACAATTTACAAACAAATATTGGTTATGAATAATTTGCACCGATTAACGAGTGGAAATAAAATGTAACAAAAGAATTTGGCAAAGACATTTTTAGGTAGTTTGTTGTCGTATCGGTCGGCACCACGAAGGTGTTAGGATTTATTTGATAGTTTAAAAATGTTCCTATGAACTAGAACTACCAGTGGTTTCATTTATTGTCGTATCGTCGGAACCACCCTGTATATAGGATATTACAACTAAAAAAAAATATTAAACAAACAAAAAAATCTAAAACCCATTTTTTTTTTGTTTCATCGGCTTTCCCTTTCTTACACTTCACGCCTCGCCACTGATATGCTCCAAATATGGTGTGCTATCGAGAATGAATATTACAGGCTATTTATTTTTGTTTCTCGTTAATTTATTGTTTCCGCGTAATTACTTCCTAAATATTTCTACACAATATCTTAAATTAGAACGTAGCCTAGCCCTCATGACGCACACATTCCTATCGTTTATTTGTATTTTACACGGGTTTTCCGATACAAACCAGGAAGACCCAGTTCTGTCAGACTATGAAATGATTCAAGTTTAGTTAAGTCGAGCGTGAAACACGGGTCCATGTTTGGTCGAAACTGTCGGTCGATGAGAGGCATACAAAATCTGTAGGCGAACAAAAATAATTCAAAAATAGTAACGTTCATGCTTGCTTGACGATCAAAATTGGGAATGAAAAAAAAGTATTTCAACACCAAATTAAAGTGAATCAAATTCTCTAAGAGACATTTGATATAAAAAAAACTTTTAACAAAATACAATATCTAATGAATTACAAAATCGAAATTCGTGCTTCTATGCAAAGTAATGCATCGTTATTCAAAATGCACAATTTTTGTAAAACTACTCTATTTTGTCCGTGGCATTGATTTTGCTCACGCGTAAAGGAATGTTATGTCATAACAAAAAGGTCGAAAATGTTTATACGCGTAATATAAATAGGTGTGTTCAGAATTTCAGATATTTATTTATTTCTTCTGTTCCATCCGGTTCAACCGTGACTATGCAATTTTTTATTTTTTTATTTTATTTTTTTCCATTGTTGTTTTTTTATTTTTCTTAATGGACGAACCCTTAAAAGGGTCGCCCAATTTAAATACTTAGGGCATTATGTTACCAAGGACCTCAAAGATCAGGTAGATATGGATCGTGAGCGCAGGGCACTAGCAGCCAGATGCGAGAACGAAGTCGAAATAACTCTGTTTAAAGCTTTTTGTCAAGGGTTCTACATGAGCAGTTTGTGGGTCAGCTGCACGGAGAAGGCTCTAGATGATCTGCGTGTACAATATAATAACGACTTCAGGGTACTGTTGCGGTTGCCTAGGTTCTACAGTGCGTCAAGCATGTTTGCGGTGGCGTACTGAAGACTTTTATGCTGTTATAAGGAAACAAGCCGCATCCTTAATAGGCAGAATGAGGGCTAGCCGCAGCAGTATTTTGAAAACAAGCTGAACAGCACGATGCACCGATTTTGAGGCACAGTGTCCGGCTGCTCGTGCAGCAGTAATAAATAATTATGTGTACCTACTTAGTTTATAAATACTAACACTTAGTTGATAAAGTTTGTGTAAAGTCCATTTCACGAAAGAAGTCCCGCGGACAATTGTGGAACTAAATTTAACAGATCGGCCATGTTGTCGTTTGTCGATGTTATCAAGGTGCGTTTGTTGTGGTAGATATTTTGTGAGTTTATTATTGGATTAGTGCGTTATAAGGTTTATTTACGATGCCAAAAGTTGTGAAACAACATTATGTCGCGCGACATACAGCGCTGCGTCTGCGGGACTTCTTTCGTGAAATGGACTTTACTAACCATTGGACCAATGTTGTCAAATAAAATAAAATATATTATTATTTATTATTATTATTAAATTGTGCCAAAATGTTTTTCTCTGAATTAAGATTTTCGCTAACGACGTTTTTTTTGGTTTAGATTTTACTGAATTGATGATAACAGTCCAATAAATCTGGTACCAAGGACAGAAATCGTAAATCTTATTTATTATTGTCATTGACACCCTCGACAATTATATGATCATGGAAAAATGTAAGGAAAAAAATTAAACAGAAATACAATAAAAACACACGCTGAATAACATTCAAAGCTATTATCTGCTACTTTCCTCATGGATATAATTATGGAATCCCGTACCAAGCTGCCTCAAAATCAAACTTTGTTTTTTTATTGTCTACACTTATCATATCAACTCCTACAAAAGTTATTTTTGTACACAAGACCCGAGTTTCGAGTTCCTTACAATCCTATTTGCCTGATTTTGGGGTTATTTTCGATTGTAATTTTATAAAATGTGAACCTCCACGACGTGAAGTCAGGCGAACTGTCAAAATCAACTGACAGATCTAACAGAACGAATTTTGAACTGGTTCAGAACTGGTCAGAACAATATTCATACATCTATACTCTACCTGACGCATAATTTTGATCTTGAGGAATTACACTTTTTGTCATTTTCTTTTGACGTTTTCACGAACCATAGTATTTTGGAAGTCACACAATTACGACATATTGCTTAACTCAAAGTAGCAAACCGTTATTTCAGAAGAAAGTCGCTTGTGAATTTATTTTAACACATTTCATTGCACGCGACAAAAATATTCCGTATGTTTTCCTTGGTGATCTGAAATGTGCGTCCGAAGCACACTTTCATTTAAGGAGCGTCTTCAATGTCACCTACTTTATTAATTTAGAATGTGATTCACTCAGTGGGTTAGTCTTGTCAACAATTTAATGCAACTTTATGACCACTTGAAATACAGAAGTGTTTCAAAGTCGTACCTACCTACTTTCAAAACATTTATAGGGGAAAGGAAAGACAAGGACGACCATAATGTTTTCTTTATTTTTGAATCCCTATACAGGGTGTAAGTAAATCAACCCATCACACAGCCGTTAACCAAGCATTCTGTACATCAAACTAAGTAACCCTAAAAAATTTTTGCTGGGAAACGATTTTTTTTTGGGCCAAAATTCACATTTCACGGTAAAACTCAATGTAGCACTCTTAAAACATTGTGCTAGTGGATGCTTTGAATAGTAAACGGGTCATGGAGGTAATTTAAGTAAAGGTATAACCTGAAAAACTAGTATTTACAAAAACAGCTGTGAAAAATTTGGAACTTTGACACCCAATATCTCCGTAACTAGGGGGTTCCCAGAATCCCAGGTATGGTCTAGAACAAAAAAATGATCGCAGTGGTGGGGAGAACAAGTGCCCTCCGTTTGCGCTAAGGGTACTTTTACAGCCTATATAGCACAAGCATGAAAGGAAACGAAACGATGGATAGAATGATATGGCAAAAAAGGAGGCATCCAATGAGATGACGAGAAACAGAGAAGTATACTAGAAGAAGACATGCTGCGCTGATCCCAAATGAATTGGGATAAGGGCAAGAGAATTATGATATAGCATAAGCATAATCAGCCTATAATGTTCCCACTACCGCGACACCGGCCTCCTCTCTATGAGACGGAATCGGCTATAATCCACTACGAGGGCCCAGTGTGGGTTGGTAGATGTCACATGTGTGCGAATTTTTGGTTCCTCGAATTTTTGAAATCCCTATAAATCACTTTAAAAATGAAATTTTTAACAAGAATATTTTTCTTAAAGTTCTATTTTCAATATTCCACGAAATAATTAGATTTAGTTGAAATAAACATCTTTTCTGGGAAGAAATATAGCAAAAGTAAGCTCGTAATGTATCGAGGAAGCGGCAGTTTTTCATCGATGCGTTATTTACACTACGTAATGTTTAAGAGAAAGCATCAATTGATTCACCAACGCAGTGTGTCATATTTATTTTGGGATATGAGTAGAGTACTTGTGCAATAATTATATCAATTTAATATGCACACTCCAGTCTTAAATCATTCTTAGTATATAATTAGATAGTGACTCTACTTTGTAAAGCTAAACATAGCACGGTATAAAAATATTCATTCATAAATATAGGAACGTATGAAATGTGGAAGAGAGGTTCTATAGTTACTCCTCTACCAAACCTTTACAAGATTACCGGCGTGATGTTATATTGTGGAAAACAAAACTTATCTTGAAGAGACGTTTGCATCGACTACTGTATTTTCAAAATAATGTTTAGTTTTTTTCCGAAAATACAATCGACGCTGTTAAAACATGTACCTACCTACTGAAACATTTTCATCGACGAATCAGTAACGCTTACTAAAGCGTCGTATCTCGTGTTACTTGTTATTTTTATGCAACATGAACCTCGTTCATAGGATATCAACATGTGTCTCTCTGAAAATGAAAAATGAAAAAATCGCAGCTTTTAGTTTTTTTCACTGAAATACGATTTGTGTTATTTTTCATGAACGTTTACTAATGATGGCTTAGTGTTGATGATGATGATGATGGTTTTGGATTCAAAACCGGGTAGCCAGTCTACTTTTTGTAAATTATTTCATTAGCGCAACTCTCAAAATGGCGAAGGAAAACATCGAGAGGAAAACCTGTGTGTCTGTACCTGTAGAACCGAAAGTTTAAAGAAACGAGACACCTTTGGTAGGTGTCTCATTTCTTTGAGTTTTCGGCTCGTGCCAGGTCCGCGGGTGGGTATCGGTCGGCCCGCTTTCACTCGCAAGTTAAAATTCTGTGTGTGAGAAAATTATAATCTTATGTTCATATTCATACAGCTCACAGCTATCATGGTCAATAATCTATTTTAATGTTTATGGAAAACAAATAAAAAACCATTTTAACTAAAAGAAAATTAAAGTTTACCATCATCATTGTCCTTATTTATTTGGGGTCGGAGCAGCATGTCTTCTTCTTCCATACCTATCTATTAGATACTCGCCATCTCATCAGGCACCTCCTATGAACTATGACGTCCCATACACCTAAGTACCTTTAATAATTACGCCGACGCGGCGACGCGGTGTTTATGTATAATCGACTAATCGTAGATCACGCACTATTTTACTCTGGCATGTTTTAAAATACGAGTTTGTTTATTTTTGGTATGCATGCGGTTAATTGAGCCACGTGCTATCAAAGAATAAATTATCTAACAGACATATTTTAGAATCGGGTAAAGAACGGAGCAAAGTATTTTTTACCCCTACGCCAAGTTAGGGGTAAAATGATGTGGGAGTTCTGATAAACTGGATCCAAGAACTTTTTACGTAACAGTTCATCTACATTCAGGGGAGATTGATTTTATTATCCTTATTACCAGATCAAAATTACTGTGCTGCGAGTACCTAAGAATCAAACAATAACTTCTTAGATTTTGTTGCGGCAGATTCTCGTGGTTCTTGTGTGTTTATAAAAATATAACATCAATAGATATTCATAGGTGGACCAAATATTGCTATTAGAGCTTGTAAAGTTGTAATAGATACAGCTTATCACAGAATTCTAACCATACATCCCGATCAAAGTAAATCAATATCCTGGAATATTGAATAGCTGTCGACGGAGTCTACCGACAGAAGCGCCGTCGTGCCTCGGTCAGCGGACATGATTACTCCCGCAAACATTATAATGTATATAGCATAGTGAAATAAAACTATTTTTATTGGATTATCTCTGTTTCTTATGTGGTTCTACGTTTTACTATTGAATTAGACAGTGTTCTCATTATTTGTTTTGAGAACATAAAACAAGAAACTATTAATACATTATTATAAATGCGAATGTTTTGAGAATGATGGGGGTGTTGTGGCTAGGTGTTGTTATTCTTTCACGCAAGAACCGGATTTGGATGAAATTTAGCACAAAGATAGTTTATGACCTGAACTAACACATAGGATATTTTTTTTCTTTGTATGCCAGTAGTACGATCCCGTGGATCAATTACCGTTCTCCACGCGGGCGAAGCAGTGGAAACAAGCTAGTAAGTAATGAATAATGCAACATTGACCCAGACACAGTCGTCGAAACTTATAGGGACGATAACTGGGTATGAGCTTTTCGTCGGTTACATGATAATATACTACGCCCAAAATGATTTGTACCAACACTCAGCAAGAACACATTTCAAGGCAGATTTACACCCTTCCGGTCTTTCAGTTATCGCCTATCAAACACTACTTTATGTGCTCTAAATTACCGTAGAATCTGTATTGACGTATACTTCAAACAGAATTAACAGCTGTCTGTTAATTCTGTTTGAAGTGTACGTCGATTCGTCGCACGGCTCCGATTTGAAGTGTCGTACTAAATTGATAAATAAAACTGTGAAATCGTTCAGTTGTAAACTAAAACACATTTTCAGGAATTTGAGAACAATTTAGGAGTTGCTCAAGTGAATGGGTAAAATTATACTAAAAGTAATTTAAATTCATAATTTTATAATGAAAGATAATAATTTAATAACAAAATAGCAGCGATTTAACTGTGATTGCCAAGTGATTTTTATAACTGTTTTAATTACCACCAAAAATGTAGTCACGGATACTTGACTATAATACTGAGCACTAAAAAAAAAAAGTCTATCTGATACTCAAACTTAAAAAAAACATTTGTTCTGATTACGACACACTTGATCCAAAAAACATTTTTTTAGCACATTCAGTCGTGTTTTACGAGCACTACTATTTGCTACTACTTAGTTTGAGCGCCATAATTATTTTTTCAAACAAAGGCGTGTCTAGACTAATGCGATTTCTTTCAAACCACACCGTCTAGACACGCCTACGGCGTAACACCCCATAATTCCAATGTCATACATTTCACAATATTCTTTGCGTCATTTACGTCATATGCATAACACTAGTTTGCACGATTTTGATCACATCATGTGATTTTGATACCCCAGCTGAAAGCGATTAATGTTTTATTTCCGTCTGAATTTGTAAATATTTGTTACCATGAAAATGACAATGTCTTAGTAAAAAAAACAACAATGGCAAATCGTCTACTTTTTTAGTTTTGTGGATAACTTTTACTCTTATAGTGGGTCAACAGTGAGCCGCAATATTATCTTATAAGTAGCAAAATCCTTAATAGGTGGTGATCCCTTATTAACCACTCTCGTAAGTTTTCAGAGAAAATATGTTAACTTTCGATGACCAATGCAGTAAAACGTTTCTACAACTTTCACAAAACACTTGGGTTTTAGCTTGATTTGTAGCAGGAAATTCAGAAATTCTGAATAAATGTAGATATACACACAAACTCACGCCCTTTGCACATGGGGGTAGGCACAGAACGCCTACTACGATCTATACATACTCCTTTTGCCGGCTGGCTGTTCACAATGGTGTGCTGATGAGATGGTGCCTATACCAATGTATGGAAGTGATAGTGAAATGTCACGTGATAGAATATCTTTGTTAACACTTTTAGCCTAATGCAGGGTATACAAAGTTAACATTTGTAAACTAGTGTGATAGGTAATAAAATCTGTATCTTTCAAAAATAAATCGCTTAAGAAATTATAAAAAAGGTCAAGGAAATAAATTAGTAGAGTAACCTAATTTTTAAGTATTATATATTTAATTTTAAAACCACAACACAACGCTTTAAAACTAATCATAAGACAGGCACTTGGCAGGATTATTCAATGACGAATTTAAAATTAATGAATTTTACCATTTAACATATGCAAAAGAGATCGAACAACATAATTTTTGTTTTAGAGTACACTATGACTAAATTACAATACCTTAAGCGATTAGAAGTCTGCAGACTACCTTAATATATACTGGGAATGACGAATGAGTACATATCTACACAACATTAATATAATTATGGTCCTACAAACCTAGGTACAGTGGACATTTAGAATACATCAAGCATGACATAAACTTTTAAAATAACATACACTGGCTTATTAATATTCAGTACCTACAGACATAGTGCAGCATTTCTAAAACGAAGCAGCTGAAAAAGAAAAACATCACTAATTTAAAATATCACATCAATAATTAGAACAGTATCCTGGAACACGTAACTCATTGAGTGGAGCTTCTTCCTTGACAGGCTCTTTTTCCTTTTTCTTACAACAACACGCACATCCCAAGTAAATAGCTATGATAGTTCCCAACAGAGTGGGCATCCAAATGTACGTGGGCACGCCGCCGGACTGACGGATACTGGCCGCGTACTCCTTCAACAACGCGCAAGGAACTTGGTTGCGCTCTTTATGCATCGTTAAATTATGCCACAACACGCACACTTGCTCATCGGTCACTTGTAAAACTGGCCCCGTATCCTTTAAAAATGGCTTCACATCAAGACTTGACGATGCTATATCTACCGGACGAGAATTATCCGACGTCGTAGACTCTATAAATGAAGATATCATAAAACATGGAAACTCCGTCTCTTCGAAGTGTGACCGTTCGATGATTTGTAGAGAACAACGTTCCTCTGGACGAGAGTGGTACTGATGCGCGTGGGACCATCCCATGCCTGAGGATCGTCCTAAGTTGTACAGAGAGAGGCCGGTGAGTATGTCGCTGTACCGGCTGCCGGAGTCCTTGTACGTGTACACGTAGGTCGGCGGCATGGGCCGGTACACCGGATACAGCTCCGTGGAGGAACAGGTACGGCACGTGAAGTGGACGTGCTGGGGTGGGTGGTACGAGTAATAATGGTGGTTCGCGGTCACGTGATGACCGTGTGATCCATAAGACGAGTGTCCGTGCGATCCTCCATGTGACCCTCCGTGCGACCCTCCATGCGACCCTCCATGTCCTCCGTGTCCACCTCTTGCAACTACACAAACATTGATAACTAAGACGTAAACAAATATCCCGTGTATAATATCCATGGTACAGCGGTAAGGGCGGGTCCCGACGCGCGACTGCCGCAGCTCGGGAGATGAGGTCGCTCGGCCGCCATGTAGACTGGCTGGCGCCAGTCTGCCGCCCCTCAACATAATACTGGGGTGAAAGTCCGTGCACATAATGTCAAATATTAAAGGTTGCAGACGTCAAATACTCGTACATGGACAAATGTCCATACGTAGTACTTACAACGGTTTTAATTCAAATGATATCGTGCTAGTAAAATGAAGGAAGATTAATGTGTGTCGGAATAAAGTCATTATAGTGTTATAAAACAATCGCGGATTATGTCATGAGTGGGTCAACCAGTCGCGACTACTTGCGACCACGCACGGCACTGGCCACAGAGATCAGCGGACAATACGCGCCTCCTACAAAGCGCGCTCTTCCTGCTAGATATCACGATGAACGATTTCCTGAGCATTGTCGCCGAGACATTGAGATCATTTCTGAGATACGAGCATCGTCTGAGCTACTCTGTACACGACACGGCTAATTTTGTCCAAGATCTTATTGGACACTCTCAAATACATAGACTTATGATAGCATGTGGTCATGAAAAAATGTGAAGCCATGACTTAGACAGCTTAAAATTATGAATAATGTTTGTTTACGATCTGTGATTATCTTTTGCTTTTAGAATAGAAATAAAAACAAAAAATACATGATTTCAGATCCAGTAGACTCTTGCAAGTAGATTACGCTCGAAATATAACAAAAGCTTCTATAAAACGCCTTTCGAAACCGATTTAACGTTACACTTCCTGCCGAAATATATTATTACAAAACTTTCAGCGCGTAACTCACATGCACATTACACCAGTAAAGCATAAATATTCCCAAAACGACAGGTGTAATAAATGCCAGTGTTTATTTAGTTTCCATTCCAGAACGATTAAAGGAATGACCGCAAATAACGTTACCGAAATATACGACCACTCTTTGTATTATTTCTGTATCTCCGTTTATCTTGTGTGTAACAAGAATTTATAAACAATGAGTGATTTCACGTATGAGTAAAATTAAAGCGTTATCGAAAGGATACAAGCATCTATATGCTTTCATATCCGTTGATAGTGCTTCGGTCTGAGTAAATCTACCTCGTCTAGGTAGATCAATGACTATGGTAAATTCGTAACTATTCTTCCATATTATAATCAGCCTATTCATTGGCCTCCTCTCTTTTTCGTGAGTAAATAATAGCAGCTAATATGTTGGTCCGTGGACCCATTACAATCTGAAAAGGAAAATCACTTAAAGCAATTGATCCCAGTTGTCAATTGTGGATCTTTAACAGTCGGTACAGGTAGTAGTAGTAGTGGCCCGAAATTCTACCAAACAGTCTTATCAAGGGTATCGTATTACCCGTGTGGTACTCAGTACTAAGCGGGTTTGGAGGCAGTCGCTCCATGAAAAATACTGGTATTCACCTATATCCGGTTATAACGGAAGTCGAGGAACACATAGTTGGGAAAACGCTAGGCAGAATATGACATAGGCCTTCTGTCTGTGGCTCTGTGTGCCATAATCCACCAAGTAGACCTTCTGCGGGTTGATGGACTGTATGTCTTTTTAGGTGCAAGCAGTAACGACCGCTTTGAATTCAGTAATGATGAAAAAAAAAATAAAAAAATTAAAACCCACAAAATAAAATGACTACCAGCACGACCCACTATTCGTAGGCAAATCAGGATCATTTCCACTGGCCCAGCAATGCCCTTCTACTTTTATCCATTACCGTAGATTTTTTTATTTCCCGAAAGTATAAATTAATGGAGTAAACCAACGTACTGAAGCGAAATTATAGTTATATCGTCTACAATTTCAATTAAGAAAATGGTTATTACTAAAGAAACCTTCATAAGTATAACTAATCAAGTTCACATCGGGCGGTTACGTTCAGGGTTGAGGTCAGGTTGCTTCAAAATGTCGTGTCGTGTGGGACGAACGTCACTTGGTTAGATTACATCGTTATTAGCCACAGCCCTATCAGAATATCGGGTTTCTTGGAAGATTCATCGCTGAAAGTCATTAAGGGGAGGAAAATTCTGTTCAAGGTCATGTTGCTTCGAGATGATGACTATTATTATTTTTGAGTCGAAAAGAAGGGTTTCTTTTCCTCTACTTAATTAACTGCCACTTGTTTTAGTTTATGAAAGCCCAATCAAGTTACCAAATCAATCATTCTATCAAATTACATGTTGGCTGTCCAGATTAGTTGACTACAAAAATCAATTACACGGAGAGATTTGACCTCCGAATTAATGAAATATTTTCAGAAACCGGGGATTACCCTAAGCAAGGACAAAAATATCCTGCGCAATAAAAACCGATTAGATAATTTATTGTGCAAATTAATCATAACTTTGCTACCATTTTCCTCATCGGGATGAGAATGTTTGCATAAATCTCTCAAAAAAGTGAACTCAATAAAATTTTGGCACACCACTAATTTATGGTAGGTATTATAAACGAGACAAACAATCCATTGATGGTTTCCCATCGATCTTCTGTCCCGGCATTTGTGGCGCCCAATAGCAAATACTACCTCAGAACAATAATATTTTGATCTAAAATAAATGAGCCGCTGTAAAGTTATGATTTGGCTTGAAAACGAAAAAAAATATCTTTAGGTACGTAGTACATATTTAAGGCCGTTGCAATGGTCAAATCCCAAAAACGACGTATGTTTAAAGAAATTTGTTGAGGAATCCTTCCGTACGATTTCCATATAAAAAATATATGTTATACTTAAAGTCATCACAAATAATTCGTATTGTTTAAAATTTTAATAAACCTTCACATTATTTAATAAAAAATCGTAGTATGTCTTAACCTAAATCGAATTTTGTCTCTGTAACGGCTGAATAGTTCGGTATGAATTTTATACCCAAAAATACGTAGTGATGTATTTAACAATCCGTATTGTTTACTTTCTCTGATTTGTAATAAAATTTTAAAATAATAAATTAATCCCCGACATTTTGAGGCAAAAGCGGCGCGAGACCCGTCGCGCATACTTGGAACGCGCTGCGCCAGTGTCTCGATGACTGTTGTCACGGGTGGACTGCACGCATGTCATTACTTCACAAATAAAATTCAAAAGTTCACGTTTTTAATGTTTTCTGAATTAAAACATATTGTAAATTGTATAGTTATCAATATTTCGTGAAATAAGAACAGAAAATAAGTTTGTAAATATATTTAAAGTAGTTTGTAATTTCGTTTTGTTGTTTGCACCTATCATAGACTAAGCTGACTGTGCCTAATAAACGTAAAGTGACGCGTGGCCGAGCTCTCCAAAACTATTGGTAAATTACCTACGTTTCTTAGTAGATATTTTGCTATATAAATATATCTATGATATTATTTTAATTTTGGACTGCCTCGTTGGTCTAGTGGTCGTAAGCATGATGCTGAGCATGAGGTCCTGGGTTCGATTCCCGGGTCGGGCAAAGTGTTATTGGGTTTTTCCATCAGGAAATTATAAGTAACAGCCACGGAGTCTGGATTTGTGTCCGGTTGATGGCAATAGGCTCGCCCCTATTATATGGGACTTAAACATAACTGGCGAAATGTGGGTGTACTATTAGGTACACCTCTGCCTAACCCTTCGGGGATTACAGGCGAGATGTTATGTTTTCTACTGGTGTTTATTGTTTTATCGCTTTTAACTATTTTGTCTTGAGAATTTCGTTTGATGGAAGATGGAAATCTGGATGACTGATGATGTCTCGTACCTAATGATGGACTCTCATACTACATGATACATTTTGAAGGTCTGATGAAGACCAGGTAACTGCTTATCGGTTTTCAGTCACGGAAATAGTCAGAATGCTCCAGCTTTCAGCTTTTATCTAATTGAGCAGGGATGCTAATAACATGATACATTTTGAAGGTCTGATGATGACCAGCTAAGTGCTTACCGGTTCTCAGTGACGGATGTAGTTAGAATGACCTAGCTTTTATATTTTATCAATCTGAGCACGGATGCTACTACATAACACATTCTGAAGGTCTGATGATGACCAGCTAAGTGCTAATTGGTTCTCAGTGACGGATATAGCTAGAATGACCTAGCTTTCAAATTTTATTGATCTGAGCACGGATGCTACTACATGATACACTTTGAAGGTCTGATGCTGACCAGCTAAGTGCTTATCGGTTCTCAGTGACGGATGTAGTTAGAATGACCTAGCTTTCAGATTTTATCTTATTGAGCACGGATGCTACTACATGATACATTTTGAAGGTCTGATGATGACCAGCTAAGTGCTTATCGGTTCACAGTGACGGATATAGCTGGAATGACCACCATCAGGTAAATGGCACCATCAGTCTCCAAGGCCTCTTCAAGCTCTTTCAAATGAGTCCACACGCGACGGTTCTACGTGGTGCCATCAATGAGACCCTATACTTACCTTCGGAGTCTACCATCAGGTAGCTGGTACCATCAGTCTCCAAGGCCTCCTCGAGCTCTTTCAAATGAGTCCAAACACGATGGTTCTACTCAGTGCCGTCAATGAGATCCTATACCCACCTTCGGAGTCCACCATCAGGTACGAGACATCATCAGTCATCCAGATCTCCATCTTCCATCAAACGAAATTCTCAAGACAATATAATTAAAACGATAAAACAATTAACACCATTAACAATAACATACATTACATAACATCACGCCTGTAATCCCCAAAGCGTTAGGCAGAGGTGTACCTACTAGTAGGCGTGATGTTATGTTATGTATGTTATTATTTTAATGACTTTAATTGTTTATCGCTTTTAGCGATAAAACAATTCAACAAAAACACCTCTGCCTAACCCTTCGGGGATTACAGGCGAGATGTTATGTTTTCGACTGGTGTTTATTGTTTTATCGCTTTTAACTATTTTGTCTTGAGAATTTCGTTTGATGGAAGATGGAAATCTGGATGACTGATGATGTCTCGTACCTAATGATGGACTCTCATACTACATGATACATTTTGAAGGTCTGATGAAGACCAGGTAACTGCTTATCGGTTTTCAGTCACGGAAATAGTCAGAATGCTCCAGCTTTCAGCTTTTATCTAATTGAGCAGGGATGCTAATAACATGATACATTTTGAAGGTCTGATGATGACCAGCTAAGTGCTTACCGGTTCTCAGTGACGGATGTAGTTAGAATGACCTAGCTTTAAAATTTTATCAATCTGAGCACGGATGCTACTACATAATACATTCTGAAGGTCTGATGATGACCAGCTAAGTGCTAATTGGTTCTCAGTGACGGATATAGCTAGAATGACCTAGCTTTCAAATTTTATCGATCTGAGCACGGATGCTACTACATGATACATTTTGAAGGTCTGATGATGATCAGCTAAGTGCTTATCGGTTCTCAGTGACGGATACAGTTATGATGCTACAGCTTTCTGCTTTTATCTTATTGAGCACGGATGCTACTACATGATACATTTTGAAGGTCTGATGATGACCAGCTAAGTGCTAATTGGTTCTCAGTGATGGATATAGCTAGAATGACCTAGCTTTCAAATTTTATCGATCTGAGCACGGATGCTACTACATGATACATTTTGAAGGTCTGATGATGACCAACTAAGTGCTAATTGGTTCTCAGTGACGAAAATAGCTAGAATGACCTAGCTTTAATTTTTTTTAGATCTGAGCACGGATGCTACTACATGATACATTTTGAAGGTCTGATGATGATCAGCTAAGTGCTTATCGGTTCTCAGTGACGGATGTAGTTAGAATGACTTAGCTTTCAGATTTTATCTTATTGAGCACGGATGCTACTACATGATACATTTTGAAGGTCTGATGATGATCAGCTAAGTGCTTATCGGTTCTCAGTGACGGATGTAGTTAGAATGACTTAGCTTTCAGATTTTATCTTATTGAGCACGGATGCTACTACATGATACATTTTGAAGGTCTGATGATGATCAGCTAAGTGCTTATCGGTTCTCAGTGACGGATGTAGATAGAATGACTTAGCTTTCAGATTTTATCTTATTGAGCACGGATGCTACTACATGATACATTTTGAAGGTCTGATGATGATCAGCTAAGTGCTTATCGGTTCTCAGTGACGGATGTAGATAGAATGACTTAGCTTTCAGATTTTATCTTATTGAGCACGGATGCTACTACATGATACATTTTGAAGGTCTGATGATGACCAGCTAAGTGCTTATCGGTTCACAGTGACGGATATAGCTAGAATGACCACCATCAGGTAAATGGCACCATCAGTCTCCAAGGCCTCTTCGAGCTCTTTCAAATGAGTCCACACACGACGGTTCTACTCAGTGCCGTCAATGAGATCCTATAACCACCTTCGGTGTCTACCATCAGGTAGCTGGTATCATCAGTCTCCAAGGCCCCCTCGAGCTCTTTCAAATGAGTCCAAACACGATGGTTTTACTCAGTGCCGTCAATGAGATCCTATACCCACCTTCGGAGTTTACCATCAGGTACGAAACATCATTAGTCATCCAGATCTTCATCTTCCATCAAACGAAATTCTCAAGACAAAATAATTAAAAGCGATAAAACAATTAACACCATTAAAATAATAACATACATTACATAACATCACGCCTGTAATCCCCGAAGGGTTAGGCAGAGGTGTACCTAATAGTAGGCGTGAGGTTATGTTATGTATCTTATTATTTTAATGGTGTTGAGACCTCGAGGACGCCTTGGAGACTAATAATGTCATTTACCTGATGGTGGACTCCAAAGGTAAGTAAAGGATCTCATTGACGGCACTGCGTAGAATCGTCGTGTTTGGACTCATTTGAAAGAGCTCGAAGAGGCCTTAGAGACTGATGATGCCATTTACTTGACGGTGGACTTCGAAGGTGGGTACAAGATCTCATTGACAGCGCTGCGTAGAACCATCGTGTTTGGACTCATTTTTATTTATTTATTTATTAATATAGGTTTACCAACAGCTTCTGTGTACAACATATCATAAAGTATATAGGTTTTTTAGTCTCAAACTTACACAGTCGCCAATAACTGGTTAACCAGCATTCATAAAAATAAGTGATAACATAATATAAAACATACATCAAAAATTAAAACGAAATAAAGGTCTTGAAAACTGTATCGCTATAAATTTATCAACTAATTACGACTAAAATCTAAAAAGAGACATAAAATTATTAAAAAAAAAGTGTATGCTAAAACAAAAAATAATTTCATTTGAAAGAGCTCAAGGAGGCCTTGGAGACTGATGGTGCCATTTACCTGATGTTGGTCATTTTAGCTATATCCGTCACTGTGAACCGATAAGCACTTAGCTGGTCATCATCAGACCTTCAAAATGTATCATGTAGTAGCATCCGTGCTCAATAAGATAAAATCTGAAAGCTAGGTCATTCTAGTTATATCCGTCACTGAGAACCAATTAGCACTTAGCTGGTCATCATCAGACCTTCAAAATGTATCATGTAGTAGCATCCGTGGTCAGACAGATAACATTTGAAAGCTAGGTCATTCTAACTACATCCGTCACTGAGAACCGATAAGCACTTAGCTGATCATCATTAGACCTTCAAAATGTATCATGTAGTAGTATCCGTGCTCAGATCGATAAAATTTGAAAGCTAGGTCATTGTAGCTATATCTGTCACTGAGAACCGATAAGCACTTAGCTGATCATCATCAGACCTTCAAAATGTATCATGCAGTAGTATCCGTGCTCAGATCGATAAAATTTGAAAGCTAGGTCATTCTAGCTATATCCGTCACTGAGAACCAATTAGCACTTAGCTGGTCATCATCAGACCTATAGAATGTATCATGTAGTAGCATCCGTGCTCAATAAGATAAAAGCTGACAGCTGGAGCATTCTGACTATATCCGTCACTGAGAACCGATAATCACTTAGCTGGTCATCATCAGACCTTCATAATGTATCATGTAGTAGAATACGTGCTCAGATAGATAAAATTTGAAAGCTAGGTCATTCTAACTACATCCGTCACTGAGAACCGATAAGCACTTAGCTGATCATCATCAGACCTTTAAAATGTATCATGTAGTAGTATCCGTGCTCAGATCGATAAAATTTGAAAGCTAGGTCATTGTAGCTATATCCGTCACTGAGAACCAATTAGCACTTAGCTGGTCATCATCAGACCTTTAGAATGTATTATGTAGTAGCATCCGTGCTCAAATCGATAAAATTTTAAAGCTAGGTCATGCTAACTACGTTCGTCACTGAGAACCGATAAGCACTTAGCTGGTTATCATCAGACCTTCAAAATGTATCATGTAGTAGCATCCGTGCTACAAGAACGACTACAATTGTTTTTTGCTACAATTGTTTTATCGATAAAACAATTAAAATCATTAAAATAATAACATACATAACATAACATCACGCCTACTATTAGGTACACCTCTGCCTAACCCTTTGGGGATTACAGGCGCGATGTTATGTAATGTATGTTATTGTTTTAATGGTGTTAATTGTTTTGTCGTTTTAATTATTTTGTCTTGAGAATTTCGTTTGTTGGAAGATGGAGATCTGGATTACTGATGATGTCTCGTACCTAATGGTGGACTCCGAAGGTGGGTATAGGATCTCATTGAAGGCACTGAGTAGAACCATCGTGTTTGGACTCATTTGAAAGAGCTCGAGGAGGCCTTGGAGACTGATGGTGCCATTTACCTGATGGTGGTCATTCTAGCTATATCCGTCACTGTGAACCGATAAGCACTTAGCTGGTCATCATCAGACCTTCAAAATGTATTAAGTAGTAGCATCCGTGCTCAGACAGATAAAATTTGAAAGCTAGGTCATTCTAACTACATCAGTCACTGAGAACCGATAAGCACTTAGGTGGTCATCGTCAGACCTTCAAAATGTATCATGTAGTAGCATTCGTGCTCAGTTAGCTGAAAGCTGGAGCATTCTGACTATTTCCGTGACTGAGAAGCGATAAGCAGTTACCTGGTCTTTATCAAACCTTAAGAATGTATCGTAGGAGTACCTGTGCTCAGTGAAATAACGAATGAAAGCTAGGTTATTACTTCATTAGTCAAAGTGTATAATTTATTATTAAATATTTTATTCATACATTATGATGTAGATTCTCCAAGAGAAACAAAATATGTTAGGCAAATACGATGACCACTCTGCGACACATTTCTGTTCTTTGGTACGATTTTCTGTAGTACAGTCGTTTGCCGGTAGGGGCCGAAAAATAAACAAAAGCCAGTACAGAGGTCAAATCGTCAAAGTCATCCACTGCTGTGTTCCCCTTAAAGGAAGTACGTCAAAACGGATGACGCTTAACAAATTTAAGATAACATTTGGAGCAACTTATAAAAAATAACTCCTAAAACGTCAAACAGGAAAACATGAAAAATTTAAATGGCGAAAGACTAAAACTGCAATAGAAATCCACTACCTGACAAATAAGAAATGCATCTACTCTTGCACTAGTTAATAACGATCAGAAATGAATGGTGGTTTATAATTTGTATAGAACGTGAGTTACTACGGCCAAGAAGAAGGATTAAGGCGCCCATGAGTTGGTGCGTTCTTCGAAACCACTGAACCGGTTTAAGAGCCCATGAAAATTAACGAGTGGTGTGACGACATTTCAAGGGGTTATGATGTGTGTGCGTTTGTTACTGAAACAATTATTCTAAATGCTACTATGAATGCCGCCGGTAATGACAGTACTCTAAAAGCTACCATTTACTTGTAAGACATTTCTCGACGGCATGCATAAATGTGGACGAGGCAAAAGAAGTATGTAAAGATCTTAGCAGGTGGGCTGCGGGTTGTTCGAAAGAGATACCGCGGCCCCGGACATTTGTGTCCGTTAAAAACCACCCATGTTCCTTCTTAGCGCTTTGGCGCTAAGAAGGAACATGGGTGGTTTTTAGTCGGTAGAAATCTGACACTCTCTTCCGCTCCACCCAGAGCGGAGACTCATTTGATGATTTCCCAACCTCCAAAAAAGAAAAAGAAAAAAAAAAGGATCGTAGCAGGTGGCGTTCCTGTGGTTTCTGCCTACTAAGTCTAGTAATGCCAAGGCAGAGACCCATGGACGGCATGAAAGCTCAGACACCAGGTTAGGCACGAACCACACGATAAATAATGAAGACCATTTACATCAACACTACGTTTACATCAACACTACATTTACTTCAACACTACATTTTTCACGATCGTACATCAAAATGAAATGTGGCCGGTGCTTCCCAGGGGTTTTAAAACCTAAGGCTAGATCTTAGTTAATCAGAAGACATTATTATCAGTGGTCAAGCAAGAGGAGAAGTTTCTAAAGGCAGTGCTAGATAACCTGAACAGAAACATGGAGCAATAAGTTATTATCTAATGTTTCAAAGTTCAATCATAAATAATAACAATTTGACATAGACTTGGTGAACTACGTCGGAGCATTGAATATTTTCAACAAACATCTTGTTTGCGCGAAAACTAATTTCGTAGCAAATAAAATTTTTACTATTTATTCTGAACTTCATATGAGCACTTTCAAAAGTCTGGATTGCTTCTGTTAATTTATGAATGTTGTTTTTCTGTTGAAGAATATATTTGTTCATTAGACTAATCCATTACGGGTTGGCAAAGATAAGACGTTGAGTTTCTGTAAAATCTACCGTAGTTGCAATATTAACATAACCTGTTGTTTTATAAAATGGCATTTTCTATAACAGATGAAAAACAACCCTGCCGGTTCTAGACAAGAATCATGTAATGTCCTGGATTCATGGTACCTAACAGTTTGCGTCAATATTCCTTGCATTTAGGAATGTCAGCCGTATTAATTATTGTACTCTTTTTTATGTCAGCGTACTCATAAACTCTCATTTCCACTCTCCTAAAGTTTTCTTAAACCTTACTTGGACCCTATATTTTCTTGTTGTTGCTTTGCCTTTTGGCTTTGAATCCAATACGGGTTTATTTTCCATTTAGGTACCTGAAGTTGAGACACAACTTCAATATAATATGCGCAAAAATCATATACTAAATAGTATATATTTACCAAAAGGTCCAGTATTTTTTCCCCTTTTTAGGAAGAAACACCTATGTTCCCAAAAAAAAATAAACTTAAAAACAGGACTTACTTCGCGATTAAACATTCAAGGCACGATAGACTTCATCCCGACTCGACAGATTTATAATCTATCCCCTGATGTGCGTCTTTCAGTTTTAATTAATGAAATATTGGCTTTGAGGCCAAATTAAGTATTTGCTTTTAATGAAGCTCTTTCAATGATTGGAAAATGAGGAAAAGAGAAGCAAAAGAATAACCGCAAAGAACGACTGACCAACGCACTTGTTCAAATATAACCTGACACTGACCACAAGTCAACGAAGGCTAGGGTATTAATGATACGTACAAATTAATTGATTATTACTGGCCATTACAGTTTGAATGATAAGCCATGTTTAGATAAAGGAGGAATTAATAGATAAAAAAGTCCTTGGCATGTACCCATCACGCGCTATCAAATATGATCGAAACATTAGTGATAATCTACAACAATATTGATAACAAAGATGTGTTTAGGGAAACTGAAAATTATAATGATCACGATATTTACTTTGATGTATGTATAAAGTAAATATTTAATTTCATATCGTTTTTTTTTTGTTGTTTTTCCACATAAAACGCCAATTTCATATTTAAGGACCTAATATTTTCAGTATTAGTTATTTTGCCATAATATTTTACAAGCATTTATTAGTACATAAACAATATCTCAATTACGTAGTGAGTGAAGCGCCACACCTGTTACGTGACGTATCGAGTTTATTAGTTTGCATAATAGATAATAGACGGTAGAGCTGCATTTTAATATGTGTTAAAAGGGTAGAAAATTTTATTGAAATAAAAACTTTATTGGCAAGTTGCCCTTGTACTTGGACTTCCTGTATCACAAGATCCAGACTTCTGAGTTTACCGACAACGCTTTAATATTTATCCAATCCAGTCCTGCCTAAATCACAATAATAAGAAAGTCACACTGGACCCCATTGGTGGCTTAAAGCCTGCTTCCTCACTCACAGAGAAAGCATGGCCCAGCAGTGGGAAGGTAATATTGGCTGATTATGGTTATGATTGGTATAGTAATTCAGTTGAGCCATACTGGAATGAAATACAGCAAGTTTGGGCTAGAAGATATTTAGTATTCTTAGGTATTCTATTCTACCTGCCGGGGCTGGAAGGCATACTGCAGTCCCTGAACACAAAGGGCTGAGAAGGAACATGGGTGGGTTCTAGTCAGTAGAAGTCTGACACTCCCTTCCGCTCCGCCCAGAGCGAGCCATTTGATAATTTCCCATCCATAGAAAAGGTATTCAATTCTAAAGGATCGCGGAGGCAACGACCGCTATTGTGTTGTGGGCGACCCCCCATGACCACTTAACCACGATCAGTCTATCAAGAGTGAACAAATAACAAGAAGAGTGCTATGGCTGTGCTCTTAAAATAGGTTCGTATAAGTCCTATAGTTTTTTATAGGTAACCAATCTAATCAAATCTAAACCAAAGAAGGGAAACCTTATATTTGTTTATTAGAATCACAGTCACCTAAATTCATTGAACGACACGAATACCAATAAAATCTTGTTTTATAAGATCGCCATAGGAAACCTTTTCTTCTGTTTTCTTTATGAACCGATTCATTTGTTCTTTTGGGTCAATGCGTATTACGTTTAACGTAAAAAAACAATGTTGTTTTGTTTGTTTCGTGAAAAATGATTTTCAGCTACCTAAAAAAGTTGTTGACATGTTGGTTAAATGTTTTTTTCAACACACTTGCTCATAAAGTGACTCTAATTTCACCGCAATTAGGCATATAATGACACCTGTAATCAAACTGTGAATTTTTCATTACCATTATTCACAAGTGAGTTATAGGTTTTTTTTTAAATTTTTTGGTTGAGTTGCTCTGTTCTTAAAAAAGTTTCGATACTGAAAAGATTGTGTTCAATACTACAAATAAATTAATGTACCTATTCCTTGCTCATTTCATGCAACTTCGAATTTAAATAGATAATTTTAACTTATACATACGTTTTTAATGAATAAAACTTTTGTTTTCTCTGTAATAAAAAAAACTTTGAATTCCCCATTTTGTACGTGACTGCAACACTATCCGCGGAAAGCCAAAAAAAAAAACTTAATCTTTTAGTCTATAGCCGATCGCCATTGTTAGATGCGCGCTCAGGATAATTTATTAATTTAAATAGATAATTTCAACTTGTGTATACGTTTTCAATAAATAAAACTTTTATTTTCTCTGTAATAAAAAAACTTTGAAATCCTCATTTTTTACGTGGCTAAAACACTATCCGCAAAAAGCAAAAAAAAGAAACCTCATCCTTTTAGTCTATGGCCGATCGCCATTGTTAGATGCGTCATTTTAACTGTTGAAAACATGTTAAAAATGATTTTTTTGTCTTATTTTCTTCACAAGTGTGTTGAAAAACGTCGTATGATACACGTGTGTATTGATGATTACCGTCCTCGGCTCTCTTAAGACCCTCACCTAACGGCTCGGGTCTCAAAGGCGCCTCAGCGGTAATCACCAACGTTACACACTTACACACTTATACCATAATGTACTATTAATGGCAGCATCCTTTGATCTACGTTGTTGTGCGTCCAAACAATCCTACGGTCGTCTGTTTCTGAAGTGGGATCAGTTCAGTAACAGACGACCGTCGGTCAACCAAAGTTACACACATCTAAAAACTTTTGTTTATGTTAGTACAAAAAAATAAATATTTTTACACCCAGTATATATTTTTGATCCGTGAATACGACAACCTAACATTCTATATATCAAACTAAGTAACATTTGTGCAATTTTTTTTTGTTGCGTTTTGACTATTTTTTTGGGGTCACGTTTCAAATTGGGCTAATGAATGCATGGATATAAAGTTATCCCAATTAAAACTCGTGGTTCAAAAACTATGTGTAAAAATGTGAGGTATGTTGGATAACTAAAAAAATATCGCAATCACGGGAAGAACACGTGTCTCTCGGTTTCGATAAGGGTCTTTCAACACCCTTTATTCATGAATGGGATTCCACTTTCTGAGGCGGGTTTGCACAGTTAGCAAGCATGATTGTTCCTTCGTCATCAAGATTCATATTTCTACATAGTTGTCTATCTACTATCTTAGCTCATTCATAATTTTACCATGAACTCCCTTGTTATTTTATTTAAATTTACAGCTACGCTCGTTCATTAATCACTTCGATAATGTAAACAGTTTAGAAGTCTTAGTTAAACTTGAACAGAAACCATGGCTGCTGGCGTTGCGTAAATAACATTAAATGTGCTGCAATATAAATAAATGTTCATTCATGAAATTCGTTACCTTCAGATCTTTATGCAAAACTGGAAACCATCGAAAACGTGAGGAATCGTTGGTAATTTATCGTTCCTCTTCCGCCTTTTGTCACTGCTAACTGTCGGAAAATTCTTTGAAGACAAATATGTATGATATAAATTGATAGCACATTAAACAAGTATTAGGTACGTCCTATGCTCTAGTGTGGATTGAATGGCATTGTGCTAAACCGATGATCGTCAAGTAGCAATAAAAAATCCAATTAGGTAGGTATGATGTGACCACCGTAACAAGGAGGCAATTTTAAGATATAATATATAATATACCTACGTAATAAACTGTTCACAAATGGTCAGAACGTGTAAGGTACGTTTTTCGCTTTTAACGTCGAATAAATAGATAACTTTGAGGTATACTCACTAATAGCTGTTCTTGTGCGCACATTCCTCGAGTAGCACATTGGATGCAGGATTGCCCAGTAGCGGTCCACGGAAACACCCACCAAACAAAAGATACTAATAGTGCACAGCATCACTAACAACGACACTGTGAACAAACATGCGTGGAGGTTCCTAGGCTGGCCCACTGACGCCAGGATCGCGAACGGTATTCCGAGAAGACCAACCAAAAAGTCTGCCACAGCCAAAGACACTATGTAATAATTAGTGCGTCGTCGCAGTCTACGTTCACGGTGGAACACATAGATCACCATAGCGTTCCCCACGACCGCCACCAATGCCACCAAGATTTCAAACGTGGTATACGTCGCATGAAGTTCAGGAGTAGGTGTCCGGTGAGGTGCCGACGCCACCGTCGATACCTCCGGCACCATATCCTCAGTAGTAGTATCCGTCATCATTTACAAGTGTCCACTTCGAGAATAATATTTACTACCACTTCCGATTAAAACTGAGCGCACAATTGACGGACTGTGAAGAAGTTTTACACTTTTCGGGAATTCATCCGGAAGTAGCATGATTGCTGCAGTTTCCTTTGCTTTTGAAAAAAAAACAATCATATTGGTGTCCAAGCGAGCAGACGTGAAGCGACGTGTAAATTTTCTAGGAGTAAAGTGTTAACTGTGGAGTTGGAAAGTATGAACAGTTGTCCGCATTCGAATCACGAGCGAACGCGGACGAGGCGAGCGAGCCGAGCGTGTCTCGCTCGTGAGGCGTACTTCCCATCACTGCGGGCGCGAATTGGCGCGAAACCGCGGCAACGACGGACGGCGTCCCGACGCCCTACGCCGACGCGCCTAGCACTTGTTGCGACTCGCGACCGCCACCACCTGCCCTTGAACAGGGAGTCAGGTTCACGTTGCTCGAGCGACATCGAGCTCTGAGTTGTAGCTCATTTCATTTAATGAGCTCTGAACCATCATTACAGTTCCGAATCTTTTTCCGAAAAATTAGGTACAGCACACCGTAGTGTTAATTAGCAGGTTATTAAAAAAAAGTTCCGACAACTGCAACTATAATAGTTGCGACTACTTGAGTCTCGGTGTCGTGACTAAGATCTACTTCCACGCAGCCGAGCCGGAAAAGTTTCGTTAGCATTAGGATCTTCTGTCGGTCTGCGCATGAATCAGAACAAGTTAGGTATCTACGTACACAAACTGTAGCCAGTACTTAGGTTGGAACATAAATAAAAAGGTAAAAAGTTAAGTTGGTCGATAGCTTCTGAAGAAAAATGATATGAATTCATATGAAGGAGGCAGCTCTAAAGTCTGCCCCTCCAAGCTGTCACTTGCAAATATTTTGTTGGTTTCATTACTTTCAATTATGAATTGTATTGTAGTACTTAGAATTGGATGCAGCTGCTAAAATTTAGGAAAAGAGGATTCGGTAAATTTGACACTTCATCGCTTATAGCCGTTTTTTTATTGGTATCATGGTGGTCGTGGAGATTTTATAAGTAGCTCTCAATATTAAGAACCACGCATCGACTAATATAACACAGTATTGATTGTCTATTGTTTCGTAAGACCCAGTAGATCAGCGCCGCGATTAGTAGCTGCATTTATTATAGCTTACATGTACGCATTACGTACAGAACAACTGACTGCACGTTTGTCCACAACCGCGATGGCAACTTTTAGACCTTGGGCTAGCCCAACTTAGAAGGAGGTCCCAATCATCATAACGCCTGTAATCTCCGAAGGATTAGGTAGGGGTATAGGTAATTAGGTACCTACATAATAATAAGTATGTAGATATACCCACATTTCGCCAGTTTTGTTTAAGTCCGATGTAATAGGGGGCGACTCTGTAGCTGCCGTGTCCAATGGCGCGTTCGTGTACCACGCTCGCCTCAAAGAGATGTCAGCAACATTACAGGCCCGCAAGGGCCGATGCCTGTCGGGTCTGCGGGTTGTTCGAAAGAGATACCGCGACGGCGAACTTAAAGGGCTAAGAAAAAACATGGGTGGTTTCTAGTCAGCAGAAGTTTGACACTCCCTTCCGCTCCGCCCAGAGCGGGAGGAGTCATTTGATGATTTTCAACCCTCCGAAAAAAACAAGACTAGAGCTGTAGCTGCTACTGACAAATTCCTGATTGAAAACCAATCACACTACAATCACTATACCCGACCCGGGAATCGAAGCTAAGACCTCATGCCTAGCAATCACGATTGCGACCACATACAACCAACCATAAAAAAAAAATAACGATATCGACGGTTTGTATTATTTTCCTTTTTTTCTCCTCGAAAACTGAACCGATTCCATTATTTTTGATATATTTTTTAAGAAAGAACATTTCTGGGTTCTCATCATTTTTTTTTTATGTTAGAAACTTTTCAAATTTGTTTGGTGTCTTTTTTACGGTTACGGTTAACTAGCTGCGGCGAAACCTAAAGTTTCTTTGTTCCCTCACAACTCATAAACCGATGAACGGATTTGGATATATTATACGTTAAAATTAAAATCAACGAAAAATAGCGGATTTTAAGGGCAATATCGTGGAGTTGGTTTTTTTTTCTATTACCATCGGTAGGGTTGAAGGTTTCAAAAGAAAATTTGAAAAATAAGTACAACATATACCTATATGTATGTTTAAAAGAAATTCAAAGTGAAAAATCTAAAAAGTTAAATCGTCTGCGAAATATTTTACGTGACTAACTAAAAAGTTCAAGAGGATTACAGCTTGAAGCACACCAAGTAAGTTCAAGTAAAAAATTCCGTATGGTGTCGGACGTAAAAAATAGCACCATCCCATATCTTCCCGTGGGTGTCGTAAGATTACCAGAGAATGGGCAGCAGCGTTCTCTTTGCCTTCGTAACAACCATACTGCGATCGCCAATCCGTCTGCCAAGCGTGGCGATTATGGCAAACCCCCCCTTCTGGGGGAGGCCTATGTCCAGCAGTGGACGTCTTATGGCTGGAATGATGATGATGAACTAAAAAGTTGGAAATAAAAAGTACCTAGTTCAAAAACTAAACTGAAAAGTAAAAAATAAATAAGTTTAAAAAACTAGAAACCCGACTACAAAAAAATCACAGACTAATAAAACCGCGGTCTTAAAAGTAGAAAACAAGAAACTAGTTCTTTTCTGGTATTTTTACCTATCAACGCCTTATCCAAATAATTTATTATCGTCTAGTCAGTAGATAAGTTTTATATTTCAACTTAACGTATTATAAGTAAAATTATAATAGAAGACAGCCGTAGTCGCATGCCACTGATACCTGATGCCCCTTCATGGCGTTCTCATTGAAACAGAAGTCAGCTGCTAGTTCGCGTTCGAAGTTAGCTGTTTTTTCGTAGTCGGGTTTTAGTTTTTTAAACTTATTTTTTTATTTGATTTTTATTTTTGTGTTATCCAATTAATACGTAATAATGTTTATACCATACCTACTCTAAAAAGCTTATTTTATTCACGCAAAACAGTGAATAAAAAGGCCTTTTATTCACTGTTTTGTTTTTATTCACTATTTTGGTGTTTGAATTTGGAACACAAAAATATATCCAGTCTCTATTTCAATGCTTACCCAAACTCCTTGCGCTAAGATTCGAAATTCAAAACTCTTTGGTGCAAATAAATTCTCGAGATTTGATTGGTCGATATTTGCGACAAGGAGTTTGGCATTAGATTAATAAATATTGTTTCACAAGTTGACCACCCTAATGATAATAATAAGAAAATTACGCTTAATTTCAGTCATTGCTCTAATTTTAATGTCCATTTCAATTAATGTAACAATTCTTATTTCTTGATTAAATTTCTATTTTCGCTTAAATTATGTCTTTTCTCGTAGTCATGATATAAAGTATAGTATGCAACTCCTGAATAAAGTACGAATTTATATCGAGGGCCATGAATCACTCGCGTCGTTCAGGATTCTAACAGTTGAATCACTCGCTGCGTTCGTGATTCAATCATTAGAATCCTTCACTTGCTCGTGACTCATCTACGGCCCTCGCTTTAAATCCGTCCTTTATTCACTAGTTGCATAATATACTATTTACTTTCATAATGTAATATTCTACTTAATGTTAGTTTGTTATTTACCTACATAGTACGAGTATTTACTCGTACTATGTAAATAACAAACTAGACCGCGGGAACTGATTGACCGCATTCTAAACGTGTATGTTGACAAAAACTATAATAAAATATACATATTTGTAATGTGCTCGTCAAGACCTTTCATTTGATACCAAATATGTTATGATTATCTCAAATATTTTTTTTTCGAGGTTAGAATCTGACTTTTAAATTCCGTCATAAAAGTATTTCATAAAATTCATATAGCCTATGTTACCCGGGCTATTTTTACGAATCTATTGACACCTCATTTATCAAAATCTGTTAAGTAGTTAAGGCGCTATGGTGGAACATACAAACATACATACATACATAGACTACCAAAATCATTACTCTTCCTTTTGGCTTCGCCGTAGTCAGGTAAAACCAAGCACATTTTAAATTAAACAGTAAGTACCTACCTACTTGCAAGCAGGCGGGGTCCATGTATCTATCTCATCATCATCTGCCTAGCCTTTTCCCAACTATGTTGGGGTCGGCTTCCAGTCTAACCGGATGCAGCTGAGTACCAGTATTTTACATGGAGCGACTGCCTATCTGACCGACCCAGTTAATACTAGGTAATGCGATACTCTTTGGTAAGACTGGATGTCAGAATTTCAGGTCACTGACTACCTGTAACGACTGCCAAAGATCTATATATGGCAGCCGGGACCAACAGCTTAACGTGCTTTCCGAGGCACGGAGGAAACTCGGTATATCGGGCGGTCACCCATCCACAGACCGACCTAGGCAAGCACAGCTTTACCTAAAGATCGACCCGAGTGGCAGTTCTTATTAAGCCACGAGCTATGTATCTATCTATAGGGTGTAAAAGTACCCTTAACGCAAACGAAGGGCACTTGTTCTCCCCACCACTGCGATATTTTTTTTGTTTTAGACCATACCTGGGAACCCCCTAGTTACGGAGATATTGGGGGTCAAAGTTCCAAATTTTTCACAGCTGTTTTTGTAAAAATACTAATTTTCAGGTTTTAACTTTACTTAAATTACCTCCATGACCCGTTTACTATTCAAAGCATCCACTAGCACAAAGTTTTAAGAGTGCTACATTGAGTTTTACCGTGAAATGTGATTTTCGCCCCCAAAAAAAAAGTCGTTTCCCAGCAAAAAAAATTGTGTAGGCTTACTTAGTTTGATGTACAGAATGCTTGGTTGACGGCTATGTGATGGGTTCATTTACAGTTTTACACCCTGTCTGTATACTTATAATAAAATTCTCGTGTCACAGTGTTAGTTGCCATACTCCTCGGAAACGGCTTGAGTGCTTTTCTTGAAATTTTTTGTGTCTTTACATTTGTATGGAGAACGCCGTTCCCTACTAACGTAGACGCGCACCTAGACGCGCTGCAGAATTCGTACGCGCCGCTGTCTCGGCTCCTTATCAGCAATTCAACATATAACGCCTTGGCTGCAAATGATTTTTACAACATTTTTCGAACTACCAATAGCGCCCTGAAATAAGGTTTTCGGTTGATTAATTGTTCAGATTCAGATTCATTTATTTATTATTGTGTCAACTTAATAATTATCTAGTTTTTTGTGAGTCTTCAATCACCATAATTTTTGATAGAATATCACTTGATCTAGGCCTTCTGGTTACGATTCCCAGGTTGGACAGTCATCCACTTAGCAAGTGCGGTGTAGCGCCTCAGACATAGGGCACGTTAGGTAAGCCGACGGTCCTGCGCCTGATTTGTCAGCGGCCATGTCGGATGACTGTGCCATAGGGTTTGGTACCTAACGCCCGGATTTGTCCGGCGTTAAATTCCCAGATAACATCCGATTTTTTTATGTGAAATATCGACTCGTACCTATGCTGTGACGGAAGATAGGATGACTCTGTCAAGGCGTAAGGGCTTGTTTACGGAGAGGCGTCGCGCGGCGCGTGCGGCGCGGCGCGGCCCGCACTAAATTCAAACATAAAATATGGCGTTGTACGAGTGCATTCACGGACAACCGATTTTATACGCGTTTGCTTAAATTGGAGGCGGTGCCGGCGGCGCTCGCAGTGGCAATTCTCGATGAAGCGATGCCCGCGGCGGAACTTTCTTGCAGTCTTATTTCGAATTCGCACAACCGTCCAATTATTGTCTAAATGACGCATGTGAAACTCAGCCTATCTATAATAAAAACTTATTTAGATTGTTTGATTTTACTTTGAAATCGATTATCCGGATTTTCGATTATACGCACTACCCTTACTAACCTTGGTTTTAATTGATTCGGATAAACGGATTCTACTGTATTATACAGATTGTCATTTAAATACCTACTAAGTACCAACATCTTCTTACCATCCATATCCACAATTTTGGATACTTCCGTCCACTTTCGTTTCACAATTACTCGGTTTTTGTGTTGTGAATAGCAAGCCATCCACAACTGGGGACGCTCCTGTATAGCAACAATAAATTCTTCTTGTTTGTCGTTATTCATTTTGTTGCGACACGTGCGCTCGCATCTCTCGCTATCGTAAAACTAGTCGGTTTGATTAAGATCACCACGTGCACCGCGATACCCGCCGCGGACTTTGCTGCCCGCTTAAAGAGTCGCCGCGGGCGCCGCGGCGGGCACCACCACGCGTCCCACCCCGCGTCTCTATGAACAACATCGTATATTGCCATACATTTGTGTTTACGCGTGCGATGATATCTGCCGCTGCACGCGCCGCCTCTCCGTAAACACAAAAAACGTTCGACGCGACGAGAGTCGCCTCGCCGCACGCGCCACCCGACGCCCCGCGTGTCCGTAAACAAGCACTAATGCCTAGATATGGATCTGGTATCAATGAGAGTGTTTTTTTTCATAAGTCTGTATTTTTATGAACCTTCAGGCAAATAAAACAAAGCTTTAAAATTATATTACAAATTATTAAATTATATTTTAGTCATTAAATGTTCAGCAGCACAAACAAATTCATGAATGGATAAATACATAAATAGAACACATTGCTTACAGCAAAAACTTCAAACATCTTCACTGCATGTGTAACCGCTGTACAAAGTGACTTGGAATTCCAGTATTTAATAATTTTCCTGGGTCAACTTGATCTAAGTTAGGATGAAAATGGAGCAATGCTTCCCAGCACATTTCACTCAATTTTGGCAGACATAACCACACCTTATACAGTATATTATTTCTACTTGTAGAATCCTCCTTTGGTTCAATACCTCCAAAAACATACATACATCCCGATGATGTGACTGCAGAAGAATGAAAATATAGTGGATGTGGTAACACTGTCTTCATCATCCGAGTCCATTGTAAATCAGAGATGTTTAACTTCCAAATATCTTCAAACACTGAAGTTCCATCTGAACCACCTGCCACAAACACTTGCGGCCCGACCGGAGTATCAATCTGTACTGCACTATGGCACTTCCTCGGCAGAGGTGTAATAGTATCTTTTCCACTATCATCAGCTTTTGGAGCTAAAATTGACCAAGTGTTATTTTCAAAATCAAACATAGGTATCTCCATTAGTTCAAATGCCCATTCCCCAGTTCCTCCTCCAATGATGTATAATTTATTGCCAACACGGGCAATTTCATGTCTGTATCTGCCCAATGGCTCACCTTCTTGCCCTGTACCTACAAACAGTGGATCCCAGACTAGTGTTCGAAGATCTAACCTGCAGAATAAACCAAAGATTATAATTTTATTCCAAAACTATATAATTTTGCTTATACAGCAATTTAACTATATTTTTTTGCTTAAACAGCAATTCATACCACTGATAAGATAACATAATAAATACCTATAAATATCACAGTTATATGCAAATCCATTGGTACCACCAACTGTATAAAAACACCCATCATGGCACAATATAGCTTGACCATACTGCCCAGGAGGTCTGGTTCCAGTCACTTCTAGGATTTGCAGTCTGGCATCCTCATTGCATGTTCGCCACACAATCACGTCGTTGCTACATTTGTTTCCGAAGGGCGCACCTGTACCTCCGAATATCTAAAACAAAACGTAACTTTTAACATAATCTGTCTAAAATTGCACTTTCTAAATGTAAATATTATTTAAAAACATACCATTAGGTATCTGCCATTCATGCACATAGCGTTTGACGCTAATTCATCCGGCATATTTTCGATTACTTTGTGTTGCTTCCATTTTCGAGTAGCTATCGAAAAACTCCAAAGCTCTTTAAACAGGGGCCGTGCCGGCGTCCAGGTCGGATTATCTCTTGGAACATTGGTCAAGGGTAACGCCGGATTATAACCACCAAAACAATAGATATTGGCATCATCACAAGTTATCCTGTGGCCGCTACGAGGTCTGGGACTTTCGATACCCCGACATATAACTTCAGTAACCTTAAACGGCTCAAAGATGTAATCATTTCTTTTAGTCGTCATAATATTTGAAGGCCAAGTGTTTTGTTTATTGCAAAGATAAAGGTAACCTAAACAGATCCCATTTACAATAGTAAATATACACTTCACAACAATACGAATAAATTCTTTGATTGGATTCATTCAACGTGCAATAATGTGAGACAATAATGACATTTGGAAGTGTCAGATCTGTCAATGTCAGTAAACTATTCGGGATTTCGGGCTTCAGCTGGCGTGAGTTGACACTCAGGGCGCGCTTCATTTTAAGCGCGATCGCTCTTGCCCGACGACACTTTTTGACGTTTTTGGCCAAAAGGTTTTTGTTTCGTTTGTTTGGTGTGTTTTCGTATCGTTTTGAAATATTGGAGGAAATTTGGTAGATGGGTGTCAACGACCTTTAGTCCCAGGTTATTTGGCGCCGACTACGCTTTGTGGGAGCCATCGAACGTGTGTGAATGAGCGTAATAAATGAACGCACCCCTGTGCACACAACTGCCTCCTTCTGAGCCGGCCGGCGCCCACCAGCGCCATGGCACAACGGATAATTAAAATTAATAATAGCGTGTATATAATACGCAAATGTTTGGTTTTAGCGTTGATTGTTTGGGAACAAAAATGACACAGTGGTTCTGCACGCACAATCTGCACCGAATCAATATTGCCTCACTTTATTTTTGTGGCTAGTGGCAACGAAATACTGACATGGACAATTTGATAAGAAATCGCATCCCAAAATTGAAAAGCGCGCTATAGGATGAGGTCGCAGCATGATTCGGTCCGAACCTACGATCACGGAAGCTGCCGACGGGACACCTCTTTTTGCATACCTCCTTAAAATATACCTATATAAAATACTTTGCCATTAATATATTTTTTTGGCATGGTACAGTTTATGTTGCCATAATTATCTTGTAGGCTAACTTCTTTTGTCATCAATTTAATTTGCATAATGTTGCTAGGCATAATGACTATTAGCATAGGCATACAATTAATAGAAATAACGTAAACATTGGGGCTAGACGAACAAAAAATGTCTGGAACATGCACAGAACAGATAGGTAAAAGAGGTTAGAAAGGAAATAGTTCCTGATTTGTATTAGAACGGGTGTCGTCGCTTGTCTCCCACTCTCTATATCCACTACAGGCAAGCGGCTAATACGTACGCGCATTACGCACACAAAAAAACCGCACTTACATAAATCGCGAGTTTGCTACTGGTTGTCACACTACCGCAAACACTGCGTTTGACGTACACTCACACACGCGTTTATTTCTCATACATGTTACGGCGACCAAAAGGTCGATAATTTATGTCGATAAAATTACTTTAGTTTTGTAACTTGTAAGTTTTGCAATATTTTGCTTTAATTTCAGAACGAGATAGAAAGAAAGAAAAGGCATTTATTTGTCTCACACAGATAAAAATATAAAGATTAAAAAAGTAAAATCAAAAGTACACATACGAGAAACACCTAAAAATAAGACATACCTACATTCAATTAATTACTACATTTAGTACAGCTACATTTAGTAGGTATCCATTCAATTCTACCGGTTGCCTCTAGTCATAGTGTTCTTGTATCTGGATCTGTTGGAAACCTAAAAACAAAAAATGTTTGTGTTATGTTTCCATTATAAATGGCTAACGTCAAAACAAATTTTAGACGAAAACCTAAATCAATTACCCACAATAAACAATAATTGACAGTAATAAACAAAGTTATTTAATCATATTCATAATAATATCATTTGAATACATTCACACATACTAAATATCGACATTGTTTACAACTTGGTACAACACTATCGAAACGCATAGATTTCACAGGACTCAAGCTTTGGCGAGCTCGTCGTACGCGACGTTCGCAGTGAACGAAATACATCACACAGTACAAGATGGTACCCACGTATTGCAAGCAATGTACATAATTTTTTATCTGTTTGCGACAGTATCATTTTTTCTACCAACTACATAATACTATTGAAATAATTACAAATATTACTTGTATTTTAAGGTATTTGGACTTACCGGTGATAAGAAATCCCTTCTCGAGGCACACTACACACCCTGGCTTCTTTTCCGACACATTATAATAGCGCAAGATGGCATAATTTTTTTTTCGCGGAGCTTCGTACGCTGTCACAATATGAGCGCGATTGTTGGTCGGTAAATCAAATTTTATCGACATATATTATGAGCGTTTGCTCATATGTGCGGCGCGCCTGCCCCAGATAAAAGAGGTTAGAAGGGCCTTGTGGGCACAAGGCCCTTCTAACCTCTTTTATCTGTTCTTTGGGAACATGGTACCCCAAAGTGTCACGTTGTCTCGATATTTGAAGGTGAAGATCATCATAAGAGACAGCTACTCTGGGCGTATAATAGACATAATCCTAACTTAGAAAATAAACTTGTTTAAAGTCATTTACTTCAAAAAACTTCTTTATTGGATGTTAACAATTTCGGGCAAAAATTATAAAAAAGGATGGCATCGCGGCAGAGCCGCGGAGGATCTGAATACGTCCGTTCGAGATGACGGTCGCGGGGCACTCTCCTCACTCCTGCGCCGCTCGCACGTTGGCTGCGAGGCGTTGCAACCACAGAGTAGAGAAACCACAGCCTACTCGATATGATTTTATTTCCCCGCGCTATATCCTCCCCCTCTAGCCTGACCAAGTGTCCTCGCAGTTGGGCTAGTTTAAATACCTGCGCGGTCTACCACGTTTGCGTTTTTCGCGAACAGGAGGCTCTACTTGACCCGCGAAAGGCGTGAGGTGCGAAACGTGATATTTTCCTACGTTTGCCCCGGTCTGTATGTTTTCCAGACCATAAGTGGTCGGGCTGATAATTTTCCCTATCTTATATGGGCCGTCACGACGTGGGATAAACTTCGCGGTCTGTCCGCGGCCTGCGTCATTAGGTCCCTGCGTTTTTAATAAAACTAGGTCGCCTACCTTGTACTCTGGTGGCGGCCTCCTCTTTTGGTCAGCATTCTCTTTCTGGACGGCCTGCGCCTTCTCGTGAATGTCCCTAGCCTCGTCTAGGGTCGCAGCCATTTTCTTTAGGTAAGGCGTAATGTTGGGCACGAAATTGTCGTGTTCTACAATAGCCCTCATGTCCAATGCGGAGTCGGAAGGAGCTCGTAACTCTCTCCCGAAGGTGAGGTACGCCGGCGAATACCCTGTGCTACTGGTAATCGCGGAGTTCATAGCAAACCTGATTGCAGCAAGGTGTATGTCCCAGGTGGTATGTTCGTGGCCTACGAGTATGGCTAGTTGAGGTTTAAGGTCGCGGTTCTTCCTCTCTATCGGGTTGGCTTCGGGATGATAATAAGGCGTGAGTGCCTGGCTAATCCCCAGAACGTGACATACCTGTTGCATGACCTCACTCACGAATTGCACGCCGTTGTCGCTGATAAGGCGGCGTGGCACTCCATACCTCAGGAAAACTTCATTTGCGAGTGTCTGAGCGCATTCAACGCTGGTGGCATTCCTCAATGGAAACAATTCCACCCAGCGCGAGCAGACATCCTCAACGATCAGCACCCACCTGTTCTTCCTAGGCGTCTCTACGAGTGGACCGAACAAGTCCACGGAAACTACCTCGAATCGTCTCGCCACAGCAGGGGTTTGTAGCAATCCGGCTGGCTTGCGATTGTCAGCTTTATACCTCTGGCAAGGCACGCACTCCCTTATGTAGTTCGTGATGAATGTGCGCATGCCAGGCCAATAATACCTAGCACGAACGCGGCTTAACGTGCGCTCCACGCCGAAATGGCCAGCTGTCGGCGCATCATGGAAGTCAGCCATAACCTGCCTGCGTTCGTGTTCAGGCACAACTAGACAACAGTCCTCGCCATCATCATCAGACTCCAAGCTGTACCTGTATAAGATACCGTCAGAAATGGTGTACCCACGGTCAGACCAAGGTCTGCCCCTAGAGGGTTCCTCAGACTCCATATCCTCAATAATCTTACGAACCTCTGGGTCCAATAGCTGATTACTGCGGATATCGTCGCTGTTCCTCTTTGGTATATCGATTACTGTCATACATAGGTCACACTCGTTCTGGTCGACTGAACAAACTGGTCGCGACAAAGTGTCTGCAACTGCGTTTGAGCGACCGGGTGTGTACTCAATGCTGAGATCGAACTCTTGTAACGTTAGGGCCCATCTGGCTAGTCTACCGCTAGGTGACCTTTGACTCATCAGCCACCTCAAGGGCTGGTGGTCTGTCCTAACGGTGACCTTCGCGGTTTCTACATACCCGCGGAACTTACCGAGTGCCCACACAACAGCGAGAGCCTCTCGCTCAGTCGTGGAGTAGTTCCTCTCGGCGCTAGTGAGGAGTCGACTTGCGTACTCAATCGGCCTCTCGTCATGGCCCTCCCCCTGCATAAGAACAGCCCCAAGGCAATAAGCGCTGCTATCAGTGCAAAGGACAAAGGGTTTCGCTTCGTCAGCCTGACGAAGAATGGGCGCGGAAACGAGCAGAGTCTTGATGCGCTCAAACGCCTCCTGTTGCTCGGCGTCCCATCGCCAAGCACTCGACTTCTTCAGGAGGTTAGTGAGGGGTCTCGCGGTTTCCGCGTAATTATTAATAAAACGTCGGTACCAACTCGACGTCTGTAAGAAGCACTTTAAGTGTTTTACGTTTTGAGGGGCGGCCATGTTTCCAATAGCCGCTGTCTTGTCTGGATCCACCTGGATTCCACCTGGAACGATGACGTGTCCTAGGAACTTGACAGACTCCCTTGCAAAGACACTCTTGTCCCTATTCACCCTTAACTTGAACATGGCCAGTCGCTCGAAGACTGCCTCCAGGTCAGCCAGGTGCTTTTCAAAGGGGCCTGGCGACAGCAAGATCAGATCATCCAGGTATGCCAGGAGTTCCACTTCCTTCAGGTTGGAACGGAAACGGTCCATCATCCTTTGGAAAGTGGCTCCGGAATTACGCAACCCCATCGGCATTCGCTTAAATCTAAAGGTGCCGATTGGTGTTGTGAACGCTGTCTTGTCTTGGTCCTCTGGGCAGACGCTCACCTGGTAGTAACCTGAGCGAAGATCAAGAGTCGTCATATACTCACTGGTTTTGGCGGCGTGCAGTATGTCCTCGATACGCGGGAGAGGGTACCGGTCTGGCTCCGTTACCGCATTAAGCTTCCGGTAATCTATACATAACCTTAAACTACCGTCCTTCTTACCCACGAGTACGACATTGGAGGCCCAAGGTGACTCGCATTCTTCAATGATGTCGTCCCGCAGCAGCTTATCAAGCTCCTTCTGCAAGGCTTCTTTCTTAATTTGTGACATCCTGTATGGTGGGCAAGCAATAGGTTCTTGTTGTTGACTCACTTTTATACGATGTGCGGCGAACTCCGTCGCCGGTCCGTCGCGCGCAAATTGCGGCGCGTGGTCTTTAATGAACGCGTTCAGGGTACACTGCTGCTCGGGGGTTAACTTGCAACCTTCGTCCGACCGCAGCAACAACTCATTGGAAGATGTGTGCAATAAACCTGCGTCGTCGGAGTCGAGACTGTACGTATAAACAAAATCATGACAATGTCCCGGACTGTCCGAGAACGACCATGTGCGTCGGGCGACGTCTATCACCATGCCGGCCCGCGCTAAGAAATCGATACCTAGAAGTGTTCTAATATTACTACCAGGCAATACTAAGAACTGGCACGTTACCCTACGACCTTTAATAATAATATCTGCCTCGGCCGACAACAGGTCTCTCCACCCTTGCGTGCCATCAGCCAGGCGCACGAAACGTTTTGTTTCGGTAAACTGAACTCCTGCGTTTACTAGAACTCGGTGCAAAAGGGGGCTCGCAATGCTATGCGTGGCTCCGGTATCTATAATCGCCACGCCGTTACGGCCCATAACACTAATATTTACCATCGGGTGATTGTCGCGCGTACTCATATTCGTAATATGAACGCACGAATCAGTATCACTCGTACTAGCGTAACTATTATTATCTACATCATCGACATTATACGTACAAAAATCTATATCAACCTTATTGAAAGATGTTTTGTCGTCGGATTTCGACGCTGTTTTCGCGCAAACATCACATTTCGACCTCACGACTCCCTGCTTTCCACAACCATAACAACGTAATTCTTTAGGTGTAGTATTGCTATTATTCTTACTAGTGGTAGCCTTTTCGCGATTACGACACTCGTCGCTAACATGCCCAAAAAGCTTACAGTAACTACAACGGGGTCTATTTCTGTTGTTGCAACGCGACGCATTCGCACTCGTGGTAGGGGAACTCGAATTCGTGAGAACGCGGTCGATGGTAGTCACCGCCGGTGTTTTGGTTTGCGGGGTCGAATTACTGTTACTGTTATCAACATTTGCCTTTGATGCCTTGTAGGTATCCTCCGCGATCCTAGCCTTATACAATAAGTCGTCTAACCTACGGACAATATCTCGCGGCACTCTCTTCACTACGCGGCGGTGTACTAAACCACAGCAAATGTCAACCTGCACCGTCTCTTCAAGCGAGTATGGCAACTTAGCTATTAATGCGCGCACTTTACACAGGAATGTTTCTGCACGTTCTTCCCCTTGTTCCTTGGCGAAGATCTCCCGCAAGGTTAGGTGCGCGGGCTGCGCCACGCCGTAAGTCGCGCGAAGCCGCGCGATCGCATCCGCCCACGTAGGTACTGACGCTTTCACGCCGCGCCACCAGACGGCGGCATCGCCCTCCAGCAGCATCGGTAACCCACGTAAAGCATGCTCGTCGCTTACCGCTGCACACTCCTTGTAAATCTCGACGGCGTCCAGGAATGCTTCCAGGACCTCGGTATCCTGAGACGACCCGTCGTATCTCGCCGTGCACTTCGTGAAGTTGGCGTCACTGCACGGCGCGGCTGCGACAGCGGTACCTCCGCTGGTCGCGTTTGATGATGGAGATGCCCCGACTGGGGTGGAGGCCCTGAAGTCGCCGCTGGACGTCATCAGCGTATTCATGAGGCTTCTGTTGGCTTCCACTTGCGCACGCGTTATCGTCTCGATCAGCGTGGATAAGAAATTAGAGGGGATCTGGAGAGCTGGTTGTAGTTTCGACCTCGAGCCGGCGCTCGCGGCGTCGTCCGCGTGGCCACGCTCGGTGACGCTCTCCTCTTCAGTGAGCGTGATGTTACCTTCATCTACTCCGCGTTGTTGACGGAGGGCTTCTCCTTTCCTCGTTGTCGGCATCTTCACGGGTTGGTGATGACAACGGTAAGGCGGTGAGTAGGTAGGTACTTTACCCGCGGTCACGCACTCGATCTCTTTGTAACGGTCGTAGCGATTCGGCCACTAGTTTGGGCGCCAGTTTAAAGTCATTTACTTCAAAAAACTTCTTTATTGGATGTTAACAATTTCGGGCAAAAATTATAAAAAAGGATGGCATCGCGGCAGAGCCGCGGAGGATCTGAATACGTCCGTTCGAGATGACGGTCGCGGGGCACTCTCCTCACTCCTGCGCCGCTCGCACGTTGGCTGCGAGGCGTTGCAACCACAGAGTAGAGAAACCACAGCCTACTCGATATGATTTTATTTCCCCGCGCTATACTTGTTTTAAAAAAGATATTCTACACTTTACAGGAAAATAATAAAATTAACCCACAAAGCCCAAAATGACCATTTTATCAATGTTTCACAAAACAAATCAAGATCAGCCTGACAAGTTACAAACAAATCAAAATTTTGTTTACCTACCCATAACAAAAGATAACTTAATTTTAACGCACCCATTGGATATAGCTAACGAATTTAATAAAAATATTATATTGAGGACTAGCTGTACCCGGCATGCGTTGCAATGCCCTTATTCCTACCTACCAACTAGTACCAACCTACTACCCACCTTAAAAATGAAGACATGAGTGAATAGTATTGCGCCACATAATAATATAGGATACCGAATTAGTAATATTAGTAATTCAACTTAAAGTACCTTTAACATTGATATAAAAACTAAAGATACGGTCGTCCGAACATTTGTTACTATTTCTTACACAGAGGTGTAAGAAATAAAGAAATAGTGATACACCATAGAAGTATGTCTGAATGAAAGTCCAAGAATGAATGAATGGGTAAGGATCCATTCCATCTGATTTTTATATATTTTTTTTTTCCTTTTGCCTCATTACTAACCATATTCATTAAGGTGAATGCTCCAACTAGCCCGCGAAATTCAAATTTTCTTACGTTTTTTGCAATTTGCAGGCCAGTGCTAGTTTGTATGTTGATTAAAATATAAATTGCGGCTGTAAGACGTATGTAGTTACAGAAATATAATCATCAAAATCATCAATACAAGCCTCCAAGTTCATAAAGGTGCAGGAACTTGAAAAAGTCATTTTTGCACCTTTATGAACTTGGAGGCTTATTATTATATAATTTATATTTTAATCAACATACAAACTAGCACTGGCCAGCAAATTGCAAAAAACGTAAGAAAATTTGAATATCGCGGGGTGGTTGGAGCATTCACCTTAAGGTGAAAGATACAGGCTGCTCCCAGCCATTTTCCCGCTAGATGGCGTTGAAGTCAACATTTTTAGTTTATTTGTGTTTTTGTGTAATTGGAAAACTATTAAGTCGTAGGAGTAGCAATTGCGGTTATCGGACATTACGTTTTATCGAACTGGGTCACATCATTGTCATAATATCCACCTAATTCGACACAAAGGTGTAATTTAAAATCTGCCATTGAATATAGCGTCGTTTACACACACAGACGTAGACGTGAGCGAGTACATTTACGAAGATTGAACACTAGATGGCGTGAATGAAAAAAAATGTTTTTCATTTTTCTTTATGGGTAGATTGGGTTGGCAGAACTACAGAACGCCACCTGCTACGGTATATCATCATCAGCCTATAATGTTCCCACTGCTGGGACACGGCCACCACGCGGGCCCAGTGGGGTAGATGTCACGTCTTCAAATTTTTGGTTCTAGGACATTTCACCATGATTTGCTTCATATTTATTGAGAGCATGTGGTGATGCAATACATTCCACAAAGTAATGCGCCTGTCTGGATTTGAACCCAAGACTTACTGTTCGTGAGTCGGTATATTTTATTATGTACGATTGTTAAAAATAAAAGGTATATTTGTTGGTGTAAACTATTTAATTTTGGGAAATAAATTATGTCAACAATAATGACAATAAAACGCAGTTTTATTTTACTCAAAAAAATCTAAATCAAAACTCATTTATTCAAACTAGGCTGATAATCAGCACTTTTCGAACGTCAAAATTTACTTTACTTTACTTATTTACAAGTGACAGTCCCCCAAAACGCCCACCCTTCGACACTTCCTAGTGTTTTTGCTGGAAAGAAGAAGTGGCGGAACAAACTCTCCAGCAACACATCTGTCTGTTTGGTTAGAAGAACCAGACTCGATACAATACTATGGTGTAAGTTAATATTACGATTGACTACAATCAATAATAAAAGGTATATAAAAATAAAACATAAAAAAGACATAACATATTATCAGTAAACTAATTTAGGAGAAAGAACATAAATTACAAACATTGTCTTGTGTTCAACTCAACGACCAGCTATTCTTATCATTTTAGTAGTTGTTAATGGAATAGTAAGCTTTTGAACAAACTACATTAGGTACACTATTGATTTTTTTATCAAACCAGAAGAATTTGAAGTAACATAATTAAATGCTGATACATGCATAATCACTCAAAACTAATAACACTTATGATTAGTAACAGTACCAATTATTACAATAATTATACATTTCATAACACGTAAGAAACTATAATTCCTAGACAAGAGCTACAAATCTAAAACGATTTATTATGAGATAATAACAAGGAAGGTGAAAAAAATATTTCCTAATTTGGAAGCACTCAACAAAAGCATATAATAAAACGAAAATATAAAGCTCTTTATATGAAGTAAGTATACCTAAGAAGTATTATTTCACCTTTTGATACAAAATAAAAAGAAATATACAATGATAATGTAGATTCTAAACAAACTACTACCATAATACAATTAGAACAAAAATCATTTGATTTGTTGATTTCGCCCACTGCCTTGAAACTTTCTTTGAACCAACTGCTACACTGCTGCTGCAACAAAGAAAACATACTTAGCATATAATTCTTACTTTTTGACCAATATTATTTACCATTCACTTCAAAATATTATTTACCGTCAATCTCCAAAGCTGCTCTGAAATAAAACTTTACTTCTCTTATTTGCTTGAATTTCTAACTGATGTTGATGTTGCAGAAGGATTTGAAGCCTTCAAAGCAATTTTTTCATTGGCTGCATAAATGAGAGCCCACACTTCTGGAGCAGTATTTTTCAAACTTTCTACGAGATCTTCTTCCTTCTTTTCAGTTCCATCTGTCTATGTTTTATTTACATTGCAGTAATAATCTTTGGCTTCAAAATATTTCGCCCAGAAAGAAGGAGCTTAGTGTTGGCCAAGATCTAAAAAGAACAAAATATAAATACAGAATAATATGCTTCACTGATCCTGGGATGACTTACAAATTTGATTTATTCATTTACCTTGTAGAGTGCACTGGTATAGTTTTTGATTACGTCATTCTTGCATTAATTTTTTTTTATTTTGTTCCCATATGACACTTTCTCTATCAATTTTGCAAACACAGAGGAGTCTCCGTCACCAATAAAACTCAAATAGCGAAGTTGATGTATTTCTTCACTCTTTTGAAAGCCTTCCACAATAATTTCCGATTCCATTGCTGTAGATGGTCCAGTAAAATTTTTGCAGCAATTATGTGCTTTCATATCCATGTTTCTCCTCCCATAATATTGACATGTATAACAATATTTGTTTCTAACACCAAGAAGCAGGCCTGGAAATGAAAAGCAACACTTGTAAATAATGCACATAATAACATACATACATAAACTCACGCCCTTTTCCCATGGGGGTAGGCAGAAACCACAGAACGCCACTTGCTACGATCCTTACATACTCCTTTTGCCTCGTCCACATTCATACATCTGGTCATACACGCACGCCGGTTACGAGTACTACGCACCTGTCCTTTCAGAAGAACGGCACCAATATGATCAGTGTATGTCTTTCTAGGGCGTCCCCTCCCGGCATTACCACTCACATAATAAAAAAGTCATAAAGAACCAAATTTGTTTTTAGTAAAATATTAACTTACCATACCAGATGACGAGTCAAAGTTATGCCCGTATGACCTTTTTGAATAGCAATTGATCTTTCTTGTTCACCAGCAATTTTAATTTCCTCTGTCAAATGTTCTAACCACACACTGCCTTATTTTCTTTCAACTCGACGAAATTTATTGGCTGACATTGTTGGAATATCCATAAGACTTGTTATGTGAGCTGCTTGAGTGTAAAAGCTACCAGAAGTCACAGTTGCCCACACAAATGCAGTTTTTATTTTATTACTGCTACCAATGTTTCCACGCTCGATCACAGCACTTGAAAATTAATTCACTTCGAAATCCATCATGTCTTTCACTAACAAATTCAATTTGTGAAGATTCACACATATTTCAATGTCTTTCCAGAAGAAATGCCCACTCTATTACATGCTTCAAGTCCACTATGCGATACCCAGATATCTCAGACAAGCCTTTATTTGGACCAGCTTCCACAATCAATTGAAAATGATCGCAAGTGCAGGAGAAGTGCAGACGGATTTTCCTTCAACTCTCAATGTCAATTGGGTTGCGTTCAAAAGATGTACTATAGTCGGGGTGGGTCAGTTCTTAAAATAAAGCCTTGTTCACGGTTTAAACTTTAATTAAAACTCAGGAATAAACACATTACACAAATTAAAACTCTGCCATCTCAAAAGTATCTCTCTTACCCAGTGCCAACATTTTAGGTTATAACATTCAAAACAACATTATCATAAGAACTTAAAACTATAACGCTACGAAAGCCAATCAGCGGCCGAGTAGCGGCGCGACGACAGATCAGTGATTGGTCGGCGCGAGGCGCGGGAGCAAACATGCTAGCGCGTTGGTGAATATCTTTGAGGCGGCTGTCCTCTATTGGCCCTCTTACGGCCAGAGAAATGGGAGCGTTCGGAAACGTTTTCCGCTATAGTACGTAATAAAATTTTACTTATCTTTATATTTCAATGTTACCTTTAGATTCCTCGTAGAACTGGTCAACGAATAAGAAAAAAAAAACAGATTATAATAACTTGTTCAAAATAAAGCACGGAACAGAAAAAAAACAGATTGTAACTGAATTATATTTGTTTCTGAACGCACCATAACAAATTTCGACGTGAAAAAGCTTGGTAGGTATCTACTACAAAATAAAACAAACTATAAATATTTAAATATGTGTGTCTGTTTGAAACTGTTTGCAAAATGCGTAAAAGGTGACGTAATCCGGCAAAACCATATTTTGCAAATGTTTGCAAGTTTAATTTTGTGATTACCTACTTTGGTAGTTTACCGATTTAAAATAATTTTATTTATTGTTGACCAAAAACATATTATTCAAATAATACTAAGAAACACTGACTTTGTACTCATCACTGACACGTATGACGTAGGTAATTAGTATTGTGACGAGATTTCATAAAAATCACGGGCCAACTTGATGTTTCTAATACCACCGAAAATAGAATTGTGTTTTTAGAATATTTAACTATTATACCTACGATAAATTAGAATTACAATAATACAGTATAATAGATAATATGAATCAAATGTATACTGGAGAAATATTGCAATTAAATCAATGAAAATGCATAGCATACAAAATAATAAGTACGCAAGAACTTCCGCGCGCATATCATATAGCGCGGGACAACCGAGCTAGAATGTATTTTCTAAGTTTCTAACAGTCAAACAAGTGAACGAAGTTTGGCAACGCCGTTTTTTCGTCCACATATTGCATGTAGGTCAAGGTTACGAAGAACGGCATCGTTGCATAAAACCTTCCTACGACTACTGGTATTTATGTTGCCATACAACAATAAAATTGTTTACATTAAAAAAAAAACATAACATTGATGTCATCAGTTTTATGTTATTTTATATTGTTATTTTTTTGAACGGTTGGAAAGGAAATAATTAAAACTAATTATTGATTTAACAGAATTATTATAAGATCGTCTGCACCTGCACGCCATCTAGCGTGCCATAGTCTAAACAAGTTTACTTGTCATTATTTGTCAAAAGTCACGCACACTACTAAAGAAGTGTCAAATTTTGCCGGGATTTCACTATTGTTTTTCTCGCTAAATAATGTAAGATAATGCCCAAAAAGGTCGATTGCGGACACTTTCCATTGTTGAGAAGTGATAAAATGATAAATTTTAAAGAAAAAGTCTCTGTGTGTCGTGTAAAGGTGTATTTCAAAAATGTATGGAGGGTCGCTTGACACATCCACCTTAAGTTATTTTGTTGTTACTAACACTATGGACACTTGTCTGAAATAAAGAGTTTGAATTTGAATTTGAATGACTAAGGAATGAGAATCGACGAATCAATGTTGCTGAGAGGGCGCATTTTATCGCGGCACGAATGAAACAGAATAAATTATTCTTATGTTTTGTTCAGTCCTAACACAGGCGGTAGTTAGCTTGGGGCAGTTTTCAGCAATAGACAGAGTGATTTAAGAGGAAGGTTTATATGTAGCACATTGCACCCGTGCGTAGCCAGGGCGGGTCATTAGTAAAAAAATAAATAAAAAATACAATTCTTAATCGGTGAATAACTTTTCTCCCCAATTATTCACACAGTAACTGTGTGAATAATTGGAAAAATTGGATATGTATGTATAAAAATTTGATATAGGTAATGCGTTGGATAAAAAATCTTGCCAAGTGTGAGTCGGACTCGCACATGAAGGGATCCGTACCATCGTCGTAGGGAAGCCCCTTTTAATTTGTATTATTTGTTGTTACAAGCGGCAACAGAAATACACTTTTTGTGATAAGTTTGTTTTTAATAGTGTTTGTATGAATGACAAAGTTATATTTGCGGTTTTTTAAATGTACTATATCTCATTCAAACTAATTTTGGTTGTAAGTTTTCGTTGCGATCTACAGCATATATTTTTATTAGATTTTTCACTCTCTCAGTTTAAAAGTTAGAGGGGATGGGGACACATTTTAGCACTTTGGAAGTGTCTATCTTTCAAACGATTGACTTTGAGAAAAAATGGTTTTAGAAACCTCAGCTTCATTTTAAAATACCTATCAATAGACACCCCACTCAAGTAGGTTCGATGAAAAAAAAAATTAAAATATATTTTTAATCTTTATCGGTGAATAACTTTATTCCCCCATTATTCACACATTTACTGCCATTTAAAATGATGTATTTTTTACGCTCTTTCATTTGATATATAGGAGAATGTGTTACAAAGGAAGGGACGGGGTCCATACAAATTCGCCCATTGTTCTTTATGCTTAATCATTATTAATGATTAGAGAAATTATGCTTAAAAATATATCCGAAAGCTGGTTAGGTGTGCGTAAATAATGTTATGGGAAAATATCATTAGGCGAAACAAAAATAGGCCAATTATATTAGGTCCTCAGACCAAGAAATAACTTTTTTTCTTGATCTGAGATTAGGTCTTAAAATTTTATGCAAATGGATAGGGAAACCGCTGCCACGGTAGGTACCTATAGGCCGCTGATATCAAGTGTGCGCTTACCGGTGGCAAAAACCCCTACCTCTTTTTTTTTTTGTTGCGGATGGGATATCATCAAATCGAGGTGATCCCGCTCTAGACGAAGCTTGAGATGGAGTGCCGGACTTAAACTGACTATAACCCACCTGTTCCTTTTTAGTCCTTTGTGTACCAAATTGCAAAAAAGTAAGAAAATTTGAATTTTGAACCTTGTCGCATCAACCATAATAGTTTTCGTACAAAGCGGCTGTGACATTATGGGTTTTTTGCCATTCGGTTACGGAACCCTAAACGGTGTGTGCAAAATTTCAGTTCCATCGGTTCGGGTGAACTACACTTGGGAGCAAATAAATCGAGCCACTACCTTTTTTCACGTAAAATGGTAAATATTTTTGGTAATATGGAACGTATCAATTCGAACTATATATCGCCTAAAAGTTTAGTTAATAACCTTTACAATGAGGGTAAATTATTGAATAATAACCTTATTGAATGATAAATTATTGGCTCTGCAAGAAAAATGGTAATTTTGATAGAAAATTTAGTAGGGCTAAAACAGTCCATAAAAACAATAAAAAACAAAATTATTGCAAAAAAAATATTCTTAATAACTGGTATTACCCCCCCGTGCCCTGATACATTCTTGTAGCCTATTAGTCATCGATCTGATCAGCGTTACGATGACATATTGTGGTATGTTCTCCCACTCTTCAAGCACAGCGACTTTAAGCTCGGGAATGAATGAAACAGCGGGAACCCTGGCTCGGACTCTCCGTTTTAGCTCGTCCCATAGGTGTTCGATCGGGTTCAAATCGGGACTTCGTGCTGGCCATACCATTTGTTGAATCCCGATCGCAGACAAGTATTCCGTAACGATCTGCGCGGTATGAGGTCTCGCATTGTCATGCATAAACAAGAAATTTTCTCCGACAAAACCAGCATACGGCATTACGTGGTTTTCAAGAATGTCAGTTATGTATCGGTCAGCTGTTAATCCACGTCTACCACTGCCATCGTTGGCGGGGTCGACGAAGACAAGTTCCGTTTTTCCGTCTAGAGAAATTCCTCCCCACACCATACAAGAACCACCACCAAAACTCACAGTTTCTCGAATGCAACATTGGGCAAATCTTTCACCAGGACGTCTATACACTCGGTTTCTCCCGTCATTGCTAAAAAGACAGATTCTTGACTCGTCAGAAAACAAAACTGACCTCCAGTCTTCTAACGTCCAATTAATGTGTTCTCGAGCAAACTCCAAGCGAGATCGGCGATGAGCTACAGTCAATTTTGGGCCAGTTGCTGGTTTGTGTGATGTTAAATTTCGTTCTTTTAGTCTTCGTCTCACTGTCCACCTACTGATTGAGACTCCTCGAACGTCACGTAACGCTTGCTGTAGCTGAACAGCATTAAGTCCACGGTCGCGCAACGAATTGGTTGCAATAAAGCGGTCGTCACGTTCTGTTGTTGCCCGTGGTCGGCCAGTTCCAGGTCGCCGAACAAAAGCACCAGTCTCCAGATACCTGCGGTATACCCGCTGTACCTTTGAACGACTCAAATGAAGTCTGCGTGCCACTTCACGTTGTCCGTGTCCAACCTCAAGTAAAGCTACAACTTGGGCAGCTTCCGTCGGTGTAGTATCCATTTTATCAGGTTATTTTGATTACACAGACACAGATAAAGACAACAATAACAAGTAATATGGGTATGATTAACAAAAACCTGAAATTTAATCTTTTCTTAACAGAGTACAATAAAAATGTCATAAGCAAATTAAATGCGATAATTTTATTCTACCCTAATTAAACCTACTACTTTAATTTAAATAAAAAAAAAATGAAATTTTGACAACTAACTACCCTCTTTGTAAAGGTTATTAAATACCCTTTTAGGCGATATATGTTTCGAATCGATGCGTTCCATAATACCAAAAATAATTACCATAATGCGTGAAAAAGGAAGTGGCTCGATTTATTTGCTACCAAGTGTAGTTTGAAATTCAGTTACAAGATTAGTTGTAAAATACCTAAAAACAAACTAACACGGCAAGTTGACTAAAAGCTTTTATAAAGATTTGACTTTAGAAAAAAAAAACGGATGTGTAACTTTTTCAAATAATTCTAAAAAGCTTTCTTGACTAATTAAAATAGAGGGGTGGCCAAATAAAGGCCACCACCAGGAGGGACCACTGACAAATGTGCGTGTGAACTGAGGGACCAAAAAGGAATACGCGAAATGAAAATCCTAAGATTTAGTAGAAGACTTAAAACAAATGTAGAACAAATCCGGGGAATTTGTCATCAAACATATTAAAAACTACGACCCATAAAGTGTGGTCCCTCAGTTCTCACAGACGGTTAGCCAGATCTCGGAAAGTATCTTAAAAAAGAAGGTTTTGTGAATACAGACATTTAGTAAAGAATTTGGAAAGGTATTCACAAAATAACAGACCACAAAGCATTAAAGATAAAAAAAATATAACGACTGAACTGTGGTCCCTCAGTCCACACAACAAAAATAAATATTTTAGTGAATATTACTGAATTAAACTAATAAAACCGTTCTTTTTCTACATAAAGTTTTAGAAGAAGTCTTAAAACATATCGTAAAAAAAATAAAGCCTAAATATCGAAGCATTTTGAAGATAGCGATGATTATTACTGGTCCCTCAATCCTCCACTCCACTGACATATGTGCATGTGCTAGCTGCTGGGCTATAGGAATATCAGAAAGTCTAGTGTACTTAACTTTTAGTAGAAAGTTTCTTCTAAATAATAGGTATCTAAAATTGTGCATTTCTTACCTCTTAGCTGAGATAATATTATTTCTTTAATTCTATGAAAGTAAACAGAGCAGTGTGACCACACAATAAAACAAAATGTAGACAGTCCTTTTATACTTTATTTAATATAATTTTCATTTTTTAGACAAAACGAAAACAAGGTTGTACGGTTCCCGTCGGGGTTGCGGGTTGTTCGAAAGAGATACCGCGGCCTCGACATGAAGGGCTAAGAAGGAACATGGGTGGTTTTTAGTCAGTAGAAGTCTGACACTCCATTCCGCTCTGCCCAAGAGCGGGAGGGGTTATTTGATGATTTTCCACCCACCATAAAAAAAAAAAAAAGGATGTACGGTTCCCGTCGGGGCTGCGGGTTGTTCGAAAGAGATACCGCGGCTTCGGCACAAAGCGCTAAGAAGGAACATGAGTGGTTTTTAGTCAGTAGAAGTCTGACACTCTCCGTATTCTCTCTCTCTCTCTCTATTTCTCTCTCTCTCTCTGTTTGTGCAGTGTGGGTGTCTGTGAATGTGTGCGATGATATGGTGTATGTCTATTTGTGACTAACTGCCTAACTGACACTAGCAGGGGGTTGGAGAACACGCGTTTGCTCCAGGATTGTAATTATCTCTTTTTTAAGACGGTTCCGTGTGGTATTGAAGGAGTCGAGTGAAGGGAATTTGTCATTATATAGGGTGTAAAAGTACCCTTAACGCAAACGAAGGGCATTTGTTCTCCCCACCACTGCGATCATTTTTTGTTCTAGACCATACCTGGGAACCTCCTAGTTACGGAGATATTGGGGGTCAAAGTTCCAAATTTTTCACAGCTGTTTTTGTAAATACTAGTATTTCAGGTTTTAACTTTACTTAAATTATCTCCATGACCCGTTTACTATTCAAAGCATTAACTAACACAATGTTTTATGAGTGCTACTTTGAGTTTTACCGTAAAATGTGATTTTTGACCCCAAAAAAAAAATCATTTCCCGGCAAAAATTTTTGCGTAGGGGTACTTGGTTTGATGTACAGAATGCTTGGTTGTCGTATGCGTGAAGGGTTCGTTTACATCCTGTATAATGCGGGTAGACGCAAAAAGGGTGACATCTTCAAATAATCGGTGGAGGCCGAAGGGACTGCTAACAGGGAGGTATGTCTGATACGCCTGAGTGGGAAAATGAAATGCTATAAAAAAAACTAGGCCTTCATAATCTTTCTTTATACTGCCTACCGATATCACTGTTTTCTGAACGAGCTTCTTTTGTTGCTGTTATGATCAATATTTCAAAATTATTGTAAGTACGTAAGTTTTTTTTTGCGGCTTGGGAAAGCATCAATCTGTTGATATTTAGTCGATTTTATTATACAAAAATTAATCTTTGGTTTTCTTTATACTGGCAACACTGTCACCAAACGTCTGTTATAAAAAAGACGGTTGCCTTTAGTCGCTCTCTCACTTCTATCGAAACTGTGCTAGGAGGCAGTTACCTTTCTTGTGGGTAATTTTATATTTGAATAATAAACGAGTCAATGTTCATCGTATTTAAATTCAAATTGCTGCTATTTTCTTGACACCCATTTCCTATACAATCATCATCGAGGGGTAGGCAGTGTCAGACTTCTACTGACTAAAAACCACCCATGTTCCTTCTTAGCCCTTCATGTCGAGGCCGCGGTATCTCTTTCGAACAACCCGCAACCCCGACGGGAACCGTACAACCTTGTTTTCGTTTTGTCTAAAAAATGAAAATTATATTAAATAAAGTATAAAAGGACTGTCTACATTTTGTTTTATTGTGTGGTCACACTGCTCTGTTTACTTTCATAGAATTAAAGAAATAATATTATCTCAGCTAAGAGGTAAGAAATTCACAATTTTAGATACCTTTAGAAGAAACTTTCTACTAAAAGTTAAGTACACTAGACTTTCTGATATTCCTATAGCCCAGCAGCTAGCACATGCACATATGTCAGTGGAGTGGAGGATTGAGGGACCAGTAATAATCATCGCTATCTTCAAAATGCTTCGATATTTAGGCTTCACTTTTTTTTACGATATGTTTTAAGACTTCTTCTAAAACTTTATGTAGAAAAAGAACGGTTTTATTAGTTTAATTCAGTAATATTCACTAAAATATTTATCTTTGTTGTGTGGACTGAGGGACCACAGTTCAGTCGTTATATTTTTTTTATCTTTAATGCTTTGTGGTCTGTTATTTTGTGAATATCTTTCCAAATTCTTTACTAAATGTCTGTATTCACAAAACCTTCTTTTTTAAGATACTTTCCGAGATCTGGCTAACCGTCTGTGAGAACTGAGGGACCACACTTTATGGGTCGTAGTTTTTAATATGTTTGATTACAAATTCCCCGGATTTGTTCTACATTTGTTTTAAGTCTTCTACTAAATCTTAGGATTTTCATTTCGCGTATTCCTTTTTGGTCCCTCAGTTCACACGCACATACTGACAATCGTATAATTGACGACACGGTTGGCGCAGTGGCTCAAGTAGTTGACTGCTGCGCTACGTGTTGCGGGTTCGATTCCCGCACGGAACAATTATTTGTATGGCCTACAGATAGTTGTTTCGGGTCTGGGTATTTGTGTATGTGAGTTTAAATGTCTGTGAACGCACCCACGATACAGGAGAAATTCCTAGTGTGGGGCAACGTTTTTTATAAAAAAAAAAAAAAAATTCAACGAACAGACTTGCGGCCAGCCATCATCCGCTGTGTCACTGACTCTGGCAGAGCCACCATCAGGGATTTTCATTTTGAAAACACAAAAAAATTGTCGCTAATTAGTCGAAATTTGTCGCCAAATATCAGAATTTGTCGGTCACTGGTTCAAAAGATATAAGGGTTTATAGGTGGCCGATCTGGAGAGAGTCTCCCCAGCAGGGCCACATTTATATCTCAAAAACTAGGGCACCTAGCAAATATCTCTTTTCTCCCATAATTTGTCGCCAATTAGTCGGAATCAGTCGCCAAATATCAGAGTTTGTCGGTCACTGGTTCAAAAGATACAAGAGTTTATAGGTGGCCGATCTGGAGAGAGTCTCCCCAGCAGGGCCACATTTATATCTCAAAAACTAGGACACCTAGCGAAGATGTGTTTTCTCCCATATTTTGTCGCCAATTAGTCGCAATTTGTCGCAAAGTTACAGATTTAGTCGGTGTGTAATTAAAAAGATATTAAAGAATTCAATTTCCCCATACAGTGGTACAAGCGAGTACAAAATACTTTATATAGTTTCTAGACAGTATCTATGACGTCTTATGGAGGAATGTTTGTTTCGAATTAAATAAATGTAAACTTATTCTATAATTTCAACCCACCATAGGAAAGCTGTATTCATTACATATAAACAAATCTACAATACATATAATTATGTAATTATTTATCTAACACAATGTGCACTTACCACTTAGTCGCTGGCAGATAGATCGCTGCGCTCCGTTTCATTTACGGTAAGTAAGAAAGAGATAGATGCGCGTGTACAGATGAGCTGCTTCGAACGAGTTGCCCGTCACGTAAGTTGAAGTCAGCCAGTTTAATTAAAGTGGAACTTATTATGAATAGTTACGAACTCGAGTGTTGTTATCTCTAGGTATTCCGAAAATACAAAAACGGAGAAACGAGCGAGATATAACGAGGGTGTCACCTGCTGTACGTCACGGGTGCGGCGCGTCGGCGTTCGCGCCCGCCGCTCAAAGTAGCTACTTAAAAAAAAATAGGTAAACAAACAAACTTGCTCTAAAGGATTTTTTCTTTAGTCATCCACCGGAAGTACAGCGAGAAGGTTTGTTTGTGTGAAAAATTAAAAGAACAATTACGAATACGGGTGTTTAAATGCATTGAACAAGTTAGTGGACAATTTGAGAGTGTTTTGAAAAGAGGACACCGTATGAGTGCAGATTAATATGTAAGTTACCTTGATTTTTCACGTCACTAGCGTGTTTGTGTGTGCGTCCTTAGATACCAATACCGAGGCGCTACCTGCTAAAGTAAGCCGTCGATGTCCATATATTATTTAGCTACAATTAGGATAGCTAATTTAAATAAAAACAATACTTAGGTGTTTCAGTGCATAAATTATGATTGTAACTTAATTTTCTAATTGGGGTGTATCAGGCAGGGTGTGCATTATTCCAGTTACATGTTGTTTATCCTCGCGAGGATATTTTCATTCAGGCCGAACCATTTAGTATATTGACGTGACGTGACGTGTCGTCGAGTAGATAGGAAGGTATCGATCGGCATAGGTATTGGTTTCAAGCAGAGTCGTCCAATGAAGAAACACCCATTGAAATTTTTATTGAGAGATATAATCCATATATAGGTACCTAACTAGCTGACCCGCGCAACTTCGTCTGCGTCACAGAGATATAGAGCCAAAGAAATAATTTTCCCCGTTTTTGCAACATTTTTCATTGAGGCTCCGCTCCTATTGGTCATAACGTCATAATATTATCGGTCATAATGTTATTAGCCTAGACTAAAAGTGAAAAAAATTTCAAAATCGGATCAGTTTTACCGGAGATTACCCCTAACATCCAAAGTCACAAACTGTATCTGTTAATAATATTGAATAAGTACCTACTTATAAATGTTACAAATACCTATTTGTAACATTTTCTGAAAGTACAATAATTTTAAGGTAATAAATCATTTTATATTTCGACAACAGAAGTTTTATTATTCTAACCTCAATTAAGATAAAATAAAAACTCAACCCGTCCATACCCACAACACAACACTCGCAATCACCTCAAAATACACACCAACACAACACACATCAAACGAACTTTATGGAAATTCATTTTTATATAATAAAATTTGATTACAATTGACAATACTTTTTCAACGTTTAAGTATTTTAAACATTTTACTAAAGGTACGACATTTATTTATTATTCTAAAGTTAATTAGAGCTTAACATTGTAAAGTGGTAAAACAGTTGCATGCGACTGTACATCTTTCACCAAATAGACCAAGAGCAAGGTTTAATGTTTTCAAAGAAGTTTAAGCCACTCTAACCTAGTAATTTAAAACATAAAAACATGAATTAAATTGAGAATTTATCTCTCTCGGACATTTCTAAAGACTTTAGACCGATAAAACTAGAAGTATATTACACATATTAATAGAAATATTTTTTTCTTGGTATTTTTCGTGAACTCTTCGACCTAGCTCTTGGACTATACCTTACTAATTGAACTCATTATATCTCCTAAACTAAGATCCGATTAAATCTGTGACTTGGCGACAAATTGCGACTAATTGGCGACAAAATATGGGAGAAAACACATCTTCGCTAGGTGTCCTAGTTTTTGAGATATAAATGTGGCCCTGCTGGGGAGACTCTCTCCAGATCGGCCACCTATAAACCCTTGTATCTTTTGAACCAGTGACCGACAAACTCTGATATTTGGCGACTGATTCCGACTAATTGGCGACAAATTATGGGAGAAAAGAGATATTTGCTAGGTGCCCTAGTTTTTGAGATATAAATGTGGCCCTGCTGGGGAGACTCTCTCCAGATCGGCCACCTATAAACCCTTATATCTTTTGAACCAGTGACCGACAAATTCTGATATTTGGCGACAAATTTCGACTAATTAGCGACAATTTTTTTGTGTTTTCAAAATGAAAATCCCTGATGGTGGCTCTGCCAGAGTCAGTGACACTCATCCGCTCCCGTTGGCTTGAGGTAGCGGCGAACTGTAAACATTGCGGCCACGCGGGACCTAGGACCTAGTAGAGCTTGCGACCATTGAAGTTTATGCCACTGTGAAGGGATTCCATAGAATATAGAGTGTAATAGATAGAATCCCGATCCGGCTCGAGTGCCTCGAGCTCGAGTTGAATTGATGCTGATCCTATCCATAAATATGATCAGGAATTAAAAACTGCGAAGTTAGTGTTTAATTTTATTTCACCAAAAATCTTGTTGATACAATGATGGACACTTTATATCTTGCCATTATATGGAAAACAAAAAGCTGCTAGTAATAAAAAATAACATTGCATAATCATTTTAATGCCTTATAATATCTTTATCCCAAATTAAAAATGATTAACCATAAATATTCTATAGAACAGTTTCAGACTGGCGTTTATCTTAACTGATGGGCCTACTGGTTAGTCGGAAAAGGGGGTTTTCGTTTATTGAAGCGCGGTACAACGGCGTGGGCAACAAAAAAGAGTCTCAATACGCCTGAAGTCTGAAACCGATCATAATGTATCCATATTAATCCCATTTTCCCCCAGTGGCAATCCCCGCGGGGGCGACTGGGAATGAATGCATAATAAATATAAAAATGAACAGTCCGCACGTCAATTTTTGCCATCAATGTACGACTCGGAAAAATTCGTCAACAATTTACAATAAGCAAAATATAGTACCTACATCATAAATTTCTATTTCTTTTTTGCATAATATGTCAACCAAAAATCAAGACAGTAACAAAATTAAATTAATTAACAAGGTAGTAACTATAATAAAATCACATTGCAAATTAAGTGGTACGCTGCATTCCCATGGTGAAGAGAACCTTTTGCTTTGATTTCTTATTTTTCTTGCCAGAAGGCGAGGAGGAGGCGGCGTGCAGAGCGGCTTCTATCGCGTCACTGAGTACTAGCGAGCGCGGCGCCGACGCCTCGTCGTCGTCTCGTGGCGCGGGCGGCGTCTCCGTTACCTTGCGCACTCGCCACGTGCCGCTGGTGCTCGCCATCTATTCAATAATGTTATAAATACGCACATTATTATTTTACTTAAAACATTTCTTTTCAAGCAACAGTGTTTGTATTCAAATGTTACCTTGGCAAAAGAAGGACCTGGGGGCGGGGATCCGAAGCTGGTGGAAGGGCTGGAGCTTACGTACGAGCTCAACGGCCCAGGGTCTACTGGCGGGCTAGAAAACAAAGGCGCAGCCGGAGGGAATACTACTTCAGAGAAAAAGTCTGGTTTTGGAGGACCCTCCATTTCACGGCGGTGGGCTCGTTCACGGCGTCTCTCGTCACGTTCCTGACGCGCGCGCATCTGAGCTCGACGGTCCAATTCACCTGAAATCGAGAAAGAAAGAATAAATAAAAAGGCGTAAAATTGTCATCAACTGGGCACGTACGAAAATTATTCCATGGCGGCAACCGAGAAATTCCTTATTGAAAAACTCAATAACACTTTGCTCGACTCCGGAACCGAACTTAGGACCTCTGCTCAGCAGTGGCGCTTGCGACAACAAGACCAACGAGGTATTCAATCAAAAACTACTAATATGATTATATACCTGCAATATTTATGAATTTTTATTTCAAAATAATTACCTATAAACCTTTGTAATGCTGAAGGAGTGACAAATGGTGGCTGTAACTCCAGCTCAACAACATCATACGCACAGAAGAGAGGCAAATGCGCCGTACATGGCATGTGTTTTCTGGTCTGTAAACAAAATTAATTGGGTTAATTCATAGCCGCACATTGTAAGTTGTCCTATTGTTGTTGAGCAATAGTTGCCTTACTTGTTCACTGAGCGAGAAAGTTTCACGATGTAGTACGCGACCGTGTATAACTTGAGGAGCAGCTGCTAGTGCACCCCATGATGCGTTCAGAATGCGCACATTCAAACTGTTTAGAAATACTTGCTGGCCATCTTCAGCTTGATAGAAATAAAAGTATTTTGCTTGATTGAGTTTGTCTATTTCCGTCACAGCATTATCCTCAATTTGTTTAACTTCTTGAGGTACACATTCAATCATTGGAAATTCTTCTGGTGGCATATCGCCAAATTCAAATGCAGGTGCATTTGGATTTAAATTGGAATCAACATCATTAAGATTTAGTTCCCCCATATTATTATGATCAACCTCATTCACATTTAGTTCACCTATATTATTTTGAATAATATCAACACAAGCTGCTCCTCTTTCGTCGCGTCCACCAAACAAGTTGGGTTTATTTTGATTTTCTTCTTGATTCTCATTTGCAGAAGGATCAGCACCTGCATTATCGACAATGTCTTCGCCATTAAACTTGGGCGCTACGTCAACGCGCGCAGCTCCTTCGTCATTTACGTCAAACCAATCTAGTTTATTTTGGTTCACTTCCTGTTTCTCATACACAGTAGGAACTGCATCTTCAATTTCGTCCTTTTCAATAGCCTTTGGTTTGTTAAACCTAGTATTAATGTTTTCCTCCTTCAACTTGAGCATTTCTAGAGCTTGTTCCAAGTAAACTATTTCAGTTGTATCAATCTCTGCTAATATCTGCTTTTCTATTTCATCTCTCTCCCTTATCAAAATTTCATGGACCTGTAATTGTTTTAAAGTTCATGGAATTAGTTATTATCCTGGATTTCTGCTAGGGTTGATCAAAACAAATGAAAAGCGATGTTACCTGTTGCTTAGTGGCTGAAAACATCTTGCAATACGGCGCATCGTTGATATTGTCAAGAGGCAAGATGGATGGCTGTGCCTCTATCACCTGACCGCGCGGCGGCGCCACTTCCACCGTCGTGGACCCGCGCAGACGACGTACAAGACGCATTGTTACCTGTAATAACATGAAATATAACAGCTCTTTGAATAAATGATGATTTGTATAAAAATGTAATTGGCAACTGAACAAACAGTCAGCATTTACTGTTGTGCCATTCAGACACTTGAACCGATTTTGACGGGACTGATGATATAAGGAGTAACTAGGTTACTTTTACTTTCAGAAAAGTATGAGTATGTATGCAAAAACGAAATTTTGATAATAATTTCACGTAGTCTAATGTTGCAGGCAATAGCTTGTTTTACTATAGCACTTCCACTCACTTCTTCAGCTGGCGATCCCCACTGTACAATCCTAGTTGGCTTCATATCTTTGACGTGGAGTGGTGTAGTGCACACGGGGCACGGCGGCGGCTGCTTCTCGTGGGTCGCGGTGTAGTGTAGGACGCACGCCCAGCAGTACACGTGGCCGCACAGGTCGACGCGACCTGCCGCCGGGTCGCCCAGGCATATGGGGCACTCAGAGCGACCTGTGCCTCTAACCACCTGAAGATAAAGGTTATTGTCAATTAATAATAATACAAAGACTGCTGTAAAACTACATCCATTATCAAAAAAAGTAGGGTGATAAGTTATGCATTGTAATGTGTCTACATAATAGTTCATTAGCTGCACAAATGAATCATTACTAAATGAATACAGCAGTTAGAGCCAAAAGACTTATTATATTTATTTATTTTATTTTGTTTCACTAGGAATTTCTCCTGTATCGATACACAAACACACCCAGACCCGAAACAACTATCTGCAGGCCATACAAATATTTGTTCTGTGCGGGGATCGAACCCGCGACACGCATTGCAGCAGTCCAATCGGTCAGCCACTGCACCAACCGTGCTGTATGACGTATATGCAAATTGCTACTATAATTATGTACTTACAACTTCTTCAACATGCTCCCACTTGATTGGGATATCAGGGTCCAACAGGTTTGGCCTATAATCTCCATCTTCCTTCACCACAAATTGGCAACTGTAAAAAAGTAGAATAACTGTAATTGACTGTATGATTAACACAAACAACAATTAATAAAATAACAAAAAAAGGATGTAATAATCTGTGGTTAGTTTACACAGGTAACTAAAATTTTGCAATTCATAGCAATTTCCATACAATATTGGCACTTATAAATTGTGTATTCATGATGCCAACATCTCGTAGTAGACCAGAATTGCACATTATTGCGCAATTAAATTATCTTAAGGTTAGATAACCTAAAATAAAAGCCACTTACAACAATCAAACTTACTTATTTCATGAAGTAACTACTTGTGGTAATGAACTGCTGGTAACATTTAAATCTGTTTTCAATAGGGTCATTAGTAAAGTGTACATGAACTTACTAAGCCCTCAGATAGAGATCATGTCCATGGCGGCCTAGACCACGGTACTGTGGACCTGGACGCCGCATCTGAGGACCTCTTTGCTCCAGCACCCCACGTGCGGGATACATAAAGTTCAGCAAATGGTTCATGTTTCGCTTCTTGCTTCCAGGCACAAATACAGAGCCTATTTCTGGCTCATCATCCCCATCTAACCTGTGAATGTTCATATATATTATAATGGTATTGCTATTTTTTTGTTAGTTTGAACTTTTCGACACCAGGGCAAAGCCTCCTTCTGTCCCTTCCACTTTTCTCAATGTTGCAACTCTTCTTACACCTTAACAATAATTAACTAAAATGGTTAATAATGACTAATGGGATATTTCTTAATATGTAGTTAATAAAGCATAACAAGGTATTCTTCAATCATTGCATTTATTTTCAAACATGAAGATTCATCAACTTACATGTCATAACAACTGCTAAAACTTTTTAACATTTCAATGTAACCATTATCTCTATTGTGATGAAATTGTATTGTGGCAGGGAATGCACCTAATCAAGTTTATTAATGATGTGCATGTGCCTACCTGGGGCTCGTCGTTCCACCCAGAGAGTAACTGGTGGGAACACGAGCACGGGGTCTCCTGTCAACCTGTCCCCTGCCACGCTGTGCTGGCACATTCTTTCTTCCAGGTTCATTTTTAGGAGCACTTCCAGGTCCTTCACGTTTCTTATTATTACGAGGCCAATCTAAAAAACAAAAAATAGGAAATATTTATAAATTGAAAAATCTTTGTTGACACAGAATTACACAAATAAAAACCCCTGACTTGTGACTATCACTACCGCTAGATTCAGCTATTTTATCTTACCTTATTTATATAAAGAGGCTTTTTTTTAGCTTAGGCATAACGAAATGGATCACGTGCTAATAAAAACAAAATAGGCGTCATCAGTTCATTACCATAATAACACCCACACACTGCAAAGATCACCTAATCCTTATAGCAGTTTAATTACATTAGAACTGAACATGATGAAGAGTCTCATCACTTCATTAGTACTCATCACTCACCAGTATTTTTCTTACAGTCGATGGCTGATGCCCTCGACTGTGGTTGAGAAGATCGATTCAAAGATTTCTTGTCCATTCTGGATTCCTCCAACATCCACACAAACAGCTGAGCGGGAGACTCCGCAAGGAGATAACGATATTACGTGCAAGGCCGACATTTTAGAAAGCCATGTTTAAAATACCAAAACAAAGAAAAATATATCTTCCTATATAAATAATATTTACCACGCGGTAAATTGACAAATACGCAACTTTGACCACAAAAAAAGGGAGTATAACTACTCCCTTTCGTCGTTATCGACGAAAACTTTGGACTTTGGAGAACGAAATCCTTTTTAGCTCGCCACAAATATGGCGACCGACCGGCAACCAGCCGATTTTTCGGATGCGCACTTCCGCTAAAAGCTACAATTAACTGAGTGTCACATAGGATACAATAATATTAGAAACAAACTTATTTCGATGTGCTCTATTAACAGTTTTTATTTTTCTGAGTTTAATATTCGATAAACAAATGATTTTTAGAATAAAGTAATTGACATGACTCAATATTTTTATTTTTATAATACTAACGAAATAACATCAGAATTCCTCAAAAAAAAAAATTATAAGTAAATAAAACTATTCTGATTTTATAAATGTTGTAGTATTTAGAAAATTAAATTAAATTTGCTCAAACAAAAATTTTAGTTACTTATCTTTTTAAAAGCACAGAATAAAATTTGTAAAATTTTATTTTAATTATACAAGACAATTATTATACGAAAAAGACACGTATCCAATTATGATTTTACAAAAATAGAATATCGTAAATTTGGCGGGGAAATCAAAAAATTGAGCATTTAGAAATATTAAAAATTGACGTGTTTATATTATCATCATTGTTGAGATTTTTTGAAGCACACCATGAAAAGTGCTGATTTACCGAAAAAAAAGGCTTCTGAGCCTAAAGAAGAAGCACGCCAACCTTCTGTAAGAATTGTTTTTATTGTAATGGTTTTAAAACCAAACCAGGTACTAAATGAAATATAATACTTGTGTGTTTTCATAACACCCGTCATGATTTTACTTAAACTAAATATTTTATGAATACCTTCACTGAATATTTGTTACCACTAATTACGAAAAATGAAACATTAATGTTTTTTTATACAGTCTGAATCTAAATTGCCTTCCAACGGGCAAAATCCGAAGAAATTAACTTTTGCTGAAAACGTTGACTTTACATCTTCGCAGAGAAGCAGGTAAAATATTTTCAACACCTACCTACATTAAATGCATAACAACAACCAATTAGGTATCATCGTGTCCAAGATACACTATCGGTGTGACGGTGTCTATTGTATTATTACGAAATTCTGCCTTTTTTATTTTTCTACTGGACTTATGATTCTCACTAGCTTAAAAGTTAAGTAGCAAAACATGAAAAATGTTCGTAACTTTTGCAGTTCATACAAGGACGTGCTCAGTCAGCCGCCCGCTGAGATCTCTCACAGTCAGAAACTGCTCTGGCTGCAGAAACGTCGCACAGCCGGTCTGTGGGCGCAATGTGATGACTGTGACCGCTGGCGCTATTTGCATGCTGTCCTTGACAGGCATGAGCTGCCCAAAAAGTGGTACTGCTGGATGAATCCAGGTTGGTAAAATAATCTACAATGATATTTTTTCATAAGGTAAGGATAAGGTTCCGTACCCAAAGGATAAAAACGGAACCCTATCACTAAGACTTCGCTGTCCGTCCGTCTGTCTGTCACCAGGCTGTATGTCAAGAACCCCGATAGATAGACAGTTGAAATTTTCACAAATTATGTATTTCTATTGCCGCTATAACAACAAATACTAAAAAAAACTAATATTTTTTACCCTTTTTTGCTCGATACCAATAATAATGGTAACAGCTAGGTAATAGGCACTTGAAGTATTTACAAAATACCTGCTTAGTTGTATTTTTACTATAATAATAAATAATAAAATTAAAAGTAAGGAGCTTCACGGGCGCTTTTTCCGGGCCCTACACGGGCCTGATGTAGACTTCTTAGCGTCCGTAGCCTGGCTACGTTCCGGGGAACTCTTCGGAGAAACTGAAGGTTTTGTCTGTGCAATTATGGACGAAGTTATGATGACGAATAACTACCGGAGATTTATTGTGAAGGACGGTACGGTTGACATAATTATGTCGGGCATGCTACCGTCCGGGCGAATCAATCCGTCACATTATCTCCGGGTGTTCTCGTCTGGCTAACGGAGAATACTTGCATAGACACAACCTTGAAGCCAGGATTATCCATCAGCAACTTGCTCTAAAATACAACCTTGTGGAATCGGAAGTGCCGTACTACAAGTATGTGCCCGACCCAGTTCTCGAAAATGGCGATATCACACTGTACTGGGATCAATCCATCATCACTGACAGGACTATTATAGCTAATAAGCCTGATATAGTGGTGGTGGATCGATCAGAGCGGCGCGCAATGATTGTTGACATAACCGTTCCGCATGACGAGAACCTCGTGAAAGCCGAGAAAGATAAGCAAATCAAGTATCTTGACTTGGCTCGCGAGGTTGTTGACATGTGGAGTGTGGCCTCAGCGATCATTGTGCCGATAGTCGTTACAGCCAATAGCTTAATTGCCAAGAGCCTCGATCAACACCTGAGGAGGCTCTCGTTGGGCAGCTGGATCCAGGGCTTGATGCAGAGAGCGGTACTACTGGACACGGCTCGCATTGTTAGGAGGTTCCTTTCTCTGAAGCCCTGACTGCCGGTAGCTTGGACCCTGTTCCCGATACCGGTGGGCTACAATTTTTTATATTTTTAAATGTTTTTTTTATATTATTTGATATAGAAATGTTTAAAAATGTACAAAATTTGTTAAAAAGTTAATAAAGGGAATAATAAAATTAAAATAAATATTTAAGGGGGGATTTTTTTACCGTTTTTATAGATTATGATAAAATAACGTAACCCTTCATGAGCGAGTCCGACACGCACTTGGCCGATATTTTCGTTATTGCAGAAATATATTTCTATTATCTACAAGAAAAGTTTATATTGACGCTTTCTCTTCTTTTGCAGACAAAGAGTTCGCCAGTTGCTCTGTGCCCGAAGCTCCTTTGCGTCTCCATGTCGAAGAAGACTTAATTCATAGCGAGTTTGCGACAGGGTCGCTGGTATGGGCCCGTTTAGCTGGCTGGCCGTGGTGGCCTGCAATGGTCGATGACTGTCCTGACACGGAGCAGTACTATTGGCTCGATGGCTTCTCTGATATACCTGTAAACTTATTTATCTTTGAAATTCCTCACGAATAAATTGATTAGGTGGTTAGGAAGTTTAAACTAGTTGAAGCGAAGATCTTCGTTGGGTGGTGTTTCGAGATCCTCGGCTAATGAACGGTGTGCGGTGGGAGAGGACTATGTCGGGCCATTCCCACTAGTTCTATTATAGAACTGTGCAGTAGAATTAGTGAGAATGATCCACTATGTCCACCAGTGACATCACAAGATAGAATGATTTGATGACTGACTCAATTTTTTTAAGATATAAAAATATACCTAGGAATATAATCTGAACCCATTACACTTTTCAGACTCATTACAATGTTGTATTTTTTGATACTGTGGAAGTTACTCGAGCGTGGATTGCTCCAGACCAGTTAATGCCATTTTCTTCTAATAAAGATATGTTAAAACGCTTGCTGAAGAACAAAAAGTACACCATTCGCCTTAAAGCAGCTATGGCGCAGGCAAATGAAGCCGAAAAACTGCCACTTGAAATTCGTTTGTCGCAATTCAGCTTTGTATCTAAACATAAAGGACCTATTAAAAGTCCTAAGAAAATGAAGAAAAGCGATATAGAGAAATATCAAAGGCAGTTTAAAAGGAAGTTTAATGTTGATTTTCCTCTTGAAAGCTCCGAATCCGAAGAAGATACTAACGCGAATATTGCTAATGAGAAAATTAACAATGTTATAATATTAGGGACTCCGAAAAGAGCTAAGAGCAATAAAAGTCACATTGTGAAGAACCCCAATAGCATTAATGATTGTAATGCACCCGCTGAAAATAATAACATTGCACCGAATAACAGCGAGCCGCAAAATGTAAACACCGAGGAATCTGTTGATAAACCGTCTAATTCTATGGCGGTTCAAGTAGGAAGTACGGAAGTAGAATCGATCGATAATGGTAAACATCTATTTAGTTATACGGTTTGGGCAAATGCAATGTAACTTTTTTTAAACTGAGACATGTTCAGTTAGGTTTCAAAGTATGACGTCCAAGAGAAAATCCCTTTGGTGATAGTTCACGTCTGTGGTCTGATGGTCGCAAATTGTGACTGTCCAGACAAGCGGTATAAGCTTGCTTATAATATTTGTATGCTTTTCAGACACTTCTGCAACTTACGTGCCAGAGGACGCAACTCAACCGTTAACTAAAGACTTGAGTATCAGGGTAGATACACCAAGTAGTGACTTTGATTTTTAATTTATAGTATACATAAGTACAGCACCACTGTAAGCACTTACTATTAAAACGTTGATCTAAGCTCTTTGTATGTCTCATTTTAAGCCACATGCCACAAAATAATTGGGTTAGGTATGTAGCCTACAGAAGATGCCGCAAACAAAGATTCAGATACACATTTAAATCTCTGCTTATTTATAGCAGCCCTTTTTGATCGTAGGTTGAAAAAGTACTTCAATGGCATTTATCTATGCCAAAAAGGAAGAATTAATGTCAAACTTCAGAATTGTACTATTAAAATTATCCACGACTTAGGACTAAAAACAACTGTCGGGCAGTACCCCGGCTGGAGGCCTTACACTCAAGGCACCCACAGAATAGTTCTATGAGATGGCCAACCACACAACATCCGTCTGCTCGGAGGATCTATCCTTTTCTATGGGGATGAAGAACTTTCCACCCATTGAGGTATAATGTACTACGTAGTACATTATACCTCAATGTTTCCACCCCGTTATTAATTACCCCCTATTATTTGATCTGAAATTACCCCCATAAACGTATCAACCGCAACTTATAAATTGGTCTGTCCGTGTCTGTCAGAAAATCGCAGAGATATTACCTAAGTAAGTGGAAACTGGAAAGGTATAAGGTGGGATGAGTTGGATAAATCGAACGGCCTGGCAGAGGGTAAGCCTGGCTTTGCCATCTCTATGGCTTATTCCTTCCATTTCCCACACGATTTTTTGAAAGTTTTGGCAAAAAATAATAAATTAAATAAACAAAGTAAACTACAAAAAAAAAATGTAAATTACCTTACTCGGTTCGTACATTATAGTTCCATAGCTTACTGCATGAAACTAATACAGATCTTTCTTTCTGCCAATTCTAGTTGCTACTATAACTTGGCCGACTTGGCTCGTCGTTGGTACGGCACTAATTTGTGCATAAACAAAATATCAATTGTAGAAAAAGGCGAAAACTTGGCCGTCCGTCACGTCAACGTCTAAGAAAATTAGGAAATCGGCGTGCGATTACGAATAAAATTCGTATTGGAAAACTAATAATTACAAATTGAGTGAATTGTTTCTCTCATTCATCTGCAGCATCTGCTGTAGAAAACTAATTTCCTAAAATGGCTAGCATATCATTCGCCAAAAGTTTGGTTAACCCAGGTACGGAAAGCAGTAGTTAGAGTGCTTCACTCTAAGGCATTATACAAATGCCTACCTCGTTCTTCTATTTGTTTTTATTTTCAGTATTAAATGTTTTAGACTGTATTCTTTATTTTCTTCTTAATACAGTAAATCATTGTAAAAAATCCACACTCTGTTATCAGATCATTATGTAAAACTAGGTTGCATGGCTAATCTAGAATATAGTTCAACGTAGATCTAATACATTTTGATCATTAATCATTTCTAATTGTACATTTATCTTAACTATTGTGGTAGCACATCCCTGTAAAAATAAACTTGCCAACATTTTGAGGTTAAGTTATTGATTATCTGCAACAGAAGTGCAGTCACATTAATAATAAAAATTTAATGTATTTTAGCTGTAAAGTTACTGCTGAAACAGAACAGTTGCTCACACGTAAGGAGCACCGGATTGCCTGGCTTGACACCTTTGAGTATTATCCTCAGGAGAAACTATGCAGAGAAACAAGTATTTGAGCGAACAAAACCCCATTGTAATGTTGGTACTATTGGACATGTTGACCATGGAAAGACCACACTAACAGCAGCCATCACTAAAGGTATTGTTGTGTGCCAAGTTCTATAGTTTTATGACCTTTATTATGGATATGACTGTAAAAATATAACTTGGCAGTTTATCTTGGTAATCTTGAATTCTTGATGAACTCTGCCAAAATATGAATGTGATTGATTCTGTTAACAACAATCAAACAAAAAAAATCAATCATATATTTATGTACTCATGAAATACTTAACAGGACATTACATAGAAAAGCACAGACATGCTGCTAATCTGCTGGTAGGTATAGTAATCATTAAATTGTGCAGTAATTTAAAGCAATCTCTAAACAAATATTCCAATTTTTTATCTCTTTTCAATGGCAATTCTGCAATAACTTTCAAATTCAAAGATCAGTTCTAAAAAGTTATTTATAAATCTATTTCAAGTTTCTAGCAGAGTCTAGTAAGGTTAAATTAATTCCTTTTTTCTCCCTTTTAGTATTATCAGATGTGAACCTTGCACAGAAGAAAGGTTATGCAGATATTGACAATGCACCAGAAGAGAAAGCTCGTGGTATTACTATCAACGTTGCTCATGTTGAGTACCAAACGGAATCTAGGCATTATGGCCACACAGACTGTCCAGGGCATGCGGATTACATCAAGGTAATAATAACTATCACAGCTATAAAAGAAATCTAATAGAATAGGCATCACTTTACCAGGCCTTATAACCTTGCAACTTGATATTTATACAAAAATTTCTTGAATCACTTAAATTATTATGGAAAATATGTGTTAATTTACTTACCAAAGGGTATACATACACCCAGAACATATTACCCAGTATTAACTGGGTTGTGGAGGTCAGATAGACAGTCACTTCATGCAAAATACTGGTATTCAGCTGCATCCGGTTAGACTTGAAGCTGACCCCAACATAGTTGCGAAAAGGCTAGCCAGATGATGATGAAGTGATAATTTACTTAAATATTTCAACTTGTGTTCTAGAACATGATCACAGGAACAGCACAGATGGATGGAGCCATACTTGTAGTAGCCGCAACAGATGGTGTCATGCCACAGACACGAGAGCACTTGCTGCTTGCTAAGCAGATAGGAATCCAACACGTTGTTGTGTTCATCAACAAAGTGGATGCTGCTGACCAGGAGATGGTGGAACTTGTAGAAATGGAAATAAGAGAACTTATGTCTGAGATGGGATATGATGGGGATAAAATACCTGTGGTTAAAGGTAATTAAAGCTCTTAATTATTACTGGAATGACAGAATACTAAGTTGAGGTCTGTGGTTAGCTTTGGAATTTGCCCTACCTCTCTTGTATTAACTTAAAGATGCTGCAGATTTTGTGGTTGATGACACAGGCTAACAGTATCAGTCAGATTCTGTTAGCCTGTATCACCCCACTGCCAGGCAAAGGCTCTCTCCATGACTTCCAGTTTCTATATTCCATATTATTTTGAGATTTTATTTTGATATGTATTTATTTTGTATTTTCACAGGATCAGCATTGTGTGCATTGGAGGGCAAAAGTCCTGAGATTGGTGCAGAAGCTATTTCACAGCTCTTGAAAGAAGTAGATGCATTCATCCCAACACCTATTCGTGAATTAGACAAGCCATTCCTCTTGCCAGTTGAGTCTGTCCACTCCATCCCTGGACGTGGTACTGTTGTCACGGGACGTTTGCACAGAGGTTTGTAACAATTTAAATATGAGGCAGATACAAACCAGATGATATTTTATTCAAAACATTGATTTTCTTTAAACTAATATAACCATTATTATATTACAGGTGTTCTAAAGAAGGGTACAGAATGTGAAATTGTTGGACACGGTAAAGTTATGAAGACTACAGTCACGGGTGTTGAGATGTTTCACAAGACTTTAGATGAGGCTCAAGCTGGTGATCAGCTGGGAGCCCTTGTACGTTCAATAAAACGTGAACAGATCAGGCGTGGCATGGTTATGGCTAAGCCTGGCACAGTTAAAGCTCATGACAATGTTGAAGCAGCTGTCTACATCCTGAGCAAAGAAGAGGGTGGTCGGGCAAAACCATTCACATCTTTCATTCAATTGCAAATGTTTTCCATGACCTGGGACTGTGCTTCACAAGTAGTTATTCCTGAAAAAGAGATGGTGATGCCTGGAGAAGATGCTTCGTAAGTATTTCGAAAAACTTTTTCAATAAGCATTTTTTGCCACCAAATATATTTTAAGACATGGAGTAACAGACAACCCAATATTTATGTATAAGAAAGTGTTATTTATTTATTCATGTTTCTTATGTAATTATTTGCTTGTTTTCAGGTTGCGTTTGCGTCTTCTGAAGCCCATGGTGTGTGAAACTGGCCAAAGATTTACTTTGCGTTTGGCAGATCTGACGCTCGGTACTGGCGTGATTACTAAAATCAACAACAATTTGTCTGAGGAAGACAGGCTCAAGCTCTTGGAGGGCAAGAAGGCCCGAGAAAAGGCTTCTTCCAAGAAGTAAATTCTGATAGATTTTAAATGTTAAGCTTAGGAGTGTAGTTCAAATTATTATTGTATGCATTTACTGATGTAAAGTTCAATAAACCAAAAATCTAAAATATCTTCTTTTATTTTGTTACAAATGTTACAATGCAAATTCTACGGCAAAGAAAACATGTCTCATGTTTCGTTATTCTGGCACTGACATCACTCAACTGGAGCAAGTTCACACGCACGTAATGGAAGACCCCAAGTAGAATCAGACAAGGGTAGGAAATGACAAATAAAATTGAAGTGTCTGTTTGTAATATCAAAAAAACACCTTTCTGCTATGTGTTAGGCAAATCGAACAATTTTTACCCGACTGCGGCGAAGCCTAAAAGGAGGGTTATTTTCTGTCTGCTTGTTAGGGGTAATCTCCAAATTGAAAATATTTTATTTCACATAAACCTACACGGGCACTTATAAAACGTCGAGAGAAAAGGGTGCATGGTTCGAGTTGGAAAAAGGACCATTCGGAAAAAAACCCTCCCAAATGGCTAAACCGATTTTAACGGGACTTTTACTGGGAGATAGCTGATGTTATGATGCTGCCTAGCTAGTTGCTTTAGTGGTCGCCCGCTACGACAGCGGACTTGAAACATAAACTAGCGAAATGTGGGGCTAGTAATTGGTTTACCTATGCCGAACTCTTCGGGGATTACATGCGTAATGTTATGTTAGCATGAGTCTGTTCCACTGAAAAACAAAGCATAATTACTGAGAATCCAGCAGCTATGAGGATGATGTATGTAGTCTGCAATGTCCTGATTGAATAAACACGATAATGATAATCACTACCAGCCAAGATAATGTTAACTCATCAATAAATATAAATGTTTTTATTCCACAGGGTGAGTCATCATCACACATAATATCATTATCTACCAAACGTTTTTTGTTAGAGAAAATTACTCTCTTACAAGATGGCATTATTCCTAACAAATCAAACGTCACAGCTAGTCTGTCTTCTACAGGTTCAAGGTTAATTCAAAAACAAAATGTCTTTTTTCAACTTTATTTCAAAAATTATCACCACAATTTTACAGTGTAATATTGTCAGTCATACGTACAAATCAAAATTCAATACTCACTGGTTATGTACATGCCACTGATTAATAGTAATGCATTAATTATTTTAGTAAATGTATGTACCATCAGGAATTTACATTACTCAATACGCTGGCTAACACGTGTAGGTTTACAGTTTGTCCTAGCATAATAAATAGTGGGTTCAGCTCTTTGGAGAAGATGCCTCATTTATTTAGTACAGATGTTATTCTAATACAAAGTCCAGCAATAATTATGTTTTAATTCAAGTGCTTTTACAATAAAAATAATGTATTTCTAATATTCCTTTTAACATAGATTAATTAAAGCAAATACAGAAATAATGAACATTTTATAAGTTGTGTCGAATTTTATACCAACTCCTTTGATCACTTGAACTTATGGAATGAAATTTAAAAATGTGTACACTTTGCACAGTCAATGCAGTTGCACTGAAATTTAGTTTTAGTTGTTGCTATATTTACAAGTCTTCATCCTCCTCGGGCAGCGCAGTGTCTTGGGCTTCTTTGAGATCCTTTTCGATTTGGTTCTGCCATTGCGGGTCCATTGTAACTTCGGGGGGCAGGAGAGCAGGCATGGCAACAAACTCCAGGTTACCATCACCAATCAATTTCCTAGCTAACCACAGGAAAGGCTTCTCAAAGTTGTAGTTAGACTTGGCTGAGATGTCATAGTACTGAAAAACAAAATTTTGGATTTAGATACATGTTTTTTATACTGCACAGTAGCATTATTCAATTGTATTTATGAATAGTTTGGAATGTGAAAGTAAGGGGCAATGTGGTCTCACCTGTAAGTTCTTTTTCCTATGGAAAACAATTGTTTTTGCTTTGACTTTCCTGTCCTTGATGTCTACTTTGTTGCCACACAAAACAATAGGAATGCCTTCACAAACACGAACTAAATCTCTATGCCAGTTCGGCACATTTTTGTATGTGACACGAGAGGTTACGTCGAACATGATGATGGCACATTGACCTTGGATATAGTAACCATCTCTTAATCCTCCAAATTTCTCTTGACCAGCTGTATCCCATACGTTAAATCTGATGGGACCACGGTTTGTGTGGAAAACCAAGGGATGCACTTCGACGCCAAGTGTAGCAACGTATTTTTTCTCGAATTCTCCAGTCAAGTGTCGCTTGACAAACGTAGTTTTGCCAGTTCCACCATCACCGACCAGCACGCATTTGAATGTGGGCATATCATCTGCCATTGTTATTGTTTTTATACTTGTTCTGAAAAATAACAGAAAAGTTCAAAATTAGGAAAAAACTGATAGGCATCGTGACATTAGAAGTATGAACGTTTGGCGCAAATAATTGGATTCTTTAATATTCCGTGAACTGTTTTGGTATGTCAGGATGAATTGAAACCCAACACTTATCGAGCAATTTAACAAACTCACTGGCCTTATGAAACTGACAACTTTAAATTTCCTATAACTTTTCACCGAATGGCGCTCAACTAGGCTCACAGGAATTTAGCTCAATAGTACCGAACATTAACACCAATTACACTAAAACTACACGAGTAACAACATAAATATAATGTAAAATTACAAGCGTATGAAGTATAGAATCAAATTACACAAAATCTATGCACTTATTACCAAGATTGTATAAGAAAATTGAGATTAAACTCGTTGCAGCTAAAAGTCGTTACGGCTCACAATGGCGTCACTTGACTAAGCGGAAGATTTCTTTGACAACGACAGGCGCAATGACTCCATCAGTCAGTTGAGAGACTTTTAAAAGTATTAAAGTTATATTTATTTAAAGTTAAAAGGGTTTTAATTATATTTTAATTTAAATCTAACTATTACAATATTTTTTACAGTGAAATAATATTTTATTAACTATGATCTTAAAAACCAACAAAATAAAATACAATCAACTGAAAATTAGCGCCTTCACTGCTTTATCGACATTTCTGTTGACGTCACATACTGTACCGAACAGTTACGCCATCTACAACGATGCAAAATTTCACACAGTACATGAGACAGGTAGTGAAGTTTTGTTCGTTTCGTGTGTATCGATTTTTTGAGTGAAGTGAACGTAGTGTTCGTGTCCTTTAGTTTAGTGACGTTTGTTAGAAAAATATCTGTGAATGGGATTGTGTAACAAGATAAAACGTTTACTTGGTGTGTGATTCTCTGTAAAGGATGACGAAGGATAGGTTAGCGGCGCTCCAAGCGGTAAGTTGGTTTTCCTTAGTTTCTCAGCGCTACTATAACCAAAGGCTTTAGTGATGACCTCGAATCCATAAAGAAACAGCATTGAAATCGTGTGTCAAATCAGTCAAATACGATGAAGACCTTGGTCTTGGTTCTCACAGACCAAGGGAATCACTTTCCAGGGTCCTACTTCCAATGGTGTTCTTTATTCTCGTCGCCCCACCCCGACTTGACACCGCTGAATGATAGCTGTCATTGAAGCGAGACAATTTGTTGCGTTCCGCAGTTTTACCAACTACCTACTTTATCTGCATTTTCCATTGTATTTTGGTCAATAATTTAGCAAGCATCTTCTTAGTTGGGTAACCTCATTGGAAAGGCTATCTGCCCACTCGACTTGACAAATAATTTAACTAGGACACTTACTGCCCCTTATAGGTAGCTCTATTTTAATTGATTAATAGGTACTTCTTATTGGTATTTGATGAATGACACTGAAAATTAATTTGTCAATCTTTTAGCGGACCAAAAAATTTTAAACAGCAACTTGTATAAAATCTTCCAGTTTACAAGGTTCTACTATCCTAAATCTGCTGAAGCTACAATAATTTCTGTGTAAATAGATAAATACATAAGTTACTGCTTTCCACAGGTAAAATTCTAGGTAGGTAGACACTTTTTCTTACAAAAAAAAAGTATTTAATAATACATAAAAGTACACAGAAAAGCTACTTTACTCATCAATGTAATAGAACCTCATTTTATACCCCGTTGATCATAATCCTAATTATTATTGAGATGTGCGAGTTCATTGTGTTATAAGGTTACTTTGTTGGATCATCAATTAACATGTTTCATCCTTAACCTATTAATCTACAAACCAACATTTTTCAATAGTATCAGATACAAATGTTTGCCTTACTGCTTCTGTTGTTTTGATTGGCAAGCCTAATAATTAAATATTTGAATAGAACAATGCACAAGCCTATAAATTAGGTATTCAAATGTCAGTACATTGCAATAGGAAAAGCCCACAATTTTGATGAGACACTTGTCTGTACATGACATCATCTCTTTGTAATTAACATTAATTCATTAATTCTAATGTATTTCCTTAAAAAAAATATTTACTTAGTCAACATATTCACAGATAATACTTAAAGAATACAAGTCTAATAAGATTCTGGTTTCTTCAGTGACACTTAGGTGATAAAAACCTCTTCTTATATTATGCCAAAGAAATAGAATTTCCAGTCTAGCTGGATTGGTTACTTACCCAACTACAGCAAAGCCAAATGTAAGGGTCTAGCAGGGTGGACCAGTCATGAGTCGAAAATGTCGCGAATTTATTCATCAATTCCAAATAGCAATTTATTTGGGGTAAAGAAGAAGACATGTTGTGCCCACAACATGTCTTCTTCTTCGTCCACACGTATAAATAACGAAAATGATGTATTTACATCTGGATTTGTGGATTAACGATAAAAGATGCAGTATACTGTTTTATTTCTGAAAAAATTGTATAGAGAATATCCTATGCTCTAATCCAGGTCTCCATCTGGCCGTCGGGGCTGCGGGTTGTTCGGAAGAGATACCGCGGCCTCGACACAAAGGGCTAAGAAGGAACATGGATTTTAGTCAGTAGAAGTCTGACACTCCCTTCCGCTCTGCCCAGAGCGGGAGGGGTTATTTGATGATTTCCCACTCCCCAAAAAAAAAGTCTCCATCTGTAGACCAAGTTTCATTCAAATTTGTTTAGTCGCGTGGCGATGCTGTGAAAAGGTTATACATACCTATACAGTCAAAATGACAGAATACCGATCTAATCAGGTGCACGTAAATAATACAGAAGATTACCTGTAATCTAGGTACCCAGCGAGATCACTTTTCGAACCCATTGTCGAACTACCGGGCCTCTTCCTAATATCCTTGTTAAGTGCACCTCTCTGCCCTTAATCTGCACCAGGAAATCTTACAAGAAATGGTCATAAGTACGCAAACAGCACAATATTCTGAAAATCAACAACAAGAAACAATTAAATTGCGATTCCTATCGATCTAACTTTTGCTTCCAAGTTCGACGAGCTCGCTGACGGTAGAAGAGAGCCGTAAATATAGGAAATACCAAACAAATATTTGTTCTGCTGTCAATACAAAGAACGTATTGCAAAGCTCTTGCCTATAAGTACGGCCAATGCACTTCGATAAAGTCGACAAGCGAAACCTTTCTTCCAGGTAAAGACGACGCCTCCCGTTTTAGAAAAATATTCACACGGGCATTCGATATTCAAATGTATTTACAATGGTGCTGCTACAAAAGTGGCGTCATCGTTTTATCAAACTTTATTTATATTCCGTACTGATACGGCTGTTAACTACATTTATATTTTACTGAAGGTTTTAGGATAACATATGTAATATGGGTAGTTATTACTAGTTATAGCAAAAAAAAAATTGGGCAACAAAGTTCTTCGATCGAATTCTGAAAACTTTAAATGGAACACACGGAAGATGGATATCCAAGTAGTGGGCTAATGGGGCATTTTCTTGCAATAAGCCGTCGTGTATTGCTTGTGTATTATCCACATTGCGTGCACTAAAAAGGTTAAACCACCACCACTACGTTGGTTAACTGCCAGGCCTCGTAGTCATTACAAATATTAGTTTGATAAACAAAAGTGTTATCCAAATTCGTGGCCCGTAGTTTATGTCACTGAGCAGTTGAATTTGTTAACTGGCGCTGTTATCAGCTGACGAGGGCGGCATCCGGCAGGCGACCTTCACTAAACTTGACTCATACCAACACTACAGCCGTCAGATTTGCATCATCAATCATGGCATTCGCATCACTGATCGTACACATAACACAGTTGCAAACATACTAATTACCTTGTTCACGTTTAAATCAGTCCTTGAAAAAGAAATGTTAGCCTATTTGAAATCATGTAATTGCTCAAGGCTATGGGGCCTAAGCAACTCGTAATCCAATTAGATGGTTGTTTGCATAATTGTTTTTCATATGTATCTAATTCAACCAAACGTCTTTTAGAACAATACACAGCCATTTTCTCCCGTGTCTTCCTCATTTAGGACGCTTAACGTACCTACATTCAGTTTTATTTCTAAATCATTAACAACAAGGCAAGTGAGTCCTTCCACTCTCTGTTGAACGGACTCAAGGAAGATAAAATGAAGCAAAACCGGAAAGATAGTGCTTACGTGCCCATTCCTGCGAACTGCTGCAAATCTCCCCCCACCTGGACTGGACATGAGTTAAGTTTCTTGACTTACCTGGAGGTCCTCAAATAGACTCCGTGCGTTCCACAACAGGTTGGTCGAAACAAGGGAAACTCGGTCAGTTCGTGATTCACTGACGGCTCCGCCCTTGGGTGCGAATGTTGTGCTGTTTTACAAAGAAAAATATATTGCGTTACAGGAACTGAAGGTCGCTAGTGATAACACTAACTTGGCTTTCTTTTCTGACACAATTAAAACTGCCATCACAACGCTAAGAACATTAAAAATCTTTGGACGTCATCAGAACCTAAGTAACAGTGAAACAGGGGCAGCTGGAAGAAGAAAACATTTGAAAAATAAAATAACGTTCTATAGATCTATAAAAGCTAAGAAATGTATGTGGGACTAAGGTTGTATTGATGTAGTGGTGGCGTTCACGTCACATGCACTTGCAACAGCTGATTCACGTTATGTGTCGCGTCTATTTTTAGCAGCAGTCTCATATGGTGTCTGAATGAATGACTCTTCTTTTGAATAGCAACCTTCTCGACAGACCTGATAATAAGGTCCGCATACTATCCGATTTTCAGGAACAATACTTTTTCAACGAAAGATAATGCGCTTCCAAAAATTTTGCATTGAATGTTCTTCGACGAAATGTAGACTAATTTCCTTGAAAAAATTGAACCAAAATCCGATAAAGCCATAGATAAAACTGCTGTTCTGTCGGCTGCTCGCTCCGGTCGTAATATTCCGTGATCGAAAATTTTGATATTCAATTTGATTTTACTGTTGTAGCGGTTTTTGAAATCGATGCACACTAGATGTTGTTCTGCGTAGCTCTACCATCGAATCCGTGCTCTGCCAGACCCTAGTCTACGACATATTATTTGTGGTAATGTTCCTGGCGACTTTCCAAATAAAGCCTCCACGCGGCGAGCTGTTTGAGGTCGCTGGGACTTTATGCCAAATTATCCTATTCAGATTTATTGATACCGAGAGACCATCGCCGTCGTCGTCGGGTTTTTGAATAATTTGTTAACTTCGATTTCCTATCAGAAACGGGTTTTATTGGCCAGCTATATTGATTTCTCTGATTCTGTTGAATCACTACTAAAATGTTATACAAGGGCAGTTCTTTGCATCAATTCATAGTCTCGGTGAAGCTAAAGAAACATTATCGTATGCCGAATATCCTCCAATGCAGTGTTCCGTAAATTGAATTTGCGATATCACAACTGTCTCGATACATCGGAAACCAAACTAGTGTGCGGCTCTAGTGCCTATAATACGTCTGGCGCTACGTTATGCATTTCCTGTGCTCCGGTTTTGGAACAGCTCGTTCCGCAGTCGAAACATAACTCAAACGGTGCATACCGATAAACGATTGGAGCAAAACAGGCAGGAGCCTGGACTTTTTAATTGGAATTGGAACATGTGGTTATGGGGCACACACGAATATGATACTTATTCTATTCCATAACGTTTCGGACTTCGATATTAAATAAAATCGAATGGCTAATAAAACATTAAAAAAATGATTTCTCACTAGAAATCTTTATGGGCCCTAACATTTCCACTGCTGACAGTCATAATGAGATAGGCCATTATCACCCTTGGCAAACCCGAAAAAGGGATGCTTCTACTCATTGTCTTGCCATTGAGAATTTGGTGAAATCTCTTTATCATTTAATTCCCGTTAACAATACTCACAATGAGAGTTGCCAATTCTATGCCAAGTAAGAACCATATACGGTCCTAATCCCCCATATTTTTTATAATAAATGCACCGGAAAAAAATCTATTTATGATCTACAAAGTACATAAAGAGCATCTGTAGAGAAAACACCAGTCTCTTTCACTTCAACAAAGTTGTTCTGTTTTCTTGCGACTCAAATAGATCTGGTAGAGCTAGACAGACGCGGTTTTTATTTTCGGATTTAAGACGACTGCAGAACTCATTGTTGTTAGGAATGACAGTTTTGACTCTATTAAAACGTGCTTTCCACCTAACTAGCCGGAGAAATGCCATCCCTAATGGAACAAGGAACAACGCAGGAAACGATGCAATATGCATCCTATCATTTCCTATAAAACAACATGAAGACAATAGTATTATTATGGCATTAAAAACTATTGTAAATAACTTTAATACGTTGCTTTACCGTTTCCAGCGAACATTGACGTAGAACACGAGTAATTAATATTTTGACACACGAGCTTATGACCCTTGTAACAGTTACAACATGTGCTCAGTCCGGAACAGTTCGGCATATCACGATAAGCAGTGTGATGGGATTTCTCTGGTAATTTAGTGTAAACAGTGCGACCCCGCCCGGGGGATGTTGGGGGATCGTGACGTTACATGAGTTGAATTCTGAAACAAGACTCGCCTGTTTCACTGTTATCGTGCAAATTATCTCGCGGCTGAGCCCGTGACTAATATCTTGCGTTTACTTCGAAAAAAAAAACAGATTCAGAATAATAAATGGTGGCCTTGGTGCTCGTTGTATCTAGTGTTCTTCAAAAATGTCTTGATACCTGGGTAATGTGGTAATTCAATTTTGGAAAAAGGGCAAGACGACCTAAAATTTTACAGACTCGAAAAAAGAGAAAAAAATAGAAAAGAGATCTCGAAAATATCTTAGTAATTCATTGGTGGCTATAAGGGGCTTGATTCTTTTTTATCAAGATAAAACTGTCTGAATCTGTTACTACCTCTTGAAACTTTTTTTAAAAACGATTTTTTTTTGTGTTGACTTCGCTAAAGTTCAAACTAATTGAATTAAAAGTTTTCTAAACACGAAGATTGCTACCCTAGAGGAGAAATCCAAAGTAAACACATTTACGGTTGAAAGAAAGCGTCCAAACAGCGGCATTTTAGAGAAACTAACGAAGACTACATCCTTACTAGAACAAACTGGAATTGCGGCTTTGGAAAAAACTTCAGGATAGATAAAAATACGAGATCAAGTTGGATACGAAATTGTTATTTAAACCCAAATAAAATAACCTGAGACAACTAAATGAAACAATCAATTTGATCCGTATTAAAAGGGGAAGTTAAAATAAATTACAACTTCCAAAAGAGAAGTTCATTAGTTAATGTTGTGGTAAACAATTCAGACATGTTTCAGATAGTTGGTGTTGTTAGATTCGGTCAGTGACGCAGCGTTTTCCAACAAAGGCTGTTCAATATGTGGGTCGAGTAACTTTTGAGGATACATAAGACGTGCGACTCGACGACCGAGAGCCCTTCCCGGCTCATTTGTCGCTAGTGATACTCAACTCGGATACTGTTTCCAATTGAGTTACGTGATATCCTGACGACCATTTACATTATTCAGTTTTCTTTTCTGTGTCTGTTCTCTCATCTTTATTGAGCAGATATCTCTTGAGGCTAACCCGTATCACAATCTGTCGTAATATGCAGAGCGCTTTATCAACGTAGCAACCGTCCCTCTAATATTCTTCCCTGCTGAAACACTTGACTTTCTTTGAAAGGTATTTGGAGGGTATATCATAACACCAACTATGAAACATATGAAACATCTTCCATCTCGCGAAGACAAACCGCATAAACCGGCTTCTCATTCGCTTAGATTGAGAAGCCGAAAAAGTCACAGCCTCCAAAAAGCACAACAGGAGAATATCAAGTTTGCTGAAAATATGCGAATTTTATACTGAGATTTAACATTTTGGACAGCACCATGTTTGTGTACATAGATTTCGATATCAGTTGCAAACGAAAAATACATGCAAGTGACGAGTTCTCTCGGAACTTAGTGTCAAGGCAGGGTGCGGCGGGGGCGCACGGGGGTGGTTACGTAAGGTCTGCCGCAAGTCCGCAACGCTCCTCGCCTTCTCCCGCGGCTGTCAATGCACGTCGTGGTGCCTATTGTTGTCGCTCACACGCTTGCTTGCATTTCAGCTCAGCATTTTTATTGGGCGACGACGCGACGGCCCACTTGTTCGTCATTGCAATGAAGGTTTTATTACACCGGCTTGTGCTGGAACAGCAGTTTTTGTTGTGCCGCTTTCTTACCGCATACACAAAGAAGGCACATTAGAATTGTACAGTCACCTGCAAAAATGCATGGACATGCTCAGAATAATGACGTAATATAACCAGCATTAGCTTAAAGATCAAATCTGACATCGCGAAGAGGAAAACAAGTTTGACATTTTTGTCTTTAAATATTTATTCGTAGAAGAATAGCTTTGGGAATAATCCCAGATATGGCGTAGAGGTCGAAAATAAGTGGTACAAGGGCACCCCTCGTCGGGCTTTATGACCAACCGCCTGTAAAGCCTTGGACCACGTAAAACCGCGGCTTTTGATTTGTGACCTTGTAATATAGGTCACACCACTCAATACCACCAATAAACATGAATAACATTTTAATTGATGTTTGAAGCGGATTATGTAAACACGATTTCAATTAAGCCGGGATACGTTTTTTGCTGATCGCACGAACACGAATCTGAATTACAGATCAGTCTTAAAATAATACGATACGTTTTTATATTTACTGCTTAACATTTTATAAAAGTTAACCCTTCAGGCATTAAAGTAAATTGAAGATAATTTTATCATCTTTGTTATTAAAACAGTAATTTCTACAGGTGTTTGAAGCTTCCTTGAAAACAGTGATTAGTATTAGGAAGTCATCAAGGGAAAGAATCAAAACGGTAATGGGATAAGTTTCCGATTCTAAAATTGCTTTCCACTCGAAACGAAGATAAATGTTTAACAGTTGGCGAAGTAATAATGCTAAGGTAATCATTGAATGTTGAACTTCATGTCAGAACCAGGTAGATGGATGTGCGGAGCTATAAATCTGCACTTAGATGACATTTCTGTTATAAAGCGGCTTAGTCCGCAGTATGGGGCAATATAAAATGTTATAGCTCATTGAACCGTCTCGGTCATCTAATACGAAATTTAGCTGTTTCGGCAACACTGTTCCGGATCATTACTTGATATGAAATGTGGATCACTGACCCTGTCGGACCTATTATAAGATCGGTCCACATTGATTAAAATTGGAAAGTGTTTCAGAAGAATATCTGGTCTTTTTTTGTCTAAATTGATCAATGACATCTTATCTATACAATGGCGTTTCATAGAACGAGCATAAACAGATCGACCCAATTTTGTGCCGACGACAATAAAACTATGTCAACTGGAGCAAAATTAGTGTTCAAAGAAGATGTAAGTGTGTCCGACATCCGACTGTAGAACTGAGTGGTTGGGGATGCCGCTCCATGTTCCGAGACTGTTTCAAGTGGAAAAACTTGTTAATACCGCAATTCTCGGTTTCCTCAGGGCAACCCTACCCGACCGGACCGCTGGAGTTACATCCTTCTCGGTAATAATCTTTAGACAGACTTACTAAATAATGGGCATCTCCCAAGAGTTTAATATGTTTTTACTGCGGGACGTTATTATTATGACGTTATGTTTTAAAGAGAAAGTTAGCAGAGTACCTCAAATGTGTCAAGTACATTAAATTTTAGATAACACTATCTTTATCTTTCTAGATAAGTAAATATATGTAAGTATGCATGTAAAATGTGTGGTCTTAAAATTAGGGAAAACAATTTAAAAGATTTCAGTTTTTGCACGACGACTAGAAACCCTAACCCCAAATAAATTGGGATAAGGGCAGGAGAATGATGATGATACTAGAAACTGTGATGCTGGGTGTCCTCCAATCGTACTTGTTGCGTGATAGTCCTCCATAACTGTGTACAATGTAACTAAAAATTAATTGCATCGTCGAGATTGTGAAGGGGGCACAAATAGGCCGGGTCAAAAAGTTGTAAGTGGTGACGAGCGATCTAGATGCCACGCCACGCGTTCCGCGCCCGTAATTATGTGCCGAGATTTAGGGATGCTGTCTCGAATTGACCCAGATCTAAATAATCCCCTTGACGACTTGTACTGCCAGGGATTGTTTTTATCTCGTTACATACGCTGGGGTTCTACGCGCTCTGTCCAGTAATAAACTAAAGTAACACGAGAAAATATATTTCAACAGTGTTAAATTCACAATTATAATGACAATGAAAATCTGCTATGAACATCTGTTGAAGGTCATTCAAATATTTATTTCGGTGTGAGCTAACTGTGCAATTTATTTTCTTGTAATTTTCTAAGTTTTTTCAATTAACAAAGTTGGGTCTTCTCTTCAATTTTGTTTGTTTTACTTATTAGTTTTAATAAAAATAAAACTTGCGTTAAAACAACCGTAGCTAATATTAAATTACCTTGGACCCACCTATTTAAGTATCTACTTAAAGTTTTTCTGAAAAATGGTATTATCCTTGAGGTGTAGTCTAGACGAGCGAGACGGCAGGGTACTTTAGTCTGAGGGGTGAAGGCCGAGATTGCGTAAGTCAGCTCAACGTTACCTACGCAACGCGAACAGAATGCGCAAGGATCACTTGAAAATCATATCAATCTGTATTCCGAAAACGTCGACGAACCAGTTATAAGCAATTAGGACGGTTTAATCCAACACACGGTTACAGGGTTAACGAAAATCGCCGCGTTGTTGCCGCTGCAATTAAATTGAAATACGTTTTGGGTTCCTGCCTGCTATACCCCGGATTTTGGAACGAACGCCGCTTGACGCTGTTTAATTAAACTTTGTTAAATTTTGAACGAGAACAGCCACAATTAACTGATTAAACTTTTAAATATTTTAACCAAACGTGATGTAGGAGCAGAATTTGTTCTGGTTTCTGGGTTTGCGAGTGGCCATTTCGTGAATATTTAATTAAATGTATTTATACGAACGCAGCTTTCAAATCCGTAGTCCGTACCTAGGTAGTAGTGCTTTTATTAGAATTCTTGGTAGCAGACTGACACGTTTAGTCTTCCTACGATAGTTTTCTCAGTTTAACTTAGTTAAAATGGGACTAGACAGTCCTATTTTAACTAAGTACAAAAATATAAATTAAAAAAGTAAGTGGGTGAGTATTGTACCTACGCTATTATATTCAAACAAATCTATATAAATTCATAATAAGTCGGTTAGTAAAGTTCGAAATCGAATTTACTGATACTTTGAAATCCAGAAAACTTCTACAGAAATGTTTTTATAGAATTAAACAAGTAAAAAGTAAATAAAGTTTTACAGAAAATCATCGAAGTTGTCGAATATTTGTAATAGTAGGTCGCCGCAAAATGCTTCTTGAATATACAGATATTCCAGAAGCATTTTGCGGCGATAGTATTATTCATTTTACTGTAGAGCTCTTAATATCCAATATCTTTCAACACTCTGTGTAAAATCTTTATAACAAAATAAGTTATTTATGTTAACAAATAAAATGCTAAAGTATCTTGTCCCGAAAAATTCGATACCACCGAACGTCGGACGTAAACCTCGCCCCGAAGAGCAAAATATTTTTTATTTAATGAAAGCAACAGGAAAAGTTAGAGTGAATGAAAAAATAATATTCAGGCTACAAAAAATAAAACCGGCGCCAGACCGACCTATGCTAGGAAGCCAATACAGCGGACGTTATCAGATCTGGTTCGATTGAAATACGTGACGCGACTCCCTATTCGCCGCCTCACACTCCATGCCACGAAAATAGTACAAGCCGTGTGCGGCCATTTAATAGAACATTCGGAATTGTGGTTTTCTTTGTAATGTTCTGGTGAACTGCTGCACATTATTTTAATAGATATTTGAAATTTCAAGCACGTTCTGCGGTACATGAATTTTCTTGTACAGCTTTAGGAAAAATGGAAACTATAAAGGAGTTATTTGTCGGAGCTTGTTAGTTGCGTTCGAGGAGCTCGTTGCTAAATAAGAACAACCGCTTGGGTCGATCTTTAGGTTAAGCCGTGCTTGCCTAGGTTGGTCTGTGTATGTTATTAATGGTCACTGACAACTCATAACATACTAAGTTTCCTCCGTACCTCGGAGAGCACTTTATGCCGTGAGTCTCAGCTGCCATTTGTAGATCTTTGACAGTAAGTTTTACAGGTAGAAGTGGCCCAAAAAGTCTGCAACCAGTCACCAAGGGGTGTCGTAAGTATTACCCAGGACTAAACAGGTTTTGGAGGCCAAATAGGAAGTCGCTCCATGTAAAATACTAGTATTCAACTCCATCTGGTTAGACTGGAAACCGATTTGGGAAAAGGCAAGGCAGATAATGTTAGTCGCGTTGTCAAGGAATGATAATTACATAACAAAGACCTTGAAAGTATGTTTTAACTGTACACAACGTAGTAACATCACCAACATGGTACCAAAGGTATAATTAAACACCATGTAATATGGCAGAAATATAAAAAACTGGCCAAGTACAAGTCGTACTTGCACATGAAGGGTTCCGTACCATTGTAGTAGATATTGAGAGATTTTCCATGTTATTTTAGCACCATAGACTTCTTATAGGTTTTCCTGTAATCTATAAGTGTTGAACTCTAAAGACGATCTATGGGGCTACTTACTTGGGGTGTATGTGCTACGGGGCACCAGTTTGGGCCGATAGGGCCTCCATAGGAGCGGTACGGCGTAAATTGCTTCAAAGCCAGCGGTTGGCCTTAATTTTCTTGTGTAAAGCGTATAGGACGGTTAGTACTGAAGCCTTACCGGTTCTGGCAGGGGTACTTCCAGTCGATCTTGAAGTGCAGCGTCGTGCTTCAATGTACTACTGCGCACGAGAGACCGCAGACGCAGACTTTTTAACGCAACGCGACCGTGCTAAAATAGCTAGATTACTTAAGCCACAGGCTGACGTCTGGGAGGAACTTTTGTCCGAATGGCAATGTAGGTGGGATAATTCCATCAAAGGCCGACACCTCCATCAGTTCTTTCCATCCGTTCGTGAGCGGCTGGCCAGGACATGGCTGGAGGTGGATCACTGTGTTGCCCAATTTCTCACAGGTCATGGTAACTTTAAGAGTAAATTATTTTCCTTCAAGCTTGTTGACTCGCCTTTTTGTCAATGTTCTACATCTGACTGCGAATTTGAACAATCTGCACATCACATTTTATGGGAGTGTAGTCTTTGGCAGAATGAACGTAATATTATGTTAAATAGTGTACGGGTTACATCCGGAGTTATTTACTATACGGACCTTGTAGAAACTAGAACAAATTTCCGTGCGTTCAAGCATTTTTGTCATACCTATTATTGGAATCAAATATAACAGCTCACAACTTAGGACCCAGTAATATTAATGACAATCCGTGGTGCTAGGCAACTGGGCCTATCCCAGTTGTATACGTCCCTGTATGCCTATTGGCCTTGTTCTGTTCTGTCTCCTGCTGATATGGAGGGAAGTGGAAATTATGTTTTTCCTACTCCTCCGCTATTCTTTTCTGATTAATTTCGTTGCGGGATCCAAGACAGTTAAATCGTTTCCCTGGGACTTCGTCGAGCTTCATTGTCTCGGCGCTTTTCTTGTGGTCGCCACTGTTGATTCTGGCTAACAGGAGTTACAGTGGTTTGGGAATAGTGTGGCGGGCTTGTCCCATAAAAAAAAAAAAAAGTGTTGAACTAATTTCTGTATTTTTTTTTAGCTTTAGGCTCTGTAGTTTCGGAGATAAGGGGTCAATTTTCACCTATTTTCTTACATAATTATCTTAAGGCGGCGGCGTCCTAATTACGACCGAACGATGCGTTCTCGTCGCACGACCAGATTTAAGATTAAACACACAATTTTTTTACTGTGTCCTAATCGAACTTGCAAATGATCGCGCGAAAACAGTGAAATTCTTAAAAACTATCGTTTTTAAGCGAAAATATATATTTTACAGGCGAAACAGTGTGTTTAATCTCGTCGTGCGAGAACGCATCGTTCGGTCGTACGACCGTTGCCAATTAGGACGCCGCATTAGAAGTGTTTACCTAAAAATTATAAAAAAAAATACATTTGTGATCCTCACAATATGCCTTTTCATTTGATATATCACACGGTACATATTAAAAAACTTAAAAAAAAAACTGTTAAGCTCTCCAAAAGTATCCCCCATATTAAAAATTCATTTATTTACGTTGTACGTCCGAGTTTGGGTCATAGAAATACATAACAGGTTGGTGAAAAAGTTTCTTCGCATTTTTTAAGAAAATTCAAAACATTTTTTAATATAGTTTATTTACATTTAACTAAAGTATGTAGGTACCATTTTGTTCGATAACTTTTTGCCATCTTGTAGGTAGGGACATGATCCCATTGCTACAAGTGGTTTTGGCAGTCCTCTCGTGATGTTAACCTGACACTGCCTAAAGAATTCTGAAGAGACCGAAACATGTGGAAATCTGAAGGTGCAAGGTCAGGACTATACGGCGGATGCATTAACACCTCCCAGCCAAACTATCTTAATTTTTGCTGAGTGGCTAAAGATGTGTGAGGTCTAGCGTTATCATGATGAAAAACCCCCTTCTGTTGATTAATTCCGGCCGCTTTCTCTCAACTTCTTGCTTTAATCTCATCAGTTGTTCGCAGTAGAGTTCAGAATCGATTGTCTTGCCTGGTGGTAACAGCTCATAATGAATAATGCCCTTCCAATCCCACCACACACACAGCATCACCTTGTTGCGAGTTAACCCGGGTTTCGCCACAGTCTGTGAAGCCTGACCGGCCTTTGACCACGACCTTTTTCGCACGTTCTTGTCGTACGTGATCCACTTTTCATCACCAGTTATCAGCTTCTTCAAAAATGGTTCGGTTTCATTACGTCGTAATAAAGAATCACAAATGAGTACACGGTTCATTAGGTTTCTTTCAGTAAGCTCGTGAGGTACCCAAATGTGGAGCTTTTTTGTGTACCCAGTTTTTTTCAAATGCGCCAAAACTGTTTTGTGGTCAATTCCCAGTTTTTCAGCTACGTCGTAACTACTGATATGCCGATCTTGCTCCACTTTTTCAAAAATGGCATCCATTTTATCCGTAACAGGGCGACCAGAGCGACGTGCATTTTTGACATCAAAATTTCCGGATTGAAAACGCTTAAACCAAATTTGTGTTACTCTCACAAACACTGCACTAGGTCCATAAACATCGCAATTTTTTTTCGCGGTTTGCGTTGCATTATTACTTTTTTTGTAGTAAAATTTTAAAATGTATCGAATTTCTTCATTAGATTTACTCATCAAGCCGACCCTAACATAGTTGGGAAAAGGCTAGGCAGATGATGATTCACTCATCTTGACGGTACGAAAAACAAATGAAAATCACACATTTTCCTAATTTGAATTTGGAATTATGTTCTTTAAAATTTAAACTTTCAATGATACCAAAACCAGCCAGATACAAATAGTATAGCCAAAGACAACAACCGATTACAAGTTCATCCATACTATAACGCGAAAAGACTTTTTCCCCAACCTAATATTATGTGTACCAAATTTCAACTTAATCGGTTAATTAGATTCGGAGCAAATTGGCTGTGACAGACAGACAGACACAAGTGATCCTATAAGGGTACCGTTTTTTCCTTTTGAGGTACGGAACCCTAAAAACACTGTTCGTTCAACACTAAGCGGTTCATAGCTACTTACTTATACGTATCCTAGGGCGGTCATCCGGAGCCTTTTGTCTGAGCCGGTAGCGACCATGACCGCATCGGTCGGTTCGAAATTAACTCCCTGCCTCCTCACTGTAATACTGTTACTACGTAACTGGTATAGAACCTTCAGTTAATTGTAAACCAGCTCTCTCTACCTCTGTTCCATCTAATATTATAGAGAAATTCTACAATATTGTCTTAACGTTTCTTCAATTAAACCGAAGCCGGATTTAATCATGATTACTCTACCGAAACTCGGACAAAATCTTACATTAAATTGAAAGCGTCTCTGAAAACAGATTTTAAAATACTTGTTATGAATTTGCTTGTGATAATAAAGGTTGTTCCTATCCGAGAGAAAATAATAAGAATCGGTAAACCTTGAGTTCTGTATCTTATCGTAAGAACAAGAATATGATAATGATTCACAAAGTTACGACAAGTTGTCATGTATATAAAATGTAAATAACACAGATATCTTCGAATAATATTATTGTGGTAACGGTAATGTCACCTTACACTCTTACTTATTAATAATAATTAAATAATGGTAATATAATGATGAGAACAGTTGTAAATCTGATTTGCCAGCGCACTCCCGGCTCCGTGTCGGGAGGGTTCATAATCATTGTAAACAATTGGCCGTTTCCTGTGCTATTAAATCAGGATAACTGCACGAATAACGAGCGCTACAAATGTGTACAATTACGTTTTGTATCGTAAATACAAATCCTTTTTATGCTCGTACGCGTATGAACAGGGTACACAGGCTGTTTGTAGGCGTGGAGACGAGCCGAGGTGGCAATTATTACGCTGAGTTACGTCGTACACGTGTTGTCACCCTACCCCGTGCCGATGTCATAGGTCAAACTATTTATAAATACATTCTGTGATAAGAGGTCAAATGTTAAGACCTGACATTTTACAACTATTTTTATCACCGGTGTTAGCACGAGTGGGAGAAATTTCTTAGTGACGTCACTTAATTGTTGTGATTGCACCCACTACCGAGAAAATGTTTCTAGTCCAACCTATGGATCTTAAAATCTCATTTCCCTTATCTCCGTCTAATCTCGCTTTCATTGTGTGTCAAATTGTCTGAATATAAACTTGCAAATTGTCTGAATATAAGCTTACACGAACATTCTACATATTATACTACACATATAGTTTCACATCTCACAACTATTTCAGCTATGATTTCAAATTCTTGGAATCTTTGTCGTGAAAACAGATAATTAGAAGTCTTAATGGAAGCCATTGTCGTTAAGCTCGTCTAAATTAATGTTTGTACGTCGACACGGTTTGGTACGTGTTAGAGTGTCACAGTGACCTATATCGACAGCGTTACAACACGGCACGACCCCTGACTCTGACCGCCAACGAGCTACCATTCACGCTTTGTTGTCATAAAATGGAAAAATAATATTTTGGTCAAAAGATAACCAAACAAAGGTTTAGCCGGAAGAGATGGTTTTAATCGCACGTTGTTGGCTGTTCTACACGTGATTACATGGATTGATAAAGTAATCCTCGAGTCTGTTAATTGACATATTATTAGGTTCAAAGATAATAATTAGATGTGAGTGATATTGGCCTTCCCAGTTGCATCGCTCCCGTAAAGACCGAGCTCGCATCGGTAGGCCTTTGTGAATCCGCGGACTGTCGGTATAAATTGAATAATGGCTAGCTCGCCTCTACTAAGTGGATTCTATTTTGCTTTTCGTGTACGTCCGATGTCGACCCCTGCTAACGTCACGACTTGCTAAAACAACCACGTTCTGCCCCCGCGTTCATTTATTATTCCTTTGGTTTTGTATTTCAGCGTTTCATACACAATTTCATTAGCGACGTATAATACGTAAATGTCTTTTGTGAAGTCGAGTTGATCTCATTTAGTATTTATAGGAAAGGCGACAGTCCTGTTCTAGTTAGTGTAACTGTACTGAATAATTGTGAGTACGTGTGAATGTCACCAACGAATCGGTCATGAATAAGGATAATCACTAGTGTCAGAGCATTATGAAGGAAAAACCTTATTAATCACACTCTATTATCATTTATCACCTCACTTTATTTGATTTCACTATAGATAAGTAGTCATTAAATAATTATGTATCAATAAATAATACGGCTCTTTTTACCATTTTGACTACAAACAGTAGATAAAGGAAGCAAAAAAATACTCATGTAGTCTACCGTTATACAAAATGAAAATCTGAAGCTAAAGAACGTGAAGTGTTAAAGTCCTGAGAAGTGTAACATGTTGCGCCACTCCTCACGTCAGCTTGAGTTACAAGTGCAACGTGGATAAATGGAGTGCCGGCCGTCCACGACACGAGCCATTCATTACTTCTTCTAACTCCACAACTGCTAAAGTGTAATTATAATTAACTAACGTCTTAATATAATGACAATTCATTACATTACGAGCCCGCCCGCGCCCGCGGCTTCGTACATATTTAATTACACAGTACCTGAGCACTTGATGTCGTGTGTTAAAGATACGACATCCATTCAATTGTATTATTTTATCTTTTCGTATAGTAGCACAAGCACAGCGTATGATTTAAAACAGTGTCCATGGAGTTTCTTGCCATTCTTCTCATGAGATCAACGCTGTGGAATGGGCAACTACAGTTACGTACACTCACAGTTATTATGCCTTGTGACTGTAGCTTAGTTTATTTAGTATTTGTTCGACTATTCAAAAGTGCCTGTAACTGGCCTACTTTTAATAAATGTTTTGTTTTTGCACTCCTGAAGTTCTGAAATTATATCTTGAATCTTGTTGAGAACATTTTTGAAATTGATTTTTTCGTTTCGAAAGCATTCTACGAATTTATCTTCCCTGATGCATGCAGCATATATTTCTATACTAATGCTAATCTAGCTTTCTGCAAGTAAAATAATTTTTACTTGCCCCCACGGGGGCTATAAATTATAATATATTATCGGGAATATTACCCGAGCTATCACATTTTTTGCGGACGAAGTGCTAATAGTTAAATATTTGTGCTAATATTTCTGTTTTGTTCTTTCAGGCGCAAAGCGACGATGACGACGTCGGGCCCGACGACGTCAACGTCGCTGTCGAAGGAGGCTTTATGGATGAATTCTTCAGTGAGGTAAGAAATCCTTTGTTTCTACACAATCAGGGCGTAATCCACTTAAATACACTTTAATCAACCCCGAGCTGCTGCTCTCTAACTGGCTGTTTTGTACCAACATTATATTCTCTGAAGGCTTTTGTTAATTACTGCTGTAGTTCAAATTCCTCAGCTAACTCGGTTACTCAGACATTTTTATTAAATTATTCAAACTGACGACTATTCTTAGTTAGTTAAATTCAAGTCAAAAGGAGTATTTTATAAATAAAAATATGTTTAGTGTTCCGGTTCTTAAATAACATATAAGCTACATGCCTTTACATAATACATGTGCATATATAAAAAGCAGTTCATAAAACCAGTTTCTAGGTTGCTGGCCAATGACATCATGATGTCATAGGAACCGAACGATATTATGATTTTTTTCGCAATTCAATATCGGACGTATCACAACGAGGCATAAAATGCTTGTTGTTATGCAGTAGAGATGTTACGTCTTAATCTAAAGGAATATGAATCATACGTGACTTCATTACGAACGCGTCAGTTTTGTCGCTTCTAACGCTCTGGTAATCAGCGCATAATGAACTCGTGATAGTATGACTCATTTTCTCAGCATCTGCTGCTTACATTGCCTTTTAGGAATTTCTTTAACCTCTATATAACGCAAATATTCTCTTTGACGTCGAAGGGAATGCCAATATGTTATAAAGTCTAGAAAGAAAAACGTTCCTTTTTCGCTGCGAGATTTATCGCTGGATTTGGCGCTAGTGGAGTGGATTAAATATTCTGCTGTGATAAGAATTATTTTCTTGAATAGAGAGAGATATAACGTTACATCATACCTTTGATGCTTTCATAGAAAGAACAGCAATTCCATTTAGCAAGCGCGACTGACACGCGGCTATTCTGTCTGGCCGAGTTTTCCAATCAGCATAGTTGTACAAAAGTTCCAGCGTGTTCCTCCCTATTGTTTCCGCGTCGTGAACGTAAGCGTTGTTCTGTTTGTTTTACTCGTGTGTATTACGGTATTGCGTGTCGCCATAGGTATTTAATTATGTTTACCCTCATCTGGGGCTATTTCGTTGTTCTGAGAAGAACAATGTCAGTCAGACAGCCGCTATATTCTCACAATTTGTATTTGGGAAGGTGTCTTTGTACCAGGATTAAGCCAACTGACGAATATTTATTTATTTACTTGCTTTATATGCAAAAACCCCAGCGGAAAAACATAAGTAGCAAAAGCCGTATTTAAGCCCGCGCTGTAGTTTTCGTAATTAGCCGTCGAGTTTAACAGAATGTAAATTTAAATGAAAAAGGTTTTAAACTTAGTACGAAAATGAGTGTATGACATTTTTAGCAAGTTTATATTAAGTTAAAAACCAGAAATAATGCTTGAAAAAGAAAGAGAGATTAAAAACGAGAGGCGTTTCCAGGATTTCTTATAAGGCGTCCCTTTACCACCATCGCCATGTTCATTTTCGATCTTCAGATCAGAGTGAGATTGGAGATACGAGCATTTCAGTGCGTAACCCGCGAAACCCGGTTTTCGGTCCTATAGTAGAACCCGGGAAAACCGGTTTTACTATAGACTCGAAACCCGGTTTCGCATGTCCTAGTGCGTAGGTACCTGTAAAGGTGCTTCTTCCCCGGAGCTTTGCCGAATGCTATCTCACCGGGCGCGTCTATTTGTAATGCTCGAAATCGAATCTTGGATGGTTACGTTACAGGTGAATGCTCCGGTGAGGAAGCGCCTACACAGCCACTGAATAAGGGGCAAGTCAACATTTTGCAAACTAAAGTTAATAAAAATAGGTACTGAATAATCAGTGTAAAATTAAACCCATGGCGTGCGAGATAAATGCATTCGCGTGTCTATTCCATGGCCTAACTACAGCATGTAAGTGTACTGTAAAACGTCAATAAACTTACTTTATGGTACCTAACAACGACATTATCGGTTTTATGTCTACTATGTTCTAAACCTATTTACGTTATCAATTCGCTATGTTAATTACTTGAACCCATTTCAAAGTAAGCTTTCGTACAATTTACTTGCCCTAAACGATTTTCGTACGGTTTATCCGGTCCGGTTGTCGGTTTTTCGAGTCCTGAAATACGGGGGTACATGCAAAAGGCGTACTTCACGGTTGCCTAAAACTCAGTCAACTGTTTAATTGGAGCTATTGAACGGTGAATGCGAAATCCAATTTTTATCGATTTATAGGTAGAATTCAACTTTTTTTTATGTAAAAGTATGTGTTATTTACACATTTTTCGAGGTTCTTGGGTTCTTTTATATTTTTTCCAAACGAGATAATTTATAAACATTTTCATTGAAGAGGACTGGTGCTTTGCATTATTAATAGCTTCGTATCGTCCCTCTTATTATTTTTATGAACGTGGCCACAGGACAGCCTATTATCTATTAATCATTGATATTGATTAAGCCTCTGTGAATAGATTAGTCACTGTATTTTTCTCTAACAAAAAAAAAGTGACTAGTCGTGACTCGTGACGTGAGTCATGAACTCACCAGTATGACTGCATCGATCCAGATTGTCGTTAAACGTACCGAGGTTAGAGTTCACATGGTTACCCAGCACAATTAGACTCACAATCTTAATGAAGTATTATGTCGCTGGCCCCGGGCAATATAGCGGTAAACGCCGGTTACGTCCTTTTTAATGTTATTTGATTTTTGGCTTCTCGGAGTATCAATCTATCACTCCTATTTTTTTCAATTTTTTTCAATTAATATTTCTTTAGAATAAATGACAATAACAGCTTTATTGCATGGAAAATTCTCTTACGACTAAAAATGTATTATTGCAATACTCTAAGAAACATAACACAAAAAAACGGTGAACATCTTTACACTAAATTTCTAAACAAATGGTAACAGTAATAAATTTAACCGCCTTTTTGGAAATAAACGTATTATATCAATAAACTGTAAACACTTAATACGAAGTAATCACAAGAGATTTTATTCTGTACAAGCTATTACGCCTTTCTTCCCGGAAATGTATTGTAACCCCGGCGCCGTACTGTCGTGTTACGCTGAACGCCATCCCTTTCACTCCTACGCATAAATGATTACCGCATGCTTTCTAGCATCATGTTTAGGTAAACAATTGATACAAATAAATCAATGAAACATATTTTTATGTAACCATTGTAACAGACCGACCTTACAATGTTATTTATTTTTATTTTTAACCATTTTAGACAGTATTTTATGAAATTTATACATATTTTTTTTTAATGTTACTACTACCTAATTTTTGTTTAGTTAAATTTTAAATGATAATAACTTTGAATAAAAAAAACTTTCAAATCACATAATTTTTATTGAATACTAAACTTTGGAAACAAACACACAAAAAACTCTTAAAAAATTAAAAAATACTATGCTACCTTAACAAAATCACATTTTTTTTTTATTAAATATTAAACTTTGGAAACAAAAACTCTTAAAAAGAAAAAATACTATGCCTTAATTCGAATAAAATCACATATTTTTTTATTAAATATTAAACTTTGGATACAAGCACCAAAAAAATACTATGCTACCTTAATTTGAAGAAAATCACATAATTTTTAGAAACTGTTTTAATAAGGAAACAAAAATAAAATGGTCAAAACCAATGGTAAAAGGAAAAAAAAAATATGCTGCTTTAATCTGAATCTTCGCTTTCAATATCGATTTCTGCTTCAGAGTTCCCAACACAATGCAAATTGTTATAAAATATATGATAATGTTTCGGGATTGCTTCGGTTTTGCAGAGACTCATCAAATCATCGTAAAGTGGTTTTGGTAAGGCGATTGGCTCTCTGTAGAGATTTCTCAGTTCATCTCCTGATACATCAGTCACTGGCGTCTTTTTGGGTCTTCCTCTTGAAGATCTGGTGTTTGATGCAGTATTTAAAGAAATATACTCATCGTCAAAGTTATACTTTAAATAAATAACATCTGGATGAGCTAGAGTAATCTTGATTTCGTAAATCTTTGTCCACATAACTTTTTCATTAGTTTGGTCTGCCCGCAACCAGTGTCTTTTGTCCATTATCTCCTTCAAATTTAAGAAATTATGTTGTTCCATTTCCTTAAGATGAAATTTTTCACCATTGATCTTAGCATTCATGATTATGCCATACATTTGATCAGGAGTATAAATCGTGTGGTTCTTTTTTGCGCGTTCGATAAGAGAATGCATCGAATCTCCTTCAGACTGGCTATGCCCAGTTTCAAAGTACCTATGTATTATGTTAACTCCATACTTTTTGGACAAATATAGATACAGAGCAAAGATAATCCTATTTTTATTCTGCCCAGCACAACCATCAGAATAAAATATAAAATTCTTAATACCACGTTAGCTCTCAGTTTCAATGAAATTTAGAACGCAGCTGCCGATTTCATTAGCACCCCTTTTGGCCACTTGATAGTGCCAAAGATAGCAGTAACCTCTTCCACTTAATGAGTTGTAAATTGTAAAATTATAATATATAGGATACTTTCGCTTGTAATGAAAGATTCCTTGATTGAGGGATCGTCAAGACTTTTTCAAGATCATAAATAGCGACGACAGTAGTCGTAGAATCGACTTCTGTTTTATCTTTAGATTTTAGTTCACGAACACATTCCTTGTTTCTAATGTGCTTTGTGTAAGCTTCTTGGAGTTGGCCTTTTCTTTCACCATCAGCTTGACGATACAATGTACATTGGCCGCAACCTAGTGATTGCAATAATTCTATAATTTTAGCATTATGTATTCTGATGAATGGTTTAAGAGTGCAAATTATCCAAATGATGTAAAGATGGCCACAAAACGACAGTATGAAACTGTGTTTAATACAAAATTCAATTATTCTTTTCACAAACCTAAAAAAGATATGTGCGGCCAATGTACATTGTATCGTCAAGCTGATAATGAAAGAAAAGGCCAACTCCAAGAAGCTTACACAAAGCACATTAGAAACAAGGAATGTGTTCGTGAACTAAAATCTAAAGATAAAACAGAAGTCGATTCTACGACTACTGTCGTCGCTATTTATGATCTTGAAAAAGTCTTGACGATCCCTCAATCAAGGAATCTTTCATTACAAGCGAAAGTATCCTATATATTATAATTTTACAATTTACAACTCATTAAGTGGAAGAGGTTACTGCTATCTTTGGCACTATCAAGTGGCCAAAAGGGGTGCTAATGAAATCGGCAGCTGCGTTCTAAATTTCATTGAAACTGAGAGCTAACGTGGTATTAAGAATTTTATATTTTATTCTGATGGTTGTGCTGGGCAGAATAAAAATAGGATTATCTTTGCTCTGTATCTATATTTGTCCAAAAAGTATGGAGTTAACATAATACATAGGTACTTTGAAACTGGGCATAGCCAGTCTGAAGGAGATTCGATGCATTCTCTTATCGAACGCGCAAAAAAGAACCACACGATTTATACTCCTGATCAAATGTATGGCATAATCATGAATGCTAAGATCAATGGTGAAAAATTTCATCTTAAGGAAATGGAACAACATAATTTCTTAAATTTGAAGGAGATAATGGACAAAAGACACTGGTTGCGGGCAGACCAAACTAATGAAAAAGTTATGTGGACAAAGATTTACGAAATCAAGATTACTCTAGCTCATCCAGATGTTATTTATTTAAAGTATAACTTTGACGATGAGTATATTTCTTTAAATACTGCATCAAACACCAGATCTTCAAGAGGAAGACCCAAAAAGACGCCAGTGACTGATGTATCAGGAGATGAACTGAGAAATCTCTACAGAGAGCCAATCGCCTTACCAAAACCACTTTACGATGATTTGATGAGTCTCTGCAAAACCGAAGCAATCCCGAAACATTATCATATATTTTATAACAATTTGCATTGTGTTGGGAACTCTGAAGCAGAAATCGATATTGAAAGCGAAGATTCAGATTAAAGCAGCATATGTTTTTTTCCTTTTACCATTGGTTTTGACCATTTTATTTTTGTTTCCCTAATAAAACAGTTCCTAAAAATTATGTGATTTTCTTCAAATTAAGGTAGCATAGTATTTTTTTGGTGCTTGTATCCAAAGTTTAATATTTAATAAAAAAATATGTGATTTTATTCGAATTAAGGCATAGTATTTTTTCTTTTTAAGAGTTTTTGTTTCCAAAGTTTAATATTTAATAAAAAAAATGTGATTTTGTTAAGGTAGCATAGTATTTTTTATTTTTTAAGAGTTTTTTGTGTGTTTGTTTTCAAAGTTTAGTATTCAATAAAAATTATGTGATTTGAAAGGTTTTTTTATACAAAGTTATTATCATTTAAAATTTAACTAAACAAAAATTAGGTAGTAGTAACATTAAAAAAAAAATATGTATAAATTTCATAAAATACTGTCTAAAATGGTTAAAAATAAAAATAAATAACATTGTAAGGTCGGTCTGTTACAATGGTTACATAAAAATATGTTTCATTGATAGGATTCTAAAATAGCGATTAGTGGATGATACAGCTAAGCTTTGGCTATAAAATTTCCCTGAAGAAGGTGGTAATCGGCTGGTACGCTCCAGATCTAAAGCGGAAATTACGTCGTATTATATTCTTACATTCCTGAATCTCGGTGGTCGGTGTGTTTATAAAGTCATTAATGATGTTGCAATTGAAACAGTATCGTCTATAATTTGTATTATACATTTTTTCAATTATTTCATTAAATATTTATTTTATTACAATTATTTTTAAAAGGCTAGATTGGTAAAAAAATTAACTTTCATTTGAAATTTTGAACGTCTATTTTGGATCAGTGTACGCTGCACTATAAACAAATTAGCTTCTTTTATTTCTCCTGTAAAATTCGATTTTTGATATTACCGCTTTATTGCCCGGGACCAGCGATGTAATTACTGAATTATTCTTGATTTGTGCCCGGTTGATGGCAATAGTTTCGCCGACTGTTACATCGGAGGCAATTTAACTAGCGAAATGTGGGTACACTTTACATCAGGTACACCCTTCATAGATATTATGCGTCATGTTATGATGAATACATAATTATCTATAGTCAGCTGCACAAAGTATAAGGATCTATATATGAACACTTTGCCTTAATACTTTATCACTAGGGATTCAGGGCAATTTACGAATTCACGACATCCCCTAGTGAATTATCGCTTGTATCAGCATTTCTCGTCCGCTCGTACAGAAACAATAAAAGTCCGTAGTATTCTGTCACGCTATATCAATGACATAATACGCAAGCGAGCCAACTGGTGCAGTGGCCCACACTCAGCTTTTTGTGATTAATGTGTCGAGCAGTTCGTGCCGGAATCCCGCATGACGACATTTTTTTTGTATCTTCAGTAAGGAAAACCAATAATTTACTTCTAAAACGAGTGTATTATTGTTTTTGTAATGTGGTTTTGGTTTGAACTGTGGAAGGGGGAATAATGAAGAGGCCATATAGAGGATATAAATAACGGTTAACTCACAATTCATGATATTTTCGCAGTATGCACACCATTTTAAAAGCCCACAAAACAATCTACATTTACGCAGGCCTCCATTTTGTGGTTGGGATTGTGTAATGTGTTAATGTATGCTCTCGAGATAAATGGATATGCGGTTATAACACTCTATTAGTTAAATTATAATGTAATGCGACCTACCTCATGTAAATAACATCCATTAAAAGTGAACAATTTCGTTTAAAAGTCATTAAAAGCTAATTAAAACAAATGTTCATTACGCTTATCTGTCTTTTTGTAGGTAAGAAGCCTTTAGGTGTAAAGAGCTTAGTAAGTCGGATCATCAGTCGTACTATTAGTGAGTCGGATCATCAGTCGTACTATTAGTGAGTCGGATCATCAGTCGTACTATTAGTGAGTCGGATCATCAGTCGTACTATTAGTGAGTCGGATCATCAGTCGTACTATTAGTGAGTCGGATCATCAGTCGTACTATTAGTGAGTCGGATCATCAGTCGTACTATTAGTGAGTCGGATCATCAGTCGTACTATTAGTGAGTCGGATCATCAGTCGTACTATTAGTGAGTCGGATCATCAGTCGTACTATTAGTAAGTCGGATCATCAGTCGTACTATTAGTGAGTCGGATCATCAGTCGTACTATTAGTGAGTCGGATCATCAGTCGTACTATTAGTGAGTCGGATCATCAGTCGTACTATTAGTGAGTCGGATCATCAGTCGTACTATTAGTGAGTCGGATCATCAGTCGTACTATTAGTGAGTCGGATCATCAGTCGTACTATTAGTGAGTCGGATCATCAGTTGTACTATTAGTGAGTCGGATCATCAGTCGTACTATTGAGAATTTTGGACACCTGATCTATTTGGGCCTTCGAGGAGCGCGTAAAGCTCTTAGTAAGTGGCGCCTGTAAGGACAGGTTTCAGACATTCGAGTACAAGGGTACATGACGTCACACATATCCTAACAATCAATATAAAACATCCCAGACATTGTTATATAATATATTCTATAAGTAGTTTGTACATGGTATGCAAAGTTGTCTTATATAATTAGATGCTATAAATGAATAGAACCAGTACAACATAATTGTATAAAATGGGTCATTGGACTCCCTTTCCTAAACTAGGCAGAAAATCTGTCTGTATCTTAGAAAAGAGAAAATAGAAACACAATCATAAAATTGGTTGTTCTGTAATGACGCATTTATTTCTAAAACAATATTATAGGCATTATTAGTCGCTCATTTCCGGTTGACTTTTCCGAGAATTTCGCGTAGCGTAGCCGGCGTAGCCGTAGCGCGACGCACCCAATTACTACGCGCGTTTGGATTTTGACAATCAGCTTTATTTGACTTAAATAGTTCAAAATCTGTTTTATTTATTTATACTTCGTTTACAAGAGTGATATATAGGCGGACTTAATACGACAAATAGGACAGCAAAGAGAAAAAAGGTAGGGAAATACCATTTTGTTAATTTAAATAGAAAAGGTTTATTTTAGGTATGCTTAGGTTTTACGTATTTATTTCCAAGCAATGTTAAAGGCGTTATTAACCACTCATTTCTGGCCGATTTTTCCGAGGATTCGGCGTAGCGTAGCCCTCGTAGCCGTAGCGCTACGAACCCTCGTATTGTAATGTAAAGTAACACCTCGCATAATTCACTACAGTACGTTACATGATAAATCGGTTTCATGTATTTGTTTCTGAAATGTAATAGTCTATTATGACTATTATGTAAACATTGCCGAGAATTCCCCGTAGCATATTACCTTGTAAATATACACCATTGGCTTATTCAAATACGTTTTGTTTTTATAGTAAATTCCTTCTTAAAATTTGCCTTAGCGCTACGAACCTGATTACTACGCATCATCATCTTCCTACCTTCATCATCGAATAACCCCTCCCGCTCTTGGGCAGAGCGAAAGGGAGTGTCAGACTTCTACTGACTAAAAACCACCCATGTTCCTTCTTAGCCCTTCATGTCGAGGCCGCGGTATCTCTTGCGGACAACCCGCAGCCCCGACGGGAACAACCCGCAGCCCCGACGGGATTGTCCCATGGTACTTGAGGTCCTCTTGTCCCTGTCAATCTTAACGCTATCGTTTACTCCTTTTTTTCTCAAATCATTCACACAATCCATATATCTTTTCAGAACATGATGACTACGCACATTAAACTTATTATAGCTTTATAGGTGTACTTATTTAACAAGAAATCTGCTTTAGTTATCTCACAGAATTTATGAGTGGCGAAACTTGTGAAAGTTACAACGAAGTTAGGACCTACTTACAGTACACTCATAAAAGTTGGTTACTTTTCGGAAGCAGAGCTTTGTCTTGTTATTGCGTCGCTAGTCGCTACGTAGAAAAAACTTTTCCGTTTCTCTGAATTATTTCGTAAGGGTTTGTGGTAGGGGGTTAATTCGTATAGCTTGGCTGAACTGTGACTGTTCTGACGTCGGTTACATAATCCTAGTTAATCCGGTAGCCGCAAACATGACCCGCTTCCCAGCTACGTTTATAAATAAAAAATTCCAAAGCATTATAAATCTGCTGGCGGCTGTGTGTCTACATTATGTATATTTATGCAAAAATAATACTGGGTCGTATATTGGTCGCTAACCTCGCTTGCCCAGTGTGCTCACTATGGGCATTAACTCCCTTTACGAGAGGTCAATGCCCATCAAATTGCGATAAGCTGAATAGAATACAACGAAATTTTCACCCCATTCATTCGATAAGTTATACGATGAGACTTTCGGCCTAACAACCCTGAACATTTTTATAAATGATCGTACTTTTTATTGATATTTTCGCGTTTCCGAAACTCATAAAACGATATCACAAACGCCATTAATACAATATTCAATGATTTGTGTTTGATTGATTTTTCATTATATTGTTTATAGTTTTATTTTAAGGACTATACTATTGAGGGCATGGGCAAGCTACTTGAAATAATATGAATTAAATATGATGACAATGAAATATGAATTTAATGGTACCTATGAATACATTAAAATGAGTTTGGTTCACATAGCAATTTATTAGTTTTGGCCTTATTTTCCTCGTTCGATGTTCAAGTTTTTTTTATTAATTCGTAACTTGAAAACAAAAGAAATTGAAAAAGATCTACGTAAACGTATCTTTATTCAGTTTGTAAGTTTGTGAATATTTTATTATTCATACGGGTATATTTGGGATATAAAGTAAAAACATTACGTTTAAGATGAATAAAAAATCTTTACTGTAAATACGAGTATAGGTACTCGCCTATTACGGAAAACAATATATTATGTATTATCTACAGAGATGTATTTTTACGCGATAAAGACTTGAGTAGGTACATTCATTTAAATACAATACAGGGTCACATCTTGAACACTGTATTTATCAGTAACAACAATGACTTATTATGTACTTATTACTATTATGTAAGATTATGTCGGGACAAAAAACAATAGCATTTAATAAATAGAAAACAGGTTTAACTCGATTTCGTTACATCATCAAGATAAAGTTGATCTCCATAACACATAACATAATTATCACGCCGCTTGGAATCCCCGAAGGGTTAAGCAGAGGTGTACCCAATAGGACACTCAATATCGCCAGTTATGATTAAGTGCCATGAGATAGGGGCGAGCCTATTGTCATAAACCGGGCATAAGTCTAGCCTCCGTGGCTGCTACTGAGAAGTTCCTGATGGAAAAACTCAATAACACTTTTCCCGAATCGAGAAACTAACTGGAAATTGAGTCCAAGTCCTCGAGCATGAGCATGAGCTCAACCGGCAAGCTTATAATTACTGCTACTATAATAATAGAGCTTTTCTCTTCTTGACCACGAGCTACAAGCTCAAGCGACCCGCGTCTTGCGAGACTGACAGCGGTGAAAACAAATGGAAGAAGTTACACCAAGACGCGTCACAACGATGCTACTTGCAGGAGTTTTCACAGGAAACCAGCGATGCGTCTCTCTTGACGCAAATCGCAACGCCCGTGGTCGTGAACGCACCTTTTAATTCTTAATAGGCCATGCCTGCAGCTAATTGGTAATCACTAAGCACTTTAAGTCTTGTAATTTCCCGCAAACTCCCACATTTAAGCGCAACAAAGGGGTGAACGATTACTGCAATCGATAGTATCGTACGACTACTTATATTAAATGGTGGGAACGAGACCTGTTGTGGAGTTCTTATACATTATGTTGGAGGAATAGGCATTGTTGGAAAATAAAGTCGCTATTAGTACCCACACTGTAGAATATAAAAAAATTGTTTAATTTCTACGAACAAGAGTGGTACATATGCGTACTTAATGCCACAAGGCATTTTATAAGTACCAACTTTTGGGTCAAATAGACAGCATTGAAAAAAAAAAAGTAATATACCATATGAACCACCCGCGTAACATGTATTTGTGTTAACATTTTATCGGTATCCGACTTTCATTTCAATTTCGATTTACTCAATCACCGATAGAAAGGAGTAAATTTAGCTTTTTTTTCATGCATTTTCGTAAACTAGGGCTTTCTATATTAACCATAATATCAATGGGAATGATAAAAGTCCCAGCGCTCCTAGTAGCTAAATGCTTTGAGAATGATATAAAAATGCTAATGCTATATTCTAAACCGGGGCGACGTCCCTCAATGAGGCGGTACACTGCCCCAGGGAGATATCTAATTTTCCTTCCCGTCCTTAACTTTTCTCTCTGATACAGAATACAATAAAAAAAATACGAGTCGTCGCCAGTTTTCATTCGTGACGTGAATTCTTCACGCGTTTTCATTTCATTCACAACACAACACACAAGTGTGTCATAAATATTCAGGCTGTGCTTGGTATTCATCATAATCGTGCGATTCATTTACATGTTATTATGTGTGGATGAGAGATGTGCTTACTTGTCGCGTCGTGGCATGGTGGCATGTGGCATGATGCTAGCCACCACAGAACTGTGGGGGTGTGCACTTAACGTGATTACGTCATTACCACACAAACCTTTCTTATAGGCTGTCCGTGGTCTAGTATTAATTCATACATGACGTGTTAATCTTGGCACAGCTGCAATATATTACTGAATAAGCATAATAATATCAGCAATTTCATTAAGCTGCTTATATATAAAACAATTACAAGTTTTGATAAGGTCAATTGATAAAGAAACGCTGCCTGACCGTGACACGAAATTTCGTTTAACCAAAACATCAAACAAAGATTTTTATGTTGAAAACACAAAGCACCGAGTTTCCGTTCACGTTCCATTGCGTTCCTTCAGCAATAGCTTCGATAAAATTCATTGATTATGTTGAGAAAGGAGCGTAATGTACTGTGAAGCGGAACTTTGCATTTGGTATTGTCATGGTATTGGACTCACTTTAACCCAATTTGAAGATTGGCGCATTTCTCAAATCGAATAAAATCCAAAGGATCAGAAAGCTACAGATACTTGTAATTCTGGATAGAGCTTTAAATTGATATAACACGCTAGCTTCCAACATAAACTTCGTGTAATTACGACTAAAACAGTTGTTAGTTTGCTAAATGACGTACACAAGCAGTGTAATGAGTAACATGCCTCATATTAATACCAAAGCTAGCTGGAGCCTACGCTGTGGCCCCATTTGCAACTCCATTTCAGCTTACATACGTAGTTCTAAAGTTGTGACTCCCCCAGAATTAATGGATCACGTTTTTACTTCGGTGGCGGCAGCGAATTTTTTACTCTGCCGATCGAATCGAAAGTAGAAAGTGAAGTCGTAATAACGAAACAGATTATAGTAATGAGATTGAACATGTATTCAAATCCTGACTGAATAGTTATAGTCCTGTTTGTCATTGCTAGCTCGATATTTGTTGTTGAACACTTATTGCCTGTCTTCGTAATAGAATTTTCATGTCATGAATGTCTCAGTCCTTCGTTTTCATGAAAATAATATAAGATAGTATCAATTTATAGTGACGCCAGATTTAATGGGTCTCTAGCTACCAGTCTAGACGGTTATAGTTAGAATCCGAGTAACGTTTATTAAACATCACAATGGTATCGTAGACTAATCGTTAAGTTTGCTATCGGCTGGCCGCCGGACGATATCGGTTATCGGGCTAATCTGATTAATTGGTGAGTCATGATGTGAAGTGTCGCACGACCCGGGCACGGACGTCCTCCTATCAACTCAACCACATTCCCGACCCTGAACCGTACTTTGATTTATCAACATGTCCGATTCATTGACCGATACAATTAGGTTAAACACATATTTTAGTTTTTATTATCTTAAAAAGATAGGTCATGTGTTTGAATTTCAACGGCCAGTGTCTTCAGTAGACTACTAACAGCTTCTGTACCAGAGTTTCAGAACTTGATAACGGAAGAATTCCCGCTGAGTTCATTCTAGAACTGCAAGCTAAACATGGCATGCGGCAAGACACTTTTGAAACACTCACAACGATTTTCCCTTCGTTCAGGTTTCGTTTAATTATGTATTCTTTTGAATCAGTTATCAGCCTGTTCCGGTGATTCAGTACTGCCTATTGTGTTTACTGATTGAATCTTGATAAAATGTTAACACGATGACTAGTCCTGTTCACCTAAATACCTTTAGTAACTTAGTGGAAAATAATTTTCTTTTAAACTTAATGTAGTTTAAGTTAGCGAGCGTTTGTTCTGCGGTTGGACAGAAGCCAGTAATCTCCCTCAGGCAAATTTAACGCTAAACATGGCCCAAAACCTATCCCAACCAATTAGTTAACACCCGCCTAGACTTTGTTTAAACCCTGTTTTCTTTGTTTACTTAATTTTGTTGATTGTGCAAAGCTTTGGGACCAACTTAACATTGTATTATTCTTTTTCATTGCCTTCACCTTTTACTCTTAATTAATGACAACGGAAAGAGGCGCGAAGTAATGTAGGTCAGCTAATTACGAAGAGATTGTATATTTCCGTCTGCCAACAAAAATATTTTTCTTAATAATGGTGGAGTTTTCCTGTCGTACAAAAAAATAAACACAGTGGAGACACAAATAAAACTTCCAGCAAACCTTGACCACAGCCTTCATTGAAAATTATTGCCTATCTAACAATAATTTATCTGATTGTTTGATTGATTTTTATTGGCATAAGTAATTTCAATGTCTTGGAGCGTCTGCACAAATTATAACTTCCGCAGAAGAAACTCTCGAACTTATTCCTAGGATAGTATTATCAGCATAATGACAATACGCAAAGTCCTGTGCCTGTTCTTTTAGCGTAATTTCAAGTCCTTAGTCTAAGTTTTAACATATCTCGCCAGAATAGTAGCCATAGTAGGTTAGGTCAGGGTGTATCGGCTGGCTGGCTGCCAGCAGCACCAACGCCGCGCCGGCCCGGCTAGACTTCGAGACGTTCTTTACCCTGATACAGAGATAAACGGCGAACTGCACTGCTTCGGAAAAAATAGCCCATCGCTCCTACTTGATGAGTAATTAACTTTGTGCTAAAATATGGCTAGTCAGGCGACGCTAAAGAATTAATGAGCTGAGACAAAAGACGCTTTATAAAAGGTGCGAAAATTATAAATGAAATTTTGTGAGCGCATTTTTCTCTTCATTCTCCTGTCTTATGTGATTTTTCCTGACTACTGTTTTTAAGGCCAGCCATAGAAAATGTATTTTAAATGCAGTGTGATTTAAATATTTGTAATTTTGGCTTCTTTCGTGCGGTCTTACTCACCGCCTGTCAGACAGAGAAAGCCTCATATCATTCAGATAGGTTATCATTTATCAGCTTGATATGAAATCTTATCATAAACATTCATGGGAACTACAAATAAACAAATATTTCTGTTTACAATATAGGTTTATAAGAATAAAACGAAACACTTGAAATAATCGTATTAATAAATTCATGCTGCTCCGGAGCTCGTTATGTATGGCAGGGAGAAGAATACTTAAGTTTGTATGTTAATAAATAAAGAAAACTTCGTCTCTTATAAATGGGAATGGCCAATTTAGCTTAATGCCAGTATCTTGTAGTGGAAATCATAAATATACTAATGGTATTATTTTTCTGTTCAGGTTGAAGAGATACGAGAGATGATAGACAAGATTCAGACGAACGTGGAAGAAGTCAAGAAGAAGCACAGTGCCATCCTATCCGCACCGCAATCAGATGAAAGTAAGTTTGATGACAAGCCGATACCTCATTTTCAATGGTCACCACTGCAAGACATCTGCAGTTCTAAAGGGAAATGGTTAACCATCTTAGAGAAACAACTGAAATGTGTCTTATAGACCTAGAATATAGAAATTTTTCCTATCCAAAACACACTCTTGAAATCGAAACAAAGAAACGGTGTCTGGCGGCAGAAATTGGTTTAGTTGTAGTAGTTTCTGGACAAGCTCTTTTCCAATGTCCAGAAGGTTTAGGCGCAAAATGCCTAATTCTCAAAATGGCATCAGAGTCGCAAAAGGACTAGTTCTCAAAATGGCCAATTCTCAAAAAGCCTAATTCTCAGAATGGCCAAATGAACGAACCCAACGGGGTAGATGGAACTTTTTCTCTGGACAACTGTCCCGTGACATATTCATAACGGTGTTATGGTTAGTAAAGCTTACTTCCTATCCATAACACTGGTTAGGAAAAAAAATCCTCACCGTCACACCAGTGTGACAGCTACAGTGTAAAGGTTAGTCAGGTGCATTTAAACCGACACTATTAGTATTTTTTCTAATCTTACAGTTTTAACTCACTGATTAAAGAAATACAAAATATTAAAAAATCTTTCATTTCTAAGAATACTCCCAATTGTACAAAATTTGCCATTTTGAGAATAGGGCATTAAGAGAATTAGGTTTTTTGAGAATTGGACATTCAGAGAACTAGGCTTTTTGAGAATTAGCCATTTAGAGAATTAGGCTTTTTGAGAATTGGCCATTTTGAGAACTAGTCCTTTTGCGACTCTGTTGCCATTTTGAGAATTAGGCATTTTGCGCATAAACCGTCCAGAACTCTATTTACTACAAAGTTCGGACGGTCGATGGGTTATTAAATTGCCATAATAGTTGTTTGGTAGCCCAATTAGGGAACACAGTTTAACCTTATTAGTGGACGTACTCGTACAAAGGAGGATCCTGCCGAAAATTTAGCCTTCCATTAAACTTTGCGAAGTAATGTACTGGTTGTTGTGGCTGAGAATACCTAGCTGGAATAAATGAAGTAATAAGTGGTCCTAATGACAGCTCTTAAGGGTCTTATTATGTCTCATTAAGTCATGACGGGTTGCCAAGCCGGCCCATTGTGAGCCCTTCTAGAAGTGCGTGAGTATATGTGCGTTTATGTTGTATAGATAAATTTTATACAATGCTAAGTATTCTTAACATGTCGCGCACCAAAACTTACACCTAATAAGGTATTTACTCTTCAAATGTCAATATTAAACACAATTTTCCATTCATACCATAAGAGTACTTAGATTAAATCCTCCCACTCATTAAATGAAACCCAATGATTGAGTCTGTGAAAAACCCACGACTTCTGAAAGTTTATTGTACAAAAATAAATATGTTTTTCCATGGAGTTCGCTATGGTTATCGGTATTGCTGCGAGCAGGGCGTGGGTAGGTCTCAAGTTAGCTCGCAGAGAATACCCACACACTAATTGAAAGGGCGAAGTTGGTGGCATTTACGCAGACGTGGGGGCGGTCTGTCTGTCTGCTTTTCATGGGAATACTTAGATTAAGTGATGCTGTCTTTATTCTGGAGTGCTGACATTTCTTTATGTGATAATGTCGACGTCATTTCATATTAACACCTACAGGATAAATACATATCAAATAAACGTTTATTATCTACGCTTATATTTTTATCCTGTTTCCTGTTGAGTTTTCAATGCTATCGTTAGTACGCGTGTAGCGTGCAAAATTACAAATTAGTTTTTTTATCAAACCTTCATTGGAAATGTTTCATTTACTATTTAAGTAAATAGCTAAACTACATAGTTTTGATTCTGAAATGTGTTCGTGCTATTTTTGGTAGCCAAATGAATTATTAGCGATAGCATTGTTGATTTTGTCGCGAGATTAGTTCGAGTTTATTCCGGTGACGTTGCCGTTGGCTCGACTTCAAATACTAAACCTTTTCCTACCCGTCATATTTTTCAGCTTTAATTATTAAAATTTCCACCGTGTTTTTTCTATTCTAAGCGCAAAAGGTTTATAGCCGAGAAATTTTAATAAAGCTCATATTTTCCTTTTTAGATTTATATTTTCGCAAGGGTTAAGGTGTATTTCGTTTCAAAGGAACAGAATTCTTTCGCGGTAATATTATTTTAGGTGTTATAACACGGCGCCTTTGTAGAAGCCCACTCGACAACAAGGGACCCTCAGCAGGATCGTCACGAATAGCCGCGATTAGCCATTGACCCGACCTAAATAGCCCCGAATAAGCCATCGTTGCTGTCGTTAATATCGAACAAGCTCACGATAACAGTATACAATATATACGTTTATTGTAATAAAACAGTCCAATTTGTACCTTTGAAACTTAGTTATGAGACTGTTTCACTTCAAAGTTATTCATACGTTAATCGTTTATTTAACTTTGTATGAGGTTGACGTTTTATAAACGCGTTTGGCTTACATGTTAGTCTAAAGTAGCATATATAAAGTTAACATGTAGCGTCACAAAAAATCTCTAAGAATGCCTTGTCTGAACATTTCCGAGATTCCCACGGGAGCGTATTTTGCTCCATTTATTTCGCATCATGCGAGCACTGGCGGCAGGCTGTGTGAGGCTGGGCGCCGTTTTATCTACATCCATTTGGAAATATTAAAATATTTGTGCAATATCATATTCATAACAAAAGTAAATATGCTAATGCCGCAATAAATATACTGGTAAAAGTTGCTTCGTAACATACATTACGGGAAATAACAAAGACTGTATGAAAGTTGATGGAAAATGAACTTGTCGGCGATAGAGTGAGGCAAACAAGACACGATTGATGGTGTGGCTATGAATGAGCTGTGTGCTCAGTGAATGAAATCGATCTGGTGTGAACGAGGCACGGTTAGCTGCAGGTGATACATGTCGAACGTCGCCCGCCGTGCTCTATCGCGTTAACGATCCTTTACATTTCCCGACACTTTTAATTACGACATACCTAACACGTCCATGAACTCTGAAGGAGCTGACTTACAATAACGCAATCTGGTTTAAATAATTACACACTGTGCTATTATACCGGGTCTACATTATACACTTATTTATATAATAGTAATTACATGTTACAGCGTACAATTACAGCAGTAACAATTCTTTCACACGACATTTACGAATGTCCCATGATGATACGCAGGAGGCAGTTCTGTTTAGTGTTTCTCTTAGTGTGTGATTCCCAGAGCGATGGTAATGACTTCCTAGTAACGCAGAAATATATTAATTAAGTAGAAGATATTTCACACAAACAAGTCTGCTGTCTAGTGAAAATAGATTAAAATAACAAGTCAGTTGCCTACTATTATGTTAACGTCGTATAAACTTGCCTAATAGACATTCTGATAGAGAGAATCTATTAAATATTTCCTAAAAGGTAGGGATAGAATAGAAAGGATCAACTTCAAAATGAATCGAAGATAGGAAAAATTGGATTTTCTTTTAGAAGTATTTTTTGCGTTGTCTACACGGGACGGGCCAGGTAAATTATTTTAATGGAATTCTTTCTTCAATGAAAAGGAATTTTTGAGATATTTTTTGTGCTCTGCATAAAACGGTTTTCGTTTCTAGCGGCGAACACTTTCTAACTTAGATAACTAGGTAGCTACAATATGTTCTAACCTTATTTATTTTAGCATAAATATTGTTTTAAAACGGCAGCAATTTAGGTTTTTAAGATCGACGTCATCTTGGTTTCTCAGTAGCTGATTCTAATTTACATTTTCCTTGAAATATCTTTTTCCTCTTCAATTACAATGATTCCACTCAGAAATGTAACTCAGTGTTTTAAACAAATGTTTCGTTCTATTAGTGAAAGCTCTTTTATAAGTCGAACCAAATTCAAGACACGATGTTCTCTAAAAATAGTACGACTGTGCACGCGAACTTTAATATTCACTTAAGTGCCAAATGCCGCCAAAATGACCCGGATTTCGAGCTTGAAAGGGATTCGAGCTCAAGCGTTAACTTTCTGAACGTAATGCTAGGCAAAGGCACCGGCAGGTGATAATACCCCGCAAGGGATTCCGCTCTAAAACAACATTGTCGGGAAAGTGCCTCTACACGCGACAATTTGTATATTGCGTCCATGTTTATTCAGTTATCCCTGGGAAATTCAAAACTCCACTAAAAGCTTACTGAATATTCAGGCTATGCACAAATTTATTCGCGCGTTTTCGAATATGCACACCAAATAACTTATGCAAATTGGCAACGCGTTGCGCTACATCTTCCGCCCAAGGGAACAGTCCGATCAACACGTGCAAACGTGCTATTTTATCAACGCGAATTTTGTTTTTCAGCTATCGAATAGTCACGGTTTCGGTAAATATTCATTCACTCATCCGCTCAGGATGTGCAATTTCCGGGACGCGATACACAGGAAAAGTCGTTATGGTGATGCCTGAGGATATCGTCCCTGATACCGAGAGGGGGTTTCGTGAATCGTACATGATATATTATTATTATGGTCGAGAAAAGGTTTCAAATAAGCGCTTGGAAATATTTAAATTGAACGATACATTTTAAAACGTTGAAACTAATTGGTGAAGCAAATGAGAGCCTTTAAAATGAACAAAACAAGCGCATTTCAAAGTCAAAGATTTTCGCAGACATTCGTTGTTGAAAAACATCCCGTCGTTATCTCGTAATGACCCAATACGGTGCAGATCGTTCACTTATCCCATCAACTATACTGCTAATTGTATTGCTCCCCTCTTCTAAGCAGCTATAAGATGGGAAAGCCGGCTTGTTATTAAGCCGATTAACCTCTTGAACAGAAATGCTCACGTAGAAATGTCACGTAGGAACAACGACTTTGATTGATATCCAAATAACTGCTCGTACAAGATTCTCGGTCGTGGTCCGTATTGATTGTTTATTTTTAGTACCTTTATTTGCTTGACTCTTGGGACTACGTAGAGGTAGAGGGACAAATTGAAAGAAATAAGACGGACGGACGGAACGAAGCCATAAAATAATTGCTTTGAGATAATTATAATGAAAAAGTTGAAGATGGAAGCTTTTATTGCTTCTTGTTCATAAAATTATTATTATGATGGAGCCACATAAACACTATTAATTATAATAACATGTTTTCTGGCCATCTTAGTAATTCAACGGGATTCTCTATTTTCTTCTATTTTTGGCAACATAACTGGCAAGCCCAAATAAATTTTATGCCAACTGTGTACTTTCCAGAATGTATTCAATATTTATTCAATCAATGCAATACAATTCTATAACTATCGATCGTTTTGGCGATTTCTAATCAAATTCGTGGACAGGCAATTAGAGCGCCGCCCACCCGACACAATTCGCAGTCGCACTCAGAATTATGTTATTATTGCTGACAGAGCGAGTTGTATTATGCATGAACTACTCGACGATTTAAACTGCAATGTTTGTGTTTCCACCGACCGAAGTTTTCTGAACAAAGCCTATTTTATTTTACAGAAACAAAGCATGAACTGGAAGATCTCATGGCTGACGTTAAGAAAACTGCCAACAAAGTCAGAGGAAAGTTAAAACGTAAGTGAGCTACAACTTAGCGTTAGTGCTTTACTTTGTCTTATATTTTATTTGCGAAGCTAGCTGAAGATCTGCACTTATATACTGACTCAACTGATTCACAGACATAGAGCAGAACATCGAGCAGGAAGAGCACTCGAATAAATCGTCAGCGGATTTGAGGATAAGAAAGACGCAACACTCGACGCTGTCGCGCAAGTTCGTGGAGGTGATGACGGAGTACAACCGCACGCAGACGGACTACCGGGATCGCTGCAAGAGCAGGATACAGCGGCAGCTGGAGATCACCGGCCGCGCCACCACTGATGATGAGCTCGAGGAGATGCTGGAGCAGGGCAACTCGGCAGTGTTCACACAGGGGGTCAGTACACACATTATCTATAATTACTTCCTATTTTTATCAGATTTCAATGCCACTCCTGCAGGCTAAGATCCCTGTGGAATCGTCCCTTTAAAAGGCGTGTCGCGGTGGACTTACGACAGAGGTTTTCTACGAAACAGTAGGTGGACGATTTCCAGAAATGGCACTCAAAAGCTGTTGTGTTTCGTCTAAGAGCTATAACTATAAAATTCCCAAAATAAAAAGCGTGCAAACTCTACGCCTGGTTATAATAAACAAGCAACATGAAAAACTTTTCTGGGTGTCAGAAAACACAAAAACTGTGCTACGTTTTCCCGATGTTTCATATTTTCCGCAAAGTACTATAACTCCGACTCCACGTTCCAAACTTTCGAACCTACTAACCCCTTATGGATTACCATTGTAACTGGTGCCAAGTTGCAGCACTAAATCAAAACTTGACAAATTGCCTGCGGGAGATACGCCGCGTTCAGCGATGCCAAGACTGTGCCGCACACACAGAATGTTTATTGGGTTAACAAGAGCATAACGAGGCAGGTGTGACATTATCATGCACATCATCTAAACATGTTAGCCCATTACCACTTTGTACTATACGATTCCGAGAAGAGTACTAAAAGCTTACGCAGAAACATCTCCTATGATTGTATTACCAGAGCTTGCTCGACATCTGAGCCTAGCAATTACGCGCAACGGGATTACCGTAGGAGCAAATCCCAGTATCTGGAAACACGCGCAAGTTGACTTCTGATCTAAAATTCTACATAAAGGTACCTACATACATGTATGTTCCAAGTCAGTTAGTTCAGGTAACAGTTTACAATTTATGTAACATATTGCCATATCATGGTATATGAATACCAAAGCAATCCATTTCTTCAAGTACTTCTGTTGCGGATATTGCCGCGTAGTTCAATAACTTACGGTCATAGTCATCCTCAGTATTGAAGGGGCGTTACTGGCACTATTGTTACGTCATTTATTGTACGACCATGTTTATGAGAATCTATTTATAATTCACGATCGATAAATAAAACTAACAGTACTCGATATTTCCTTAAATTGTCTACTGGGTTCATGGAAGTTCAGTTATATTATTTCAAGGAATTGAAATACATATTTTAATTATTGCGCTCCAATATTTTATACACTCGTGTTGCTAATACTTGGTAACATTTCGCCGTAACTGAATAGTTATTAGTGGTGTCCTCCGAGCACTGTAATTATACAATCGATAGCGTGCAATGCAGTAAAATGTTTTGTCTGAAAAACGTTAGACACTCGTGTGTTTAGCTATGCGGGATCATTTATATAAATACAGATATTTATAGCATTAGCTATGTTAGGATTTTCCTGTCGCGAACACGAATTTAAGTATATTCGAATCCAGACAACAAAGAGTTCACAAACAAAAATCTTTTAATGCATGAATTAAACTTTTCTGCCACGAAAATAGCAATGTTTGTCTTTTGAAGTTATGACTGTAACATCTACAATATTATAGTTATAATCTTATAATCTTTAGCCGGCGATATAATAGTCATGATTTCACAATGGCAATCTTAAGATAATCAAATCTTCGTTACTAGATTCCAATCTGAAAAATATGATAACACAAAGTATTCTTTTAATAATGTGATTTAATTATCTGAATGAGTTAAAACCAACAGTCAGTGGATCCCAAAATGACAGGAAACTGGTTGGATTTTGTTAAATAATAATAATAATAATAATAATAATTTATTTATTTCAGACAACATTGATCCATAATTTGGTTAGTAGTAATACTTAAAAATAATGTTAGTAGGTAAACAGAATATTCGGGGCAATACAATTATCAGTACAACACACTACTAAAGCAATTAAAAAAAAATAATAAAATTCAATCATTCATAAAATAAATAGGTAGGTACTCAAGTCAAAAATATAAATAATAATAAAAAGTCAATGTCAAAATGTAAAATATAAAATGTCTCCAATCAAAAAATTTAAATCAAAAATAAGTTAAATATGGTTAATTGAGTGATAGAATTATGTCAATAAAAAAATAATAATCTATTAGAGACCGTACTGTAATAATTTATCTGCCCCACGCTCTGTAAACGGGTGCATGTAAGGCCTGCCAGTGCTGCAAGAAAGGACCGTCCAACCTGTTGGCAACAACGGTAAGAAGACTGTTGCCGCTGCCCCGCACTCTGCTCGCTATCGAGGTCGCCCTCTTGCGCATGCATGCATAGAAACAATCAATGCGGACGCTCGCGAACATTCCTGACGCACTGCAGAAGCGAGGCATCCGCAACAGTACCCTCAACGCGTTATTGTATTGAACGCGGAGAGCGCTGTAGGATTTCTGCAAATATGACACCCACAGACTGCTCGTATAAAAAGATGTACAGTAGGCTCGAAACAAGGTGCTCTTTACATCCTTGGAGCTACGAGAAAACCTGCGGGCAATCATATTCGCCCTCACCGACAACGCCCTCCTTTCCCGCTCAATATCTGCGTCGTCCTTCAGGTCAGACGTCACAATATGGCCAAGATACCTAAAAGTGTGTACCCGCTCCAAGGGTACCCCACATAGCCTCAGTGGTGGAACCTCCGTCGGACACTTGGAACCCGCATTAAAAATCATAAGCTCGCTCTTTTTAACGTTATATTTCAAACCATGAGTATGAGCGTATGTTTCGCACATGCCAACAAGCTCTCTTAGTCCCCCTATTGACGCGCTCAGCAGCACCATATCATCAGCGTAGCTGATGTTGTTAAAACAAACATCATCAACGTGGCATCCAACATGGCGGCTGCTGAGCTCGGCAACCAGTCCATCAATATACAGGTTGAAGAGCGTTGGTGAGGTCAACCCCCCCTGCCTCACCCCGCACTCCAACCTGTACGAATCCGACAGAGCTCCCGACCATTTAACATTATTGACCTGGTTCCCGTACCAATGCTGGAAGATTTTTACAATTTCAGGCGCAACTTGCCTATCCAACAACTTCCTCCATAGTACCTTGTACGAAACCAGGTCAAACGCCCTGGACAGATCGAGGAAGCAGGCATAAACAGGAGTGCTCCGATCCGTGTAATATCTGACAGCATGCTTTAAACTCAGTATAGCGCCGTCTGTGGACAGTTTGGGCCTAAACCCAAACTGGTTATCGTGCAAAGTTATTGTACTATTTAACTGAGTATTAAGCATGCCGTCAAATACCTTCGCGATGACGGTCGCTAATGAGATCGGTCTGTAGTTGGTCTTATCTGCTACATCACCTGTTTTATTTTTAACAATTGGTACTACGACCGTCCTCATCAGCTCGCCCGGCAAGTACGAATGACGAATGCAGAACGTGAACAGCATAGCTAATACACGTGGCAGGTGGGGACCTGCATGCTGTAGGTGCTCGATGCTGAGTCCATCGTGTCCTGGAGACTTACCCTTGGTCATACTCTTTATGGTCTTAGTTATCTCGGCAGCAGAGAACTTAACTCTTGGTTCCAGGACACCCTGTGACTCAGAATCGACCACCTCAGTGGATGGAATATTGCATGGCTCGACACAAAACTGGGATTTAAAAACATTGGCAATATCCTCTGCAGCAGACACACCATCGACGCTCACCGGCAAACCAGGCCTAGGGTTGTGCTTTTTTTGTAGACTTCCAGAAGTCTCGAAAGTCTTTCTTCGCATGTAACTCAGCCAGAATATCCATCTGGATTTGGTCTTGGTGATTTTGGCACCATCTTAATTTGGACTTAAAAGTCTTACGAGTCTCGCACATTTCCTCATAAATTACGCCAGACGTAGGTTTACCACACTTAAGCCACTCATCAAACCTAAGCCTAGCGTACGAGTGAGCCTCGCTGACGTGCTTATTCCAACCCACCACGCGCTTCGGCCTCCTACCACTGACTCGCGTACCCCTGCTAACAATGGCGGCCTCCCTTAGAGCAGATACTACATCCTGATACAGGCAGTCAATAATTATGTTGTGGTCCGAATCACTACACATGCGATCACAACAATTGGACAATACGCGAGGAAATTCAATATTACGCAATCGCCGATGACACTCTTGCCTATAGGTGTTGATAGCCTCAGGGCTTTTTTCCCCCCACACAACAAAGTTATCGTATGACATACTCTGTTTTAGTTTGGGTCTAATTATACTAAGATCGCATTCGATCAACAATGGGTAGTGATCCGACCACATAACGTCATATTTAATTCTAACATTACGAACAGTTTTTAGAGACGATTCTGTACAGAGACAATGATCAAGCCATCGCCTAGCCCCGTTACAATCACTGACATACGTGTAAGTGTTCGACGTCAATCCCAGCCTATCTACATCAACGCATGACAAGTTGTTATCACTACAGCAGTTCAACAACTCAGTAAAAAATAGTCCATGTGGATGAGCGTTGAAGTCACCAAGACAATAAACCGCCTCCACATCACTACTGTCCACAATTGCACTTAGCAGTCCTAAACAATGTGAGAACTCTGGTAGGTTACTTACTGCGTCCGTGGGCATGTACACACTCATCACAATGAAAGGCCTTTCACTCGTATCAATACGTATCGCACACACTCGCGGGTTATCACTCGGAACGACCGACACATTATTGAACGCACTTTTTCGCCATAACAGAGCCACCCCTCCATAGGGTCGCCCACGCAGCATGCCCGCTGACGTGTCAACGGCCGACGTTCCCGTGCTGCTGAAGTCATCATGGATGGAGCTCAGGAACGGCAGCTCCTCCGGCAGCAGCCAACACTCCTGAAGCGCTATTAAGTCGCACGTAGCACATAGCTCACGCACGCCCTCAATAGAACGCTTAAAACTTTTACAATTAAAGCTGGCAAATCGTAACAAACTATTATCAGTCATTATTGATGTTTACAGAGCCGACTTTAAGCGAGTACTCGTCCTTGCGTCTTTGACTATAATGCACAAAACGTCTGAATATTATATTTTGCGGCCAGATATTTTCATCCAAAAAAGCAGGTACTTTGGATTCAGGTATAAAAAACTTGTACGCATCATAGTCAACCTTTTTCCGGAGGGACAGCTTTTCCAATGTAACTACCTCGCATGTTTTTATTTTAATATGCTTTACGATGTCAGCTATGTGCGAGTCCTTATGTACATTCGTAATAAACATCGGTACTTTCTTTTCAGCAGCTTTAAAGCACCCTACTGTGTCCTTAGCAACCCCCGCCTTCCCAGAGTAACGGTATATTTGCTTTGGTTTACGACGCGTAGCAACAATCCAACCATCATTCTCCTTTCTAGGGAAAACATCACCGCAATGTGTCACTTGTTTACTCACTACGTTCAATCCCTGTGACTGTGACGTAACAACCACAGCTGTTTGTACGGGCGACGGCGAGCGAGCCCGCGTCATAGGACCGGTTTCCGACACAGATAACGGTCGCTCCTTCTCAACACACCCACTGCTTTCAATAAGTCGAGTTTGTTTACCGGCAATATGAACCGAGAGTTTTGTGTCACTTTCTTGATTTCCCGGACTTTGCACTGCATTTTTGGAAGTCTCCATACTCCTGTATGACGAGTTACAAAGAGAAATGTCACCGTTGCCGCCACCTCGCTTTAAGTTCACACACTGCTCGCTCCGTGCATGCTCGATCAAAGATCCAAACTTGAGGTCATACTGTAGATCCACCTTGAGTTTCTCCAACTGATCAACCGTCACACTTGTTGACTTCAGTTCTCGCACTTCTTCCTTGAGTAAGGTGAGATCTTTTAACAACTTAGTAACATCCAAGTGATCAAATGTGACTGGGGGTAGATTTTCAAGGTGCCGTGCAACGAAAATCGGGATCACATCAGGGTCAGTAGACTTGAAAAGGCCAATTATATCGGCTAGGTCTCGGTTTTCCTTACCCTTTTGCTTCCGTTTAATAATTCGTTTGTTGGTCGGAACAGATTCAAATAGTAACGATTTTGATTTTATGATTACATCGTTACTAAAGGCCGACGAACATATGCGAATCAAGGTATCGTCATCGCATGTCGACAGCTTGTTTTGCACGAAACATAGCAGCTCGTCAATAACAATATTACACTGAGTACACTTTACTGTAGCGGACATTTCGCTCGACGTGTAGACCGATCGTAGCAAAAAGCAAGCGACGCGTACGGTTGCGCGCGCGACGTTAAAATGGCCTGAAAAAATGGGATGGCTTTGTCCTACATTGGGTCGCACTAACCTAAGATTTCAGCCTGTCCAGTTGCTTGTACGGTCGAATAAAGTTTTTGTACACTTGTACAGCCAGCTAACTTGCATTTACTTTAACTATTACACACTACATAATATAGACATTTAGAGACTTATGACAAACGATACAGCACTTGGCATCAGTCGTTTAATGCCAAACGCTTTATAAAACAAAATTGCAATCAATATTGTCAGTGAACTAGAATTATAAAGATTTCTGTCTGTATCTTTAATAGCTTGTTCGACTGTACATCACAGCAGCTGATGGACGCTACTGCAAGTGCAAAACTCCTCGCCCAATTTCTTGCTAACTCAATTTAAATTGTCATCGACACGCTAAGAAGAATTTTAATACCTACGTCACAATACAAGAACCTTATTCTCAATGTTCTATACAAAATGTTCCAGATAATAATGGAGACCCAACAGGCGAAGCAGACGCTGGCCGACATCGAAGCGCGACACGCCGACATCATCAAGTTGGAGACATCCATCCGCGAGCTGCACGACATGTTCATGGACATGGCGATGCTTGTCGAGAGCCAGGTCACACTTACACCATGCCTTACTTACTTTACTAGCTTTCTGTTCAAACTTTCGTCGTCGCAGATTTCTGTGACGTTTGAGCGACTGACACGATTCCTACTCACATGCATTTGATGCATGTTCTTCGATGAATAGTGACGTCGGTCTGTTTGTCATGTGGAATCCTTCGATGGATTTCGTGTGTGACAAAAGCATCTTTTCGGGCTGAAAAAGTGCTATAAAAATGTACCAACATAAAATATAATGATTAAATCGCCTCTTTGAGTCTGGAAACTCCCCCGAAGGCGAGCATGTTTTGTAGCGAGTAGTTAGTAGTATCCCAGTAGAAAACATAATAAAGTTGTTCGTATGGATACAGGGAGAGATGATCGACCGCATTGAGTATCATGTAGAGCACGCTGTGGACTATGTCCAAACTGCCACACAAGACACTAAGAAGGCCCTAAAATATCAGAGCAAAGCTCGGCGGGTGAGTGATCATTTCAATGAAGATTCATTCTTACTAATCTATTTTTGTTTTGTTTCTCCCTGTCCGTTGTCCGCCCCTCGTCCCTGTTCCCACATCGCCCTGTTTTGTTTCGTTGTCATGATTTGATTCGTTGAACCCTGCATTTTGTTATTGATGATACGGTGATTGGTTCACACTTGTGTTTGTGTCTTCATTCCTTCCATTCTTGTGTGTACACTATTATGCTTTGACTGTTGTGTTCATACGGCTCGACTAACATACGGTTGAGGTGGACTTCTTAACCTAACCTTGTACTTGACTCTATGTATCACTAATCTATGACTTCATTGGTGTGTGCGTAATTTGCCTTTTGTATATGGTGGTCTTTGTTATATAATAACTGTCATACTCATCACACATTTAATATTACTAATCTCTAAAACATGTTATTATGTAACAACTATTTGGTGTATCATAAATAATATCTGTCATAAACTTACATTATAACATACCGTGCATTAACTAGGTTAACACTGAATGTCATAAACAATGTAACACATGTGTCCGTTTGTGCTTGTAGTTTAAAACATTTATTTAACTTCGTCTATACGAATTTATACTGTGGCTAATCAACGGGTTTTACATGAACAATAATAATACTGTTTAACTATCTATTAACGTTTCACTGCAGCGCTTTGGTCGGCTCCTGTAACACGATATTGACTCTGGGGATTTCTCTCAATCGTATGAACCAATCGTCGGTGGATGTTAGCCGCGGCACGTTGTGTCCCTCCCCTCCCCGCGCTCCCCGCGCCGTCCCCTTAGCTCAGCAGGGCGAGCTGATAGATCGCATCGAGTACCATGTGACGCAAGCCACCGACTACGTCGACTACGGCCGCGTCGAGATCCGCAAGGCCGGCGAGTACGCGGCCAAGGCGCGGAAGGTAATGCACCACCTACCAACTAAACCACGGCTCAGCCGGCGCCTGTTACTAAACTACGAAACCCTACAACGTTTCTACCGCTGTACGGCTCTTTGGGGTGAGGCGCTACCTAACAGAGGCTATTCTCAAATCAACGACAAACTTCGACACATCTATAACGTTCTATCGACTGTCAACCACCGAATACTTCTTTTTACAACATAACTTTCATTTCCATCTTCAACTAAACGTAGCAGGAATAATGCACGAGAAATTCCGCTAACATTGCATCCTATCAAAAATCATGTTGCATGACCGAAAGACAGTCAAAAATAAGTTTCATCTTAAATATATGAGATGATATCCTGAATTTTGAGGGTCACAGCCAGTATCTAACGTAAACTATGCCAAAACCTTGTAAAAATATTAAAACCACTCTAATCCAAAAATCTTAAATGACCATTCATTCCGTTTTAAACAGACAAAAATGTGAAAATGTCTGGAAGTTTTTGCCTTGGCTTTTGTGAACAATGTAAATATATTCGAGTATGCATATCATGACATAATAGCACTCAAAATTGTTCGTATGAGTCTTTGCACGGTATACTTGACTTAAAAACTAGACATTATAAATACTATCATTACAAACAGCTTTCAGTGTAACTCATTTACAAAATAACAACAGAATATGCTGCAACGTAACAACATATTCCGTTGAAACACCTTCACCGTCTTTCGTTCCTTTATAAATTGAAATTTAAAGTTACGTTTATTCATAGGAAAATCCATCATACATATCGCCTAGAGCTTTTACAACTTGTTGACATGAACTCATAATGTGTCGTGTACATTCTTTGTGTAAAAACAACGATATTAACATGCATTTAGGCCGCATGAAATGTTATATATAACGGAACGAAGGAAGCTTGCATTGCATAAATCTAGTTTGCAGCTTTATTTGAATGGACTGCTGGTGTTGTGAACAAGGTCGCATACAGGCTTCTTTGTCTGACCCAAGGATAATCAAGACCTTTATGGTGTTACCCCCAGTCGATTTCAGCCAGTTCTTTTTGGCAATTTCAGGTTTAGAATTATCCAGTATCCGGCCTTGTATGTGTTGGTGATGGCGTATTGTATATTTTTGTTTCGTCTTTCCTCATTACAGAAAAAGATCTTCATTATTACATGCCTGTCCGTTACGCTGCTTATAATAGTTATCATAATCATGGTGAAATTCCTATGATCTTGGTGTTGATTATAAGTCGTGCGTCATACCTCGGCTAGCGTATTCTTTCAAATTCTAAATGGTAAGAAGATTTTTTTTTGTCAGCAAACCTAGTTGAAGTATGTATCCGGCGTTGAGTTGAATGCTTTGGAAAACATAATATCAAGTTAAAATAAACGAGCATTTGTAAATTGTCATCAGCATTGTTTAATATTTTAATCGCATGTTAGAAAACAATATTAAATTACATAGAATGACAACCCTTTTTTTTATGGTGGGTGGAAAATCATCAAATAACCCCCCTCCCGCTCTTGGGCAGAGCGAAAGGGAGTGTCAGACTTCTACTGACTAAAAACCACCCATGTTCCTTCTTAGCCCTTCATGTCGAGGCCGCGGTATCGCTTGCGAACACCCGCAGCCCCAGAATGACAACCCTCATTCCCTAAAAGTATGATCGACAAATAAGTATTACCTATTTATAACTGTTTATAGCCTTGCACTGGTTAAACCAGGTAGAACTGCAAGGAAGAATAATTCTGCCCTCCTAACTGACAACACAGCACCTTATGAAGTTGCATTGTTTTGAGTTACAACGGCGTTTATGCTTCTCTATAGAAAAAAAAAGTCTATTTGATCCAATTACATTAACCATATTGTCGATTGTGCTTAAATATTTTCACAGCAGCATTTTTATTTTCTTTTTGTTTTTCCTTTATCATTGCAGAAAAAAATCTTCATCATAATATGCCTGTGTGTTACGCTGGTTATATTAATAATAGTGCTCGCGATCGTGCTGAGTTAAACTTCGTGCGAAGATCACCGGCTTGTGGCGTCATCACCGTCGGCCCTCCATGGACTAAGTGAATGAATTCAGTTGGTTTGTGACCACAAACACCCAACATTGATATTCGTCTGTATACCATTGAATTAAATGTTTAATAATATAGCTACATTTAACCCGATAGGTATATCTGAATGTAATTGCTTGATTATTTGAATACGGCAAACATTTTTGTTGTTAATATCAAAAGAAATACATGGATGTAGCAAGTGCATTGTGCTTTAAGATTTTTTAAAAAGGCTGTGTTATGATTATGATATTACTTATTATAAACTGCTTTTTCATCAATTTTTAAGGAAAACAGGAAATTGACAAAGACAAAAGTAGATAAAGTGAAAGTGAAATTTACCTATATTTTATGGAACTGGTGTCCATAGAAAGTGACATTTCAATCATAAAATGGAAAACCATCAGGGACAATCGTATACAACGCCACCTGTAAGATGCTTTTTCAATATGAAAATTTTATAACGCAGCCTTTTTCTTGAATACTTTAGCAAAGTTGTATAACTTGATAACCTAACAGGAAAATATAAATAATTGTTTTACCGCCATGGTAGAAGTTCGAAGACAATATTTATGTGTAAAGTGCAATAAGATAGATTGTGCTTTAGAATTGTAAGTTATTTAATATTAATATTAGCTTTACTGGTATTACCAGGCTGTCTTATATCATATAAACATATTTAATATTAATGGCTGTATATAATATACGACTCAACTCTTAAAATTTGTTAGTCATACATCACAATTATTGTACAGGGCACTTTTATTGGAATACATTGATGTTTCTCTCTTCCTGCCCTTATAGATATTAACTATTTGTTACACTGAAATAACAACATATATATTACTGAATAATATATTTAATAGGTTTACGCGGTTTGTTAACTACTTATTAAAGTTTATTTAATGCCGATCGTTGATAAATATAATATTAGCCTTTTCTCTATTTATTGTTAGCCATTTGCTCGCAGTTTAACTTATTGGTAGTATTTCAACCTTTGTATCGTCGAACACAATCAAAATATATTCGCAAATAGATATGCGATTGGATAAAAAAACATGTTTTGATAATATTTATAATGGTACAAGAACGGGAATCAAGGACGAAGGACATTCGTCGACGATCAGTCAAAGATATCGTGACCAGTATTTTACCTAGTTTAAGTTCTCATACTTTGTACATCCTAGTTTTCTTTGAGGCTTAATATTACTATCGGCCTATCACTAAAGTTGGTGTATAATAGATAATTTCTTGCTAACGAAATACTTTTGAAGTGTTTATTTAGCTGATCTGTTCATTGTTGTGATCAGTGTGTGATGCAGGACGCTCTCATTGGATTGTTTTGTGTTGGGTTTGACTGGAATGTTCTTTCCAGTGGTTAGGCAATGAATATGGCACCTGATTATCATTTTACTTATTGCATTTAACAATAGCATTTTGATGATATTTTCACAAACTTAAACATATAGCGCACACATAATACTTTGTGGCACTACAATACATTGGTGTGTATAAGTATGTTATATTAATGAATAGCACAATACGATAACTGTGATTAAATTGTAATTTTCATTGCAAGTTAGTTGAAAAGTAAAATTATAATGTCTTAGTTCAACTTCACCGTTACACTTCACGTCGACTTAGCTTGCGCACTTATTTATTTAATCAAAAGACTGTGAAATATAATTTAATGCCATTTTCATTATTATTGATAATTAATTACTTAATTATGTTGAAACCTTAATAGAAGTTATGTTTTATTTCTTAAAATTATCGTAAGTAGTAGATGAACGCCCACACGGGCGTGTTACAAAGTTGTTTATTAATTCTATAATCGTAAAACTACTCATGTTGTAAATATGTTTATAATTTCGAAAATTACATTTATATTTATTATTTCGATTTATTTTTTTTATTTTGACCTGATTTTATTTTTGTGCAAGGCAAATGACGCACCCACCTACTGTATCGAAACGAAGCCTATGACTACATAATCGCAGTATTCCTAGTAATAATCATGGTAATAATATGTGTAAGAGTTCGAAGTGCCTGGCCCGAGTGGTGGCCGGGCCGGTGTCGCGAGCCACGTATAAAGCGTACTGTTGCATGGTCGACACTCGCCGCTACAGAAGAAGATCATGATCCTAGTGTGCCTGCTCATACTGGGTATCGTCGTCGTGGGCTACGTGTCCAGCTATGTGATTTGAGCGGCCACTCATACATCGATCGCCAAATGCTCAAAGGTAACTTGTAAGTGCGCTGCGAGCGGTCGGAACTGTACAGTGTGCAGTCTCGCCGCTCGCTGTCACCGCTAGCCACTAATGTGTGTTGTGTTTGTCCACTGTGCAGAAGAAGATAATGATAATGCTGTGTCTGCTCGTGCTCGGCCTCATTGCGACTGGCTACGTGTATAACACATTCTTCTAAACGGGTGAACAGGGGCAGGTTTGAAGCGCAACATTTAAATGGGCTTTATAGACCGCATCCCTAGTTAGACTTTTACGAGTCTTGAGTAGATTTATCATTCGATAAAGCCATGCTTTATTAACTAGACGCCGATCGAATCGATCCACCATCTTATTCGAGACAAATCAAAAAGTATGTTATTGTAATTGGGGTTTGAAATTTGCATGAGTCAGTTGCATAATAATATTTGTATAGGATTAACATTGTACTCTTATATTATAGAATATTAATTTATTATATTTTGCTACACGGAATATTGAGCGTTGAAATTTGCTGTAAGTTGAGTATTTGCTACTAGTTCAGGATATAACAACGCCTTAGAGAAAGCTACAATTAGGAAACATTCTCACTACACTACTTACTTATTTAACTAGAAATATGACACCACTATTTTTCCAACTTAAGTATATCGAAAAAATAAAATGTATATCCTGAAGTTGCCTGACCGCTTATTTTTATTTTATTTTAAATAAGTATATAATCTACTTTCTATTCTATTTTATATCCAAGCACTTCTTTATATTTTCGCACCTTGTATTGTTTCATGTTTTTACTCCTACCTAGGTTTTTCATTCAGATATTTTATCTATTCTATCGTTAGGTTGATTCACTTCACTTCATTTCAATTTATTTACTTAGGTGTCATAAAATGCAAATTCGAGTACCATACACACATATTGACAAACATTTTATTAATTCTATAAACATTGTAATCTAAAGGTCCCTTTCAAAATTCACACATTGTCGTTGCTTTTTTTGCTTTATATAGGTATAATAAACAGGGTGGATTTTTCAGTGAGCGTGGAGGTGGATGGCCAAATCGAAACTAAAGAATAACGAAAAATTCTCAAAGGTGTCAGGGGCCCGATTTTGATGAAAACAATATTCCCAAACCTTTTATCATAGTCTGGGTGCAGACTCCTTAGACTATTTTTCGCTATTCCTCATACTTCCGGAATTGGCCATCCATACCCGTTAGTGAAATTCAACCTTGATACCAAACTACATAGATGGTCATATCAGGTATGTGAACATCTTAAGTAAGCATAATAAAATGTAACTAATATGATTTTAAAGACCTCCAGATTACGAACATGTTTTAGGTCGTTTATACCACCTGTAAGATATCGGAATTATCAAATACCCACAGACACGAACAGGCCATTCATATTTGAAATCCACAATATTTGTAGCAAATTTTTAGGTATTTATTGTTATAAATTAAGTTATAACAGTGTGCGACAGCCCCATGAGTGTGCTATGAAGCCAGGAGGGGACTTCTCAAGGGATGAAACTATTTCGTCTTTCAACCCAGATGTCACTCACTGTTTTAGATACAAGAGACTTTGGATGTTTAGTAGAACTATGCGTTACTTTGAATAACGTGTACGATTTAACATTTTCAGGACCGTCACGCAAAGAAAAATCGCCGCGCATATTTCGGTACCTGCACCCCGCCTGGCAACAATCAACATTCTGCAACAGACCGAATCATCAACACGTATCAACACCTCTTATTTGTTGTTAGAAGTTCGTCTGTTAGATTAAAACTATATTCAATTAAACTTATAATCTGAGATATGTCATAGGAACAAATTAATGTTTGATATTATCGTCGTTAGTAACAATATACTGGCCGTTACCACACCATAACCGCTGGCTCTAAAATCGGTTTTCATAGCGATCACATAAAAACCAATATTTATTTATGAAAAATAAACTAAATAATAATTTAGTGTGCAATAATCAATGAATATACATATGTTAGTTATACGTACATTATATAACTAGTATCTACACGCATAACAGTATTTAGAGTCTTGTAAATCTCGGTTTCCACTATAATATTCCTTACTATATACATTTTATTGTATCTCAATATCGGCTCGTCAAAGGTCGATTAATCACTTACAATTTTGTTTTTCTAATCTCCACAATATGGTTGCTTACACGCCATAATGTGAGTATAGTTTGTATTTATAAGTACTTAAAGTGATACTTACAAAGATTTGACAGATCTCTCTTTCATGTAAACTAATTTCTGTTTTATCTTGAATAGTTCAACCTCGTTGATAAGTTAGAGGGAATGGTGGAGTGTAACGCCCGTGCACCCTCGACGAGCCTTGGCAATGTCGCGAGAAGACGTGAGCGTCGGGGAGACATCGGTAGGCGGGTGTGCGGGGAACTGCGATATCGTTAGGTTCTACCTCACCATTAGTTGACTAGCCTCCGGGCCGTGCCCGGCGTGTCGCTCGGACGTCACGCGCGTGGCGTCACGTGAGTGCGCGGTCGCTCTTCACGCGTGTGACATCACCTGCACGCCTGTGACGTCACCTGCACACGCGTGACGTCATGCGCCCACGCGCACGCAGCATATCGCGCCGGCGTGCCATCGCCGTAGCAATAATAAAGTTCGATTACAATTGTAAAATTGTTTAAAACTTTCGAATGTGTGATAGTAGATGCAGTTGTTGTTTAGTTAACTTTATAATAATAATGAATTGTTATTGTGAATGTAACTTTTAATAAACAGTAAGAGTACTTTGAACTTTTCAAATAATACATAGTATAAACGACTCATTGAAAATTTTGGCGCTTTTCGATCAAATTTATAGTTGAGTGAATATAAAGTTTAATTTGATACCTTTTAAGACGCTCTTCGTTGTACAGTAAAACATAATGTAGCCGATTTAGCTAGGGTAACTTTTTTAATAAATTTGAAGTACAGAGTCTTCAGCAATTTAAGAATAGTTATTGAGCAGTATTTTCCGTTTGTAATAATAAATTGTAGAGTCACTCGAAAATTAAAGCACATGTATTAGCATTTTCCTGTAAGAAAATAACGTTATAATTAAGCGATTTTCGCGAAGAAGGATTATTATGTAGTCGTATGATATTATGGCATATTGTTATACCGAGTGGTGGAGCGAGCGCGAGTGGATAACGGTACTAAGTCCCGCGAGTGCCCCGCCCCGCCCCGCGCAAGCCCGTGCTCGTCTGCAGTTCAATATTTAAGAACTTGAAGCAATGTTAATTTTAACATTTATAACATAATTAGATTTTTATCCTTAAGAGTAGGATTTCATCTAGTTGCCTTCGTAACAGTAGAGAAATTAGGTGATACCTTTTCTCTGAGTAGCTTCATTATCAAGTCATGGAGGTCAGCCGCGTTTCTCCACTCGCCAGTCAATTGTGTCGCTTGTCTTCCGCGCTAGTCGCGCCGCCCGGCGCCTCCTGCCCCGACATCGCGCTGACACCCGCTAGTTGCATCTATCTCATCGTATCTCTAGTCTAAGTATTATATAAATAGGTCTCGAAGCGAGGCCGAGTACCTGAGCTGACACCAATCTAACGTTAATGGTAGTTTCGGTGCGTGCCGCAGTTCGCACTCCGGAACATCGCACAAGTCTCGAGTCGCGGAGCGCGCTCGGACCGCGAAGCGTTTCGCACAAGCCGCGCGATCTGCGGAACACTTCGCATCCAATCCTAATTTGTATAAAATAAATCGTTTTAGAGTAGGTATAACCGAACTTCTAGTCAGCTTTTAATAATCTCTATTATTCTAATAATATCAATGGTAAAATCGCAATTGTATCGTTCTGTTACTAGTGTAAATATAAGTGACGTTCTCGTGTTCAAGTACGCGCCGCTGCGCTACGCCCCGCCCGGCGGGACGGGCCCGCTGCGCCCGCTGTTGGCGCGTCGACTGTACGATCTAACAAAACTCAATGTTATCGTAAAGCATAGATATTTTCATAATCAATAGTATGCATATTGTTGATTGGATTGCTAATTTTGTATAAGTACGTACACAATTAGTATAGTTTATATACTTATGTGTCAATTCTCATAGCATTTTATTACATAACAGACGATAGCTAGTAAGTGTTAAACGTAATCCAAAAATGATTGCAGTGCTGTTTATTAAGCTTATTCAAGTATTTATGTTATTTTAAATGAATGATGTTTTATTAAACTTGTATTCTTCAATCTTGAATGTATATGTAATTGTATCACAGTTTATCAATTAACCAGCATTTAAACAATAGATTAATATTGAATCTTCATTGAAACCCGTAGCTCTGTTTATATATTAAAATAAATAATCACTTCACTGATCAAAGTAATGCTTGGTAAGAATAATTGTGAAACAACGAACATTTTGAAATGTAATTTTAAGATCCCCGTGTTGAATGCAAACTTTGAAAAACCATTTTCTATCGCCTCATGTCTTCAACCTTTTTCCTTAATAGTTACTAATGTTAATTATTTAATGACAGATGTATATATCGTCTGTGTCATGTGAATATTCTTCCTGAAAATCGTTAGATATTCAAAAAAAAGATAGGGTACCTCGTGAAGCAAAGTATCTACCGGCAAGTCTTAAGCCACGCCAAGTAGTTAACAAGTTCGTTACTTGAATATCTTTTCAGCTAAAGTAATTGTTAAGTATTTTCACAGTCATAGTACTCAATGTTTAAGCGAGAATATCATAACCCGCTTATATATCGTGCAAGCAATATCACGGTCTTCACTTGTAGCACAACGCACAAGGAGGAAGAGCAGCCATGTTCTTAGTGCCAGTATTATATTTAGCTATCTGCCGGTAGACGGACTACAGTGCTAGAGGTGCCCCATGTCGTGACGCCGAACAACGTCATCTCCCTCTAACGGGGTACTCACTCGAACTAATATTCTACAAATTATATTGTTTATCAGTAGGGTCGCTAGACTTCAATTTGTAGTTAAATGTTCGTAATTATCAAATTTCCACAATATTGTGCTTTATTCTTTCTGACTCTTTGATGTTGCTTGGCGTTGAATGATGTGAAACATTATTATAATATTGTATTAGAGTTTATAATTTATTTTAAATCATGTTACTTTTCATAATTTAGTTTAGACAAAAATGTTAAAATAGTTTAGTACCGTTTCACGGATGTTTCTTGTACCTATATAAGTATTTCAGAATTTATATTAAAGTTGTATTCCCTATGAAAAAGTTGTCTCGTAATCTTCTTGTAAAGGAACACTGAATACCTAAAACCATTGTTGTCACAATAAATTACAAAATCTTGTATTACGAATATTAACAGTGAGGTTCTGGATAAAAATGTAAAATTCAAGTTAGATTGGTTTTATAGTCATATTATATTCTGTATGTAGGTTATCAATCTGAAATTCTCTCATAATTATAAAATAAACGGTGTTTTCTGCTGTACATTTTGTTTTATTTAATGAACTATCACTACATATTATAAACCAAAGTCCTCCGCCGCGTCTGTCTGTTTGTCTGTTCGCGATAAACTCAAAAACAACTGCACCGATTTCCATGCTGTTTTCACCAATGGATAGAGTGGTTCTCGAGGAAGGTTTTAGTATATTTTTTTTTTGAAATTCAACCCCTAAGGGAGTTAAACAGGGGATGAAAGTTTGTTGGAATATTTTTCGATATTATCCACGTGGGCGAAGCCGCTGGTATAATTTAATTTTATGTTTCTTGTCTTGCCAAAAAACATCATCCGCTAGATAACCGACTGAAATCCTCACGAGTTCGTATTAAATAGGTAATCATAGTCATAGAAAAAGATTGATGAAAAACGATTGCATGTAGCGGAGATGAGAATGTTGAGATGGATGTGCGGAGTGACAAGAATGGATAAAGTAAGGAATGAGTATATTAGAGGAAGTTTGAAAGTGGAACCTGTTACAGAAAAATTGAAAGGAAGTCGTTTATCTTGGTATGGTCATAGTTTAGTTTAGTTTAGTTTAACTGGGCTTTTGTCCGCACTTAGCCTCTTGATTGGGCCATTGTGCGTGCTGTTTAAAGAATACCTACTCCAACCAACATAGGTCGTCCCAGAATTTTAGCAGCCTTCCCAGACTGCTGCAGGCTTCTGGGAGAGTTAATGGGGATCGTAGAGTTTGTGCCCGGTGATCTGCCACGCTCCTGCACTCTAAGAGTACGTGCCTTGGCGTTTCTTCCGCCTCCATGCATCCTCTGCACAGTGGGCTGTCTGTTACACCTAAGTTATGTAGATGTTTGTTTAAGGAACAGTGACCCGTTAAAATTCCTATGATTTTACGGATTTTGTCCCTTTTAAGTTTGATGAGATTGCGAGTAAACTTCATTGGTGCCGCCGGAACTGCATCTTTTGTTTGCCTGCATCCTTCACTGTTTCTCCATTCGGTGAGGTGTTTTTCTGTGGTTCTTAAACGCAGCCATGTTTTTATTTGGGCCTGAGGTATGGGCAGTAGTGGTTCCGGTCCAAATACTGTATCACCTGAGCCTCTCTTGGCCAGCTCATCTGCTGCGTCGTTGCCCAGCGAGTTGCTGTGTCCTTTAATCCATTGCAGGGTTACACTGTTCGTGGTTGCAATGGATTGGAGTGCATTGTGGCATTCCAGTATTAGGACAGAGGTAATTGTGTTGTTTTTTAGGGCTTGAAGCACCGATGCACTGTCGGAGATGATCTTTATTTTAAAATCTCTGACGTCTCTGGCTGCAACTGCTTGTGCCGCTCTGGTGATACCGACACATTCGGCTTGGAAGATTGTGTTTAATTTATCTAGGGTATTTGATATAGAGATGTTGAGATCATTCGAGAAGACGCCGGCGCTCCTGTACCATATGAGGTCTTGGAGCCGTCCGTATATATCCTAACTTCATTGATGCCAGAGCTATCTACTGCTTCCGCAGTGAGTTGGATGTCGTAACTTCTATCGAACACATGGTGAGATGAAGTCTTGTCCATGGGCGCCTCAAGGAGTGGTATTTCCTTCAGAATCCCCTGCAAAACTTTTGAGTGTGTTGTTTCTGTATTTACTTTCCATAGTCCGTTTGATCTTAGTCTTAAGGCCGTTGCCTGAGCTTCCTCTTTTATGACCAGATCCAGAGGTCTTAAATTTAAAAGAAACTCTAACGCTGCTGATGGAGTTGTTCTCATGCATCCAGTAGCTGCTACACTAGCTAAGCGCTGCAGGCTCTGGAGTTTCGTTTTCACCGTGGTCAGCTGAGTTCTGGGCCACCATACAACTGATCCGTAGGTAATAGAAGGTCTGATGACTGACGTGTATAGCCAGAGTGTGATCTTTGGGTTAAGACCCCATCTCTTACCAACTAGTCTTCTACACTGATTAAAAGCTATACAGGCCTTCTTTGTTTTAGCCTCTAAGTGACTCGCCCAGTTCAATTTGTTATCAAGAATTATGCCCAGATATTTCACTTGTGTTGATAGGGAGAGTCTAGTGTTGAAAAGCTTTGGTAGTTGTAATTCTGGTAACTTCCTTTTGTTGGTAAAAAGGATAAGTTCTGTTTTCTTGGGATTTACTGAAAGTTCGTGTTCTTCACACCAAACTTCTACTATCTGCAGTGCAGAGCACATCACTTTGCACAGCATATCTTCAGCATTCCCGTTTATGAGTATAACAAGGTCGTCTGCATAACCAATAGTAGTGTATCCTCTGTCATTCAGTTTTTTTATGAGGCTATCCACTACCATGTTCCAGAGAAGTGGAGATAAGACGCCTCCTTGGGGGCATCCTTTTGCTACCTTGGGTCTTGTGGTAGTATTTCCCACTATCTGTACCACCCTCTTGCTGACCAATTTAGTGATCCAGTTTCTTATGACCGGTTTTACACTAAATTTCTGCAGGGCGTGGTTAATGCTGTTGTGTATGGTTTTATCAAAAGCCCCTTCAATATCTATGAAGGCAGCAAGTGTTGAGGATTTATTGGTTATAGCCGTTTCTATTTTGTGCACTACCATGTGTAATGCCGACTCTGTTGATCTGCCTTTCCTGTACGCGTGTTGTTGGGGATGTAGTGGTTTGCTTTTTAGAGCTCCATCCCTAAGGTGTCGATCTACCAGTCTTTCCAATGTCTTCAGAAGAAAAGATGTTAGACTGATGGGCCTGAAAGATTTGGCGTGTGTGTAGTCCTCTTTTCCTGGTTTAGGTAGGAAGACTACTTTTGCCTCTCTCCAAAGTAAGGGGATATAGTTGAAAGCTATGCAGGCCCGGTAGATTGGTAGTAGGTGCTTGGTTACCTGTTCTAGTTGCCATTGTAGTAGGGCCGGGAAGATTCCGTCCAGCCCTGCGGATTTGAAAGGCTTGAAGCTCCTTAGAGCCCATTCTATTCTATCCGCAGTTACTAGTTTGTTAGCCACATCCCATTCGCTAGTTGTTGGTGCGCTGTGGTGGTCAGTAGGCCACTCTGGGTCGGATGTGATTTGGCATCCGGGAAAATGGGTCTCCAGCAGTACTGAGCTGGTTTCATCGTCCGAGGTTGTATATGTGCCGTCGCACTTTTTAAGGGAGCCCAAAAGGTTGAGGTCACCTTTAGCTAGGACTTTCTTAATTCTTCCGGCTTGGTTTGTTGAGTTAATGCTACTACAGAAGTTACGCCAGGACTCTGTCCTTCGGTACCTGATCCGTTTTTTGTAGTGTTTCTGCGCTGTTTTATACTTGTCCCAGTCCTCTGTGGTCCTGGAATTTTTCGCTTGGTTGAAAAGTTTTCTAAGGCCCTTGCGCAATCTTTCTAGTTCTGGCCCCCACCATGAACTCTTATCAGGGCTTTTAGGAGTTATGACAGGACATGCCAGCTCGTAACTGTTTAGAAGAGTATCAGTTAAGACCTGTACGCCACGTTCTATGTTTTCTGTACTAAGTAATGCATCAGCTGTTCGTGTATCACTTAGTGCTTCGCTCGTTAGTTTGGTATACCTTGTTATATCTGTTTTTCGGGGGTTACGATATGGAACAGGGTTTGTTAACCTATGCCGTAAATTGAAACACACACGGCGGTGGTCTGCGAAGGATGGTTCGCCTGACACGTGCCACTCCTCGATGAGATTTGCCGCCGCATGTGTGGCTAAGGTAATATCTATAATGGTTTGGTACCTGGAGCTTACAAAAGTCGGTTCTGTGCCCTTATTCATAATGTTAAGGTTTGTTTGGAATAAATATTCGGTTAGTAACTCACCCCTTCTGTTTGCATCCTTACTTCCCCATAGCGGATGATGTGCGTTGCAGTCAGCCGAGATGATGAGATTCCAGTTTGATGCCTCACAGTGTTGCACCAGTTCGACGAGTTCGCTTGGTGGAATGTCGCCGTCGCTCGGCATATACACTGAGGCTAGAACTAGGATGGTTTGCGTTTCTGTCACAAGTTTCACAGCAGTGAGGTCTCTGGAACAGAATTGGTTAAGCAGTGTGGCTGCTACGGTGTTGGGCATGTAAATACAGGTTCTCGGTTTGTCAACTGCTGTGTTCAACAGTAACTTACCACCGGTGTTGTTTAAACCGCAGATTCTGTTGTTTCTTATCCAAGGTTCCTGGATAAGGGCGACGGTCTTGTTGTTTGCCTCCAGCACTCTGCGTAAAGTCGCCGCCGCTATCTGTTTGTGCTGAAGGTTGGTCTGTATGATGTTGAGGGACGAGCTATGGGCTACACAGGACGGCATCTTCGTCACTAGTGAGTCCGTCGCTCTGCACCGATGAGTCCATGTCTACCTCACTCGTACCCTGTCGGGGAGCTGAGGTATGGTCATGTAATGAGGAAGAATGAAACGCTTGTGACTAAAAAAGTGATGGATCTAAATATTGATAAGATGAAGAGGGAGAGGAAGGCCAAAGAAAAGATGGATGGATTGTGTGAGGAATGATATGAATGAGAAAGGAATAAATGCCACCTTGACGTGTAACGGAAGAATGGAAGAAGAAGCCTTGTGGCATTAAGTCCGCCTATGTACCACGTTTGTGCATGAAGTTTAAATCTATCTATACATATAATAAATCTGTAGAGAAATCGTTTTTGTACATCGAAAATATTAAAAAAAAAATTGTCAGGGTATTAAAGTATAACCAACAGAACACATTTCCAGCATTTTTGGAATTTTTGTCTGTTTGTCTGTTTATCTGTTTGTCTGTTTGTCTGTTTCGATGACTAAGCATCAGGTCAAATTTACGAAACGAATGTAGGTAACTTTTATACATAAATATTGTGCGTAACTTGGGCTATTACTTAGTCTTTGTTTCATCGTAATCGGTGCTCTCTATCAAAAGATATATGAATTTATAGTTTTCAAGAAGAACTTATCGTTATGGTCAAGAATGAGACAAGCAACGACATCTATTGAACAATTATGGTACTTATTACTAAATGCCTTCACAAAATAACTTTAAAAAAGTTATGATAGCAAAAGGTACGTAGATATAAGTCTAAATTACGCTGCTTTCAAAATCTACATAGCCTAAACCTTATAGTGTTTGATCGCTCTTTTTTAGCAGTTTATCTTCGTCTTCGACAGATGGCGTTATTCATTTGATGTCATTTTCTGAACCGCGGTGATAGTAAACATATACACATTATGTTTCGTGAATAGTCAACAAATAATTTACCAATTACACAGTATTAAAATACAATTTTTTTTAAACTAAATTAAAATTAGATAAAACCCAAGACATATTTTTTTTTGTACCGTGTGGGAATCGAACCTGCGACACGCAGTCCAACTGTTAATCGTCCAGCCATTGCGCCAACCATTATGTCGTCATATAGATGTGGTGTGTTGTTAGCCCTATGTGTCGAGGCCGCGGTATCTCTTTCGAACAACCCGCAGCCCCAACGGGCGTCGGTCCTTGGGGGCCCCTTCAATGTTGCTGACATCTCTTTGAGACGCGCGTGGAACATGAACGCGCCTCCATCGTCATAGGACGGACGAACGATTAACTAGCCCGTTACTCACCGTTCACAGGCCCGCGCCTACGGTGGCCGGAAGCCATCACGTGGCCCCCGATGCCCAGAGCGTCTCCCGCGGCGGCTGGGACAAGAGGTTGTCTCCCTCTCACGTTCCGCCACCTCTTTCGCTAGCATTACTGCTTCGCAGAAGGAGGTGGCGGCCATTTCAGATTCGATGTCCCAGATTCGGTACAGGTACCCTCTCGAAACATCCTCTAATCCCCCCTTTTTTTTTGTGGTTCGTAAATTATCAAATGACTCATCCCGCTCTGGGTGGAGCGGAAGAAAGTGTCAGACTTCTACTGACTAAAAACCACCCACGTTCCTTCTTAGCCCTTTGTGTTTCGGGGCCATGGTATCTCTTGCGGACAACCCTCAGCCCCGGCAGACGTCCCTTTGGGGCCCCTTAATTGTTGCTGACATATCTTTGAGGTGCTCGTGGAACACGAACGCGCCAACGACAATCTGTCTGCCTGTCGACTATAATGTACCTGTTCAAATTTCTTCAAGATCCGTTCGGCCGTTCTGACGTGGTTGATTAACAAACACCCATCCATCTAAACTTTAGTATGAGACATAGTCAGTACTTTGCATTACTCTCTTCTTATTTTCTACAGCGTCAGTAAGTTAACGCAGGGCAATGATTCAATGTACTTTTATCTAAGCGACGCATTTTAGTTTCCGACAAGCACGCGAACGAAGTCGCGGGCACAGCTAGTAAATAAATAAATAAGAAGAAAACGTGTTGCGCCGACCCCAAATAGAATGGGATAAGGGCAGGAAGATGATGAGTCATAGCTCAATTGCAATGGGACAATGAGGTACAGCCAACCGAATATAAGCAGTTCCGCCTTTTTTTTTTTTTTTGACGTGACAACGTCTTATAAATTGGTTTGCCGGGTGACACTTCAAGAAACTGCGTTACGCTCCGCTCACGTTATGCGCTCACAATGAGAGCGAGTGAGAGGCACGCGTCCAGAGCGAGAGAGAGAGAGTGAGAGAGATAGGCATACACACCGGTTCATGTCTTGCGCTTCTATTTTCGTTGTCACGTAAAACTTTCGCCCGTACGACTTTACAGGCAACCAATTTTTTTTGGGGATGGGAAATCATCAAATAACCCCCCTCCCGCTCTTGGGCAGAGCGAAAGGGAGAGACTTCTACTGACTAAAAACCACCCATGTTCCTTCTTGGCCCTTCATGTCAAGGCCGCGGTATCTCTTGCGAACAACCCGCAGCCCCGACGGGCAAGCAGTTACGCCTGCACTACTAAAACCAAGGATCAAAGTCAAAGTCAAAAATGTTTGCTGGGAAATGACTTTTTTTAAAAGTTCCAAATTTTGCACAGCTGTTTTTGTAAATACTAGTTTTTCAGGTTATAACTTTACTTAATTTACCTCCATGACCCGTTTACTATTCAAAGCATCCACTACCATAATGTTTTAACAGTACTACATTGAGTTTTACCGTAAAATGAGATTTTTGACCCAAAAAAAAAAGTCGTTTCCCAGCAAAAATTTTTGCGTAGGGATACTTAGTTTGATGTACAGAATGCTCGGTTGACGGCTGTGTGATGGGTTGATTTACACCCTGTATAGGTACCTATAGAGAGAGAAACATATCTTTAAACTTTTACATTCGAAAGCTCGTGTAGTCTAAAGCCGCGTCTCCACTATATATTTAACCATCATCATCTGCCTAGCCTTTTCCCAACCATGTTGGGGTCGGCTTCCAGTCTAACCGGATGCAGCTGAGTACCAGTATTGTACTTGGAGCGACTGCCTATCTGACCTCCACAACCCAGTTAATACTAGGTAATACGATGATACTCTTTGGTGAGACTGGATGTCAGAATTTCAGGTCACTGACTACCTGTAACGACTGCCAAAGCTCTAATATATGGCAGCCGGGACCAACAGCTTAACGTGCTTTCCGAGGCACGGAGGAAACTCGGTATGTCGGGCGGTCACCCATCCACAGATCGACCTAGGCAAGCACAGCTTTACCTAAAGATCGACCCGAGTGGCAGTTTTTATTAAGCCACGAGCTCCACTATATATTTAACCATTATAACCAATTACAGTTCACCACTAGAGAAGTTATCCGTCACTCGTCAGATGATTCTTGGCCGAGCGGTGCTTCGCACTACGCAAGTTTGCATCCAGGATGCTCTATGGCTTCTGTCAGTTTTAGTTGTCAATTTGTCATGTCAATGAAGTAAAATATAAATTCCACGACGTTTCGCGTTTAAACTTGTTTTATGAGAATTTTAAACAAAAATAAGAGTATCTAAGTAATTAAAATGAACGCACCACCAACATTCGAATCATTCCTTTTATATGATGGAGAGAAAAAGTGAGCATCGATACCCCACGACAAATGGTAGCTTTCCAAATGTTATGTTTACATGAGGGAGTAACACTTTTTTTAAATTTTAGGGTACAGAAAGAAGAAGATACCAAGGTGACCAACGCAGCAATTTTTACAGTAAATAAGGAAGATCATACTCTCGGAAACATGATAAGACAGTATGTATTTGCTCTGCTTTTCTATAATATAAATACTTATTTTGTCCTGTTTTCAGTTCCTACTCTGAATTTCTTGCTTAAGTCTGTGAATGAACATTTTGCAGCCAGCTGTTAAAGGATCCGAAAGTGCTATTTGCTGGTTACAAGGTGCCTCATCCTCTAGAGCACAAGTTTGTGCTGCGGATTCAGACAACTTCTGATTACACACCTCAAGAGGCTTTCATGAATGCTATCACTGATCTAACCTCTGAACTGTCTCTCTTTGAAGAAAGATTTAAGGTAAATAAAATACAACACTGTTTAAAATATTAATTTAGTATTTAACTTAGCCCATTACAGACCTTTGGATATAGCAGAATATTATGGACATCAAATTATTTGTAACACCTATAGCAACAATATTCTGTCAAATAAATTTATTATTATTCCCTTCATTTATTTTTAAACAAACATATATGTAAGTTTGTTTAAATATTATTTACAAATACAATAAAAAAAAAATTTAAAAATATAAAAAATTGTAGCCCACTGGTATCGGGAACAGGGTCCAAGCTACCAGCGGTCAGGGCTCCAGAGAAAGGAACCCCCTACAATACGAGCCGTGTCCAGGAGTACCACTTTCTGCATCAAGCCCTTGATCCAGCTGCCCAACGAGAGCCTCCTCAGGTGTTGATCGAGGCTCTTGGCAATTAAGCCATTGGCTGTAACGACTATCGGCACAATGATCGCTGAGTTCACACCTCACATGTCGACAACCTCGCGAGCCAAGCCAAGATACTTGATTTGCTTATTTTTCTCGGCTTTCACGTTTTTCACAGCTGTTTTTGTAAATACTAGTTTTCCAGGTTTTAACTTTACTTAAATTACCTCAATGACCCGTTTACTATTCAAAGCATCCACTAGCACAATGTTTTAAAAGTGCTACTTTGAGTTTTACCATAAAATGTGATTTTTTGACCCCAAAAAAAAAAGTCATTTCCCAGCAAAAATTTTTGCATAGGGGTACTTAGATTGATGTACAGAATGCTTGGTTGACGGTTGTGTGATGGGTTGATTTACACCCTGTATATTAGGCTTATTAGCTATCATTATTTATTATTGCAAGTAAGTCCAAGCTGCACCAAAACAACCTCTCCTCCCCCTTGTGCTAAATGCAGTCCTACCAAAAAGCTGTTGGTAACATCTAGACAAAAAAAAATACTTCATTGACTTTTTAATGAATTTTGCCTATTGAGTTTTATTTAAATAATTTGAATGAATGAATGAAATGAACTTTCTTTTTGTTTCAGGAAGCCATAAAAGAGAAGAAGGAAGGATTAGACTAAGTAATAATTTACTATGCAAGCTTTAGATTAAGAATATGGATAAGTAATATTTTATTAATAAAATGATTGCAAAATGATGTTGTTTTTTTTTAAATCTGTTGCAAAATGATGTCTTAAAAATGTTTTATATCCTTCTTTTATGAATCCAATATAGTGCCCACTTTGAACATAGGACTTGACCACTTTTTGCAGCATCTATAGAGAATCTTTATATGTTTTTTCGTGTATGTGGTGGGCCTGTGGACGTCTGTGGGCGTCTTACGACGACGACAGCCCGTGTCGACGGTGCGTTCGTGTTCCACGCGCGCCTCAAAGAGATGTCAGCAACATGGAAGGGGCAAGTACCGTCGGTCGCCCGTCGGGGCTGAGGGTTGTTCGAAAAAGAAACCGCGGCCTCTGTACAAAGGGCTAAGAAGGAACACGGGTGGTTTTTAGTCAGTAGAAGTCTGACACTTTGACACTCTCTACCGCTCTGCCCAGAGCAGGAGCGATGTGATGATTTCCCACCCTCCGAAAAAAAAAGGTGTGGATGTAATTAGAGTTTCCATCATGTAGATTTATTTCTAAGAAATTGTTAACCATTAATGCTGTAAGTTATAGTCCTCGCAACCGAGGTGCCTGTGTGACCAGATGTATGAATGTGGTTGAGGCAAAAGAAGTATGTCAGTATAGTTGGAGACAGGTATGATCTGGGATTCAGTGTTGGCACTGCTGGACTGGTCTAAGGGCCGGCGCACATATGGCAGAGCGCAGCGCAGAGCATGCCCGCGAAGTTTTCTTAACGCGTGACACATTAGGCGAATTTCTAATCGAAAATGCGCGAGTCTCCTCGCGAGCGTCACATTGTGAGCCCGGTGACCGGAAGCGGATGCGCGCGGAGTAGCTCGCAGTCGCAATCCGTAATTGCTTCGATACGCTTCAGGAATTAATTGATTTTAGATATTATTTCCATGTGGACAATGCCGATAACAGTTTGACAGTGAAAAATGCTCTGCGCTGCGCTCTGCCATAATTATGCCGGCCCTAAGAGGTTCACTGTGAAATGCGATAGTCCACATTCACATAATGTGGGTTGTAAGATTTGTTATGGATGTAGTTTAAATGAAACAAAGAACATAATTCAATTTAATTTATTGTTATAAAACTGTTATATTTTGGTGTTCATCTAATTATTTTAAATATAAATAAAATAGGTTGCAATAGAGTTATTGTAGAATCATGATTGTGATGAAATACCAATTTGTGCCATAAAAGATCATTTCTCAATATGCATTATGACCAGATAATGCATACGAAAAGTTGATTACCATTCACCTAATTAAGAAAAATATAACATGCAATGATTCTCTTAGTAATATAAAAGATCAAGGGTACTTATTTACAAACATTTTCCTAAGATATTTAACTATAAAACAGTAATACCATGCCTATGGTAAAAAATAATAAATAATAGCCAACTAAAACATGTAACAACAATAACGGTAACATTAAAACTAATCCGTCAATAAATAGGCAAATTAGAAAGTTTCCTCTTCATCACAGTTTTCTGTCGCGTGGCCAAACACTGCAAATAAAAAAACAATCAGATTAGTAACACAATAATAGTCTCCATCTAATGGTACATTTTCAGAGGTTTCTAAATTATCAACTCGGAACATAGGATTCACAAGAGAGCAAGGATCATAAGGGCGCCGCTATTTTTCTAACATAACGTCACGCCTGTAATCCTCAAGAGGTTAGACAGAGGTGTACCACGTCCATGTGAAAAAATATTACATAATTAATTTGGGACTTCCAATCAAGCTGGTCAACTGAACAACTAATAATTACCTTCACAAATATCGCAGTAAGGTCGTGGCGCCGGCGCACCACGCCTATTGGCCGGCAATGGCGGCGGCGGCGCGTCGGGCTCGCCAGCTTGGCGCGGGCAGTCCTCTGTGTCGTGCGCGTCGAACACGTCGCAGATGTCGCAGAACAACCGCGGGGCCACCGCACGGGTCTTGCGACCGTTACTGTAGCAGAGGGAACATCTTAGTTTTTCTATACAACCTGGAGTCTTGTACAGATCAGAATAGGCAAAATAAACGGGATGAATAATAAAAATGAATGTGGCTGAGTTGAGAATGCTTAGGGAGTCATGTGTTGTAACGCGAATGGATAGAATATTAAGAGGAAATCTGAAAGCGAAACTGGTGACTGAAAAGTTGTGTGGTAATTCATTGGTTGTCATGCATGGTATGGGTGATGCCGAGGAGTGACGAGAGTTTTGAGGATGAATGTGGATGGCTGTAGGGGAAGACCAAAGGAGTTGACTGCTGAGATGACGAGTAATACAAGAAAAAATCAAACAAAATAGAACATAGGGTTTTATTAAACGAAGTTGAATAGTAATATATACTTACAAAAGCGATGGTTCAGTAGGTACCGAGCCACCCTCGAGTGCCTGCACTCTCGCCATTAGCTGTTCGTTCTTGCGCTGCATGTCCACTATGACCGAGTTGAGGAAGCTCACTTGGCCGTCAATCATCTCCTTGTCGTCCGTTACCCTGTGCAAATGTTATTGCGACATTATCATCTGGACTTTAACGAAGTAGAAAGGTAGTCTATATCTTAAATTGTCCATATTATACTAGGTAAGCCTATCGACACCGGGTTACCACTGAGAATTTCCTGATGGAAAATTCAATTACATTTTGTCCGACTTGGGAGTCGAATTCAGGACACATGTTTTGGAGTAGCACTTGTGAATATTGTATCAAAGAGGCAGTCAAGAGAACATACTAAGCGAAATGTAGATGTACTGTGGTTAGCCTTTTGGAAAACAAGGGTGATGTTATGTTCTATTAACGTTTTAGGCCTTACGTTATGGTTGGATTGTTTTCGAGACATTAACTTACTTTTCAGATGCAGAATCGCCTTGTCCTAAGACACCCATAGCACTGTTGTCATTTTTATCTCGAATGTCTTGACCCTTTTCAGCCATCTGCTTTTGCAGAAGAAGTTTTTCGCGTTCCGCTATTTCTACTTTAGCTTTGTGGGTCTGAAAAGTAAAAACAAAAGTGTAAATTTTATATTTAAAATAACTTTCTTACAGAGGTTCTGCTCCTGCAGTACAGAATTTTTATTTGTTTTAATTTTCTCTTACCTTAATCTCTTCATGTAATTTGCCGATCATGTCTTCTTTCAGTCTCAAGTCCTTAACTTTATTTTCAATATCAGCTTTAAGGTTCTTGACTAAAGTCTCACTTTTGGCTACAGTTTCTGCCGAACACTGTTTGGCTAGCTGCAGTTCCACCGTCAATTTCTCTAGCTGCTTATCTTTCTCTACGTCACCGCTCTGCTGAACAACCACTAATTCCAATCTCTGAGTCAATTCTAATATTTTATTTTCAGCTTCTGTGAGTTTTTGTTGCAATAAGTTTTGTTTTTCTATTTCTGCCGTCACATTGTCTTTAGATTCTTTTAATTCTTTGTCATAGTCACTTAATGATTTTTTGTAGTCATGCCTTGCACGCTTGCTTTCCTTCTTATATTCGTCAAACTGAGATTGTAACTGTCCGTTCAGGTCTTCATAGTTTACTTTTTGAGCTTCGTTAATGTTCGTTAGCTGTTTGATGTCTTGTTCAGATTTATCAACGAGTATTTGTAATTCTGATAGTTTTTCCTTAGTCTGGCTGAGTTCTTCGAGTTCTTTGTCTTTCTCCGTTATTTGAGACTGCAACGTTTTTGTGGTAGTATTAAGAGATTCTACTTCAGCTTTATATGTTTCATTTAATTTAGAATTTTCAGTTTGAAGTTGAGCAACTAATTGCTGTGTTTCGTTAGAACCTAATTGTAAAGCATCATTCATCTTCGTTAGCTGTGATTCTTTCTCTTGGATTATAACGTCTTTGCTGGAAAGTTCTTGTTTTAACTGAGCGACATCTGCTTCTAGCTTAGATAGTATTTGCGAATCAGTCTCATATTTTTCAATTTGAGATTTCAGTAGACTCTCCTTTTCTTCCAAAGATTTCTTGAGGTCGTTGTTACTAGTTAAGTTTTCGTTAAGTCTGTTGACAGTATCCTCGTGGTTTTTCTTAAGGTTTGTTAATTCCGCCAATGTTTCACTGTACGTTGACTCTAACGAAGTTTTCTCCTGAACCAAAACAGACATTTCTTTTTTCAGTACCTCAAGATGGCCTAGCTGTTCCTTTAGTACAGATTCCTCGGCCGATGAATTTGCTATAAGGCTTTCATATTGTTGTTTCAGTGTTGAGGTTTCTAATGCAACTCCGTTTAATTTGTCTTCTAATTGCTTTTTAATTTCTGTAGCTTTAGTTAATTCTTCATTAACCTGGGCTATCTGGCGATCTTTTTCTGTAACAATTTCTAAGTTGGACTTCAAATCTACTTCAAGCATTTCTAACTTCAGAGTGAGATCTTTGACACTGTTTTGGTTTTCTTTCAATGCTTCATTTAGGCGAGCTTCTTCCGCCTTCAGCTTATGGGCTTCTTCACAAGAAGTTGTTAAATTATTTTGTAGTTGAGATATTTCTTTTTCGTATTGGGATTTTTGATTATTTAATTGGGCAGTCATATCATCTAATATTTTTTGTAAACTATCTTCATGTTTTCTTGCTTCTTCGAGTTTGTTATTCAAGTCATTTTGCGCCTCTGTCAGTTGATCCACTTTTTCCATAAGCTTAACTTCTGATGTTGCTCCGTCTGCTTTTAAAATAGATACTTCTTCTTTATACCTATCAATTTCTATTTCTAGTTTCTTACAAATAGATTCATGTTCACTATTCTGTTCGAGCTCTTTTACTTTAAACGTTTCAATTTCATTCTTTAATATTGAATTTTCATCAAGAAGCTTATCATTATCAGTTTGAAGATTTCTCAAACGGTTATTAATTTCGGCACTTTGTGTTTCAAATTCTTTCAATTTATTATCTGCTTCCTTAAGTTTTTCTACGTTTTCATTTACCGATACTATCAACTGACCGCGATCAACAGAAAAGTCTTCTTGAATCTTGAACAACTTTTGTTTTAATTCTTGTTCTGCTCGTGCATGGCTGTTCACTACTTCTCTGTGCTTGTCCTTTAAGTCCTGCAATTCTTTTTCAGTTTCCTTTAGGTGTTGGGATAACTTATTAAATTGCTCATTGGAATCAGTCGTCTGACCTGTGAGGTTCATGTATTCCGACTCGATTTTTTCTTTAGCCCTTTGTAGCTCGGCACATTTTTCATTAGCGCTTTCAAACTGTCGCTTGTATTCACCGACTTCCAGTTCCATAGCTGCCATCTTTGCTTTAAGATCATTGTTACTTTGTGTTAACCCGTTTATAGACTGTTTCAGTTTTTCGTTCTCTTCTTTAAGAAGTTTCAATTCATCCACGTTAATTATGAATTGAGTGTTCAGAGCTTCGAATTCTACTTTGCTTTGGTCTAAGATTACTTTGTGACTTTCGATTTCTTTCAATAGCTGCTCAATTTTAGTGTTACGATCATCAATTTCTTTCTTATGTTCTTCGGCAATTTTGCTGTGCTTGATATTGAAATTAGCAGTTGTTTGCTCAAAGTCGTCCTTGAGCTTTATTATTTCCTTATCTCTTTCGTGAATAGTTTGTTTGTATTCACTGACAAGTTTCTCGGAAGAATTTGTGGATGTACTAAGTTCAGCGAGTAGCTTTTCATACTCCTTGGTCTTCGCATTCAGACTTTGTTGTAATCCTAACATTTCTGTTTTGTTCTTTTCATGTTGTTGCGAGACCTCACTTAACAAAGTTTCATATTCATTGACTTTGCTATTGTATTCATCTTGTACGCGGCCCAACTCATCCTGTAACGACTTGAAAATTGTTTCTTGTTTCCTCTTCGAGTCCTCTAGTTGCTCTAAGTCTAATATTTTAGCACTAAGTTCCATTTTCAGTTTTGTGATTTCCTTGTTAAGATTAACTTCATGTTCTTTACTCACGCCAACAACTGCAAAATAAATAAATGTTATAGATAAAATACATACACAAACACCTTTTTCCCATGGGGGTAGGCATAGAAAACATAGAACACCAACTGCTAAAAATGCTATTTACCTTTATTTAATTCTAACGTTTTATCATCTACGGCAGCTTGCAGCTGTGTTAACTTAGTGTTAAGGTCTATAATAATTTGGCTGTTTTCCTTATTTAATCTTTCTAAATTCTGCTTTTCAGTTTCCAACTTCGATTCAGCTAGTTGCAGTTTCGCAGTTAATACTGAAACTTGTGTTTCGTATTCAGTCTGCGCGATCGCCATTTTTGTTTTAGCTTCGTTTAGTGCCCTTTCAGAATCAGTCTTTAGTCGAGTGAGCTCCTCCGACATGCTCTTGCCTAATGAATCTTTTTCGCTTTCTTTTTCTTTAAGGAGAGCGTAAGCTTCATCTAATAGTTTCTGCAGCTCCGACGATAACACTAAAATGAGATAAGAATATTTATGTGAGATGGTTAGGTTTTTAAAGGATAACAGTAGATAGTTTTCAATAGATAGTCTGCATTCAAGATGTTTTATATTCCGTATGAATATATGTGTATAATGAATTATCATGTAAATTACACAGTGTGTAGGTTGTAACGCTGTTGACGTTTCATCCTACACACTGGATATTTTCCCTACAACCAGAACTATGCACTAGAAAAAGAACTCGTGGTTAAATAAAAATAGCTCCACGACAGCTCGTGGAGCGGTGCTCAGCAGCAGCGCTTACTTAACCGTGGTTGGCCGATGGATGAGTATTGGCTGGCTTTCCTTTGATGGCAATAGGCGCAAGCCTATCACATGGAACCCCCTACACATGGTCCCCTATTACATGGAACTAAAACATAACTAGCGAAACGTGGGTGTAGGCACTATTAGGTACACCTCTGCCTAGCCGTTATATCGGAGATTACAGGCGTGATGTTATGGTACTCACTTTGCGCCGCTACGAGTTCCTCCCGATGCTGTTCAGCGGCCGCCACAGTGTCTGCGGCGCGCTGGTCCTCCGTCATACGCAGTGCGGTGGCGGTGGCCTCAGCTCGTGCCGACGTCAGGTCTAACTCTGCTTCCAGGTCACGGATACGGTGCTCATGAACTGCTTTCTCTTGCTGGATATACGAGAAATCAGATGAAACAAAGTCCAGAAGATTGCTCGAAGATGGATTCTCAGTGGGAATGTACACAGATTGTAAGGAACTTAATTGAGACTTACAAATTTTGTATCTACACGATTCTAGACTACTAAATATTCTAAATTACGTTATAAAAAAATCTGCTTAATTCGTTAAAACTGCAACACCGACATGGTCAAAATGTATTGAAGATACTTTTTTGTGCTTCGCAATCCCTTACACTGTATTTATGGTAAATTTGATTACATTAGCTACTGTTTACTTGTATCAAATAAAAGCCCAACCCATTTTTTTTATTTTTTCTTCCGAACTTACCTCCATCGCTTCTTTATATCTCTGTAACGAAAAAAAAAAACATAAAATAAATAAATGAACCAAATCTTTAAATAAATTGTTGAACTGAAATAGTAAATCCTTGCGAATGTTCAAACTTACATTATAATCTTCTCTATTAATATTCTCTTCTTCTGTTCTGAACATGAGGTCTTCAACCTTCTGTTTCTCATCCTCCAACAGTTTGTTGATCTTGTCTAACTCCGCCTTTAGCTTACTGTTCTCAGAAGTCGCCTGTAACAGAAAATCATAAAATCTATATTTAAAAAAAATCGAATTGTTTATCATTATGCAATTACTTAACTAACATTAAGAACTATCTGTTGTATGCATATTGTACATAACGTAACATTTTACTTAGAACCTTAAATATTGAAAACTTGATAAAAGATACTTATCAAGTTTTCAATAAGGTTAGGGAATATTTGAAAGGTTCCAAAAGTAGGGTCTCGCATTCATACTATCAAGGGTGCGTATATAAACCGCTTGAATAGATGCCAGTCTAGATATCATGAAAGGAAAGTGTAACGTTCTCAAAGAGAGGGAATAATGCTCCCCACTCGATCTTTTTATACAAAGTCAGCTCAAAGAGGCTTGTATAGAAGGGAAGGAAATATTTGAAGTGCCTCTTCCCTACTTTTCCTCAAGTTATTACTGCAATAAAATCATAAGTGCGAATTCTGTGAGTTTATTGATCTGCGTAAAAACCCAACCGTTGGTTGTTTGACTTGAAAGATGTATCAAATGATGTTTTTTGTTGGAGGTACCTATTCATTTTTGTTTCAAGTTATTAGATGATTGAGTTGTTTTTTAGATAATCATTTAATTAGTTGTGAGTTTTATAGAAATAATCAATAAATATAGAGATGATAAATCGCAGTTATGACGAAATTGTCAGCGATTATTTACGTCAGCGACTGATCTCGTAGTTGTATCAAAGACACACTGTATTCTAATTTCGTTACTATTTTTGTTTCATAATATTTCTGAGAGCTTTTCTTATCTGCTTTAATAAATGAAATGCACAAGTATCGTTTTAAAATACGGGTCAAAGTCATTAACCCCAATCCATCTATTGGCAACCATGCCTTGAAACGATCAATGGACAAGTAAGACTTAGCACAATCTATAAAAAGAGCATTAATCTAAGGATAGATCATAACAGCCGCACGGGTCGATCTTAAAGGTTTAATTAAGGAACGCTTGCCCAGATCAGTTCGTGAATGGGTGTTCGTCCCTAACTTCCCGACTTCTCCGTGACTTAAAAAGTTCGTTTAGCTGTTGAGAATTCTAAAGGATCGAGAGAGGGATCCCTCACAATATAAGATCTTTGTACAGCCGTTGTTACGGATAGTCAGAAGTCTGAAAATCATTCAACCAGTCTTTCAAATAGGTATGATTTTTAGCTGCAATAAGAACCCAACATAGAAAGCTAGCCTTTCTAACTATGCTGGGTTCGGCTTCCAGGGTTTGCAGATAATGGTGATCTGAAGAGGTTATACCTGTGTGGCCTCCTTCTTGAGTTGTGAGAGGGCGTTCTCGGCTCGGTCAGCCTGTAGAGATATCTTAGCCATCTCCGCTCGTTCCAGCTCTCTCTCCCGCAAGAGGCGCTCTAAATGCTGCTGCTTCTCCCGAAGAAGCTCCTGTTATAAGAAACATTCGTTATTTTTGTGTCCATACAGCTTTAATTTTATAAAATAATAATGTGCAATATTTCACAATAATAATTAATCATTAACTATTATGATCATGTTCCACAATACACCAAGTGTGTAGGTAGGTAAGAGTAGAGTTTTAAGTTACAATAAATTATAATAACCTAATAAAGGTCTTCTTAATACATATTTAGACCGCAAAATACATTCATCACCTATTATTAAGTTGTTTACAAATATTCTTTACAAACAATATAATGTTCTGCGAACTTATAAAATAACAAACAGCGGTTTTCTGCATCGTAGCGTGTTTCTTCTGGCGGTGACAGGCCTGGGGGCGCTATCATTCTTCTGGTGAATAATATTTATTTGTAGCACTCATAATAACCATTCAGCTGAAAACACAAATACAAAGGTTAGGTAAGCCGTACTTACGCACGGCGACCTATCAAACCATCCAAAACCAGTTCATGCGGATCTCTCATTGTAAGTACGGGAAATCTATACAAAGCGAGGCTATGTTATACTGAAAATGCATAGCTTGATATGTGTAGGTACTATCCAACGATTTTCGAAGTTTTCCCAAGAGTCGCAGTCGCAGTTTATCTAACTGGCAATCTACTCTCGCGATTGGGAAGTATTGAGGACAATGTCATTGTGGTGCCACCCAATGTGATCGTTTGATACTTAACTCAACGAGCAGCGTTGCGGGAAAGCGATGTTTCAGGTTTACGGTATGCTTGCTGAATAAGCTATATTTAATTTTAGTATCAGTTCCAACTTACCTCCTTGGCTTCTTCGTAAAATCAGTCTTACACAAAATTGTTTAGGCGCTGAATGTGCCTTTCAAAAAATGTTTTGTGGTTTCAAATATTCCATTTCCCGAAATTACCCTATTCAAAATGTCTCTTTCCTACGACAGCTACGCTTTTAAAACTTGGAATATAGGTAAATAGCACAATGTTTTAAGAGTGCTACATTGAGTTTTACCGTAAAATGTGATTTTTGACCCCAAATAAAAAACCGTTTCCCAGCAAAAATTTTTGCGTAGGGGTACATAGTTTGATGTACAGAATGCTTGGTTAACGGCTGTGTGATGGGTTGATTTACACCCTGTATACGAAATCAAAATTTGGTATTTATTTAATTGAACATTAGGTTCTTCCCTTCCCTTCTGACCAAACACTGAAATGCGAAGGATATTTATGTGCGCATTTATTTTGCATAGGTAAATGAAACAATAATCCGCAATTTGTATACGGTAGGCAAGCTGCTGAAAAACCACACCGGACTGCCATTAGATACATACATGCATAACTAAACAACACCCTATAATGGCGAAGGGTAGAAAGGAAAAGCCATAATATCATTTTATACGTTCATTTCACTTTAGAAGCTGTTTTCTGTTTAATTATTCACACTATTACCTGCACGCAATAGGTGCCTTATTACGTAGCGTACCTATGTTGTGTATGTCGTAGAAACGTATTGATTTATTTTCTAAATCACAAATCATGTGAAAACTTATTTTAAACAAAAATATTCACTATTACATGGGACTAAAACATAACTGGCGAAATGCGCGCGTACTTATGGGTACCCCTCAGCCTAACCCTTCGGGGATGACAGGCGTGATGTTATGTCAATATTCAATAAGTTGTTTATGATTATGTACTAATATAGTCAGCACTGTCGTGTAGTATTGTACTTATACGTCAAAACAGCATCTGTTCTAGTCTAGCCAAATCCATAATATTGTTGCGAAATACCAGCCTATGTACCAATACTACGTATACAATGTAATAACTTTGTCGGGAGGAACAAGGGACCGTCCCTATTTCCCTAACGTAACAATGCCTTCGGGGTGCAATATCTAATTTTCCGCTCCAGTTTGTAGTACCTCCTCCGTTCACAGTTAAAGGACCGTCTCATTTCAATTTCGATTCTGAATCAAAATCTCGTAATATTTTATTACTTTTGTAATTTTCAAGATGAGCGTTTGAAGAATTTTCGTGAGCCTACGGTTCTACAATCAGCCCGGGGGGGAATATTATAACATAGGTACCTAGGTAATACGTGTAAGTACAGAACCAACGTCTCCTTGGCTTGTAGCCAAAATGTATTGTGTGTAGTTTAAATTGAAAATTCGTCTCAGTAGGTAGATACCTAAGTTATTATTGTTGATTGACTTTACGACTTATAAACCCCATATTACAAAGTCACGCAAAACCTAGGTACGACGTTTTTCTGTAGGTAGCTGTCTAATGTGTCTATAAATAACTAGCTTACTTAACACCACAGTAAGTAAAACTGTTTCATACAGTACCTAATGCTAGAAGTAACTTAGTCATATAATAAAATATCCAGGCTTGAGGCTTGTACCTAGATAAGGATCAATACCTCGCGTCATCAATAAATTACAGCCCTACATTATCTGTGCCTACACTTAGCTACAGCTGATTACCAAAAGCATAATTAATTACGCTAGCGTAGTAGACCCAACCCAAATCTATAAATAAATAACTTGATAATGTCATAAACTCCTAGGTAGGTGGCTATCTATACGTGATACGACGATAAGTAATCATATAGTAATAAGAACAACAACAATTTGCACTTATTTGTGATTCATTTTCATATAGCCGCATATCTTAGCGACATAATCTTATATCACTGCATTCTCTAGTCTGTGGCACAGTGTAGATAAGTGAAGTTTATTTAGCGAACAAAACAAAGTGTAGCCTTGAGCCTTTTCACGTCACGTTTAATTACCATTTCAATACATGACTTGTTATTGTCTTTTTATGAAGAAAAACTTGCAAAAATAATGTGCAATTTGCGCCGCATTGATCTACCATTCTTTGCTTTTGAAATGGTTTATAGCTGTGTAGTCTGTCTACCTTACTTCCAAAGAGGGGGATAATGCTTGCGCAGGGAGGCATCTAATCCTTCCCCATTGTATCACTGAACAAACACCGTCTGGCTGCGAAGAGCGATAAACTAAATACTCATTCATATTATAAACCAGAAGAGCAAAACTTCGCTACATTAAATCTAGCTGTCATTCTTGTGTTGTTATTCTTTCCGAGAAAGACCTCCCCTCGCCTAACTTAGATTAACTTTGTTTCGTAGGCGGGCAAAGCACGCACACAGTGACATATCCCATTTATTCTAGAATACTAAACAATTGCGTCAGTCCCTTCCCAAGGTCTGCGAGGTGTTAGGTATTCTCCAGAGGCTGTGGGTGACGGTGACGAGCTATCTGGCATGACCTAACTCCACGTAGGCAGCATGTAGTCATGTCCACTCCTTGTCTAATAAGTATTAATAATAACTGTAATTTAAGAGACTATCATTTGCTATAATTGGTATTAACGATATTTCTTTGCGTGGGCTTCTTGGCTACTTAAGTAGTTGTGCTATTTGCATAATATTGGGGGAAAAGATGGTATTAAATGGTATTTCTGAAGTCATTCGCAATAATAAACAAGAATTAGGAAGCAGGATACATAGGTAGACTTAACTGGCTCAGTAGATATATTGCGCGCTCGAGCACTGAATGTAGAGACCACCCGCATGAGAGAAAATAAGTTATCGATTGCGGAAACGTTTCAACGGCTGGGACCGTCTGGAAACGACTTCGCAATTTCCGAATACGAGCTGTTCACTTGAGTAAATACTAACTTCATATAAGGAAGGCATATGCGGGAACAGGGTGGCTAAAGTATGCATTTCGTTAATTTCGCATTCCTATGTTGATTCAACTAAATGAATATGCATAAGGTTGATACCCATTAAGGACACTGGTGCAAGAATTTAAGTTGGGTGTGTAATTTTAGCTATGACATTATAGCCGTCCCAGAAATATTTATAGGTAGCACACTCAGCTGTAATATCGAGAATGCTATTTGTGTACTCGTTACAAATTATGAAATTAGTTGGAAGTAACAGATGACCTTATTATTCGCTCGCATAGTCCCGGGAGAGAGATTTGTTATGTTAGGATCTAGTACGAGGAGCCTCTAGGCATGTAATATTAATGTGGTCTCGTCGGTCATGTAGGAGTGCCTATGGAAAATTGCGTACTACATAATATAGCAACTGCCTACACAAATAATCGGGTCCAAAAGGTTTTAATATTAAATTCTTGGCACTTCGAATGCTCTTTGATCCGGAATAGGGAATTGAAGAGATCCGAAAAACTATCGAAAATGGATAATATTCGGAGTTACTGTATTTTCTTATTTCTATTGGAAGTGGTTTTGCTTGGGTCATCGAACTCGTGTCATGGGAGAGATTTATGCATGACTAAAGGGATAATTTGGACATTCAACTTGTGAGAAGAGCTTTCAAATTGGTTAGCTCGTTTGGTAGTCTCCCGAGAGAGGTCGTTTTGGAACAGGTATGCATCCGAGACTTACTTCGTGATGTTGTCGGGAAGATTCCTAATTAATTAGATGAGTTGGCTAATAAGTAATCAAAACGGTGAAGGAAAATTGTGTCATACGCTAAGAACCTGTACCTAGCTACGCAAGCAAAGCGTACCCATTATTATGTTTTGGCTGATGATACTGAAAACAGACAAGTACCCACCTAGACCGATATAGCATACATAACGGATCTACCTACACCTCCAGCCTTGTAGAAGAACAACGTCAATAATCAGATAAAATACCAAACAAGAATACCAATTTACATAGAGAATACCCGCACCGGCACCCATATTTACATACAAAGATATTCTAATAACCACACCTCCATTCATGCATATCGTATGGTCTTGCCAGCTAATATGAAACAACTTGATATAATCGGCCTCAAGACAACGCCATTAAAAAGATTATGTGGGCGTTGACTTCCTCGAGATTTGACGAAAACAAAAAGTTAAAGAAGCTTTTCACGAATTTTCCATAATCATCCATATTTAGGAATTTATATTTTGAGAAAAGTGGAAGGAGGGAAGGGAGGACCTCCTTCCTTCTTTGCCCTGAAGTGGCACAAAATAGTCTTATAACAAGAATAATAATATTTTAAGAACTAGGATTTTTTCGACATTTCCTTTTAATACAATCGTTTTTATTATAGTACTAGACAAAAATCCTAGATTAAACATTTTATTTACCATTATGTATAGGTACTATCACAAGATAACAACGGTGCTTGTAAAACTATTCTAAGAAAATGATATGATGAAATTTTAATGATCATTTTATCATAGAGATAGGCAACTCTACGGCGAATTTCTAGGAGTCACGTTGATAAGTTGTAAGAAGAGAGAGTTTTATGGCTTAGGAACAGTAAGTGTTTCATTAGGTAAGCAATAAAACGCCTCAGTTTTATAAGTACTACCTACATAATTATGATTTAAATAACAATAAACCCTTTGGTTTCACTTTTATGATTAGAGGCAATAAATAACACAAAGTAAAAATAAATAAGCCATCAAACGGAATTTACGAGTGTTGGGCCGTTGGGCCCGCAACACGATTCAGTTATGTCGAGCGCCATAAAAACCGCGTATCGCCTGTGAATATCAAATTACTTTACCACAATTACTCAGTCAAGGGCACAGTACTCTGGGCGGAATATTATCAAAGCAGTCAAAACACAGCGAAAGTGTTACACTTACAAGTTGTTTCATATTTCTCACAAACCAACTGGCAATTCGCACATGCCTCCACAAGCTATTGTACAGCGTTATTGATGCAATAAAACAACAGTTAGGTAAAACTTAATTATTTATTATCACCATAAAACGAGGGGTAATGAAGGTAGGATAATAATACACAGTGAAAGTAGTACAGTTTATTAAAACTAAAGTTTATTTATTAATCACTATTTTGTTCTCACAAAATTACGTTTTACAAGATTTTATATTAAGAAACTATTCAAGTATTTGTTACTCTAATAGTAGAGATTTTAATTACTAGTTATAACAACAATATATTATTATTAAAAGTGAAAACCTATCTTAGCAGCAATGGAATGCTTGTGTTCAAATGAGTCTTTATTATATGAATATTTTCATTACTTACAGGCACTGGTCAGTATTAAAAACTAAGATAAATGTAAACAATAATAAAATGCATCTAAAACATAAATGTAACTCAATATCTTCATGATTATTCTCTCAAATCAATATTTAATATAAACAATCCAAAAAAGTATCACAGCTTTGCTATTATGAAAAGGACTGAAATTCTGACATAGCTATCTAATATTACAATAAGTGTACTGCAAGCTATTTGCAAGTGTATTGTCGGAACATGATCATCATTAAAATAAGTATGTTTTGTACTTAGAAGTGCGCTATAATTGACAAATATTGTCGCTTAAGAATTACTACATTGACCCTGTTGGGCAACAGGACGGCTTGGGACTCTAACATCATCATTAACTGTTAAAAGTTTAGTTTGTAAGTATACAAATCAACATCAAAAACACAAATAAATTACTATTACGTACATTCGTTGTCGTTTTCATTAGTATGAAAGAAACAATCTTAAAATTAAGCTGCTCAATATTTTGAACGTTCAAAACAAAGGAAGCCCCGTGTCGCCGCCGGCGCAGTTGGAACACACTGACGCCGCACATGTACTAAACTTCAGAACACTAGTAAGGATGGCTGTAGGCTTTTGTCCTTACTAGTTCTGTTTGAGTTCTGACGTTTAGCACACGTACAGCGCGCGTGTAGCCAGCCTACCGCGCGGCGATGGTGGGGTACTGTACCTGCAACGCGTTCTTCGCGGATACCGGTGTGGAGGAAGCTCGCGGACCACCGACACGCTGCCGCCGTGCCGTTAGTGACAGTGCCAAAACGCAACAAACATGAGGGAAAACAACACGCGTTAACGCACTCAACTCACTGCATGGTGTATCCAGCTGTACTCATAGATGAGGACTTCATTGATAATGTCAATTTGAACAATCAGCGTAGCCTTCCCAAATAATTGGCTATCACTTATCAATTTCATAAGTGTTCATTGAATGCGAAATTGCAACACCGCATTTGTCCCACTTGACCGTACCAGTATGAATCGCATCTATCAGTACAGCTAAAACCTTGATGAGCTTCAATGGCACTTAATGCCAGTCCACTGGTTTCTCTGATACACCATAGAGCGAAATAACACAACAAGACAGATAGTGTGACTGTGAGACACACCAACTGTCGTGTTAGCAAATTATAAAAAGCTCTAAAAACTAAAACTAATGAAGTAATGCAAATAGAGATGTACGAAATCTACTTATGAGGTGCTAATGTATAAAATATGTAAATAGGGGGCATAATAATATTTCGAGTAATGCGTAGGAATCGTGTTTATATTCGAATATTGAATAAGTAGATATAATAGAAAAGTTTATACTAAGTAAGCACTTGAGTGTACCGAACTACTAGGATAAGTGGAATTCATAAGATGCACTTAATATACGAATTCTTTGGATACGTAAGTCTTTCAATGGAGCGTCGAGCATTTAAACCCTTGACAAACTCCATGCCTTTAAATGAAAGGCACCTATCACAAAATGGGTTACTGATCACAATAATGCAAAACAATTGTTAATCCACACAATACATCATACCCATAGTTTTGTTGTACAGTACAGTCCCAAAAGGAGTCTTAAAAATAATATCACAGTCCGAAAACATGTTTTTAGACAGTACGATATGACTATTACTTAACTGCAGTCTTTTGAAAACTATATGGAACTAAATAAGGGCATACTAAAAGCAAAATGAGATGAATTACTACGTCCAAACTTGTTTTCGATTCACTAAGTTACTATTTAAGGATAAAATAGAAAAAAATATAATCAATTAAAATTCTAAAGAATTTAAGTAAGTACCAACTAATTAGTGAATCGAAAACAAAATAAAAATAAAACAGATTAAAAATAAAAATTAACACAAGGGCCAAACCAAGGAGTGCCAGCTACAGACCATAAATAAACTGAAACCAATTGTCATGCAAAAATAAGCAATTTCTAGATGAATAGATACCATCACTTTTGCATGTCATCCCGTTAGCCTTAGGCCCGGTTTCCACCAAACCGGAGAGGAGCGGAGACGAGAGGAGATGTGGGGAAATCGGCCAATCACATTAGTTAAAATTTACATCTGGTCTTTCGACCTTACTGTGATTGGTCGGATTTGGCACATCTCTCCGCTCTGCTCGTCTCCGCTTTGGTGGATACCGGGCCTGAGTCTTGTTCAAGTAAATTGTTGTCACATACCTACCTAGACAAAGTACAAGGCTGAAGGTTAGCAGTATCATATAATTTGTACAGATTGTACTTGAAATTGAACATAGAGACAAGCTAGTCCCCTGCGTGACGCTGATTACTGCTCGCTGCATAACAGTGCAATTTATACAATTAACTTGCATATAGCTTGTCACGCGACTAGCAGTAGGGTCAGCTTAACTCTTAGCATAGTGTGCATTGGATCTTGGTATATTTGTAGTTTTCTCGCCCAACACCAAAAAATCACAACTAAAAGAAGCTATCAAACGATCAATCAAAATTAACAAGCCAAGACTCGATACTGCGTCAATGAAATCGTATTTTCTGTAGCATTTAATTCAAATGTACACCACATAGGGGTAAGTGAACTGAAAGGGAGACACGCAAGAGAAATGGTAACTTTTCCCGAAGCCTGAAAAGTGAGTGCGCGGCGGCGGCATCTCCACGAATATGTCGGTACTTGTAGCTGAGGCGACCCCGCGGCTGGCCCGAGTCACGGCGGCCGGCCGACCCCCCCACCGCACCACCTCGCCGCCCCCGCCCCGCGCACTCCGCGCCACCGAGCCACTGGCGCTGCTGCCGCTCGACTCGCTGCGCCGTGACCGATCCGACCGACTGTCGAAGCTCAGCACGCTCTCTGAGCACCGCCAAGACTTTGGCAGCGTCTCGCTCGCCCAACGTCGAGGGGTTAACTCCTTACTCTTATCGTTCGACTGAAATACTATGTCGTAATAGACCCGCGGCTTCGGCAGAGCGATGATGGCGCAGCGGTCGTGTTCGACGTGCTTAACAAGCAGTGTCTTGTCGAGCAGGCTGGGCGCGCTTCGGTGCGGGCGTGCGCGGGCCGGCAGCGACGGGGATCGTGGCAGGCGAGGTTCAGCCGAACGCGCGCGGGGCTAGCCTACCTGAGCGCCTAGCGATGTCACCCCGAGCCTCACCCCCACGCGAGAAGACGCGATAGACGTGCCCAGTGACGTCAGCGATTCCCGCGAGTTGGAGCGCCGCAGAGGAGTTGCACGTCCGTTGCTGTGGATGGCGCAAGCGCCTGGCTTGCGGTTTGATGGTGACCGTGACACTTTCGAGACGGGCGCGAACAATCCGAAGCGAGGTGAACATTCAAAATACCTGAAAGGAATCGAAATCGGTATGAAATAGATACGAAACCAGGACTTGAGCATTTTACTATTCTAGGTTTAGAAACTATACCTCTTTCCATCAACTGAGCCATCATTTTTTCCGAGTGGATCGTCGAGTTCTACACCCGCCCAGACACCAGTGGCAAAATCGGTAACACCAACATAACGCAATGTACCGGCTTTACTACCGCGGCTACTAGATACAATGACGCGGTCTCCCACACGTACATCTCCGTTGGTCGTTGTCGATATTGATGCATCTATGGAAGAAAACATGGGTTAATTCGAATGGTCCTAGTTAGTACTATCCAGGAGCCGTATGAGGTCGTTGAGTATTACTCACTCATCTTGCTGCTGACGATGCTACGAATGCTGCCGTTTGGTGAGAGTGCGCGTCTTTGCCTGGTGCCAGATGGCGGGCGTTCGAAGACGCTGCCCGCGTCCGAAATCGGAGATGCATCGTGAGGAGCATGTGTGAAAAAAGGCACGCGGGTCAAGCGAGTAAGTCGAGAGAAAACACCACGCTTTTCTGGGCACTGGAAATATCGGACCCCAGCTACAGAGCCGTCGTTTTTACCTGTAAAAAATCATAACATGTTAGAACAAGGGTAAACCAGAGCATTTTTAAAGTTTCCAATGTAATGGTAATCATACCAATAGGTTCGTCAAGCACGATGCCGGCCCAATCGCCGGGAGCGAACTGTGTCTCGCCAATATATGCGATCTGGCCGGGTTTTGTGCCACCCACCCAAACTCGTTCGCCAATAATGAAGCTGTCAGTATCCTCTGTTAATATAACACTATGATCTGAAATAATACATCAATACATTAAAATTTAGCAATATACTTTGTTACCTGAAAACCTCGTTTGTTAAACATAGCAAATATTTCGGGAATCACATAATCCTTTGTGATTTCTAGAGAAAATACAGTAGATGAAAGTTGATGTCTAACGAGGATTGAAATATAGCCTTTTGAATATGCATGGCCCTCGTCACTATTCCAAACACACATATCGGGCATATGAACTGAACATGTACCGTTGAATGCAAGTGCATGGCCACCGGGGTGACTCGCTAACTCGTTTGCATATCTTACATCAACATTGCGGACTTTCGTTTCGTTTGAAACGCTGAACAAACTGCAGTTGACTTCGGAGAGATCCACTACGCGCTGCAATAGAATCCAAGAACAAAAAGCTCATGCTTTCAACCATCCTAAAACTGCGCAAACACCATAGCAAGCACAATCAAACAAAATATTCGTACATCTAAAGAGCATGTGATGGGTGCGGTCTATGGTGCATGGATTGATTGCTATGTATAATCTAAGTGACTTAAGATACGGAGCCAAAATTAGTTCCACAACAATCGTGAGTTGTGCACGAAATGTAACGTAGATTAATGAACAGATAGGCATGGGAATGTCACGTATTGTCGTGGAGCAATGTTGGCAAGAGATACCGTGCTAGTTACCTGATGACCTCCGCAGGCCAGCCTCGCTGAGGCGGCGCGGGTGCTTCTCCCACAGCGCGTCCATGGAGGTGACACTGAACGTGCTGCTGGCTGCGATACACACAAGCGACACACACATACACATTAGCCTCTAACTATTAGACAAGTGCTCCTACTGTTCCTATTTCACACGTCTCGCAACAGTTTCGCTCGTTATGAGAATATTGACATCTACGTATTACCTCATAACTGAATTACATGCATCTGAGTACACAAGCAAGATACGGTTTATTGCTCTTGTAATGTTCCTGCATATTGTTAACTAGTAATTTTAAATTGCTCCGTTTCTGTAGTTAAGTAGTGTCTGGAATTTAACGTCTGAATAAACTGGGACGTATCAATTTATGATTCTACTTTTTGTTGCAATAATAACAAATGATACTCACGGACTAAAACTAAAATATATTAATCAATTGCAAAATGTCAAGTTGTTTCTATTTCTAAATTCCAGTGTTAATATTAGTTAGCTTATCCTCAATAAGTCATTAATTGCTGTTTCTTTGTCTGCAAATTGTGAGACTAAATTCATTATAGTAAAAAAGCTAAACAAAAGATAAGAATTATGAATCGATTGTAAAACAATGTCACTAATTGATCGTAGGCGAGCGCCTCTACTTGTTGACACGCAATCGATGCAATGCGATTGAAACGCGAAGCATTTCAAACGCGGAAACCGACATTGTTAATAGCTGATTAACCCGAGTCCCGACGTGCTACGGATGCATCGCATACGGCGCTAGGGTCATTAATCCATTAGTATTTAATCAATATTAGCTATCATCATTCCATTCTACCCTCGGTATTAATATTTTACTTCTCTTTGTCATGCATTGTACCTGATTTCTGTTCTATTCGTATGTAAGTTAATTTAGACTAGTTATCATTTAAATGTTTTGCTGTTACGAAATTAGATTTTCTAATGGTTATGTTGTGTCAAATTTCTTCTAGTTATAGCTCCTTACATCATGTTTTGTAGTAATGCCGTCCCCTAGCGCTAAGAGCCATCACCATGTATGTTACTACCTATTAACATTATTTACAGAGCATGCCTCCACCCCTACTGTTAATATTAGTAGTGACCAACTTACTAGATGCCTTGCGGTGTGATCGCGGTCTCTCCGGCAGACTGCTAGAGACTTCGTCCTCCTCAGCTTCAATTAAATCTGAACCATTTTGTTGAGACAGAAGAGTGATTTATGAATAAGTGAAATTAAAACTATGTACAGATAGAACGATAATGGGACGTGATGATATCGTGTATTGTGCGTGCTTGAAGTTCATACACGAGAAGCATGGACCATGCACGCTTATTGTGCTCTCATGCAACCATAAATAGGACATTTTTCATAATCGTTGCAACCTTGGACATGCTGGAGCTCACCTGATAAATGTTTTCTCGAAGAGTCGTCACTGAGCTTCCTCAGCGTGTCCGTGGAACTGCCGTCTATGACAACAAAAAACAAAGACACATAAAGCAAAAAATAAAAACATGCCGACAAAAAATACAGAGATGATATAGAATTATCTTGAGACAGATGGTAGAATTAGTTTACATGAGTATGTATACATTGCACTCGACATGATCACAAGAAAACGATGGTATTTTGATGTTTATAATGATATAGAGATGGTTCGCGACATTAAGGCAGAGTTTGATAAATCCACATAACTTAGGAGCGTGTGAAACACCCACTGTACACTATAAACACAAGACACAACTGGTATCTACGTCCACACATTTGAGTAGGCCCACAAACTGTGGTGGGTGATAATAATGTTATAACTTCCAAGTTGTTTATTCAAGAAAATTGATTACGTTTCGATTTGTTATGCTCAATTAGTGCTATTCATCAAATAGAATTGAAATATAGCATGCCATCCAGTTGTTAGAAATAATTTAAATAAGACAGAAGTAGATTTCGGTAGAGTTTGCCAAGAGTAATGGTTTCCAATATAACGTTGGATCGATGCCGATGGTGTCACGACACTTAACTTGCACTGATCCGTTCTATACTATGACACGCTGATACGTGCGGAGCCGGCCGACTGGTAGTAGTGTGTGTCCGGCACTGATCGTCCGAAGCCTGATTAATCATCAGAGGCAATTGCGCAGCGGAGCGGCCTTGTAGATGCGCGTGGGCTTTACATCATAACCGAGTGGTGTGACAAGTAACTCATCTCCTAACACTACACGAGGAACTTAGTAAGTAAAGCACGTTTAGAAAGTGAACCTTTTCCAATAGAAATTATACCGTAGGTATACTTTAGGTAGCGAGCCTAAACAAAAATGGGCAATAAAAGGCTACCATTAAAGAACTTTAGCAAATTAAATAAAATGTCGTGTGAACATTTTATTTAATTATAACATTTTAAAATTTGCAGCAATTTGCGACCGATTACGATATAATCAATAACAGTGATCAATCAAACCACATGCTATAATTAAAATATGCAGTGTGCAATCATCACGCACCTGTTCCGTAAACCCCGAAGCTTTTCCGCGTAGGTTGATATTGCATTTGATTGCTCGTATTATACATGCGATCACATCATCTAATGACTTTAATTTTCTAACCAAATGTATGGCTATAATAAAACATCGTGTCATAATAAATTCAAATGAAACTTGTCTGGGACAAATTAAAGCTAGAGCACAGTGCACTGCAAACTCATAAATTATGAACTCTTTAATAGGCTCCGACGAGGGGTTCGTTCGATTATATTTGCAGTTGCAAGTTTTCCCATTATTACTGCGGACCGTTTCAGACTACCTAAATGTATGTAACTTATAGATTCTGCTTGTTTTTCTTGATGGCAATACGGTTTATTGCGTCGTTAACTTGTAAGACGTGTACAATAACAATAAAGACAAGCGATTTATCATCCATGACCTTCGGAAGGACATCGTTTAACCACTTTTGTGGCTTGACGACTCATACAACGTGGTCATCGCGATAACACAATATTAAAAAAAAAATCGTAATTGTTAAAAATGTCGTCTCGTTTCCATACATCGGTGTTGATGCGTAAACATTGTTTTTTAACCATTAGTCCATATTTCGTGGTCACATTAATTTAATTAAAGGCATTAACATAACAAGAAGGATTTTTTTCGTGTTTGTCGGACAAATGACGGACTTCTTTTGTCATGTAAAGAGGTACATTTGTCACTATTATTGAATACATTCCATAGTTTGACAAAGAGCTTGTGATTCAAGTGGCAAGGACGAACTGTATTGAAGTAGGTAAGAAACAGTTGGATATAAAAGACAACATTAATGTTCTTGCAATAAACAGCCAGCGATAACCTTTCGATAGCGTTTTTAAAAACAGTCATATTATTTATACGATGGTATCAGAACAGGTGTTATTATGTGACAAAGTTTGATCCCACGCTAATGTTCGTGTTCTCCGACCATACTTCATCGCGGGGGCGACCTCATCTAGTTCTGAATATTCCCCTTCTATGAATCATATCTACCACTTGAGTTATCAATTCATCATGTAATAACAGCTGTTATGTCACCCTATTAAGAGTTTAAAGAACCGTGTTGCCTATGGACAAGTCTACTGATAACGATTCAACTTCAGTGAATTTTCTCGTTTACTCACATTGTGCATTAGCCCATCGCATGTCTAGTTTATAGCCACAATTAAAAAACCATTGTTTCATGTACCTACATAATATGCTGTACTTTTGACACGTGAGAGGTTAATGCGTAAATCTCGTCGCCTGCAGACTTATCCCTATTACATTTACATCATAACCCTTTTACCACATTTTTGCCGTCATTGAAGGGGAAGTGTATGACAGATTGATTAGCTAACGCTTCGGGGGATTCCATTTCTAACAACTTTTACGGTATTTCCACAAATCTGAGGTATAGAAGAGGATACCCGCAGATGGTGACATATTATATGTATAGTGTTTATTATTCCACGCAAGTTATGGAGTTGGTACGGGAAACGGGTACGGGTTAGCACGGCGCGCGGCGCTTCGAGCAACCGGTCTTTGCAGCACCAATGCGATCTTTGAACTGCGGGAGTTATTTAGAGCTTGTGATTTCAGGCCATATCGGCCATTTCTCGACCGCTCATAGTGGAGCACTGCCTGAGCTACTAAAAACAGTTTTAAAATGTAAATAAGTTAATGAAAGTAAACAGAATTTTAAGGGAGTTTTAAAGTGTTTATATTTTGAAAAGCTTTTTGACTTTAGTTCTGGAACGTTAATAAAACCACAGGTCGTGATATAGGTATACTGTCAAACCGTGGAAAATCTCAATAATAATGTACCATCGATATTAACATCCGTGCGGCGAATACTTCGGTTCACAAATATGATGTAACGGCTATAAGCAAACATCATTATTTGTCCATTTTATTAGCATGCCACGGATTACTCGGCAAGCGGCAAAAGGCAATAAACGTGAAGAAAAACTTTTTCGGTACGGCATTGGTTTTTGTGGTCAAGTTCAAGTTGATGTACTCGTGCCGGTGGGCGCGATAAAAACAACAGATTAGAAATTAAATATTTATTTAATTCCTTGTAGGTTTTGTACCGAATGTATGTATTATGTATGGTGACTAGGTACACAGAATTCTAGGTATTTTATAGGTAGTTTCTACAGCGGTTACAATAATAACATGTTAAGTCACTGGCGTGTGAAACCAAGAGTTTATATCTAAGAGTTAATCAGTGAGTAGGTAAGTCTATTTTCATCATTGTGCCGATAAAAGTCTGATAGCAATATTTTTTCCTAAAACGATATTAATTTCGAATAACAACGAATACTTCTTACACAAATAACATTTAGTTTTATGCTATACTTTTCCCGTATAAAATGGCCTAACTTTGTACAGATTTCCCATACAATGAGATGTCCGCATAAACTGGTTTTGTATAGCTTGATTCGTCGTCGTGCGTACAGTAAACAGTTATACTGTGTGAATACCTAGCGTAAATTACAAACACTTGAATAACCATTTACTTTAATTACATGTTTTTAGTTCACTCCTCAGTTCGGCCCGCAAATTAAAATGTAGTTAGCATCAAGTGTTCCAATTAATCGAGCTCTGTGTAGGTATCACACTTTCCCGCCGAATAGACACTAATTTCGTCAATTAAGGACAATTTTGCGGTCAACATGAGAGTCGGCCGCGCAATTGATGCAACGAAGCAACGAGCTGTTGCAGGACCGATGCAATTCTCGATGGCAATTATATAGTTTAGTTAATAGGACATGTGAATCTGGCTTCGTTAATAGATTTCACTATAATTAAGATCTATGTACACGTGAATAGCGATCTGCCGCGTAGTCTCGAAATTGTACCAACTTTTACAACGTATTTCTGACTAACCGATGCCAATTCATTGATAAAATAATGAATTTACTCATGCTTATATCTCACGCACGGCATAATAACCACTTGTTGCGTGATGATCGGATATGACTCTGTATTCTCATTTCCTACCTTTCTCTTATTGCAAATGAATAGCTTTTCTTTCAGTTTTGTGTTTAAATGATTATTTATTATCATCATAATTATGTTATTTGAGAACTAAATTAGATGTGGTTCACTAAACTTTGAAACGAAAATACTCAGTGCGACCGAGTTGGCGACAGACTGCTGCCGCGATCCTCGCTATATACCTACGTATCGCAACGATGAGAAATGGCAACAAGATCGTATATATAGCGATGTCAATAAACACCAATGAATCATCGACCTCATATTTTAATTGCGGAAAATTATCGTAACTGAAATATTTATTGGCTACAAGGCATTATGGGAAAAAATGATGGTGAATACATGAGTCATCAGCAGGTATGGGGACAATGTTGGTCCTACCTTATAATAACAACGGGCCACGTAAACAGAAAGACACGATACGCCAATTTGTATTCACTGGCAAATGACAATAAAGACTGATCATACCTTATACGACGTATTTTAAGCCAAAAGCAGTATTTCACGAATTAAAAGAGGACTCCGCTCTACCATCTGACCAAAATAACAGATAAGTTATGTCACTCACCGCTCTGATGTTTATTATTACCACCCGAAACTCTTTCACGATTTATGAACCATTGTTTTAATGTTGGTAATTGGCAATGATGGAGATGCCGAAGCTATCAATAAGATCACTTAGGTATTCGCGATATCTGCGGCTATAATAACGGAATCATAGTTGTATCAAATCAAACTGGGTCAGTAAACAAATAGATGTAGAGTAAATTGAATGTAAATCTAGTGTTTACATAGAACTCAACTGTCACGGTTGATTGACTTAAACGGAACATAGCTCGTTTGTAGGAGTTATCTATTTAATAGATCAACATAGCCATTACAAATAATTAGTCCCATTACAATGAATAATGTCGTATTAAAGATTGATCGAGACCGCAGTCCTATTGGTCTCCTATTATAGGAGCACATATGGAATGAAATTCGATCTGCAATCAGGACACGTTCGCTCCCGCTACGATAATGGAGCGTAATGAGCCGCACAACACCACACCTGGCATGCTAATTGTGGATCGTCACACACGCTAAATGATGATAATTAATCCGAAAGAAGCAGTAAGTGGAGTGTAAGGAATACCAATCTGGAAGTAAAGATCGAGCCTTTCGCTCCATACAAAAACTTATAAATACGTAGAAAGTTGTACTCAAGAATCGGCTTAAATACTTATATAGTTTCACCAGATCATTGTTGCTCCAGATACGAGATGGAAAATATCAATTGTTTATTAATAATGGTGGCGAACGCTTTGTTCCGAAATTGTAGTCGTGGGGACTGATGCGATAGCTTCTTTGAAATATTAGCACATGCAGGAATAAGCTGTACTTTGCGGGGCGGATTTTTTTCAGACCTGACTTGGTGATACAAAATAACAAAAGTCGTTTACCTTAAAAAAGTTGTTGCCAAAAGAATGAAAATAAGAAAACAAACTCGGTCTGAGAACTGGTTGTCAATGACACAAGTCACGACCGGCGACTTAGGCATCAATTTAGGACTTTTACAAATACAATAACTAACGGGGATGATGGCATCATAGCCGAATTTGACAAAAGATTTGAATTTCAAATGTTACCAGAACTAGAAACACGTTCGTAAACGTTGCTAAGCAACCTAATTTTAGCCACTTTATAATAAAATATGATGAGCAGTCCGATTTTAACTTGACAATCAAAAAGGGGTAAGGGTAAAATACTACATAATTTGTGTTGAAATGCGGATACCATTACAATCGGTTAATAGCATTATTACGCTTGCTATCTGTAATGCAACTGGCATTGGCATTACTAGAAACGAAACAGTTAGGTGTGGGCCTAGTCACGAAGTTCTCACGGCTGCTGATATACCGATGCTTATCTCAGCCCATGATAAATGCATCAAATAACGCTAAGCTTCCAGGGCGTGGAAATTACTGAAATTATCTGTGCTTACTACGCAGTACGCTGGAAAACCTATCCATTAAGCTGCTAATATTCAGGTTTGGATATCACGCGATGCTATACCTGGCTTTATTATCAAATTATCATAACCTAATGCTTTCTGTTAACATACAAGTGTTAATTAGTACTATTTTGGTAGCTATGCAAAACAGTCGCCCGCGTGTCAATTATTAAACCACGCGGATGGAACGATGATGCCATCAACTTTGTGTACATAAACATATCTTGTCGGAAAAGTTTCTGGGGCAAACCCTTTAGCCATGGCTAAAGAGTCGTTAGCACATATATGTACTGCAGGTAAACACGGTGAATCAGCGGTGTTACTACATGCTCAAAGTATGGATACATGGAATTGAAACCTCGGCTGCCACCTGTATACACAAAGTCGCATAAGTTATGTGCCAAATAGAGAATCAATAATATGGTGAATTTATCGATAAGATCAAATTTTCTGATAAGTATTCAAAGCTGGAATCCGTAGAGAGGAACCTCTCAAGAGAGAGCAAATTGGAATTCTCAAACACTTTTGTACCTTGAACTTGAGTGCGTCTCAAACAGCCTGCTGACGTAAGTGCTTTGTCAATAGAGCAATTTACACTGTCGTGTCTACATAAATTTTGTCGCCTACACTATGATGGTAATAGATTACAAAAATCACCATACCAAAACTATACATATGAAATGAGCTTATTGACGAATGTCTGACACTACAATAAAAAGTTCTGATCGATAGTTTCAATGACAAAAATAATAAAGGGTTGATTTCGTTCTGTTCTATTGAATTATTTCTGACATTCTCAATTCATTATTTGAAGGATTTTTTAAGAGATTCAAATGATATTCTTGAGAGAACAGGACATAGAGTTTAATAATATCTAAGATATCGCCAATGATGAAAAGCACATAATAGATAGAACAAACAAAACTGATCATAAAATATTATTAGATAATAATAAAAAAAAAGTGGTCAACAGAATAAACGAGGAAGGAACTATGTACAATGCACGGTCCGATACGGTTGATACGAATTTCATTCTTCGTCCAATATTGACAATAACTTACGGAGGAGTATTGTCGTTCCTAACATGGCTGTTAATTCGTGCTAAGGTGAACTTGTGTGTTAAACGATTGATAGAATATTTAACACGACGCCTCTGCTTCTTTAAAATCAGAGAAATGTCTATGAAGTACTAACAGCAGAGAGGCGTTAATGTTTCGCATTTGAATGGCGATAAACATCATATTAATACTTGTCATGAAGTAATTTATAGCTAATGAAACCTTGAAGTATTTACAACATATTTTTTTCAGTCTTGCAAGTTGCAACGCGTCATGTATGGCTAATAAATATACTCATTAATGTTACGGCACGTAACGCTTCAACAACTAAATGTTTATTATTTTTGTGCTACAAATAGATACAACGGATAGCTGAATGGGTTACGATTCATATTCACGATAGTTGGACCGTTAAGTTTGTCCTTCAGTAGTCTGGTTGATTAATTAAGCAAGTAGTGTATTCAGCATCTGCCTAGCCTTTTCCCAACTATGTTGGGGTCGGCTTCCAGTCTAACCGGATGCAGCTGAATACCAGTATTTTACATGAAGCGACAAGTAGTGTATTATAGGGACTAAAATACCAATGGACTGTTTAGCTTAATTATAAAATGTAATTTTAGCCTTAGCTTTTATAGTGTAGCAACTGTCCGATGTGAAACTTTGTACGACTAATACCTACCTTTATCTCAACGCGTTCTTTCATCCTCGCCATAGTTTTTCGACATTGTTAGCATAAACTTGATCTATTAAATTCTAATCACGTGCGACGCCGATTTCCCAAGTTCGCTGTCATCTAAACAATCCCTAGATAAGAAAATTGGCCCATGCGCCATGACTCATGGGGATAGAGACGAAAGAGTAATAAATCTGCGTAGATAAAGTGCTCCAGTTCGTTGCTATTAGGTTATCGGCTGTTAAGCAAAACTTATGACTCGTTAAGACGAGAAAGCTAACCCAATTGGAAAGCTAAAGGTTTAATAAAATATGAATTACAGGCTAGAAGCAGAGATTTATTCTTTCATCCTATTCTCAATGGAGAAATGCATTTGCGCGAACGGAGCGGAGGGCTTAGAGGATATCCCCCAAGTAACCGGGATGGTCTAGACAGGCAGGCGCCGATATCTCTAGCAATAAATAAGCCGAACGTCTCCGACCTACTCTATAAAAGTCCTATACTATAAAGCATTATCTAGAAATATAGGGCTATATTTGGCCGATCTCCAGAACTAACTGGTATTTAAAAAGTTTTTATTTTAAAAAAAAACGTTGCCCCACACTAGCAATTTCTCCTGTATCGTGGGTGCGTTCACAAACATATAAAGTCACATACACAAATACCCAGACCCGAAACAACTATCTGCAGGCCATACAAATATTTGTTCCGTGCGGGGATCGAACCCGCGACACGCAGCGCAGCAGTCCAATCGCTTAGCCACTACGCCAACCGTGCCGTCAAAGTTGAAGAACTTTTTGTTGGTTTTGCCACGAGTTGTTTTATAATAATTATGAACAATTAGGTATGTATTGTGGAGTAGTAGAGTAACAACTAGTGCAGCTGTAGACGACAATAAAAATTTTCTGTAAAACGGTGTCAACCAGCGAGCATACATCACAAACCGTATGATCTAAGCCTTACGTTTTGTGCATTTGCGCTGCGCAAAAACATATTTTACAGTGTTGTTTAGACTACAGTGAGGCATACGATTCATTTACCGCCTTTGAACTATTTCTCGACGCGTGATTACGTTTATTTATGAGTGAGCAATACCTTCGTGATAGTTCAGTTCCTAAGAAAATTGATAAAACTGAACGTAACTTCCAAAGCGAACCTTCGCAAGCTTTATAAAACGTGCCCAAAAGTACTATTAATAATTATTCCAAGTACTATTCAAACTACATGATTAATTCAATATCCTGCGAATTGTAACAGTTTCGTGCTAACTTTACCAATAAACATCGAAGTCCGAGGAAATTTCGTAACAACTCACACAACAGTAATAAAAATCAGCTGACTAAGTAATGTTTCTTAATCATATCAAGTGGCGCCGCTGACAACAAAAAAACTGGTCAAGTGATTGACGACCATTAAATTAATGAACATTAAATTACCTACGTCAAAAGATGTACTACAAGAACCACACAAGAGATAGCCACGTGAGATGCATCCCGTCACAAACAATAAGACCTATCCGTCCTTAAACTCATGGTAGCGATGACATAGTAAAAACGGGATATCCTGCCGCGTCTCTAGCAACATAGATTTAGATGGAGGACATGGTTCAGGATCACGTAATAACGTGTTATCCTAAACGATGATACAACGAGAGCAGGCTATTATTCATTATTTGCGGCATGGCGGGGGCGGGATACCTCCGTTTGTGATTAAGCATACATCTCAATTTCATAATAAAAATATCATGTAAGACAAGCCGCCGAGTGACGATTGATTACCGAGACATGTTTGGTTCGGTCTGATACGCTCGAGAAGAATCGCTATCGACGCGAAATTGAATCCGTGGTTCAAGGCAGCACCTGTACAGGTTGATTTATAGCTACGACAAAAACAATACATTAAAGGATTTTATATTGAAGGCTGAATAAGGAAAATACTGCTGCCTCGAATGTTCAAGAACGTGGATGCAAGATGATGATACGTCTATTAGTTATGCAAGGAAATCACGCAAAGTGCAGGTCACACCTGCTCCGTAGTTTCGCCACGGTTGACCGACAACAATGCTAGATGTGTAATTGAGCAATTCTGACTCGAAGAGCACATCTCCGATAAGGATAAGAGACAGGAAGTTGACAGGGCAGTCAGGTACTTCGTTCACCTTAATGCTGACAACATGACAGAGACATGTTATCGCCGCAAACATATGGAACGTGACCTGCGCACCGAAATGGGGATTCGCAAAATGAGGAAGATTCTTGGAAAGATCAACAACTATGAAGAGAATAACATTTATAACAAGACAACTACAGAAAGTGTAATGATGTATTCATTGCGATGGCTGTACGATAAATCATTCTTATTAATGGTAAACATGACTGTTATACTGTTGCTGGTATTGCTGTGGAATAACAAATACTTTGAACTAATTAACATTGATTATTACATATATCGTACCTTTAGTGTTTTAGTCCGTTAAGGTAAGGATGACCTTGTATACTTGGAAACATTTTTATCGCACTATTGGCATAGGTTATGTTCTAATGGCTAATAGCCACATTGACTGAATGCTGAATGGTAGGGTAGTGTAGCTTTTATTATTAAACGAGGAAAATCACGTGTGTCACGCTACGGAATAGAAAATGGTAAAGAAACAAAATGATTACGCAACTATAAACAAGGTTCTAAAGTAAATAGATATGCGTAACGCCATGAATAGAATATACACCATTTTACAAGTTTTGGCTTTGAATTTAACGAACAAAGGAGAGCATGACAACTGATATTTTTGTTAGTGGGATGAGAAGTATTTTGTTAAATGAACGCGTAACGCATTACATTATATTAGCATATCCTTTTTCCTGTTCTGAAACAAATAGTTTCATCAGTAGTATAAATAAGTATAATAGGACTATATTATGTTGCTGTCGACCATTCCTTTCAGTGCACAGCGATTTCGCTGATATGATTTGTATGTGGCTACGGCGAGGCCAGGATGCAAGTATGGTTTGCGATGTGGCATGTCAACTAGTTAGCCAAACAAGGTTAAGTGCGTGCGACACTGCAATAGTAAAATCATTAAGTGAGTAACAAGTATAAGTGCATCGGACCCGCGGTCACGGTAAACATCTAACAATAAACGCACGCTTAGGAAATTAATGCCGACCACCAACATTGAATTGAATAAAAGGTAACAGACATTAGAACCAGTTTTTATTCAAGAGCAACAAATACGGACCGTGTACAGAGTGAAAACACAATAACTAATTTGCTTGAATAAATCGACAGAATAAATTCGAGCAAGAAACGAAGCTGTTATCCTGTCGAGTTAAAAATGTAAATTGTTAAGAACTTTACTAGGCAGTGTTTCAGAGCTCGACTGGGGGTTTGCAAGGACAAGTACAAGGGCGGCAGGGTGAGGGAGGCAAGCGGACACGCCTTACCACACAGTTTATGCCCAAAAATGTTTTAACCATTACGCAGTTGTCCTAACTACGCTGTATCATACAACTGGAGCTAAGGATGCTCATTAGGCAAATGAGTCTCTAAAAATTCTAGACTGCTACTTAAAGCTTATTATTTCATGTTGTCATTCTCTGGGATAAATCTTTCCATCATTCATGAATAAAATATTGTTGTTATAAATGAGCTGTTTGTGTAGACGAATTTATCGACTTCTTTAAATCTAAATAAATAAATTTAATTCTAAAAAATAGTTTTTCAGTATGCTTTCGTTCAGTATTCAAAGTAAGTTATCTAAAATATTGAATATAGAATGACGTCAACCCACCAACAGTATAATCATATAGATAGAATCTAATGTTAGACAAGGGAAATTAAAAAAATATTAATACCATTTGAACAAGGATGTTGGAGAAATCGAGAAAGTTGACAACAAAACAATATATAAAACTTAAAGGATGGCCATATTCAGTAATAATGAGCATGCAAATGTCAGCATTAACCCTATTAAAGTGGTTTCTCTAAATATAAATTTAGACCCTAATATGCCACTAGTACGTGAGAACAGTACTTAGAAAAACAGCAACGTGACAATATATCCATGAGATCATGCTAAAGTCACGAAGCACGAGCCTGTTTAAATCTAAATATGAACACCACATTGTTTTGACTGTAATACGTTCTAGAGTTGTAGTCTCTTCACTTGTTTGGATTCTAAAATCCACGTCTAGACGACACCGCACCGCCACCGTAACCACAAGTTCGATAATGTTTTGTATACAAGGTCTTCAATATGCGAGATTGGAGCATCACTCAAATATTATCATTATGATTATGTTGACCGAACGATGTCCTTTCGGAGCCGAATAAATCTGTAATTGGGTCTTGCTTGATAAACAGTTTTAAGTAAATTAAACTTGTGTAAAAGCATGCTATTATTTTTTTTTGCGTAGCTATTTCCGGAGCATCTTCAGTTTTTGAGCATTATAATTTATAATTACAAAACATTTAGTCGGCATTGGTGAGTTTCGACATTTTCAATTTTCTTTCTAAATATAATTATGTCCGAAATCTAATTCTATCTTAGGGACTGTGGCACATTAGAATGGTTGCAGATAATATTTATAGTATCTACCACTTAGCACCTTCGTATTAGCGTGCCTGTGGTTCACGATTCTAACATTACAACTTACGAGTATACAAGGAATTTGAAATTGCATACAATTAATGCGCACACTGCGAAGTTAAAATTTCATACCGTCTGACTCTTACAAGTTGTCAATGGATTTGAAGCTAAATCGAATCGTTAGGTTAATGTATGATTCACGTACTTAATCAATGGATGATATTATTATCATAGATTTAATTTGTTATCTTATTGTGGCTATAATGTAGATTAATAAACAATAAAAACACAAAATAAAATTAAATAGCCAATGTTTAAATTCATGAATATTTAATTAAGCTATCAATGCCCTCAAACTGGTTTTATGGGTTTATTATGTAAGTTGTGCTGAACTTTTGGCCTATGTTCGCCTAGATATTAAAGGTAATGTTACTGAAGAATCTAGACTCACCGGAAAAGCTAATTTTGGTTTCAACGGGCATCTTGGTTCCTTAATGCTCTGTGTGACAAAATGTTCAATACTTCTGGATGTCCTAGGAGGAGTTCTGGGATACGAAGCGAGTTCGGCGATCCTGCGCGTTGCAGATGCGCGGCCGTAGTGTTCACACGCGTCGGGGTCGGTCGTCGAGCGTGCACTGGCGGCCGGCACCGCGCCGCCGCCGCCACCGCCACCGCCCTCGCCCATACCTATCTCTACGTTACATTGTTTTTGTTTTCCCGGCGCGCACCCGCCACCCCCAGGCAAACGCGGGTGGACGCGTTAAATACGAAATTCACGACGCGACGTTATTCTGCTATTCCGGGTAAAATTGCGGCTGTTTAAGTACTGTTCTGTACAGGTAGGGAGAGTACTTAAGAAAAGAAATGATAACACAGACATATTTGGCCTGGGACTAGGAGGACTCTCTCTCGGCTGGAGGCTTAGCTTCGCCGAATGTCGTTATGAAAAGTTTTGCTCATAAAGCACAAATTATATTCCTGAGAACGCTTTCATTTTGGGCTTTAAAACCACTGAGACTTTAAAGAACGTTATCCTCAGCAATTTCAAGCCATGAGTTAAATAACGTACGATACGATTTAGAAATTTTGATAGTGATGATTATTAAGGGTCCTCTCTCGAAAAAGCTTAAAAACAGCGTGCAGATGAAGCAGTTTTTCACCGGCACTTACAAAGAAATTACATCTGAGAAAAATTGTTAGTAATCTACATGATATGACACGTAATTTGGTTTAGCCATAATTTTTGTATCGGTATCACATAATAAGAAAAAAATCCACAAAATCACCTTCAAATCGTTGAATGGAACCATTTTACTCCTTCATTTTTTAACAAAATAATAAAAAAAAAATATCTACTGCTTTGAAATACAAAGGAAAATAATTTGGTTTTGTTACTTTTTAAAAACATGTATTATTTTAATTATAATAAATGAAAAATGCGTCCGTTTAAAGTTCGTATCTACGACCGAGAGGGGTAGTTTGTATGAACAAGGTCATTGGCGTGAATACAGGCCTTAAGGGAAGATTTCTTGTGACTTGGGAAGTTGGGATTGAGTTATTTAGGGGTTCAATAAATTGGAGTCTCGTTTTAGAGTTTGACTATTTTTAAAGATAACATAGTCGTGTCGTGATGAGCGAAATGCTTATAAAAATGTGATTGATTACTGTGTAATTACCGACAGAAACTGGCCTGCGCCTCATTGTTAGAGACAGTTTCAGCTAGCAATTAATTTTTCGTCCTCAAATTCCCTAAACTAATCCCTTATTTTTTACCAACTTCTAAAAAAGGTAGAGCTATGGTAACTTTGTCGGTTTAGTGGAATTTTTTGCCATAGATTTTCAAAAGTAAAGTTCTTTTTAGATATTTGTTGGAAGTCAGTTTTTTTGCAAAAAAGTTTTTTCGCAATTATTTTTATTAAATTTACGGAAGTTTGATGAGGAGGGACTAATAAAGGTCATGCGTAAAAAGGATAAAGAGCCTATCTACGCTTGAAGTAGGTACTTATTTACTTAGGTACTGTTATGGTTTTCCTCAATATTAATTTTTCGTTCGGGACGTATTTTTAACTCGAGATAGACATTGTTCCCTGCCTGTTTTTCCTGCAGTACTAATAAGTAATAATAGTCCTCCTGACCGTTTCGGTCAAGGTGGCCACTCAGCGGAGATTAGCCATCGGCGAGGGAAATATAATAGTCTACAATAGTTTGTGCGCAAGTACGGTTCTGTTCCTTCATTCTTATAGTCCGACGGGACGTGACGACCACGAGACGTCTCTTTTTTAATGGATATTCAGTCTCTGCCTCTCTTACGTATCACGGTTCGATGTCTCAATTTTAGTAGTGAGAGGCATACTCAAAATTCGGAACCAGATCATACTCAAAGATTTTGGAGAATCATAAAATTAGGAACCGGTGCGTGGTCCGATTTTACTGGGTTAGTTGTGGACTGATATGTGGTCGTATCGGCATTCGGAAGTACAAATGTACGACAGCAACAATGTATTAAAAGTACTACAGCGCCATCTATGCCACAAAGGCAGAACTATCATCAAAATTCTGAATCGCGCTATTAAAGTTATCCGTGACTAAGATTATATTTATAGGATAACGCAACCACAACTATCGGGCAGTACCTGCCAGACCCAGAACCCGTCTGGTCGGAGGTCCCTCCCCTGTCTATCGGCGATGAACAACTTTACACACTGTTCTTCCTACCCCTATAGGACAATGGCAGGAGGATGATGAGTTGTGGACTGAGATTTTTTAATATAGACGTTTAAACATTCTTCACTTTAAATATTTAACAGCGTGTACCTGTGCAGAGAAGATGACAAAAGCGTACGAGAAAATAAATTATTTGAGTAAATCAGACGTAAATTAAAGGATAACGTTTCGTGTGGGGGAAGGTAATCCCCAAATACATCAATATCCCCGTCGGAGACTGTGGTTAGGTTTGACAAAATAGTAAACAACCATTTCCAAAGAGTGTTAAATCTTTCAGGTATTATAAGTAAATTGGCCTTTTTTAGGATACATTAGTACCTTTTTTTTCCGCAACCATCACCGGATTATTTTTCAAAAAAATATTTTACATAATATAATCTACACAATCTAGATCATGTCCTCTTCGCTTCAAAAAAAATAAATTAAATTTAAACATCATAAATAAATATGCAAAGTAGCCTCTGTTTTTGTAACTAACTACAATTTTTCTCCTACTATATCAATCATAGGATCTTTTTATTGCCATCTATATATCGACGCTAGAAAGGCAAATTGTATTAACGACCATTGCATAAATTGTTCAATAAATTGATTTGAAGTTCTACTTTTCACAAAAAAAATCATAGTAAATTAACTACTGGAGTATTCTTGTTGAAACTCAGAATAGTTATTATTTAATATGTTTATTATTTAATTGCTAAGTCAAAAAAAATATACATGAACTTTTTCATATATTTTTAGGAGATAATACAAGGTTGTGAATAATCTTGGTTAGGTAAAATTGACTGAAGTCACAATTCCAACATTAGAGGTCCTGTAAAAAATGTTTTAACGATCGAATAGCTGCTTAAAACCTACAACTAAAGTATCTTACGTTCTATTCGATGAACTTTAATATTCCAATAAAATGTTTTAACAGGCCGAATTATTCAACCGCAGAAATCCAAAACATCTAATCTCACTTATTAAACTTAATTCCATCTAGGATCAAGGTATTATATCCCCGGCGGCGACCTCTCGCGTCCGGCCCTGGTGCAAGCCATGGTCCGGGGCGAGGAGGAATGGGTTGTGTTTTGTTTTTTGGGGGGGTGGGAAATCATCAAATAACCCCTCCCGCTCTTGGGCAGAGCAAAAGGGAGTGTCAGACTTCTACTGACTATAAACCACCCATGTTCCTTCTTAGCCCTTCATGTCGAGGCCGCGGTATCTGCGAACAACCCGCAGTCGCGACGGGCGTCGGCCCTTCCCTGTGGAACACGAACGCGCCGTCGACACGGCCTGTCGTCGTCATAAGACGGACGGACGGCGACCCATCACTCACCTCCACAGGCCCGCGTCTACGGTGGCCGGAAGCCATCACGTGGCCCCCGACGCCCGGAGCGCCTCCCGCGGCGGCTGGGACGAGAGGTTCTCTCCCTCTCACGTTCCACCACCTCTTTCGCTAGCATAACTGCTTCGCAGAAGAAGGCGACGGCGTCTCATTCCTCCTCGCCCTGGACCATGGCTTGCACCAGGGCCGGGCGCGAGAGGTCGCCGCCGCCGGTCGCCGCTACGAGAACACGGCGGGGCTCCGCCCAAGCGGGACACACCTCCACAGTGTGCTCCACCGTGTCCTCCGGCCGATCCTCACAATGGTGGCATCCGGGCGTTTCCTCCCGCCTGATTCGGTGCAGGTACCTGAGTACCTGCGTCAAACGGAAGGTGAGGGCGCCGTGGCGCCTTTCCAGCCACTCCTCAAAGAGGGGATTTACTGCCACTATCTTGGCGTGCCCTGCACGGGGTTGCGACAGTCGCTCTCTCCATGCCGCCATGAGATCGCACCGGAGGTCTGTCCGCTGCGCAGCAATTAGCCGCGGCAACGGAGTGACCCCCCGGTGCAGCGCCTCCGCGCGCCATTCATGCAGGCGCGCGATATCGCCTCCAGATCCCATGGCGGCAATCCGGCAAGGAAGTTCGCCGCCTCGCGGGAGATCACGCGGTACCCACGGACTAGCCTTACGGCCATCACCTTTTGGGGCGCGTTCAGGTAGTGGGCGGCCCGCTTTCTCAAAGCACTCGCCCACACCGGGGCCCCGTAAAGGGCCATGGACCGCATGATCCCCGCATAGAGCCTCCGGCAGGAGGCGTTTGGCCACCCCAGATTGGGCAGGAGCCACCTGAAGGCAGCTCCGGCCCGCTCCAGTCTGGGAGCCAAACGTCGGAAATGCAGGTTTCATTACCTTAGCCCATTTTTTTTTTTTTTTTTGTGGGGTGGGAAATCATCAAATAACCCCTCCCGCTCTTGGGCAGAGCGAGAGGGGGGAGTGTCAGACTTCTACTGACTAAAAACCACCCATGTTCCTTCTTCGCCCTTCATGTCGAGGCCGCGGTATCCTTTGCGGACAACCCGCAGCCTCGACAGGATTACCTTAGCCCTAACACCTGAACCATTTTTCCGTCATCTAAATTGCAAATCTTCTGTTTTTTACGAGATGCTTCTTCTTCACTATGCTCTCGCTGCTTCATTTGAAGATGCTACCCAAGATGAAGCTGACCTTTGAAAGTCCCCATCGTCAGAGCAAATGGAGCAAAACACAGTCTTGCATTTTTCACCTTCAAAACAGAGAGGCTGGGCGCAGACCTAACATCGTCTGGGGTGGAGTGTCTATTGAGCACAGTGACTTTCCAAAATATCTTGGGGTTTCTCTGGACAGATCATTGACCTTCAGCAAAAACTGCAGTAACATCAAGCAAAAGGTGCACACCCGCAACAATCTTTTACGGCGACTAGTTTCTTCAAAGTGGGGTGCTTCGCCTCATGTTTTGCGGACTACAGCGCTGGCACTATAATTTTCAGCTGGTGAATTTGCGTGCCCCGTGTGGACCCGCTCAGCCCATGCAAAGTCAATGGATACAGCTCTAAACGAAACGTGATCATTCAGATCATCAACCGACCCCGGTACAGATGCTGTAGCCACTGGCAGGGATAGCGCCGCCTGAAGTTCGCAGAACAGTGGCAAGTTCTGGCGAATGAGCCAAAATGGCTTCAGCCACACGACACCCATTACACCTAAACAGCCTTGTATCGCAAAGACTGAAAAGCCGAAACAGCTTTCTGAAGTGTATCACCCCACTCACTGGCGAGCGGTCTACGGAAAGATTGAAGCTGTGGCAAGGTAGTGCATCCTTACCTTACCCATTTGTTCCACCTGCTGAACATTTCCCACCTGGACAAGAGTTGCCGTGGCTGACCTGGAAGTCTTTAAACAGACTCCGGACCCAGGTTGGTCGCAGCAAAGAAAACTTGCTGAGGTGAATATACATAAATGACTCTGCACTGGAGTGTAAATGTGGTGCTGTTCCTCAAACAAACTAGTAGCCCAATTCTGGGCCGACACAATTTAGATTGCCATCGACACGCTAAGAAGAAGACCAGCTGAATGTGGTTCAATATTAAACATTAATCTCCTTCTTAGTTTAACGTTATTCAATATTTTCTTGCATCGTTCGGACGCCATGATAAATTAATGTTTTACACTCAGAAGTGAAAACAATTTTCGAGTAGACGCAGCGGGCAATTCGTGCGTGACCACCCTCAGCGACAGTGCGTGGTTGACTGAAGCGCCCTTACAACGGCCAGACCTCATACGCAGCGGTTCGTAAGCATAAAATGTGCTCCTGGAGTACAGCTTATCCACCACTTTTTAACTCAAGAAAGATTTTTTTAGTAGGTTTAACTTACTTAATACAAAAACTTTGCTTAAAGTAAAGTAGCTTGAATGCTAACGATGCGTACAAACCGTTTCAGGTAAAAATGTATGAACCACCAACTTGTTATTAAACATTGACGACAAAATGCGCTTAACGTCCAAGTGATTGAAATTAGCAGAAATGTACAGTGTTTTAACGGTAAAAAAACAAAAAAGTACACACAAGTAATTGTTTTATTTCCAAAACTGGATGAAGTGGCCAACTAGCAAAAAGTTTTATTGATAAAAAAATATTAAAAATGATTAGGTAAAGTGTATTAACATCAAATCTTTATTTAGACAAAAAAAGGCAAAATGAATTATGGCCCATTTTCTGACGTTATGTACGGTTTATGAAACAAATGACGAAAATGCTTGGATTTAAAACAAAACTAAATACGAAAATGACTGAAATCACCGTTGTATTAACGACCAAAAAAGTGCTCGGATTTAACTGGAACCTAGACCATTCGAAAGAGAAAAATCTGCCGATTCCAACGATGTAAATAACTCTATTTTGACCAAAGTGGTCGTTCATACAATTTGCCTTTCTAGCGTCGATATGTATAAAGTCATGCCGACGGGACCTACAGCTAATTTTTGCCAATAACTTTCTTAATTATTTATATGGATTTTTTTACGTAATCACTACTCGCAAATCGCGTAGCTACTACCTCTCTGGCGCCCAATAAATCGGGTGCGGGAGGGTGAATTGTCAGTGGCGTATATCCAGCTCTTAAGATCAATGTAGCCCTTTCTATTACTCATTCAAGTTATCTGCGCCATGGCAATGTAATAAAAGGCACAATGAAATTATTTGTCTTTTCTATAAATAGTGATAAGATAACGCACGTATCACTAAGGTACGATAAGACGTGCGTGCTGCGAATTCTTACTCATCAGCCACGCACACGCACTAGAATAGGGGAATGCTCTATTTGAACAACAATTTACTTGATCGCTTTGTTACATTATCCTCTAAAAGATAACCTCAGGCAGCCACTACAAAACCAAAGAGGATTTAAGATGCGACATTCGTAATTATAACTAAACGGCCATCGTGACAGTAAGGAACATGAAGGATGAACGAGCCACGATTTCTAATAGGTTAAAGAAAGCGAGTGACCGGAGGTCGACTGATTCACACACGTCGACACATCCTCATGGAAATGTTTTAGTCTTTTGTGGTTGCCTTGCGAGACACCTGCTCGAAGAGACAATTGATTGTTACAATTTTGTAAACATAACTCTAGTACCTTTCACTGCATTAGCCTACGTAGGTATAACCTAACATTAAAATAATTCACAGACAGAAAGTATACTACAACAAGGCAGAAGGAACAGCCATAAAATAAGAATTATGGAACAGTCATGTTTTAGAACGGTCAGAAGGCTTATGCAATAGTACACAATAAAGTTTAAGCTTCCTTTCACCATAGTTTGGCTGAGAATTCCAATCATGTGTACCTACGCATTCAATACTTCTGTTATTGTGATAAATTCTATTACGTTACGCAAACTGGATAACTTTTATCTCACAGATACATTGTGTCCACAAGCAATTTAAAAACTGCTAACAAATCGTTGGCAATATCTGAAATGTGAATGACCCGCGCGGGTTTAGCCGCAAGACGGTCAATTTAGCACAAAAACAAAAATGATATTTCTGAAAGGAAGTCGGTGATTTTATCCGACGTCCCGGAGGCACGAACTGACGCGAGACAACGCTGAATCAGGGTTTAGGAGCCCGAGATATTTGCCCCTTGAGTCACGCGAGGACTTGAATTAGCTATCTTGGGGAGACCCCTCGACACACTTTTGTATGCCAAAAGATGATCGATCAGTTTTTAAGACTCCAGTAATTACAGGCAATGAGAAGTAAACTTCTCATATCACGTATCACTTATATGGCTATAAATAGCCACGTTTATGTGATACGTGATAATGCATTTAAACACGTCGGATTGTTTTTTTCATCATGCAAAACCAATAATCACAAGGCAAATTTTACTGTCCAAATTGTCTTCATCAGACATTTCCTAGACGTTCAACGAACTAAGTGGTTACAACATAATGTTTAATGTTAACTTGCTAATGAACGCACGAGGCTTGACAAAAACAGAAAACACGATAAAAACTATCTGCACGAACTAAACGAATATTTTAAATACAGAATGTGCAGTTCCGTGCAAAATATTGTGTAAAGCACCAAACTATTATGTGAGTGAAGTAAGACAGTCAATATTGTGTGGTTAATTATTGACATAAAAGAGGGGCTTTGACCGATAGATTGGAATCCAAACAATCCGCGAGCTATGGCTCATGGAAGTTATGGAGCGAGTTTACAGCGGAAGGCACGTAGCTCTCGTGTTCCATGCCCGGTGAGGATTAATTTATAACCCGTTGTTGAAAATTGCGTCGGCATAACAAACTGCGAATAGGTCGCCATGCTACCAGAGGAGCTGGTAAATATCACGTACCGCATTAAATCTTTCGAGTTTGTTCGAAAACGACACATCTAAAACGAACTTTAACGAAGGTAGTGTTTGAGTCCGACGTAAATAGGGATGCCCATCAACCGAGTAAAAATACAAATTCCGGGCTGGTAATAAGATCTTCGGAAATAACGGAAAATAAAGGAACTTAAATGATTTATTTGTTCTGCAGAAGAGCTAGAATTCCAAAGGATCAATCAGTGTAACGATTAGACGCTTTTTTCGTTCAATGTGAGGGGTCTGTGGATATTCCACATGACAGAGACTTGTTGAATGTCATATCAATTCTACCATTGACTGCACATTTTAAAGTCCCAGGCGCTAACGGAAAATTAAGGTATCGCATTACCGTGAGACTGTTTATAGTACATTTGTTTTGGCAAGTCGCGCACTGGAGTATAACCTCGATATCCTGTTCCAAGTCACGTACAAAAACCTTGGGTAAATAAAAAATATATTGAAATCGCAAAATACCACTGTTTTGTTGTTTTTGATAGACCATAATATTAAAAAAAATCAATTTCCTTATTAGCAAATTTAATCGAATCATTATGGCGGTGAACGGTGTGACGCCACCTGAATGTGACTTGAATTATAAATCCATATAGGTGCTGGGGAAATTCCGGATTTTACTGGCGAATGGGTATTACCTGTTGGTAATCGATCTTCAGGACTAGGTAATTGACATGCATAACAGGTGGAAATGATATAATAAAACGTTGGGTAGTTGGTAGATATCGGCCTCTATGTGTATGTGGGCACTTTAGTTACAAAGTGGTAAGGGTGAAAGTGCATGTCGCCGCTATTTCAAGATTTCACCGAATCTTCTTATAGTCACTGTGGTGAAAACACTATTCTGGATTTTGGGTCACCATTAGCGTCATGTGTGTGGCTGTGGCCTAGCGCTTAGGACAAAAATATGTTTTAATATTTATCAACACCGATTTGACTACCGAATCCTTTGTTTTTCAAGACACTGATACGCAACTGGATATTTTAGGATCTATCTTGTATTCTCATGAAAATTCTATGCAGCCGCCGCCGGCGCGGCGACGGCAAAAACAATGAAATTATGCGCATAAGCACACGTAGAATCTGAATATAGTTATTGTTGTGACGATTTTCCACACCTGCGCCTGCGCGTCGCTGACGACAACCGCCAGACCGGAACACTTTCCAGTAATGGTTTCAACATGCTCGAGTTACAGGAATATCGGATCACCTGCGGGCAACACCCGCTGCCCAGTGAAACACCAGGATGTTGCCAACTCGTACACAGAATTACCTTACACCAGTTAAATAACGACCGGTGTCGATTGCAAAGAATTGAGAAACGTTTAGACGTATGATATCATTCACCAGACAATTTTATTAGCTATTGAGGTGCCATAGGAAACTAGCGACGGATATACAATTAGAGTTACAAAAGTATGAATAAAATAGAGATTTCAAAGCCAAACATTTCCAATTCTTCACGGTTGGCCGCAATAATTTACTTTCTAACATTTGCCGACTAATCTGAGCCAGTGGATGTACTCAATTGTACATTGAATATTATGTAGGACTGAGTATGATATCACTAGCGGACATGAATAATGCGACAGCGACCTTGAATAGCTAAGATCAACTAATGTCACAATTTTCTATGCTACGTACTTTGAACGAGAATATTTAATTATCTAAGTTTTAAAGTATTTTAAAGATGTATCTTGTTATTAAATTATAGCCTAATTATTGTAAAAAAAAGAATGCTAAAGAAAAAATTTGCTTCCAGTTAATTGATTTGCGTAGATGACGAAGTTGTTGCAACGATAAAAACCGAACACCGTAATATTTCCCGGTAGAGTTCGATAATTATGCAATGTTTGTATTCAGTTGTTCTCATAAAACATTGGGCAATCGCAACAAATTATGTCACTGTCACCAGAGCATTGTTATTTCGGCGCAAAATCAGCTTCATCTCAATTGTAATGAAACAAAACAAGCTCATTATTATTAAATTGCTTATTATTCTATTTTCGCAATTAAGTTATAATTGCTGTATTAAATTACATTGTTCGCAGATTTATGGGTTATGACGCCAATACGGGAAAATTCTTAGTCAACCTGGTGGTTCAGATCAGGATAAAATCAGTATTTAAATTGATTAAATCTAGCTTTTCATTTCGTTCCATTAAGACTGGAATAGACTCTGAATCTGGAAAAAGTAATTTCATACTTTCAAGCGTTTTTAAGAGTTTGTGCTGTAGGTACAAGCGGGATTTATTGAGAGGAAATTAGGAAATATTTAATTTTTTCTCACACATGTGGACATAATACGTCCGCTCATGACTGCAGAACGATTGTGTTTTGTAATCTTCTGTTAGCATCTAGTTTGTCCATCATTGACGTAGGACGAATTTTATATTGCATATAATTTTATTGGTTTGCAATACAAACTCGATATAATATGCTTGTCCTAAGTGCAAGCTGACATTTTGTGGAAATGTCAGACTAAACGTTCCAATCCTAGAATGTTTACGCTCAAGGCAGACCACTTGCAGATTCAATAATATTGTTTTGATTGCAGGCACGCACCGCAACTGAAGACCATTCAATAGATAATTATAATTTAATTATTTATAAACTAACTAACGATCTTGAATTTCGATTGTATTTGCGTGCCAGTTTGCGAGGAATGTGAATAAATAAAGTTGTATCGAGCATGATGGAATATACGAGTAACTCGGTTACGATCAAAGCGGCACTGGCTTATGGAACTTGATTACGACATCCGTACGGATGCTAATAATCGTAATGGATAATAAGCGCCGTCTATTGCTGGATGGTGAAATACTTAGACCGACAGCATTGGCATGGGTTTTTATTATTGTTTAGTATGAATTCTACTAAAGGTCTTGACGGAATATTTCCAACATTGCGTCTCATAAAATGTAGTTCGTGTCTTGAAACAAAAATACATATTTCAGCTGAACTCATAACTTGTGATGACAAACAACGACGAAGAAAAACCATCACGCATTTTGCGTTAGCAACACGGTGACGTAAATGTAAATGGTGGCTCCGGCACCGAACTGTCAGTCATGGCAATTGATTGATGCGACGCCTTGAACAATAGCCTTACTTTAGAAAGCATTACTGAAGAACTGCTACCGTAGCAACATTAACTTTACCAAAAAGGTTGCTGTTCCGATGCTATCTCTGAAGCCAATGGGAGTTTATTTTGAAGCGCTGTCAAGATTAGATAGTACTAACCCTAACTGAGCATTTAAAATAATGCTAACACTTCTTATAGTAAATTTTTTAAGTGGTAAGCTAACAACAAATAATTTTAACTCTGAACAAAGACGCAGCTCCAAAAGTGACAATTTGTGTATTTGAAGAGGCCCATTCACACACGTTATGGCATCATTACTTCCACAATGAGTTCTACTTTCCGTAGTAGTAGTAGTGGGAGGACTTCAAACGGCACAAAGGCACTCATCAAATAGATTATCACTCGTTGAGGCCATTCATGGAGTTAACGATCAAAAGGCTGCGATAGTGCATAAGTAATGATTGGAAGATAGCCCATCGTTAGGACTGTTGCAACCGTTAGCCCTATTAACTATTAGGACTGGTGCTGAATACTAAGAAGCGACTGCAGTGTGCTCTATGGCTAGCAAGATGCAGAAAAAATCACACGCAATTTTGCAAACTTGACTGTCTCTTGGATGCCTCAACTCCAACCTCCCAATCTGAGAGGTTTCAGAACTGTATCATTATTTTTTTTACTTCTCCAATGAATATCAGTACATTCCCCCATGAGTTAGGACCACTCATTATCATAATTAGCATCATTTCCTTACATTTAATGTAATGTGTCTGGTAAGTGGAATTTCAAATTTTAATAGGCAATTAAAATAGCAAATTGGCAGGTATACTCGTAAATCTAAGTCGTTACGGTAACTGCGGGTGACAAATAAGGTCACGCAGGTAACGGGCCGCCCGGCCGGGCGGAGGTTTGAAAGTAACCTCTTGGGACTAAGCAAAATTTACCTTTAACATTGCTTTTAACCTTCGCGTGATTTATTTATTCATACATCTTTAAAACTAGACACGATGAATAAATTATTGCTGAAAGTTTACATAAAGTCATTTTGTAATATGGAGCTGTCTGAGCTTGTGTTTTATAAACTTAATTCATCGATTTGATTTTGGCTCGTAAATTGATTTTGGATGCCGAAAGCATCTATTACTCCTGTCTCTTTTAAAATAGGACAAGTTTTGTAAATCGTCTTTCATTTTGGAATACGGTAACAAAGCATCAGATGAAGAGTGGTAGCGCGGCGCAAGCGCACGTCACGCCTCGGTGAAAGTGAACTACACGGACAATGGAAGATGAATTTGTAAGACCCAAACAAACAGAACATGGAAACGCTATTCTCTGCCACGATGGCGACGATGCTATAACATTCGTTAACCGTCCTGTTGATGAAACCATCATTGACGCAAACACTGATAAAAAGGAAATTACTCAGCATTTAATTATTGTTTTGTGTACTCTTTGGTTATCACCAATTTGCCAAATATGTTACTTCAGCCTGTTGGTAGTTGTAACGTATTGCTCATCGCAATTTCAGTGAAATTGGTTTTATGGCAGCTTTCAACCATTCATTAAGAACAATAAGAATTCGTTTTAACACTGCGTAGTAGGTGTAAGACAGTAATTATTGTGGTTGACAGCTACCTTCTAGCAGCAATAAAAGTAACGGTCCTTGTAGGTACAGCAGTAAGTATATTTAACAGTAATCGGTGAAGGTCGTATTAAGAACCGGTAATGCTATAACAGGAATGTTTTTTTACCACTGTCTAGTTGGAGTTGTGGTGTCGGCGGCATCGTAAAAACAATAAACATTGGACGTTAACTTTTAAAAACTGGATCATGTTTTTTTTTGTGAGAGGAGACTGACACATGACTAACGGCCAAGCAGTTAGTTGTTTAAGTGTGTCATGGACTCGCGGTTAACGTTGAAATGTGATATCTGATAACAAAGAATTAAGTCTTTTGTTACTTTTACTTGGTTGCTTGGTTTCGGCGAGAACATGGTGTAGTTACCGCCTCACTGGTTGTTGTTAATAGGATTAAATTAACAAGTGAAATTGCAATTTTTATTGGTTTTATTTTCCAGTGCAGCCTCATGCGTTCTTGCTTCAGTCTACCTTCAAGAGCAGTTTTACAAAAGAGTATAGGTAATAATTTGATTAGGTTGTGTGAGGTATTCTCGAACATCTCGCTTGATTAATTTACCTAATAAATTAATTCTAGCTAGGTATGTGATTGGTAATTGTAATTCTGTGTTGTAGCCGGAACTAAAGCCTGATAGCATTGAAAACTGCGTCATTCACATTTTTGCTTACGTTCCAAGTTCCAATTGATTACCTTCAATTCAGAACCATTCAAGTGCATTTTATTCATTAACCTTTTGCCTTGTCATTAGTGTAGGATAGGTATCGAATTGCTCAATTTAAATGTAACAAGTTTTTACAGGCGAGGACGTTTTTATCCAATTGTTAGAGGAAACTCACATAGGTAAGTCATTACTTTTTCACTAGCATAGAAAAGAAATGGTCCAAAGACCTAAGACGCTTGTAGTATTAGAAGGTTTGGAACCGGAAAAAGCAGGTATCTGCTTACGTTTTTTTAAAAGCTTACTCATGCATCTTGAAGTGAAAACGGTGATTACTGCTACGAATCGGACAACGACGATTGGTGGCGCTCAGTCACGACGACGAGCCCGACGCCAATCGAGTATCCGACATAACACCGCGCGCCCGGTGAAACTCACGCCGACCAACTATATCATAGCATGAGAAAAAATACTCTAAACTACATATCTAACTACATTTTCACTTTCAACCACAGCAGGTATTTTATATTTTCAACTTCTATTTTTAATTTTTTAAACAAATATTTCAACAATTTAATTTGGAATTGATTGATGATGATGAGTCGATTTATATTAATTTGAGTCGTTAATCGATAAAGCGATGCGCGCTACGGACGGTAAACAACTATTTAGAAAACTGGTTTCGGTTCATTTTGCTCAAGGTCGTATATTTTTGATGTCTCTTCGCGATTATCCGTTGATACTGGGAGAGCTGAGGTCACTTTGCATCTCATCGATATTATAAGCGCTGATGACCTAACGCAACACTTATTATTCGAGTAAACAATGTGTCTGAACTTTCCTTATCTTATTCGCACATTACTTTTATTTTACTATTCGTCTGATGCAATAGCAGTCATGTACGTGAGCATAATACTATAATCAATGGATAAGGATACGAAAAGATACGACTTTCCGTATCTTTAGGATAGAATGATATCATTGTAAACAAATTGAAAAGCCATGTCAGACTTTCTCGTATAAATGGGAAACGCCGCTTTTGGAAACCACGAAAGTTTTTTATAGTGAAACGAATCACGACTGACGTAAATGGTGGACAGCAGTTTGAGTTTGAAGTTAGTCTTTCCAAAAAGGTAAAAATTGTAAGAAGGAGAAACGTCGCCGTTTATGTTTGGCTGTGCACCTCTCGGCCGCAAGAAAAACGTCGCCAAAACTTATACCGAAAAACAAGATGCGAATAAGATTCGCTCTCCCTGTGTGAGATATCCAGCTACATGGTAGGTCTTCCACAAAGGCCAGTGTTAAATAGCTCAATATAATATACACACGCGCACTTCACACTGCAGCATATTATCGTGATATTGCGCCTGCAGTAACTGGGGCAAACACATTGCAACATGAATAGTAAATACTTGAGCATTCTAACCACTTCATCAATAGTCTATATTTTTTTAAACCACCACTCTCCAGAGAATTATATAAAAATTGGAATTATTGTGAAGACAGCTCAAATGTGAAGTTCAAACAGGATGTGAACACATTGGCATTTAATTAGCCATTCCCCAGTGGCCTTGTGCCTCTACTGAACATTATTGAAGTAATAGGATAGTCATTATGATAAATACCTAGAGCCAAATTTTAATTAATACCTCATCAAACCATTACTTTAAAACTCTGCCTTAAATTAATGATTTATGAAACATTGAACTTTGCTTAAATACAGAAAATAATAATTAGGCAAACAGGCAATTACCATTTAAATATTATATACCAGAACTAGGAATCTTGTCAATTGCAGTTTGTTAATAAAGCATAACAATGTGATTACGTGTCTTCAGGATAATTAATTATCACTTTGTTTTGTAAGAATGACATCATTAGGTGAGTAAAGATTACAGCAGTATTAATAAGAGAAAGGTTTATCTGTATTAAGGATTGATAATATTAACACTCACCAGTTCTGGGAGAGATGGGCACGGCAGGTTTAGGCGCAGAGTTGGAGCAGAGCCGGCCAATCTTGGAGGGTGGCTTCAAGCCGGATGGTTTGGGCAAAGATGTTGGTCTTGTGGAGTCGGCTGGCTTGGTGACAGGGGGGGTTGCTGTGCTGGCGAGTGATGCATTTTCTGAAGACGTGGATGACAGTGGTGCAGGGGGAGCAGTTGCCGTGTCCGGCGGCAGGGTCTCTTGGGTCTCACTCATTTTTTTAATCACTTAGAACACTTAATAACTGACACTTCAGAGTCATTATTTTTTACTGAAAAACGATTTTTTTTTAGTAATGTTAGTTACACGACGCAATCTAAATCGTCGTGCGACTAATATACTAAAAATATCGCGAGTTCCCGCGCAATAAGACGACACGTAATCTGGATCACGGCCAGTGCGTCGTTGTAAATAAAGATAAACAAAATTTCGCGGCCGTGTTTATGAACCCCTATCGTTATTACAACACCGTGGATAAATTAACACGTGTATAAATAAATAACACTAAAATTGAAAATATACACTTATGTATGTTCTACGTGTTATTTATATTCTTTACGTTTAGTGTATCTAAGCAAGCGTGTTATCTAGAAAAATATATAACGGCATACCTTGAAGAAATGGAGCACGAAAAATGCTACCTGTGTAAGGTAAAGAAAAACTCGCGAGAATTTTACCGCTCGTCGGACGGGACCAGCTGAGCTTGACCGTTGACGTTATCACTGCCACTACACACACATATCATATCATTATATCTAATGGACGAATATCATATTTCAAACACCAATATTTTAACTATACACTGTTTGTAAAAAGCACATAGAAATTGAACAAGCTATCGGCTAACAGAAAACAAATTAAACCAATGCAAATTGCAATACAATAAATTCATCCGTCCTCCCCTTCGTACAAAACTTCAAAGTTGCGTTTAGTTTACTAATTTTTTAGATTGTTTGATGTGCTCTTGGCGTAGTTTACGTTTAGTTTCTTACTTTCAGATTTATTTTTTCTCTTTGACACATTTTTCTTTTTATCCTTTGAGAATTCAAACATTTCTTTTTAATTTCGTGCCAAAGAGAAGACAGCTATTGGCATTGGTCAAATTGTACCCTCGTTAGAGACTAGAAGGACTACTACTCCAAGTTTTATAAAAAACTTTCCATAAAAAATTTTCACGTTTTGACTTTTGACAAGAAAGGAAATGTCATCAAAGTGTTCTCCGAAAACCATTCGTTTGCTCCGTACATATTTGAACCGATGCACTCAAAAGAAAGATTAGACTTTCGATATGTCTGTGAAGAAATAATGTGAATTAATCCACAATAATACAAGGAAGATGAAGCTCATTCACAAAAGTATCGAAAAAGATGGCTGCGGGTAAGTTGCAAACGAAACATATTGCTGAATTCCAAAGACTTTAGTATCAGTGAATAGGTGTTAATTTTCTTCATCTGCCTTTTATTTTTAAGGAGCATCGGCCTCAAACCGGAGGAGCCCGAGGACATGTGGCATGCATATAATCTCGTCGCAGTTGCTGATGCGGTGACAGCGTCCACAGTACGCAAGGTTCAGACTGAGTCTTCAACAGGCTCGTCTACAAGCAGCAGAGTGAGAACCACACTGACTATCACTGTGGAAACTATTGATTTCGATACACAAGCATGTGTACTAAGACTGAAAGGCCGCAATATTGTGGAGAATCAGTATGTGAAGGTAAATATTGCTGTCTTTCATAGGATTTTTGTAATTTACTACATACTTAAAGTAGTAAAGTAAAATTTGTGTACTAAACTTTTGAGTTTCTTTAAATCTTTAAATGTAGTCTAAGCCAACTATCCGATCCAAACCCAGCATACTTGGAAAAATGCTAGGCAGGTGATGATTTAATTGAATTTCTCTGTAAAATGTACTATAACCTTTTCAGATGGGTGCCTATCACACATTAGATTTAGAACTAAACAGAAAGTTTCTTCTACAAAAGCCACTGTGGGATTCCGTTGCTTTAGAGAGGGTGGAGCAGGCTTGTGACCCAGCTGCCAATGCTGATGTTGGTGCGGTAGTGATGCAAGAAGGCTTGGCACATGTTTGTCTGATCACACCCTCTATGACATTAGTGAGATCTAAAATTGATATCACAATCCCTAGGAAGCGAAAAGGATTTGTGCAACAACATGAAAAGGTATGTTTTAGCTTGTGTTTCAGCAATATTGATTAAAATTAGGCCTTCTGTTGAGTTGTTGCATTATCTGAGCTAAAAAAGGAAGTAGGCTGCTGAAAAAAAACCATGTTCTGGCTAGTTCTAGTTAAACTATTAGACACCTCTACCAGCTGTGCTTTGAAGAACAGGTACAATTATTATATTCTCCATGGCATGGTATTCACTTTCCCTCAAAAGGAAACACATGGCCATGTGCATACTTCCCACCCTTATCTATTTAGCGCAAACATGATTGGGCTCAAATAGCCAAAGTCAGAGATAAATGAAAAGAGAGAAGACTTTACCCTGCCTATCAGGCTCATACTAAAATGGCATTGTTTTTCTATAGTTGAATGTGTCACTATTATCTGTTACAGGGCTTAAACAAATTCTATGAAGCTGTTATGCAAAGTATCCTGAGACATGTAGACTTCAGCATTGTCAAGTGTGTGATTATTGCCTCGCCAGGATTTGTGAAAGACCAGTTCTTTGAGTACATGATGCAACAAGCTGTTAAAACTGATAACAAACTGCTTATTGACAATAAAAGCAAGTTCTTGTTGGTCAAAGCTTCATCAGGATTTAAACATTCTTTAAAAGGTTTGAATTGTACTTTTTGGATTATTGCCCACTTTCAGTAATTTCACTGCTTTTTACTACAGCAAATGAATGTACTTATAACAAAAAAAGCTTTGTTTACATTTCTGAGTGTGTGTTAGGCTGGCTGTTTGTTCTGGCTAATCTCCAAAACAGCTGAGCCGATTTTGACACGGTTTTTGTTAGCCTAAAGTTGATGTCACAAAGAGTAATTATATTCTATTTTACAGATTTGGTTTTCGCACTTAGTCCTTAAAAGTGGACCATTGTAAGTGCATAAGTAGAAGGGTCTGTGAATAAAATTTAAAAATCTTGAAATGGTTAACAATATCTGATTCAAATACGGAAATAATATTTTTAAAATAATTTTACACAGACTAACACAAAGGGCACAGCTAGTTTCATAGTACAATTTCTTAAGCATTGAATCATAATATAATTATTTCATAATATTGCAACATGGTAGAAGCAATTTCAAAAGATAAATTATGTCACAATATTGTGTAATATTATGTTTCAGCAGCTAAAAATTTCTCGGTGCTGACACATTGGTGCCAGGTCTCATTTTACCTTTCTCCTTATTACCTTTTATTAGCATAATTCTTAGCTGGCATATTCATATATGCCAGCTAAGAATTATGCTCAGCCAGTATCATGAATGTGGACTAGCAAAAGAAGTATGTAAGTATTATAGAAGAATATTCTTTCATTTCTGCTCCTCATGGGAAAATGGCATGAGAGAGGGGCAACGGGCCCCCCTTTCACCATTTGCCAGCATCATTTCCTGCACCATTTCCCACTGTCTTATATTATTATGACAAAAAAAATACTGTTACTTAATTAATGAGTTTGAGTTTTGCAACCTCAACAGAGCATGATGTAGATTAATGTTGTAACGAGTCTTTTAAGCCTGTTACATACTATTGAATTCTTTGCTTTGATTTGTAGGCTCTGGTTGGTGTTGCCTTATGAAAATTCATTTTTTGTTGACTTGGATTCGTGAAGTGGTCACACTGATTTTTATTTTCGATGCTGTCAAATTGACTTTGACATTTCTTGCTTTTCGACCTACAGCCTGGAATCAATGGAGTGATTTTTGAGCGCTCCAATAAAATCTCAAAATATAACTTGAGATGGGCGGCATCTAGTCCCTAATTATGTGGTAGCCGATTGCCCTTGTCATGATCCTAATTGGATAGCCTTTATTTTTTAAGGTAAGCGAATTCTTTGTGATTTCGGTCCGTTCCGCGTTGTCATGGCTATTTTGATAGCAGACGCTAATAGTTTCCGATATTTAATTGTTTCAGGATCTCTTATCTTCATTTGATAATTATTTGCTTGGATTAATTCATCTACTGATGACCACATTTTGATTTTTGGAAGAAACGGTGAGTTTAATTGCATATTGCTCGTAAAGATTTCTGCATCGATTTCTGAATCGATCGCCATTTTTTATCCGCTAACGATTATTCATGTTTGTTTTCAGCCACAAGGCGTTTTTTTTTTCCATATTACTTAAATTTTTGAACGCACGCCTACCAAAATGCATATATCTTGGACCGCCGTTGGCAATCTCGGCGAATATCACCAAGATGCTCTTGGATAATCCATCAGGTTCCTAATTTAGTCGACGGAGTTTGGTATGGTTTATGATACATAACTTCAATTTATTTTAAAAAAGTGCAATAATGACAGGTCTTAGAATAACAGCGATGTCATCTTAATTTTACACATCAGAGCTGTTAGCTTTAGAATTAGAAAGGAATTTTCAAACCAGCAGCCTTCGGGTAATAAAGTCGTTCTTACTTTTCATGATCGATTTTTATTGATACCTTCCCGCTTGAAGATTAAAAGTCTCAAGCTCCCGCAGGTAAGTCTATCCTTGGCATAGTTTTGTGTGTACTCCAGGCGCCCGAATTTTCACTTTTACTTATTTTTATTTGGAGCACACCACACAGTTTAATTTCATTCATCTCACTCTCATCACACACTCTTTTTTTTTATTATTACAATTGTCGCTCAGCGAACAGGGACTTGAAGTAGGTTTGTCTGGTACCTATATACTGTCATTATTGCACATTATTAAATAACTTATGAGTCTATTGTTTGCATTAGTTTGTTCTACATTGTTACTTCAATAACTTTGTGTTTATTTTAATTTTTGACTCATAAGTAGTACTTAACTTAATTTGGTGAATCTTTGTAAACAATATTTGGTGTTTACTTATTGATAATTTTGTTTATTGACCTGTTTGTTTTAATAACATGTTTTTTCCTTAGCAAAACCAACAGAAATGTATAGCATTGACCGTGTTTTGTTGTTCTCAACAGTAAAGTTATTTTAAAAACTAAGTTTAACTTTTAAAGAAAATAATTTAATCTAATTGTAAGTACAATATTGTACATTTAATTTATCTAGATTTAAGCTGCTTGTAAGTGATTATTGCACTTTTAAAACGATAAAATTAACTTAGTAATTTTTCATGGGAATACCACATTGACTTCAATACTTAACCTCAAACTTGAGAATTTATTTTCAAACTTTTAACTTTTTGAAATTTAGTTTTTGCTTTTCGTTTGCTATTCGCCTTGCTGTTTGTTAGTCATGGACAAGGGAGTTCAGTCTCCGCCGCTTCAGGATTCGGGTGATGTCGATACCTGTACTGCTGTTGATGCTTATGCTCTCAGTTAATATCATAGGAATTCTACCTAAAACTTATTCTGGTCATAGATACATACTTTCGGTTGTAGACGTTTTTACTAAATATTGCTGGTTCTTTCCAATGATCAATGCTACCACTAGAGTAATTTGTAAACATTTTGAAAAAGAAATATTTCTCAAATTTGGTTGTCCAAAAATAGTAGTTTGTGACAATGGAACTCAATTTACTTCAAAACATTTTGTAGATTTTTTGAAAGGTTTTAATATAACCAAAATATTTTATAATACTTTGTATACACCTCAAAATAACCCTGTTGAGAGATATAATAAAACGGTCGAAACCTGCATATCGTGTTTTGTTAAAGATGATCATAGAACTTGGTCAAGTTTTTTGCCCAATGTTCAATTAGCTTTAAATAATAGTGTAAACCTTGCTACTGAGTTTACTCCTAACTTTCTGATGTTTGGTAGGGAGCTTATTCTTGATGCGTCATTACATCACTTTAGTAGTTCTGTTGATAACTTATCTCAACTAGAAATTTCAAATAGGAATGCTTATGCAGTTTCTCTTAATTCACTTAGTGATATTTTTGTTAAAGTTCAAGCTTACTTGTTAAAGGGGTATAAGCGAAATGCCGCTTATTATAATAAAGGTCGGAAAGTCATTTCTTTTGGTGTGGGTGATATGGTGTGGAGAAGAAGTTTTGTTCAATCTCATGCTCCTGCATATTTTTCAGCTAAGCTTGCACCTAAGTTTGTAAAGTGTAAAATAACTGAAAAGGTTTCGGATAACGTTTATGTTTTGAAAGATTTAAATAAAGGTTCAGTGGGACGTTATCATGTTAAAGATATTATTAAATTTTAATTTGGTTTCCAAGTGTTAGTCTTGATTTTGATAAATTCTGTTTGAAGGTCGTTTTTGACAGTGTGATGTACGAGGGGATGGATGATAGGTTATCAACGATTTGAAAGATGTATGTTAGGTAACTTCTTATAAATTTATTGAATTTGAATTCTTAACATTCTAAAAATAAAACTTAGGCCATTTTTGTTAATTAAATACAATTTTTTTTCCACACTAAATGTTTTTCACACCGAAGGATCTTATTTTATGTTTTGTTCGTTTTTGTTGGATTGTATAAGATCTTATTTTTTTAAGGGTAACCTTTTATAGGGTCATTCTGTAACCTTTGTTACAAAATGCCTTATTATTTTTTGAATCTTGGTGTAACTTTTGACCTTGATTTCGACTCTTTTTTCCATTGTGCTCGGAAAGTCGGTGGTGTTGTGCCGATCACGATGTGGGATTTCGGCTCCGGCCATATTTTTTCCTTTTTCCATTGTGTTGGACATTGTTGTTCCAATCACAATGCGGGATTTTTTTTTGACTTTCGTCATTCTTTTTCTTTGCGTTCGGAAGTTCGGTGGTGATGTGCCGATCGCATTGTGAAACCTTGGCTTTCGCCTTTTCGTTATTGAGATTTCTCATTGGAGATCTCAATGATTTTTTGTGTTTGTCTGTGTTTGGGAGATTGGTAGTGTTGAGCCAGTCACAGCAACATTCTTTTACAGCTATTGTGCTCGGGAATTCGGTGGTGATGAGCCGATCACAGTACGCTTTCCTTTGTTTCGTTGCAGGTTGTGCCTGTAACAATATTTTAAATAAGGTCTTTCAGCTTTATTTAAAAACTTTTGTTTGGAGTTTCAAATTTTTTTGGATTGTTGGATACGGAGTTAGTCAGTGGCAATAGAGCCTAACTGCACTCATAGAGATGGTAGAGTTGGAAGCAGTTGACATAGTAGTCAGTGGCAATAGAGCCTAACTGCACTCAAAGTTGTACTGTTCCAAGTGGTTTGAAATTTTTAGTCAGTGGCGATAGTGCCTAACTGCACTAAAAATTGTAGTTTGTATTGGTAATTTGTTCGAATTCGTTTGAAATTTGTAGTCAGTGGCTATAGTGCCTAACTGCACTGTTTTGGAGTTTAGAAGCGCTAAGAGATTTCTCTCTTCGTTTCATTTAACTAGTTTTTATAACTTATAATTTTTTCTGTTTTTCACATATTTCATTTTTGACTTTTTGTCATTTGCATGTTTTTACTTTTATTAAATTCTTGAGACCTTGTCGTTTGACATTTTCAGAATTCATTTACACTTCGAATCTTTTATGATTCTTTTCTTTTTTTGGATTTAGAAAGTTGTTAAGACTGGTCTATTGTGTTGAAGATTTCTTTCTAATAAAAGAAAGTTCCTTTCTTTTATTTTCGGGGAGGGATGTAATGTAACGAGTCTTTTAAGCCTGTTACATACTATTGAATTCTTTGCTTTGATTTGTAGGCTCTGGTTGGTGTTGCCTTATGAAAATTCATTTTTTGTTGACTTGGATTCGTGAAGTGGTCACACTGATTTTTATTTTCGATGCTGTCAAATTGACTTTGACATTTCTTGCTTTTCGACCTACAGCCTGGAATCAATGGAGTGATTTTTGAGCGCTCCAATAAAATCTCAAAATATAACTTGAGATGGGCGGCATCTAGTCCCTAATTATGTGGTAGCCGATTGCCCTTGTCATGATCCTAATTGGATAGCCTTTATTTTTTAAGGTAAGCGAATTCTTTGTGATTTCGGTCCGTTCCGCGTTGTCATGGCTATTTTGATAGCAGACGCTAATAGTTTCCGATATTTAATTGTTTCAGGATCTCTTATCTTCATTTGATAATTATTTGCTTGGATTAATTCATCTACTGATGACCACATTTTGATTTTTGGAAGAAACGGTGAGTTTAATTGCATATTGCTCGTAAAGATTTCTGCATCGATTTCTGAATCGATCGCCATTTTTTATCCGCTAACGATTATTCATGTTTGTTTTCAGCCACAAGGCGTTTTTTTTTTCCATATTACTTAAATTTTTGAACGCACGCCTACCAAAATGCATATATCTTGGACCGCCGTTGGCAATCTCGGCGAATATCACCAAGATGCTCTTGGATAATCCATCAGGTTCCTAATTTAGTCGACGGAGTTTGGTATGGTTTATGATACATAACTTCAATTTATTTTAAAAAAGTGCAATAATGACAGGTCTTAGAATAACAGCGATGTCATCTTAATTTTACACATCAGAGCTGTTAGCTTTAGAATTAGAAAGGAATTTTCAAACCAGCAGCCTTCGGGTAATAAAGTCGTTCTTACTTTTCATGATCGATTTTTATTGATACCTTCCCGCTTGAAGATTAAAAGTCTCAAGCTCCCGCAGGTAAGTCTATCCTTGGCATAGTTTTGTGTGTACTCCAGGCGCCCGAATTTTCACTTTTACTTATTTTTATTTGGAGCACACCACACAGTTTAATTTCATTCATCTCACTCTCTTCTCATCTCACACACTCTTTTTTTTTATTATTACAATGTGTATGTATTATTATTGATGTGTCTTACTGCCGCACACAGAGACCTTTAATGATTATTTAGGCTATCACTTAGTAAAGGTTTTGACAGTTTTGTCATACAAAAGTATGTCAAATCTTTACTAAGTGACGGCTTAAGTAATCATTAAATATCTCTGAGTTAATCTTCATTTATCAAAATATTCTGATTGCAGAGGTATTGCAAGAGCCCGCAGTAATGGCCAAAATCTCAGACACAAAAGCTGCCAGTGAGGTGAAGCTGCTGGAGAGTTTCTACACGATGCTGCAACTGGAACCTGCTAAAGCTTTTTATGGAAAGAAACACATTGAGTGCGCAAACGAGGCTCAAGCTATCGAGATTCTTATGATTTCTGATAAATTATTTAGGTAATTTGTTTCAATTAAAATAATATCACGCCTGTAATCCCCAAAGGTTTATGCAGAGGTGGTCCTAATAGTACACCCATATTTCGCTAGTTATGTTTAAGTCCTATGCATGTAAAAGGGGGCGAGCCTATTAACATCAACCTGATACAAATCCAAAGTCTGTAGCTGCAACTGCAAAATCCCTGATGGAAAAACTCAATAACACTTTGCTCGACCTCGGATTCGAACCCAGGACCTCGTTCAGAACAGTTGCGCTTGCGACCACTAGTTCAACAAGGCAGTCAATTCAAGTCGAGGTGTTTTTAATTAATCAGACATAAAATAGAGCAATAATTTCCGTACCAAGATTCTAGGTACACTTGGATCAGTTAATTTTTTCAATGGTTTATGGTCTTTTTTTTTTTGGGGGGGGTGGGAAATCATTAAATAACCCCTCCCGCTCTTGGGCACAGCGGAAGGGAGTGTCAGACTGCTACTGATTAAAAACCACCCATGTTCCTTCTTAGCCTTTTATGTCGAGGCCGCGGTATCTCTTGCGAACAACCCGCAGCCTCGACGGGGTGGTTAATGGTTTATGGTCTTGCTACCATTTGTACTTAAAATTAAAATATCATTTTCTCAACTAAAATGTCCACTAATGGACATAATATTATGCCAGCAGCTGCAGCACACGTAGCATGACCACTGTAGAAACGATTGTCGACGATTCTTCATCGACAAAATGACAGATTGTGGAAAGAGCTTATGTCTATTTTTGGTAGAATGGAGGTAGAATCGCCATGCTACACGGGCAACTCAACACACCCACCAGCCCGCGTGGTACGTATCTTGTTGTTTTCCGTTATCTTCAATAACGTTGTCGATCCAGTTCTAAGCGGCTGTGCCCAAACCTCCGCCCTAAGCGCCTAACACCAAGTCTTTTTTATTCAGGTGTCAAGATATACAACAACGGAAAGATTATGTCGCCATTGTCGATTCAGTTCGGGATAATGGTGGCGACGTGAGGATTTTCTCTAGCATGCACGTTTCTGGGGAACGTAAGTGCAAATTCTACTAATCACACTAATATTATAAAGGCGAAAGTTAATGAGGATGAATTAATATTTGTTGCTATTTCACGCATATAAACTACTGAACCGATTTGGATGGAATTTGGCACATAGATAGTAAATATGACCTGGATTAACACATCGACAAACGACAATGACAAAATCAAAATTCATTTATTCAAACTAGGCTGATAATCAGCACTTTTCGGACAAATCATAATAATCGAACTCTTCGCGGGCGAAGCCGCGGGCATAAGCTACTCATAATATAGATTACGTTTAAATCAAATAGCTAATCTATTTTAAACTCGTGAATTATTCGCAACACAATTTGATTGTAATTTTCAAAGTGAAAGATCTTTATTGTGACACAGTGGTTACAGAGTTGTTATTGAATTTTCTCTATGATCTTCCTCAGAATTAGACCAGCTGACTGGAATTGCTGCGGTGTTGCGCTTCCCGATGCCTGAGCTTGAAGACAGCGACGCTGAAGGCGAAACCGACAGTGATTCCAACTAGGATATTAATTTATTTTTTCCGGTCCATTCATATTACATCTAGTATCCACTAATCAGTCAAACATTTATACATGTTGCGTGGCTTGCAATAATTCCCTCAGTTGTCTATAATATTGAAAATGTTTGATTTAGTGATTGACACAAGATAAGAATGAATTGTTGCCAATGAGTTGTTTTATCATCACTATGTCCCGTCGGGGCTGCGGGTTGTTCGAAAGAGATACCGCGGCCTCGACACAAAGGTCTAAGAAGGAACATGGGTAGTTTTTAGTCAGTAGAAGTCTGACACTCCCTTCCGCTCTGCCCAGAGCAGGAGGGGTTATTTGATGATTTCCCAGCCTACGAAAAAAAAAAGACGCCGCTATCTGAATGGACTTTAATTTATGAATATATTAAGTGTCAATGGACATTATATTACTGTGGTTAAAACACATTGATCTGCTCAAATTAGTGCAGTGTAGCATATTTACATAGAAAAAAAAGTTTATTTACATTATAGAGAACTAGAATTATTTTTATTCAATGTCTGGTACTTCATATCTGAGTTGGTACTAAAATATATAGAAGTTAGCGTGATTAGCCATATCTAATAGTACCAAAGTAATTTTGTTGCTTCTAAATGACTATATTATTATGATTGTCTTGTTTCATTGTTATTTGAAGGAAATTTCTTCAACTTTTTATATTGTGTTGTAAATATTATACTGTAAATTAATTAGCACAATACAGAAATAAAAATAACAGTTATTTTGTCATAAAGTTTTTATTTATGATTTAAACGGAAGCTTCCATTGCTTGTTCCCTTTGTTTACGTTTTTCTGCTTTCTTGTCTTCCACGGTTTTCTCATCATGAAGACGCCTCTTCTTCCTTAGCAACCATATTTCCTTCTTGCGCTTCTCCTGTCCAGCCTTCATGCTCTTGTAAAGGTTCCTGTGCTTCTTGCGCACAAGTTTCTCCCTCAGCCTAAAGGCTTGTTTGTCTTCTATCTCTTTCTGGTAGGGATGCTCTTTATGGGGCACACCAGCAGTCACAGCCATTGCTTTTTTCTGAAATAAAGATATCAAAATTGAATGAAAAGTTGATATTCAACAACCTATTTTTAGAAAAAGTATTTGCTCTAAGTCAAAATTTCGAATGAATTCCGAATCAAACTAATTTTATCTTACGAAAATTGCGATTTACCTTCTCTTTAGCCAGTTTCTTTATCTCTGGGTCCACACCATCTTCATCATCGCCAGAGTCGGAATCTTCTTCTACCTCCTGTTGGTACTGTTTGGCCAGAGCTGCTTCTGCATCCCCATCTTCCTCAGAATCTGCTTCCTCCTCATCCTCTTTGTCCTCATCACTGGCCTCTTCAATGTCTGTGCCTGATTGGTCATCATCTGTTGAGAAGAAATAAAATATAAGTACAATATTTTTTTAAATGTTTACTAGGTTAGGACAGATGTACATATACCTGTAATGTACACACATTTCGCTGATCAAAATGTTGAAACTTACCCAAGGGTTTGAAGTTAGGATCATTGAGAGCCTTCTCTTCAGGAGGAATATAAACTTGATCTTTAGTTTTATCAACAAATGGTGAAAGGTGGGGTGGCAGGACAGCTCCCATTAAATATTTGTTGATAGGCAGCAGAGCCCTTGCATTGACACTATCAAACACCCATTGAGGTTGCACATAGTAACGGGACAGATATTGCTTGTCCATGGTGGGCCTGTCCACAATGTGGTATGCAATGCTCTCATCTGACTCATCAAATGTGGCTCCAACAAAGTGGTCTTTGTCCCAGGAGACTTCACCACCAAAGCATCGGATGATGAAAACCAATGGTTCTCTGGGCACCTCCCTGTTTATGAAGAATTTGATGCCTTTGAACATTGTCTTCAGTTTCTTGACCTTTTCTGCTTCGACCTTGGCTTCTTCTAACTTTTGCGGATCCTCATCCTCTGTGTTAAAGATGTCAATTTCAGGTAACTCTTCACCTTCATTGGAACCTGTGACCCTGGCTAAAGACAAGTTCATGGCTGCTATCCTTTCAGCCACATAGGCATGCTCATCTATAAGCTCTTTGTCATCTGCTGTGAATGCTGCGGTCAGTTTAGGTGGATAGACTATGTTGAGAGAGTGATACAGTTTGAAATTGACAAAGCCAAGCATCATTGTGTAGAACTCAACAAATGTTGACATAATTTTGAAATCAACTTCATCCTTGTTTTGAGGCTGCAGAAAAAAAGATAGTTGTGGTTACTACCATTTGGGAGAGAAAGCAGACAAAATGGTTGAATAAGTTATCAATAATATTAACCTGGAATGAGAAGTGATGTGGCACAATCCATGTGATAGTCTGTCCTTCAAGTTCAACTTGATAGTAGTAGCCTTTGACAGACACAAATACTTTCCGGAGTGCTTTTGCAGCGATTACTGCATGCATGAACTCAACTGTGAGTCTCCTGCAAAGCATTGATTGGTCTCTAGGGACTTTCTTTAGGGACGGGAAAGTGCTGAACAAGAAACATAGTGTGAGGCAATCATCCAGGTCTCGTAGTGCATCTACAAATGTGGGATATCTTTCCTTGACAATGTGATCTATGTTTATATCTGGATAGTCCCGTAAGAACTTCTTCATGTTTCTGTACTCCCTCATTGCCCTTGCCCGACGAATCTTTTGTTGGTACACCTGAAAGAAAAACATGATTATGTCAAGTTCACAATTGCTTTCAGTTGTGAAAAAATATATTTTCGCAATCTAGTACTTACTTTTAAATCTCTGAGCTTCCATATTATGGGTTCGTGTAATAAGAACTTTATGTCTTTTGTGTGATACAATGTTTTGATACCGCCTGCGCCCTTCTGAGCCCTCTTACGATTGCGGGGTTCTCGTGGGTAAATACCTTTCAATATGCAAATACGTCTGAAATCTTTGAGAGACAACTGTAGTTTCTTAAGGGCAGCTTTCCTGGTCATAAACTGTGCTCCTTCTCCGGATGAGTACTGTGAAAAACCGAAATTTTGTTGGTTATACCCAATAATAAAAACACGTGTTGTGAAATCGTGAAATATGTTTACATACCTTCTTCTTCTTCTTGGAAACCATTTTGGCTTATTTAATTGGTTTTTAACTTAAATCAAAAACACCACTTCACTCGCTTTTTAATTATTTACGACGTATATTTTAATATTTATTCATCGTCGTAGTTAGTTACAAAAGCATGTTGCTTCGGTTGTCAATCTGACATTTTAAGACAGAGTTACCAGAGCAATACAATACCGTATCTCTATGGAATACGGATATCGCATGGAACCATTAAGTGCTCTAGTCCATTTGTTTCAATACCTACATCGCTCATTTGGAGAAACATCGACGTAAATGTAATTTTTCCCAAAAATTTGTTAAATGTAACAATGCAAAGTGTTACGTACGTTAGGAGAAACAAAGACGTCAATCAATTTCAGTGTATTTATCGGTAGGTGGCACTAGCGTCGTTGTTGCATTTATGCTAACTCACAAAGATCACTATCACTCTCCTGTAAAATTAGACAAATAGAAATTACTTCGATGTTCTTCAAAGGAGCGACATTACAATTTGTTATAATAAAATTGTTTTTTAAGTTGAGATAATTTGAATTTCGCGGAATGTCCTAGACATTCCGCGAAATTCAAATTATCTTACGTTTGTTGCAATTAGCAGATCAGTGTCAGGTTGTATGTCGATGAAAGTATGATTCACAGCCGTAACACATACCTACATAATTCCAGAATTATAATAAAATCATCAATACAGCCATCTAGGTAAATTTGTACAAGGTGTAAACGAACCCTTTACAAACCAAGCATTCTGTACATGAAACAAAATAACTCTACGCAAAAATTGTTGCTGAGAAACTTTTTTATGTGGTGAATCTTCACTTTTTATATACTTATGTTTGGGCCTTCTATAACCTTAATCTTATCTTGAGATGAGTTTTACAGTAGGACTCCATGTAACGTACTCAAAACATTGTGCTGATGGATGCATTATTATTATTCAATACGGGGGTTGTGTAAGTATTAAGTATGTAACGTAAAATAAATAATTAAAAAGTTGAATTAAAAAAAAACTGGTGAAAAAGGTTCCAAGGTAACCGTACCTTGGAACCTTCATCACCAATTTTTTTTTGAACAAAATATATCTCAATGACGGCGAGAACAAGCACCTTTCGGTTTTGTAATGGAATACGATATTTCATATTTTCAGAATATTTTTAAACTAGCACACCGCTTCGGCTTCGCACAGGTAGCAGTGATTATAAATATAGCCTGATAACATGACCCTGGTGGATGGATGGGACGGCGAAGTGAAGAAGTTTTAGAAATTATCTACAGGTACTGCGATATCAGCATTTATTACACGATAAACTATACTAATAGTTTAGAGTTGAGTAATTAGTAAGTTAATAACAAGTATCTCGTTGGTCATGGCTTCAATGCACGGGCCAACGCCCGAAAAATATTTGGTCGTTTCTCAATCAGTACAATACAATTGAAAAAAATAAACTGAAATAAATAAGGTCATAGGTTCATGGCCCTATGAACAAAATACTGGATATCAAATAAAAGACACAAATTACTTCACATTTTATTACATAAAAAATAAATAGCGATAATTTACAGTTTTAGTCTAAAATTCAACTCTCTAAGCTTGAGTGTTCTCTTCCGATTGTGTGCTTGATGATGGTGATGGAGGAGTGGAAGTAGTTGTAGCTTGGTTCTGGTTCCACGCATTGGGGTCTACCATCACATACATGGGATAGGCGTAGGAAGCAGAGGACCATGATGGTGCTGCCTGGGACATCACTGTACTGGCGGATTCCTCACTAAGTCCTGCATCCTTGAGTATGCTCATTGCGTTGGTATAAGCAGACGTCATTTGCGGATAAAACATTTGAAAGGGAAACTGGTAGGGATATTGTGCAGCACTAGCCTGATGCTCACACTTAGGAGTTTCGGTCGGAGTTGAAGGGATTGTGTAGGCATATGGGTACGTGGCGACCTGACTACCTTCAGTTTGAGTGGCAGTCGGCACAGGGATAGCGTAGGCATACTGAACGGGTGCGCTTGGGAGCACGGCACGTTTTTGAGTTGCACTTTCGTCTTGTGTTGTTGGGTATGCTGGCGCATAAGTCACTGGAATCCCAGTGGTTTGTGGCTGAGCAGTAGCTGCGACTGGCAAAAAGTTGATTGGCTTATCAACAGCCCACTGCGACTTAACACCGTTTTCTTCCGTGGCTGCGACAAATAGATCTCCAGTGGTTCCATCAGTCGAAGGTTTCACGTAGAGACCATGGACGGGAGTAAGTTGGTTGTTATGCCATATGTTGGGATAACCACTCACACAGGTAACGACTAATGCAGCAACGACAGCAGCACTTTTCACGTGCATTGTTGAACTTTATTCTAACAAGTAGGTAATGTATGCGTCTGACGCTTTACGTTGATAACTGATGGAGCTTATGATGGAGAGAATCATTTTATACTAATTGAAAATAATGGCAGACAGTGGTGGAAATATCATGCTGCAATGAAGATCGTGTCCATTTCTCATAGGAATAGCACGTACAGTTTTCTTCTTCTTCGAAGAAATTGTTTATCTCAATGATCATGACGATAAAGACAGTCTATATGAAAATGCTCTATCTTTTCTTTGATTAATATTCATAGATAAAACTTTAACAGTAGTAGGTACATGATTGTTTTTATCTATTGGCAGAGATACGTAGACGTACCAACTTTTCATTGTTCTGGTACCTACCTACTGAAAGAAATAGTTTCAGAAGATTTTCTAAATGTTAGGTACCGATAAGATACCTAATCAGAATGTATTCGAAGAGTCACTTCATGTATTATCAATGAGTCTTGTTTGGGTCTTTGTTGTACCACTTCCACTAACCAGTTCTACCTCGTGCACTTGTATCCTAGCAGTTTATAAAACCAGCTTATTTATGGATCTGAACATTCTGTATCCCATTAAATGCAGTCTCTTTCTCATATTAACTATGTTGACACAGGTACGCAAATGCATAGGCGGGCACCTAGGGCACCAAAATCAATTGAGAAAACACATGCAGCGCATTGGTAGTATGTATGAATGTCCAGACGCCACGCCAGCACTTTACGCGAAACAGTTACATTTTCCCAATCGACCTTAAACCTAATGATTTAGCGATAAAGTTGAAAATGTATTAAAGTTTAACAGATGTAGCATAATGTGCTGGCTTTTTAGTTAGGTACAATAAATTATTTGTTTGTAAAATGTATGTAGGTGAACAATGCGGTTGAGAAATGATTAATTACAAACAATGATGACAAATCATACGTTGTAAAATGGACATATTATATTATTTTATTGTCACATCCACACATATTTTCCCGACCATACGTGCAAGGTTCCGCAGAACTTATGCTTTAGGCAACATTGCAAATGCATGATATTTATAGCTTCACGCTTTCTTTTGATAGGGACATAAACAGCGATATATTTATTGATGAACTAGCTTTTGCCCGCGGCTCCGCCTACGTGGATTTCGGCGTATTTCCATACAAACTTTCATCCCCTTATTTAACTTCCTTAGGGGTTGAAAATTCTTCTTTATTCCTTGTCTACATTATAAAGGGAACCTCTGTGCAAAATATCATCTTTTAGGCCGTTTGGTCTGGGTGTTGATGAGTCGGCCAGTCAGTCGTCAGGACTTCTATTTTTATTTAAATAGATTAATGTGATGTGTACTTTTTTCACTTCAAGAAAGTATCGTATTTTGCACAAGCACTGCAGGTTTTTGTGCACACCTGTACTGACCGAACAACATTTTGTACGGAAATCGTACGGCCCGTAGCCGTAGTGCTGAAGCCACAAGCTGACTCACTGCGATGAAAATATAAAGTAGCCAACCTAGCAAAAAAACATTATTTTCATAACGTGAGTTTTATACGAATGCTACATAGTAAGTTTAGTTTCTATTTTTGGTTTTGGATTCGATTCTCTGGTTGAGCTAATTTTTATTCGCTTTATTTTTGAACCCGGTTGATATTATAGACATAGTAGGCAATACGCTCGCCATATGAGACTTAGACATAATTGGTGAAACTAAATTATTCTCGAGGCTACCTCTGTTATACCTGCAGAGATTACAGGCGTGATTTTAAGAGATTATATTGTTGCGTAGGAGAGCAATCACTGAACTAATTGGTCCAGCCGTTTAGGAGGAGTTCAGTGACATACACATGTACAATATATATAAAGACTAGCGGACCAAACAGACGTCGTCCTGCCCGGACAGCAGCGCCACCTACCAGGTCCAATTGTGTTTTCAAACCATCCAAGAACCCATTGAAATATCCTCAGAAAGTTTTATCCAAATCGGTCCAGCCGTTTAGGAGGAGTTCAGTGACATACACACGTACAGTAGAATTATATGTAAAGATATTTGTTATCTAAAGCCACGAATAAAGAAGAGGATAACTCATTTAAATCCCCGAGCAAAAATTGTATTTCGTGGAACCAGAAACTGTTTGTCATGGTGCCATTATCCTTCACGGGATTGGTCCGACGTCATCTGACAAATAACTAGGTACTTCAGTTTTTTATTATTTCATGCACTTATAAACATAAATCAATAACAATCTAGCGATAACTCGTAACTTGTATGTTGATTGTTGATATAGCTGCGCCCATGTTGGTGGTATGTGTTTTGTTAGTATTTTGTACAAGAAGTGTGATGTTATTCAGGACTTCTACGTGTTTGCGTGCAAATGAAGAGTTCTCTTTGTGTGCGTGGAGGTGTCCTCCTACATGTGTTAACTTACGGATGTTAGCTACAGGTAAAACTATTGCATACATAGCATTTGCATCAAGAAACTATAAAAAGCCACCCCGACTGACGTATTGTTGGTCGTGAATTCGAACCCAGGCTTTGTGTAATCCCGTCGGGGCTGCGGGTTGTTCGCAAGAGATACCGCGGCCTCGACATGAAGGGCTAAGAAGGAACATGGGTGGTTTTTAGTCAGTAGAAGTCTGACACTCCCTTTCGCTCTGCCCAAGAGCGAGAGATTTGATGATTTTCCACCCGCCAAAAAAAAAAAAGCTTTGTGTAATCATCAGCGCTACTCCCAGAACGGTGAAGCAAAATATCGTGAGGAAACCGGCATGTCATAGTACCAAAACTACGAAGCCATTTGACATCTGGCACACTGGGCACGCCTGGTGGCTTATGACGGTGGCTTGGTCCCTTAGGGAGTAAGGGACCGAGCCTCCGTTCCACAGAAAGTAGGCCTGTGTGTCTCACCAGAAGGAACATGACAAGCTGATTATATTACAACCACGTTATTTAATATCTTTATAAGTAATCTTTGTAAATCGTTTATATTTTTTGTAAGTAATTTATGAGAGACGACCTGTTTACCTAGAAGAATTGTTCGCTGCCAGTTGACCTAAGAATAGAGCAATGATTCGATTATAGATATGTGCCCAGCGACATGGGACTGTCGCGTTGGATGTCGGTGTTCAGCGGGTTACATCAGGGACGAGTACACCAAACAATGCATCCTCGTACAGAATTGTCCAGGTAAAATATACTTTGAACTTGCTATTTCTGGTACCATACCTACGCAGTTACGCCATGGTCTATGATCTGGGATGGGCCATCAAACATATCCTGCCAACGACCTCCATAGGAATTTCTCCTGTATCGTGGGTGCGTTCACAAACATTTAAACTCACATACACAAATACCCAGACCTGGAACAACTATCTGTAGGTCATACAAATATTTGTTAAGTGCGGGGATCGAACCCGCGACACGCAGCGCAGCAGTCCATTGCTTGAGCCACTGCGCCAACCGTGCCATCAAGGTACTTATAGGTACCAACGGTGTCACGCCATCACATCTACTAATACGAATGGACAAATAGCCCTTATAGTTATATTATAATTTACTCAATTTACTAAAGAGGTTACCATGATTGGTAATGGCATAGTGGAATGAAACGTACACTAAAAACTACTTTAGCTCGCTGATCTTTGGGATCTTATTATGAGAAGTAACGTTTCCGAAACATTGTGAAAATTTATAGGTTGCTAGAATTATGAAACTAGCAAGTATTCCGCTTAATAATTATACTCTCTACAATTTTTAGCCTTTTTAACGCCAGCGCGTAAACGCATGGCGCCCCACGTCAAGGCATAAAAATCTACAAAATCATTATTTTATATTATATGACACTATTTTGTATTAAACAGCAGTTATAAAGTTTTAAAAAATTACGGGTTTTGGCACGTTTTCATTTGTCGGCTATACACGACCGTGGCGTTTAAAACGTTAATCTGGTCTGGTTGATGGCAATATTCTCGCCCCCTATTAGATGGGACTTAAATGTAACTGGCAAAATGTGGGTGTACTGTAATAGGTACATCTCTGCCAATTCCATCAGGAATGACAGGCGTAATGTTATGTTTGTAATCTAGCTCTACTTAACTCAACATACCTAGCTGATATAAGTTTTTAAAGTGACATGGTCACCTAGTTGAGTTACTTGAGAAAATGCGTTCCTTGCACGTGCATAACTATGAATATTTACTGCCATATTGGGGAAAAGTGTGTTATGAAAACTTTGCAGCTTAAAAGTTACAAGGAGGATGTCTGAACAAATGTCGGGAGGTATTTATTGTTTCTTCAGAAAGGTAAGGTACGTTGCAGCCTTGCAGCTACGCGCAAACGGTGTATGGAAAGGAGCATGTGAGCAAGTTATGTCCTGTTTGTATGGAAAAAAGAAGAGAGTGTAAATTGATAACGTAATATAACATGACGCCTATAATCCCCGACGAGTTAAACAGAGGTGTAGGTACCTAATGGTACACCCACATTTCGCTTTAGTTTTGTTTAACTCCCATATAATAGGGGGCGAGCCTATTGCCATCAACCGGCCACGTGTTCAGACCCCGTGGCTGCTACTGAGAAATTCCTGATCGAAAATACACTTAACTTTGACCGCCCTGGGAATCGCATCTAGGACCTCATGCACAACAGTCGCACTTGCGGCCACTAGACCAACGAGGCAGTCAAGTTAAGGTAGATATGTATGAGTTATAGGTACAGCTGTTTAGGTGTAGCAGTTGGAAAGTATTATTTTACAACATAAATTCCAAAGGTAAGGAACTGAAACTTTCAAAACATTATACATCATAAATTAACACGAATTTTAATTGGAAGCGTGACGATATAAAATATTATAACGTTCTATATGGCATACTTAAAATGTAGGGCGAGCATGAAAATTCAATAATTTGTTTGACTTAAAACGTTTGAATCAAATATGCTAGCGTCAACAAAACACGTACCTAGTGTTTTGTTGACGCTAGCATATTTGATTCCGCGACCAAGCGACCACCGTACGTGATTGTTATGAAATGCTACTATGCAATACGGAATTTGTACCTTGGAACTACCTAATTATAATTATTTGAAATCTAAATAATGCATGCATAATTACGCTAGTAATCTTTGACAGGATGGGCAGAATGACTATGTTATAGTTCGAAATGTGGATGAATCTCTACCCGCTAGATTTCTGTGTAGGTACGCTTCAGGAAATACGGAGGTGCTTCATAAGTAAAAACCTGATTTTACATCTTTGTTTTCACATGATAGTTTTCTTACATACACAATTATCTTAAAAAATACAGCAATTTTTAAGTTCTATAGGTACAAATTATTAATTTGACCTGCACGGGACTCGATCCTTGCAATGCAGAAGTCAATGATCAGCCACTTTATGATCAAAACATACTTGTACCGTAAAAATAAAGTATAATTATGTTTGTGTTGAACTCTCAATTCGCTTAAAACTGTTTTTCATGTCGAATGGTGCGATAGTTTTAATCCAACCATTTCTTGAACACAACATAACATCACGCCGGTAATCCCCGAAGGGTTAGGCAGAGGTGTACCCATTAGTACACCCACATTTCGTCAGTTATGTTTAAGTTTCATGTATTAGGGGGCGAGTCTATTGCCATCAACCGGGCACAAATCCATTTTTCGTGGTTGCTACTGAGAAACTCCAGATGGAAAAACCCAATTTCAGTTTGCCCGACGTACTGGACATCGTACCTAGGACCTCATGACCTCACTAGAACTACGAGGCAGTTATCTTTCTACTTTACAACGGGGGAAGTTTTTGTGTTTCTATTTTGATGGTTCTAAATGTAAAGTTAGCGAATTGATGGCTTAGTAGTCGACCGGTCTGTCTATACATTAGTTGCACATCAGAGGTTCGATTCTTCGTCTATATTTTGGGTTTTCAATACCCGTGACATTCCTTAACCCATTGCGAAAAATCGATCTAGCTAAAGCGCATATCTGAGAAAAATCATTTTTTCTATTTTCACCCGAGGAGAGCTCGGTCGCCTATAGGTACTGATTTAATAACAGAACACCATTGGAGAGGTGTAAACTACACTACACTACATGGGACTGAAACATACCTGGCGAAATAAGATCTTCATTTCGGTTTGGGAATATTGAAATACCTAATGTACACAGTTAAGCAATAAATATATCTTTATATTTAAATAAGCTGTTATACTAATTTGACGACACGGCAAACCGTGTGTGTGTGCTAATCGCTCAGCCACTGCGCCAACGCAGTGGTTGAGCGATTAGGCTGCTGCGCTACTTGTCGCGGGTTCGATCCCCGCACGGAATAAATATTTGCATGGGCCACAGATAGTTGTTTCGGGTCTGGGTGTCTGTATATGTGAGTTCAAATGTTTGTTAACGCACCCACGGGACAGGAGAAATTCCTAGTGTGGGACAACGTTTTTTTATGTATAAAAAAACAACTAATGTAATGGAGACTTGAGGAGTAGGGCTTCCACCGTAGACGTGGGCCTGTGGACGGTGAGTATTGGCCTAGCTCGCCGTCCGTCCGTCTTATGACGACGACGGTGCGTTGGCGCGTTCGTGTTTCACGCGCGCCTCAAAGAGATGTCAGCAACATGGAAGGGGCCCGCAAGGGCCGACGCCCGTCGGGGCTGCGGTTGTTCGCAAGAGATACCGCGGCCTCGACATAAAGGGCTAAGAAGGAACATGGGTGGTTTTTAGTCAGTAGAAGTCTGACACTCCCTTTCGCTCTGCCCAAGAGCGGGAGTTATTTGATGATTTCCCACACGTCAAAAGAAAAAAAAAGGCGTAGGAAAATAAATGTTAAGCCATCGCTTTTATAATTAAAAGAAAACTCCTGACTGACTCTTTAATGCCCAGTAACAAATAATTTGGACATTTTAAGTAGAAAGCGGGAATTAACTTCAGAGGATCTCTTTAGGATATAGAAAAAAAAAGGAATCTGTTAAATTTTCTACGAGATAGGGAATGAAGAAGGATGCAGACGAAACCACAGAAAAAGTGCTGGCTGAAAGTAATGCGTTAACAACAAATATTTTTTGCCAAGTAAGACAATGCATTCGTGTGGTGTTTTCTGAATGTTTGGTTGTAATGTATCTTCCTGTATGCGTGTGGTCCTACGCCTTTACGCATTCATTGTTGCAAACAAATTCGTTGTATTTGTTTGTAGTTATCTGGTACGTCATATTATAATAGACTGGCCTAATTCGTTGTACTTTGGCGAGATCAGGAACCTGAGTTTGCAAAAAAATCTCGGTCAAGTACTTGTTTAGTACACTTGTGTATTTGCAACCTAAGTAGTAATATTTGATCAAAAAGTCACTGGAAATATATGTATAAATATTAGTGTCTCGGTAGTCACGGCACAGCACACAGTAGCCATGAAGTCGATAGTATTCTCTGGTGTATTCGCCGTCGTCGCCCTGTCGGTCGCAGGAGCTCCTGCGTACCCTGAAGGGGAGCACCCGCGGTACGGGAACAAGCAGCAATTAGAAGAGTTCCTGCGGGAGCGCCGGGCGCCCTACGGCCCGCAGTACGTGTCACCGTGTGCGTCCGCCGGCGCCGTGCAGGTCCCCATCAGCTCCGTGCCAGTAGCCGCCTTCTCAGCACCACCTTACCAAGGATATGCGGCTGTACCGCAATATGGATACGCCGCGCCGCACTACCGTACCGTAGACGAACAACAAGAGTCTGAATTATTGGGCTTCTCCGACATGGACCAGTTCATGCAGGGGCATGTACCGATGGCTCGACTGGGAGGATATGGCGCCGCTGGTATCGCGGGTCTGTCTCCTGTTCTGTCGGCTGGAGGTGGACGGGTGCTGTCGCAGGCCACGTCAGGGACTGCGCTCGGCGTGTTCCCCAACGCTAACGTGGGAGGCTGCGGCGTGCCGCTGTTGTTCAGCTGCTCGCCCTCGATAGTGTCAGGACACATAGTGGAGCCCCAGTCTCACGTAGCGCCTGGATACGCCACTGTTGCCACTGCGGCCGCGGCCGACTCGTACCGGCTGGTGGATGAGTCCGTGCAGCACGAACAACACGACCAGCGCGAGAAACTGCTCACACACGAGCACATCAGCCATGAACCCAGTCACGCCGCGCACCAATAGTGAATTGCATAGTGTGTTAGATTAAGCTAGTTGTAAACTAATATAATGTTGTTTCAATAAAAAGTTAAAAGTACCTCAATATTTTGTTTTAACTTATTATAGTGCCACACCAAACAAATACACACTTTCCTTAAACACACAAAAAACATAACATGTAGGATGATGATTTGATATATATCTATAGGGCCAGTCTGCCTATTTTATTTTGTCAGACAAACAAAGTTTACCAAATAATTATACACACATACATAAACTCACGCCCTTTTCCCATTGGGGTAGGCAGAAACCACGAACGCCACTTGCTACGATCCTACATACTCCTTTTGCCCCGTCCACATACATCTGGTCATACACGCACGCCGGTTACGAGTACTACGCACCTGTCCTTTCTGAAGGACGGCACCAATAAGATCAGTGTACCAAAAAATTATATCACTATATTTAATATACACAACCAGCCTCTATTAATTGTACCGTGCCTGTTTGTGTTTGAAATCAGTACCTAAATTGGGGACCGTGAATATCGGGCCACAACAACTCTTAATAACGTAAGTTATTCCATCTTAAAGTAGTAGTACAAATAAAATCAATGGGCATTTTCAGCCTAGCAGAGCTTGTAAACTGTACCTGTGGGCCTAGATAACGTGAAGTTCGATGATACGTAAGCTAGCGAAAATGAATCATATTTTTTTTCAAACGTTGCAGCATTTACAGGCATTTAAACTCACATAAACAAACAGCCAGACCCGGAACAACTATCCATACAAATATTTGACCCGAGCGGGGATCATCTGCGCCGATTATGTTGGAAGTCTGTAGTTGCAGAGATACGAAACGCTTTAAAAGCATTTGTAACTTATCCAGGCACACTCTGTATCATTCAAAGCCTTACGTGCCTTATTAATTTGTACAATACTAGACAAATGACTCATTAGTTCATTACAGATAGTCACGTTTGTATAAGTATAAAATGCAGCTATGAAAGGTGTTCTCTATCTAAATACCTACTCGTATCTATAAATAAGCGCGTTATCGATATTTACAATTAATTATCTCATTAAGTCCCTAAATTAATTCAAAATGAAGATAACGTTCGTACTAATTGTTGCAATCGGTTCTGCTATCACGGCACCGATAGAAGTTACAAAGGAAAGTGCAACACACAACACTAAAGATATTAATTATCTAAAACCAGAAGCCAGAAGAAGAATTCTGATTGAAACGCCACCATGGTTTTTTGAAGAGCTTTTTATATCTCCGTCCAAGGATGTACCGAGGACATACAAATTTAGTCGTAGTGATGACCAGGTTGTAAACACCTTCGACTTGCCGCAAATGGAGCTGACCACGATGACTTCTGTGGATACCCAAGATGTTCCACTCAATGCACACGGATCTACAAGCCTGTCTCAAGAACTAGATACTCTAAGTTGTGAAGTCCCGCTTTCTAAAACTGGCCTAAAAGGAGCTTCCAAAATCACTTCAGAATTCAATGCAGTTTGTGATAATCAAAGTAAATCGAGAAATAAACGGAATACCATTTGGTTGGACACGACACATGCCGTCAGTCATTATAAGGTATCGGAAGACTACCCAGAGCCGCATCAAGGCTATCGTCATGTTATTTCCAAGGATTATCCTGTGCCCAATTTAGTGCGAGTAACGGCTCATAAATAGTCTTAGCTTTAAAAAAATCGTAATTAAGTATTGAATAATATATAACGTCATGTAATGAAAAGAAAACAAAATTATTGACGGTAAAAAAACCGTGTTTCCAAGTTATTTGTTCTGTATCATCATCTGCCTAGCCTTTTCCCAACTATGTTGGGGTCGGCTTCCAGTCTAACCGGATGCAGCTGAATACCAGTATTTTACATAGAGCGACTGCCTATCTGACCTCCACAACCCAGTTAATACTAGGTAATACGATACTCTTTGGTAAGACTGGATGTCAGAATTTCAGGTCACTGACTACCTGTAACGACTGCCAAAGATCTATATATAGCAGCCGGGACCAACAGCTTAACGTGCTTTCCGAGGCACGGAGGAAACTCGGTATGTCGGGCGGTCACCCATCCACAGACTGACCTAGGCAAGCACAGCTTTACCTAAAGATCGACCCGAGTGGCAGTTCTTATTAAGCCAGCTCCAGTTATTTGTTCTGTATACAGGTTTTAATTCATAGATCCTATTCAGGAGATTGTAACCTCATAATGAAACCAAATATTTGCTACTTTAAATAAAATGAAAATGTTGATTTTTGAGGTTTATATAAATACACAATCTAATTAACGATATAATTTGATTTTATATTCACTTATCAATACGCAGCACATTTAGAAATTTGGTTATGTTATCATAGGCCGTAGATTCGTAGACATTCGTAGACACTCGTAGCATCTTAGTACAGCTACGGGCTACGAGCCTACGAGCTATGAATATTCCGATTAAATTAGGGTTTTGCCTTTGTAAATCAAAGCACCCCACATCCCCGTCTTGGCTGCGAGGCCTTCCGGGGCTGCGGGTTGTTCGAAAGTGATACCGCCGCCTCGTCACAAGGGCTAAAAAGGAACATGGTTGGTTTTTAGTCAGCACAAGTCTGACCTCCTGTGAAATCGTCAAATGACGCCTCCCGCTCTGGGCAGAGCGGGAGGAGTCATTTGACGATTTCTCAACCCCCAAAAAAAAGGGCAGCCTGCATCAAAAGGAAACTTCACTTTCTGCTGCGTTCTATGACAATTCTTTTAATGATCAGCTACCGGTTAAAGTACGGTACGGTACGGTAAGAGTAATATGGTGGCATGGTGGACGGTCTGGTATTGACGGCACGGTTGGTGCAGTGGCTGAACGATTGACTGCTGCGCTGAGTGTCGCGGGTTCGATCGCCGCATGGATGGCACACAGATATTATTCCAGGTCTGGGTGTTTGGTTTGTAGCTGTGAGTTTAAATGTTTGTAAATAATTCCCACTTAGGCTTGGAGACGCTGGGCGGAGCCCCGCCGTGTCCTCGTAGCGGCGATTGGCGGCGGCGACCTCTCGCGTCCGGGCCTGGTGCAAGCCATAGTCCGGGGCGAGGAGGAATGTGACGCCGTCGCCTCCTTCTGCGAAGCAGTGATGCTAGCGAAGGAGGTGGCGGAACGTGAGAGGGAGAGAACGTCTCGTCCCAGTCGCCGCGGGAGACTCTCCGGGCGTCGGGGGCCACGTGACGGCTTCCGGCTAGGCTAGGCTACGGAACTACTACTGACTAAAAAACCACCCATGTTCCTTCTTAGCCCTTTATGTCGAGGCCGCGAATCTAAATCTTGCGAATAACCCGCAGCCCCGACGAGCGTCGGGCGCGCGTGGAACACGAACGCGCCGTCGACACGGCCTGTCGTCGTTATAAGACGGACGGAGCTACTACTAGCCCATCACTCACCGTCCACAGGCCCGTGTCTACGGTGGCCGGAAGCCATCACGTGGCCCCCAACGCCCGGAGCTCCTCCCGCGGCGGCTGGGACGAGAGGTTCTCTTCCTCTCACGTTCCGCGACCTCCTTCGCTAGCATCACTGCTTCGCAGAAGGAGGCGACGGCGTCCCATTCCTCAAAGGAAAATGCTCACTTTACGTTTGGTAAAAGATAGTGTATGGTTGGATGACGGGTGTGGAAATCCTATTTTGCCCAATGCGCCCCTAAACAAGCAATTAAAGTAATATGAGGAAGTGGGAAAATTGGGCTAACAAAATAAAAAAAGAAGAAGAATGGACTTAGCACACTAATTTAGAAATAGCACAGAACGAATTATCTTTGTTTAGTAGATAAAATAATAACATATTTATAATCCAATTGGCATACTGGCATGAATTCAAATTATAATTCTGTTATCGTTTATGATTAGGTTCTCGTACATCCAATTGAAATATGCGTAAAATTTGTTGTGTGTATAAAGTACGCTTATTTTTGGAGGGTGGGAAATCGTCACATGACTCCTCCCGCTCTGGGAAGAGCGGTAAGGAGTGTCAGACTTCTACTGACTAAAAAACCGCGGTACTTCGAACAACCCGCAGCCTCGACGGGGTATAGGTTGGCCGCCGTGACCGGAAACGGCCAGGAGGACTATTATTGTTGAGTTTATCATACATCATTTTTCAGGAGCAGTAGTAAAGTCAGGATTTGTGTCAGGTCAGGCATAGAATCGCTCTCTATTAAATGGGACAAAATTTGTGTAAACTATTTAAAAGCACACGTCTGCCTTACCATTCGCGGATTATAGGCGTGATGTTATGTGCATAATATAATTATTTTCTTTCAACACAACACGGAAACAACGGTGCATTCCTAATCCAATGTATGAAGTAATAATTTGTTATTTATTACAATACGAATCGAATATAAAATTAATGAACGAATCGAAATTATATATAAAACTGCAAACTCGTCATAACATTACGTAGAGACGGCACACTGCAATGTCAGCTAAATAATATAAATACATACAAAAAGGTGTGTTTGTTAACAATTTCTTGTAAATACATCATAAAAAAATCAATCAAAAAACTTGTTTATGACCTAGCAATCCTAAATCCATCAAAATGTTTCTTAACAAGCTGAAACAGCATGTTTGTTTGTTTTGTAGTAAACATCATTATGCTTCATGAGAAAATATCAATTTTGTTGGTTGAAATGTACTTACTGGATAAGGGTGTCAGTAGCTAATCCCAGTTTCACAAACTCCATTTGGGACAAAAAAAACCGTGGGTCATTTACGAGTACATTGCCAGTTCTGTTCCACCTGTTAATCATGTAGGTGGAACGTTCATGGGAAGCATAGCCTACACTCAGCAGTAGACAGAGCAAGGTCATCAGGCCATGGTAATTCTGTGCCATGCATGCGTGATTGGCAACTTTAGTTTAACCACCAATGGATTATGACTCAATTAAAGTGTTACTGAAGAAATAAACGTAATATTACAGGGGTAAAGTCGCGGGCAATAGTAAGTCCACTAAACATCACGTCAAATTGTGTCGTACGTGAACAAAAATTGTTTGTTGTAACGCTCGTAATTTAACTAAATAATGCTGACAACGGAATCATGCAAATCATCTAATCTACTCGAAAAGACATGTTTGGCTTTAAAATTGATGACTAGATTGTCTCTGTTATCAGTTGTACAGATAGGATTTAGGAATGACAGGAATTTTCTCGATTTGCCTGGCTGAAGTACTTTGCTGACGTCAAAGGGTGCACAATGCGCACATGGCAAAACACGATGCAAAGCCATTGTTTTAACAAGTGCTATCTTTTTTTTTTAAGTTTAGGAAATATCATCAGATGACTCCTCCCGCTCTGGGCGGAGCGGTAGGGAGTGTCAGACTTCTACTGACTAAAAACCACCCATGTTCTTCTTAGCCCTTTGTATCCGAGCCCGCGGTATCTATTTCGAGTAACCCGCAGCCAACAAATGCTATCTTCATTTGACTAAGTACAGGTTTTGGTTTTTTCGAGGACTCAAAAAGCACGAAACACGTGATACGCGCCTATGAAATTTGAGGGTTGCCCTCGATTTCTCTGGGATCCCATCACCAGGTCTTGGTCACACCTTTGAAATATCTCCTCTCAACAAAAAATAATCATCAAAATTGGTTCATAAAGACGAAGTTATTCGCGAACACACATAAACGAAAAATGTTTATAAATTTAAAAAAATGTTCATAAAATGTTAAATTTTTATGGGACCAAATGGCAACAATACCGCATCAAACTATAAAACAATCACGTAAATCGGATCATTAATCTCAGCGTAATAGGTGTACATCATAAAAAGAAAAACAAAACCAACCTAGTTGAGAAAATCCTCCTTTTTGGGAAGTCGGTTAAAATAAAAGGAAAACTATCACAGCTAAGTAGGCTTTACAAGTTTACGAGTAATAGTCGACCAACTTTTAAAATGTACAAGTTGTATTAAATATATTCCTTTAAATAATCTATAATTATAGATTATGTATAGGAAAATATTTAATACAAGTATAATCTATGTATCTTAAAACTGCAAATGTAAGTTTGTTTTATTTCTACAATAAAAATCGTTGTTTGGTGGCAGGTAGGCAGGGTGGTTAATTAGTTTAGTAAGTTCACATATTGTGCGTGGTTCGAGTGTTCGACATGCACTTGGTCGGTTTTTATATATTTCTAGGTCTAGGGCATACTGGTTTCGTCACGATGTTTTAGAATGTTTGTTTCGAACTAGTACTGTTCTGATTCCGAAAATTATTTTACCAATGAGAAGCTACACGATCACCGAATTTTATAGGCTATGTTTACGACGCTCTGATAGGATAATTTGCTTCCAAAATTAAACATATCTGTTCTTAAGGGCATTTAAATACGACAAAGCAGGTAAAGTTAAACTACCCTACGGACGATATGGTGGAACTCCGACGCAAGTGAGGTTTCCTCCTAGTTTTGGTATTCTTCGATTCTAGTATTACGCAAAGGCTTCTAATAGTTTTTTTCAGTACCTGACACCTGATTCTCTTGATCTACTGGGAAGCAATTAGGAAGTCGACTATTCTATGCAAACACTTTTATTTAATTTAATGGGGAATATTTTTTACTAATCATAATAATATATTAGACAAAAAAACACCTAATGTCTACTTTAGATAATTATTTACAACTACTAAGTACCTACTAGTAAAACTACTACTTTTTCGGTGGTTTATTTACTTACTTTTTTATTTTAAATACATCAAAATATTAATTTCTAGATGGATGGACTGTGTGAAGGATGACATGGCTAGAAAGGAGGTGACTGCTGACATGACGAGAAATAGAGAAGTATGGAAGAAGAAGACATGTTGCGCCGACCCCAAATAAATTGGGATAAGGGCAGGAGAATTATGATGATGATGATTAATTTCTAGTAGGTAGTCAATAAATGAAACACTCGATAAAACAATATCTATTGTTAAATATCGAAGGACGCACCCGTGGGGACATTTTTTTTATTAAATATAAAACTGAAACTAGAAAATTGGTAATGTTATTATTTTGATAAGGAAATGAAAATTAAATGAAACTACTGTACTGACGATAAAATAACAAACAAAAACAAGTCGCAATCTGGGACGATAATCGATTTATTTTGCGACAGATATACCATTCTAAGTACGAAGCTATTATTTAAGAGATAAACCTAATATTTTGAGAACAAACTTTTTATCCATTATTATTATATTTTTATTAAGAACTACGATTTTATTGATATAATTCATCTCTTATTTTACATATATGTATTGACAGTAATAAGGTAATAAACCTAACTTAACCTTATTTTATAGCGATAGATGTATCTCGCAACTCCTTCGTTGGTCTAGTGGTCGCAGGCGCTACGACGACTGAGTATGAGGTAGGTTTGATTCCCGGGTCGGACAAAATGTTATTGGGATGGGGAAAACCATCAGGAATTTGTCAGTAGCAGCCATGGAGTCAGGATTTGTGCCCGTGTATTATTAGGTAGACCTCTGCCTAAACCCTTCGGGGATTACAGGCGTGATGTTATGTTAGATCTATTAATTAGATTATACAAGTTGATGAAATGTACACTTTGCCGACAAAAAATTTAAATTCCCTTAATTGACCAGGCTTCGTCATGATTGTGAGAAGGAATGTTAACCCACCAGACGGGTTCAGGTCGAATGTGGAGATGTTTAGAGAGCAGTTGAGAAATTAAAGTACCTGTGTTCTGAGTTTGAACCTACAGCCCTCAATTCGAAGTCACAGCCGTCTTTACTGATACACCACTGCACGTAGGTTGCATTTATTATTATTATTTTTTAATATGAAATAGGTTATTATTAAGATTCATGGACAATTAGACACCACTAACTTTGTATAGAACCTTATAGCATAATTATGCATTTTGCAATAGTGGGTCATTTGCTGGACCTTTTGGGAGACCAAGTTTCATAGTACATAAAATAGGTAACATTGAAAAATAACTTATAACAAAATTAATAAATATTATCAATAAATGATAGCAAATGGACTGGGATTGCTGAAATCTCATGTCTGTCTTTTGTTTACACGAGTTCATAACATAACATCACGCCGGTACGCTTTGAAGGGGTAAGCACATGTGAACCACTAAAAAGTGAAAATACTGATTTTTGTTCTAATGTTTACTTTTCACTTTTTTGTGTTTTATTTTTTGTTGATGTCGGTTTTATTTTTTGTTAAAAAGTTTTTCACCATATCATTTCACCATTACATAATCATAAATCCTTAATGTGGAGGGGGTTAGGGGACTGATATAATTTCTTAATCAAAAAAATTTAAAATAATTCGTGTTTTTAGCGTCAATGTTTCAAACCGGAAGGCGTCGGCTCAGCATTTGTGAGGAATTAACTGCAAGCACGTTTTGTTTTCTTTTACGATCGACCGAACAAATCTCTTGACGATAATTTAGTATAAATTAACCATACACTTTGATCCCAGCATCAATCGTGGCAACAGATACGATGAAGTCACTTGTACTGGTATCTGCTCTGGCAGCTCTGGCCATTGCCGCCCCCGCTTCACCCGGGGATGGCTTGGAGAACACGGATCGCACTCAAGATTTGCACCTTCAAACACAATCAACTTTACCGGACACTCTGAAGAGAGAAAGGACGTCACCATCGGAGATGCAGAGCACCAGTTCCATCTCAAATCATGGAGTCTCAAACAGTGCGGTTCTCATCGACACGGAAGTTTCAACGCCTACTGCAAGAAGTTTCCATTTGAAAAAGCCACTGATTGTGAAGAAAAAATATGGCTTCCAAGTGTATCGTGATTCAGAAGAAGAAAAAGCCCACTCTGACTCCAGCGAAACATGCGGCCGACAAGTCAAGGTCAAATTTTGCAATGAGGATAAACTCAGAACTTCGGTGTCAGGTTCTATTCATGAAGGCTCTGACATTCATACTACCGAAGATGATGTGAAACATAGTATTAAGATGGCGAAGGAAGCTGTGGAAAATTTGCAAAAGGATCTTAAGAAAATGGACTTGAAAACTGATATGAAAAGTGCACATGCATCCGACATTGAGCTACATGAAGATATTGAAGCTGCTAGAAAAGCCCTGAAACATATCCATGAAAATTTTGGAACTTTAGAATCGATGAGTTTACACGCTACAACAACAAGGAATTCAGAGGACTTGCATGATGTTCACGTCACCATTGCAAACACTGAGGAAGAAAGAATGGCCCAGTGGAAAGAAGCTATGGGAAATATCCAGAAAAATGTTGAGATCGCGAAAAATATCGAGGATAGTTTCAAAACTGCCAGCAACCAAGACAGTACGTTACATTTGGATCAATCAGAGGCAGTATCCACAGTAGCTGACAAAAAAACTGAAGAAAATATTCATTCACATGGCGCATTATCCGAAAGCAACAATCTACGACTTGTACAAGATGTAGCTTTGGAAACACATCATCAAGAAAAAAAAGCCGCCGAAGAAATTTTCTCGAATAAGGAAACAAATGAACACTTGAGTGAACTTCAAGCTGCAGTTGAACAAAATACTGAAGATGACATGAAAACTGCGCCATCTGAAATGATTGAAATTCATTTAGACAATATCAAAAACCAAGAACCTTTGACAAGCGAGAACCACAAAATTCATGAAAACGAAAAAAGTGCTGAAGCCAAATTAGAAGAACACATTGTACACACCGAAAACAAAGAGAATATTGTCGATCATCACCAACATGAGGAAAGTGCTGCTCTCGACATGGATATGCTAACGGGCCCATCTGAGCATCACATAATGCAGGTACAAGCCCCGAATGTAGTTGAAGAAGGAACAGAACAGAACTTAGATATCGAAAAGGATACTGCGTTCAAAACTTCAGAAAATGTTCCTGTGACTCCTATTACAACAAATACCATAATTAAACCATTGACTTCAGACGCTTTCAGCGAGCATCAAAGAAATGTAGAACAGATGGCTATTGAAGACAAAATTGAAAATCAATTAAAACAGGAGAAAAGTGCTGATGACGATATGATCGATTTTCTTGCGAAGTCAGCGGATTTAGATCATATAGAAAGAGAAAATTTGCACAAAGAACACTTAGTGGAACTCGCGAAAGCTGCTGAAACTTTAAAATCGGAGCAGAAAGACCATGTTGTTGCAAACGTGGATATGAAACCAAAAGAAGCCGTTGAAATTAAGCAACTTGATAGCATCCCTAAGCCTGCCGAACAGCTGGAACACACACATTTCCACAATTTAGGCGACAACTATGAAAATGTTATGTTGGCAAAATCTGTGGACCACACCTCCATCCTGGACCACCAGAAGCAGCAAATGATGCAGCAAGAAGAGTTGTCTTCTATGGAGACTGTACCAGAGATGAAAGCCGCCGAAGAACATTTGCATCATCTGCAGCACATGCACAACGCACACTGGGCGCATGAAAACAGACATTTGGATCATTTGTCTTCAATGAAAGCTGCCGAAGAATTTGGCAACGATTTCCGCACGGCTCACGGACAAGCACATGGACTTGGTTTCGTCAACGAGCATACCATGGATCATTTAAGAAACTCTCACTTGGCTGAACATAGTCACATCCCAAGCAAAATGGGTGTCTCTCATGACTTTGAGATGGCGAGCCACATCCCAGCTCACGCCCACCACCCGTCGAGATATCATCACAACTCGATGACAAACTCACACCTGCACGAGATGAACGGTATGGGTATGCATTCCAACTTCCACCCTAACATGAGGGACGCGATGGAAGGTTTCGGATCTGATCACATGTTCCGTTGGCAGCCGTCTCATGAATCCGCTAGAGTGGCTTATGGATCAGGTTTGTCAAGCTCCGTCGGTTCAGCCGGAGCTGTTGGCGTATTCCCCAATGCAAACATTGGGGGCTGTGGTATCCCCTTGCTGCTGAGTTGCTCGCCGTCGGTGGTGTCGGGTAGTTTGGCTAAGGCCCACTCTGCCGGCCTCTCTTCATACAGCTCCCCTTCTTACAGAACGGAGGAGGACTTCGGCTTCCACAACAAGCGTGACATCAAGAAGACGAACGACATGAGAACCACTAACATTCTGCGGTCACCTACAATTGTGAAGCAGAAGAGTACAATCACCCTCGAGAACAAAATGTAACTTGGACTTGACAATATCGGCAAACATAAATAATGGACCATGAACTCTTATTTAATTATTTATTACAAATTTTGTACTTATGTTTAAAGAACATCACAAAAAGAATAAAGCATTTTCTTGAAATTTCTTGTATAATTTACCCATAACTCCCTACCTACCTTACCTTATACAGTTAGCGTGAAGATACTAGATTTTATTCACGGATTCGACTGTATTTGTAGGACATAAAACATCAATACCTACACTCATTGATCAGCAAATTCCGTTCTGCATTCTACCACCACTGAATTCATACATATTACAAACATAACATCACGCCTGTTATGCTCGAAGGGTTAAGCAGAGGTGTACCTAATACACCTATATTTCGCCAGTTATGTTTTAATCTCATGTCATGTGTCAACTATAGACTCCTGATGGAAGAGCCCAAAAACACTTCGCCCGACCTGGAAATCGAACCCTGGACTGCATGCTCAGCAGTTGCGCTAGTGAACATTAGACCTACAAGGCAGTCAGTTGTTGCTGAATGATATTTGGGTAATCAGTGGGCAGTGCACAATTCGGTATACAATAGGCATGATTAGTACGACGACAACATAAATTATTACAACACGACAATTAAATAATTAGCCATTGTAACATGAAACTGTACATTCAAGTGTCAATAACTTGAAATTTCGCTGATTTATTTTTGCGACGTTCTCAATTCATCGCGCTGAAGTATTTCAACACAAATATTGAATACGTTTTGTCAAAGAACATTATTCAGTGACCAGTTACGATGTTAAGTGCGTGTGTTATAATTTGCGTGAGCTTCAGCTCTATTCAGGCTGTTCCGTTAACTTACCAGAATCCATTTTTCCCGAACTATGACAGTGTTGATTACAATGAACTGGTTAGAACAACACGGAACCTTTTCCCGCAACCAGCTCCTGAATCGATGTTCCTGAGACCTTTACCGAGCAACAGCGATTCAAACGAAGACGCAAGTGTCTACCGAGAGGGTAACGATTTCATCAGACTACCCACTTTATCATCGGATGGCTCAGCTGTGTTGGACCCCATACAACAGAGTTCCTATTTTGAACAAGATATACCAGCTGCATTGCCCGTCGAATACAGCTCGATGCCGCAGAACGTGGCGCTACCGATATTATGGAACGACAAGTACAGTTTACGAACATCTTATGAGACGAATCCAGATACCTACGAAGTAGATCAAGGGATTGCAGGTTCACAAGAGGCCGATTTGTATCCGTTCGTACACACCAGTATATCTGCAGCTTTAAATCCTGTGCCTTCGGTTCACACTTTACCGCCAGTTTACGCAACACACATCCATGAAACAATGCCGTCTCTGGAGTCCCGTGCTGACTACGACATCGACGTGTTAAATCCCGAGAACTCAGAACTGATGCCTCCTAACTTGCGGATCACACGTTCAAGAAGGGATTATCTGGAAGGTTTGGCTCATGATGCGATGCTGAACAACTTGCTGCCGACGATGCCTGTGCCTTTTGTACGTGGTGCAGAGAGGTCACCGTCCTACCAAGTGTCGAAGCCGATGGTGGCGAAGAGAGCTGGCGAGGTGATGGCCGTCTTCCCGACGAGTAACGCCAACAACTGTGCTATACCACTTCTTCTCCGCTGTTCTCCAAATATGATTCGTGGAGCATTGACGGGATCATACGCTGAACAGTCCCCGCCAGTGCCGTCAGGAGCAGCTTACAGAGAAGACATGGAACCGTTCAATAGAAATTCGTTTAGACAAGTTACTATGTAAATGTATTGACAAACAATATTTTTTTTTAGTTTATAACATTTAGTTACCTACATACCATACATTGTGTATTTGTGTTAACATTTCAAAGTGGTTGTACCCAGTAATTATATGATTGAATGTCAACTGATTGTTTCATTGTACTGCCTGATATTGTTTACTGATTTTATAACTACAGACCAATCGAGTATCTTTCTGCAAGATACCAAAATATTTGTATCCTCTATCAATATTCAATTTACAAGTAGTTTACAGTCTAAAGTGCATGTCACTATCGAATAGTAGAAAAATAATAGTTATAAGTTTTACGATAGATTCCATATCAATTGATAAGCGGTTTCTTTTGTTCTAACAAATAAACAAAACTCTTGAGCTTCCTGTCATATTATAAGGTGATGATTTCTTGGAACATGCTCTTTTATGTGGTCTGTTGTGATAGACAGGGTGTCTATCACACTTCAGTCTTAGGAAGATATCTATAAACATTACTAATAACACTTAACTTTAGACTAGGATGTCAGTAGTGAAGAAGAATTTATAGCCAGAGTCAATCAACTCATAGGATTGGACGAGATACTTAACAATCATCACTAATTAATAAAGTACGTTCAACTTGAGTGCCCATGTGCAAAGGTTGTTGAACTTTCGTGATTACTATACAACATATGACACCTACCTACATTTTCAAATGCTTCTATGGCTTAGTCTGTTGGTTCGGCACTCATGGCTGCCGATGCGAACCATGTTCGATCCCGATTAAGATTTTCGGGGTTTGTAATTGATCAACAGCTTGTACAAGTGCATACGGCGGCACGGTTGGCGCAGTGGCTCAAGCAATGGACTGCTGCGCTGCGTGTCGCGGGTTCGATCCCCGCACGGAACAAATATTTGTATGACCTACAGTTGTTCCGGGTCTGGGTATTTGTGTATGTGAGTTTAAATGTTTGTGAACGCACCCACGATACAGGAGAAATTCCTAGTGTGAGGCAACGTTTTTTTAAAAAAAAAAATACTTTCTTAGTTTCTTTCACGTCTTTCACATTATTGACTCATTTTTATGGGTTTCATACTCAGGCTGAGTAAAGTATTATTAATTGAGATGTTCCATCAGGAAATTCTCAGAAGTAACTTGCCGCTCGCTAAAAAATAAAAAATATTGCTATGGGACCTACCTCCGTGGTCGAGCGGTTTAGGCGCTTGCCTTTTGACCCGGTGGTCGTGGGTTCGATTCCCACAGGAAGCATACTTTGTAAAGTTGTTTATAGTTTGGCTACAACATTGCAAGCTTGGAACACCTTAGTGTCTGATAAAAAGGTGATTTTGTGCTTCGAAAGGCACGTATAAGCCGGTGGTCCCGGCCGCCAAATGGCGGTCGTCAAACCATGTCAGAAGCCTTTTTTTGGAGGAGGAGGCCTGTGTCCCAGCAGTGGGAACATTTTAGGCTGATGATGATGATGAAGTATATGATATATAATGTCTTCAGATACACCGAACTGTCCCCCCGGTGAGTTGATGGGCTCGAACCTGCAGTGCATGGCTCCCGGACTCAACATTAACACCAAGGAGATACACTGGCAGGATTACTTCGTGCCCTAGTAACAACATCAATAACGTTCAATATAATACTATAAAACAAAGACTGTGTTTTGCAAGAAAAAAGTGTATTGCGAAAAAAAAACCTACGGTCTATACTAATGCCATTTCATTGAAATTCTTTCAGCCGTTAAGGCGTCTCAATGAAACTTACTTTTACATTTTTTGATATTAAAATATTACTCTTGCCATAAAAAGAAACAAAAATAGGTATAGGCACAGTCGTTTATATGGTTTATACGTCTAAAAAAAAAACCGACTTCAAAAACAAAAAAGTGAAAAATAAACTTCTACTAACGTGAAAAACAAATGTCACCGACTTCAGAAGCTTATTTTTCTTCTGAAGTTTATTTTTCACTTTTTTGTGTTTTTCGATTTTATGTTTTTCACATTTTTAAAGTCGGTTTTTTTTTGCAATTTTTTTATTATTATTTTTAGTTGTAATATTCTACACGAATATTTACTATGCATTTAACATTCAACCAAGAAATCTAACCCTTAACCTTCAAGATCAGCTCTCCTAGATAACCTGAAAGAATACAACCAAATATACGCCCCATAATATTATATTAAAGAATTATCCTCCTACTCTTAACCGTTGAGGAGTTATACCTTCCATCATCAGCTCATCAACATGAAGTTGACTCACTGATGATTGCTAGATGCGAATACTTAAAAAGCTTTAGGAAAAGCACGAAACACCTAAATGTGCCTATAAAATTTGAGGGTTGCCCTCAATTTCTCTGGGATGCCATCATCAGATCCTGATTTTCTTATCATGGTATATTTTTTAATCTTCCCTTGGGATATCTCCTTTTCAACAAAAAAAGAATTTTCTATATCGGTTCAGGCGTCTTCGAGTAATCGGTATCATCAGGTTAACCTAATAGCCTGAAAGAATACAACTATCGGTCCATAAATACGTATAATTTTGAAGGAATTTTCTTTCAACTCCTAACTATTGAAGAGTTGTACCTTCCATCATCAGCGCATCCGCATGAAATTATGATTATCAGACGCAAATACTTTGTACTGTTGTGTTTATGAATGACTGGCTTCAGAAACAAAACAATGCAACTTTCATAATGTTAACGCTAACGCTTGGAACACAAGTTTCGTAAAAATAACATGCGACTGAAGAATAGATATAGATAAATGTAGTAAATAAAGAAAACTTAAAATTTGAATGCATCGATCAAAGATAAACAGTTATCGCGTCATCTGCTCGAACCACATGTCACTCTGAATACTTATTCTTGAATGGAAGATTTATCTGATCAATAAATAACTCAGATATCTGAATAGATCAATCATTCACAAAACTCAGTATCATAGTCAAATAATGGACGTAGAAATCTCAAATCTGCATCCGAATTCTTCAAGTCATCGATCTGTCATCCATTCATTTGAATTACCACAACTACGTAGTAAGAACGAAACCTTTTTCCTTTATTTACTTTACCCGAGGTTAGTAACACATAATGGCGTGACTGAAATTCTTAGAAAAACACAAAAATAAACAGTTCCTTCCTCGAACATTTCTAGTGTTTACAGGTTTGTATATTTCCTTCAACGAATCCATATTATTAGATAACGATCATCATGTCATAATGCGCAATATTTATTTGATTAAATACACGTGTTGCAATACAAAGTAACTATACATAATACGAGTACCTATAGGTATATGATCAGAAACAATGTGAATATCATTTATAATTCATGATATTATCGATGCATTCTAGGAAAATACTTAGTATTTAATTATAATCCAAATGTAGAGCTGTCTCTTAACTCAAAACTTAATCACAATTACGTAAGATTGAAAATAGACGGGCAAGAATAGGATGTCATTGATACAATTTCCTGATTACCTTGGTATTAGAATTGGCCCTTTTCTGCCCAAGTTTTTTCAGATTTCGTATACTATACAGTGATTATTGTTAGTAATCGGCTACTCTGCTCTCATCCACTTATAATGATTATGTGCATAATTATATAATTATGTAGGGCATAACATTATAGTACCTATACTTACATAAAACAATAAAGCCGCATTAGCTCAAGCTCGAAAGCAGGTAATTTTCTTATGTTATGATAATGTTAATGACTATGTAAACAAGCAAGGGCATCACCAGCCTGATGGTGGGCCTATATCTAACGAGGTTAGGTACTCCATTTGATTTTATGTCCGGTGAATTGTTTTTTATTGGACGGGCATCCTTGCAAACATGCACGTGCTTCAAAATGATTAAGCTCTATATTCTTAAGCTCTCCTTTGAAGAAGGAGTAAATCATACATTTAATATGAGGGAAATCCAAGTCAATACGATGGGCTGCTGCAAGTGAACTAAAGTTTGCGTCATTTCCAAAGTATTTCTCTGCACTACCAAACAAAATTTCTGAACATGCGAAACTGCACGTATTCCGTATTTAAAATTGGAATTATCCTTCCCGTGATCGGAACACTTGCGTAATCCGAACAAGAACTGTGACTTGGGAAGCTTGCAGTGACGTATACCGCAGAACTGAACAGGGGGAGCGACTGTTTACTCTTGCGTCGAGTCCAAACAAATATCACGCCAGCCAGCTTGACTCTTGCGCATCCGTGACGTAAAACGACGAGCCCAAAGATAACAATACAACGTTTAAAAGGCAGCAAAAGTATAGCCAGCACCAAACAAATTCAGAACGTTTCAAAGCAAACACACGTCTTTAATCCAAAATAAAAAAAAAACAATGGCGAAGTTTGTATTATTAGTTGTTTTGGTTGCTATATGTGCTGTTGCCTACGCCAAGCATGTACACCCGAGGAATATGGTTCATACGGACGAAGACAAAACTAACGACAGTGAGCTGATTTCTACTGATTTTGATGGCATGCCAATTGTGAGTACAATGTTATTTTATATCCAACCCACGGGTTATTTTTGTATGGGGGTTGTGAAATCATCAAATGACTCCTTCCGTCTGGGCAGAGCGGTAGGGAGTGTCAGACTTCTACTGACTAAAAACCAACCATGTTCCTTCTTAGCCCTTGTGCCGAGGCCGCGTGGAAGCCCTGCGGAATCCATTGATAATCACATAGATACTCCAACTTCGACGGCACGGTTAGCGTAGTGGCTAAGCGATTGGACTGCTGCGCTGCGTGTCGCGGGTTCGATCCCCGCACGGAACAAATATTTGTATGGCCTGCAGATAGTTGTTTTGGGTCTGGGTATTTGTGTATGTGACTTTATATGTTTGTGAACGCACCCACGATACAGGAGAAAATCCTAGTGTGGGGCAACGTTTTTTAAAAAAAAAAACTTCATTCTCCTGCCCTTATCCCAATTTATTTGGGGTCGGTGTGGCATGTGTTCTTCTTACATACTTTATCACACGTCATCTCAGCAGTAACCTCCTTTATAGTTATGTCATCCTACAAACAGTCCATCCCTCGTTTCTTTGGTTTACGCCTACTCTTATAGCTATCTCCATTCATACTCAGCATTTTCCTCACTACATGGTGGGGCCAATATATTGTTTGGACAGCCCATGAACTTTGTGAGCGCTTTGGCAGTGTTGGTCGTATAACTTTTAAAACGATATTTACCACGATTGGAAGGTTGGTGATCATAGTATGCAGCAGATTTGTAAAGGATCTGTAAATACTAAACACAAACAACAGGAAGGCTCAAATATGTTAATTAAGTCAGAGTAACTTCATTTAAATACCTATATCTTGTAGTGCGACTAGTTGTATTCTTATCTTTTGATGTTTTTGATAACACAACAGTGGATACCTTGTGCTTTACTATCATTCAGAATATAGATATCTTGTCGGTTACCTTCAATCAATTCCTTGAACGATAGCCTTACATTAATTTTTCCATACGCGTTGATGTTTTTATTATTTTATCTTGGTCAACTTGTTTTTTATTTTCATCACCTCATATATATCCCTACCTATCATCACACAGTAACGATTGTCTGTTATCGTTTATTCATATAAATCCCCTATCCATATAAATATGGCATCTATAAGTACCTACATTTACGATAAGTTCGTCAATTCCAAAACATCGACATAGCGGATTATGGAAAAAGAATCATTATCAAATGTCTCTCTCATAATCTCAAGATCCCTCCCGTCTGTCAGCAGTTATTATTTTCACAAATACTGATTAAAGTTTTCTCGTTTCAGGAAGTCATCCGTCACATAAAGCCGAGTCGCTTCGTGCCGGTCAACAACGTGCTGTTCTTCATGAGGTACCCTGCATGTGCCGAGGGTTTCGAGCGAGACCTGCTCGGCGTGTGTCGCGAGGTCTGGGAGTAGCCCTAAGACAACTGATGACCACAGCGTAACCTGTATGGAGTAAAGGAGTTTCATCGCTTTTGATAGCCTTGACTGACTGGAGTAGGGCAGCTGGGATAGAGAAGAAGGCAAGGGTATCGTTCCCGTCCGCCTCTCCGAGCAACCTACGATGTGCACCGCGATGCAGATGGTCGGCTGTATGGAGTTACACTGTGATACATGTGGCCAAACAATCGAACTTGTCAATGAGCGAACCATTTGTTGAGTTGAACCGTGTGATATTAACGATAACTTGACATTAAAATTGATCTAATTTTAGAGTGGATAAGATAGATTATTAAGAGATTATATTTTTATAAATAAAGTTTATATGATAATTATTAAATCTGGGTTTTAGTTTGATTAAATGGGTCTTAACTTGTAAATGTGAGATAGCAAAAGAAAGCAATTATTGTTATGAACCAAATATTTAATGATATCACAAAACGATTGAACAAACTTTTAATTAATAATTTAACAGGTACAAAAATTTATTTCAGCTAACATTTACAAGACTCACTCACACTACTATACGTCACAATTACTATCAATTTTAACTTTCTCACAAACGACAAGCTACAGTTACAGTGCACTTAAAGTATCCTACATAATTCATGGCAGACATTATTCACGTTACCAACTGTTCAATTTTGATCTGGTCGAGCTGGCGGTAGCTCTGCCGACGAGGGTGTCCACCTGGGACCAAAAAGTTATCATAGATTATCTTTTTACACCAGCAAATCTAAAGTACTTCCATCAGGGTTCAGGGAAAACCAACTTCCTGAAATTCTGTGTGGTAATAGCATGTTGTTAATCATGTCAATTTCAATCCTACTTTAGCGATATGAATCCACTAAAAATAATTTATAATTATAAATTATTTTATTGTATTAGTTATCACTAAAAATAATTTATAATTATAAATTATTTTTAGACAATTCACAACATTGTCGACAATTGTCGACACTAGATAATACTAAAAAAAATACGAAATGCTAAAATAGTAAAGCCATCTGGATACTAGATAGTTTTGAACAAATGTCTGTCAGAAGATATGTGTTGGTCATCAAGATTAGGATCACTTACTGAAATGTACTTGTCATTGCTGATGCGGTCATAAAAGCGAGGCGGGCGACAACGTGATGGTACCGTGACCTGACAGCGGTGACGGTAGCGTGCCAAGCCGCGGTACCAAGCGCTGCGGTCGCAACAGAAAAGCTCCTCGTTGTTCAATATTTAGGAGAGCTCACCGAATATGCTAGTGTGGTCACATGAGCGAGGCGGGCGGTAGCGTGACGGCGCCGTGACCTGACAACGGCGACGGCAGCGTGGCCACGCCGCGTATCCACGCGCCGCGCTCGCAACAGAACGACTCGACGTTGTTCAACGCTCGCATGTAGATTGTTGTCACTCCCCCTGATTACATACATAAGCATCAGATACACAAAAGTAAGGAGGAGTTATTAGTTTGCCAAGACAGGATCCCATAGATATAAATGATGTTTGACAATACAGTTCAAGAACAACTTGTTGCACTCTGTCCACGGTGAGGGACTCTGGCACTACAATAAAACGGTCCTACTTTTTAATAGGCCATGTAAACAACGAGCTGGCTGAATGGTAAAATGGCTAGATCAACGAGGTAGTTAAATAAAATGTTGGTTGCAAGTTCCAATGTGAATGTTGAATCCACGTTTCTCATATTAAACTATTTTCGTTTAATGTGAAGCTAGGATATGGAAAGCGATGGATGAGGTATACTTATCTCATTTTAGAAGACAAGACGAGCGCGCTTTCAAGATGCCTGTCCGTTCTTACTTAGAATCCTTTTTATGGTAATTCCCAAATCTTTTTTAACAGGAAAAGTCGACTATATAATTATTTAGTGTGACTTAAAATATCAATAGCTGTTAATACCGCATACGTTTCTTCTCAGAGGGTGACTCCCCAAGTCCCCATGTGCTGTTCCAGTGAGAGTAACATGTTTGCCTTTATTGCGGTTTTTGGACGTCAAAGTTTATTACTCTTCTTACATATACACATAGGAATATCCGTTGGTAAATATTAACCAGTGGGTAAATAGTAATTTGAAATGTTTCGTCATTTCTATGAATGGGCTGTGTCACTTTCCTGGTTGTAAGAAATGACTTGTACGCGATTCCCTTATTAGAAACTAATAGTTTTACTGACTAATGGTTGATGCATTAAGTGTTTTAAGAATGCTTCTAAATTGGCCCTGGCTAGATTTGCCCTTTGTGAAATAGAGTTAAAACTAGATCACCAGACTGTCTTATCTTGAACTAGCTGATGCCCGCGGCTTCACCCGCGTGGATGTCGGTCAAATTGTATACTAAAACCTCCCTCTTGAATCACTCTATCTATTAAAAAAAACCGCTTAAAATCCGTTGCGTAGCTTTAAAGATTTAAGCATACATAGGGACGGACAGACAGCGACAGCGACTTTGTTTTATCGACTCTATTATGTTGTGATTATTCACAAGAAGATCGCGGGTGATGAATATGATTGAATGTCATTCACTGCAAACTTTACGCTGGTTGATAACCATCTTCAAAATATAGAGAATGGATGGGTGCGTACTCTCCATTCAAGTAATCAATTATAAAATATCAATGGCATGAAGTTTTTATCATTGCGGGTAGCATTAGATAAAGTAGGACCTGCTTGGCAGAAACCGGGTTTCTATTAAAAAGATAAATGTATTGGGTTCCCCCATATCTAGAATATTTGAAACGTATTTTAACAATTTACAGACACATTTTTATGTAGATTGCATAAAACTGTGCATGCATTGTTAATCAATAGACCGATAATATGCACAAAAATGCTGACAGCAAAAGGTAATTACTGTAATTAGGCACATACGTAAAACATTATATTATCTACATATTTATCTAGACAAGGAAAAAATTTAGTTTACTTTCAACAACTTAATAGTGTGCTGAGTGTGCTGACACGCCTCTACCGCCCAGTCATCAATTTTCTAGCAGTTCTGTCATGTCTGACCTAGTTGAACGCGCTATTCTTTACTGAGAAATAGTCTTGTCTATGATTCTTAACTGCAAAAATGTTAGGTAACTATGACACAAATGAGGAAAGTGGCAATGTTTAGTTAGTTTTTTTCGCTGTATGATGACGTTGCATAATTTCGATATGTTTCTAATCTCTATCTATGTATATCAACAAAAAAGCAACCAATTTTCTTGAGTACCTATTCCGACTATTGATCGTTATGTTTTGCTGATTGTAATGAGTCCATTATCGATAATGACCTGGTAATGACAGCATCCATCAATCATCATTACAGTACAACCTGGCCGAAAAATGATTGTTTGTGATGAATAGAGATCATTTTTGAAACGTGTTTAGCTTTGTTTAATTTATGCGGTTTGATTTAATGCAATTTAGCTGTAATATTAATACTGTGTTATACGGTGGCTGGTAGCAATACGATGAGAGTTGCCGAGAATCGGGGTAAAGTGGCGTAGGATTGAAGAGGCCTATATCCAACTGTGGACTGTTGTAGGCTGATAATGATGATTAAGACTAGCAGATCATAAATCAGTTTGTCCTTCATTTAATCCCTATCCTAATTCATTCGTTGGTTTTCGCCTCATTCGCTGACCCGTACGACTTGTTGTGGTTTCAACCAGGTCCATGATGCGCAGTTAAGCATTACAAAGATGTTACGTACCGATTATGATGAGCTGTGTGCCGAGATACGCCAGTGCGTGTCCATGTCTGGGCATGGACATCTCCGTCTCTTGCTTCCACTTGCGTAGCTTCCAGTCCCACACATCTATCGCACCCACGCTGTTTACTGTTTTTTCCTAAAATGTTAATGTAATATTATGCAGGGTGCAAACTCTTACAATGAAGTCAGTAATGAATCTAGCTGGACCCGCCGAGTCGTTTGTTGCTGAAATGCTATTTTTTGCCAGTTACAAGAAACATGTTATTCACCTCTCTCTCTCAGGCTCTTTTCACCGTGCACAGTTATATTTTAAGTCAATGAAATTATACGTCCTCCTAGATTTGATCTTACCTTATCCGAAACCTTGCCAGCTCCGCCGACGATGTACAATTTATCGTTCATTGCAAACATCTTGGCAAAACATCTGGGAAACCGCAGACTGTGTATTTCTGTCCACCTGCATTCAGTAATATTATAACTTATAGGAATACAAATTCTGTTCATCTTGGATTAATGTTAAATCCAAGTATTTAAGAAATCCTGAATGTTTTCCTATCTATATACCTCGTTTGTAAATTCAATTGCAAATGTCTATTTAAAACAGCAATTTATAAATAAACCTACTTGGTTTCAAAGAGAATCATATTTATAGGAAAATTGAATCGATACTACAAATAAATACAGACGTTACAGCTTACTCATTGGTCCTAGAATTGTAGCACTCAACGATCTTGCAGACTGGCCTCTTCTTCTCGCCGGTCATGCCGCCAGCCACCCAGATGTACTCGCGGTACTTCGCACAAGCCACGGCCATTCGACACACGCTCATCGAACGCACCTCGCTCCATGAACCCGTTTTAGGATCGAATTTTTCCACTGTACGCAGAACCCTGAAAGAGGAACTAGACACTTATAGTACAGATGGCTATTTTCAAGCATTATTTCTTACAAAGCGAAGCTTCATAGGCATTGTTAATTAACATAGACTAAACAATGAGAGACACGTGGATTTCATTTCGTGAAAATTCACCGGGAAGTTGTATGGCAGAAATGATGATGACGATAATGAAAATGAACTTTTATCATGTGATCAACTGAGTTGTTTCTAGGCGTTGCATCTCGATCTTCACACACAATAATGACATACCTGCCCTTCTTATCAAGGCCACCGATGGCGTACATGGCCATTCGGTGCACGACAAGTCCGAAGTTCTTCCGGGGCGTCATGAGACCGCTCTCGCTGTACCAGGAGCGTGACACGGGCTCGTAGCTCCACACAGTTGAAGCCACCGCCGACTTGCCCCGGATGTCGTCATCTCGGGGATCCGCACCGCCTTACATATAAATTATGAAGCATTTGATTAAAGGGCGCATGGAAGTTGAAAGAGATAGTGCACGTGTTTGTGAACACGTTTGTGGACCACAAAATGGTCTGTGTTGATGGCTATGTCTTCAATTGTTTTGACACGCCCCGTACAGTACATTCAGATCAGGACTTAAACACGAGCCTATGGTATCTAGAAATGGTTTTATAAAAAAATACTTCCTTACCTGCAAGATACACCCGGCCCCTCAAGAAGACGACTGAGTGATGATGTCGCGGCTCTGGCAAGTCTCCCACATAGTCCCAGACGTTGGTCACTGGGTCGAATCTGAAACCACGTTGAAGCAATTTATAAATTAATCCAAAAATGGTACTGTTTGTATGTTAAACTCAAACTCAAACTCAAACTCAAAGCATTTATTTCAATTAAACCATTACAGGCACTTTTGAATGTCAGAAGAACAATTCATAAAACAAAACTAAACTACGAGTGCAATACGTCATCCCGAAAGCCACCACGCCGAGCCACACGCCGCCGAATGCCCGCAACAACGAACTCCGCGAGCACGAAAGCACGCAGCAACGAATGCACGAGACTCCAAATCACGAAACAACGAATGCACGTCGCAACGCGCAACCGCCGCCCGCGACCCGGAGCCCCGCGCACCCACCGCCACGGCACGCGCCGCCGCGCACCCCCGCACCCACAGCACTCGCCGCCGCAGACATCCGGCGACGCGCAACCCGACGCAGCAACCCCCAGGACGACGTATTGCACTCCTAAGCTACAGTCACAGTCACAAGGCATAATAACTTGTGAAAGTACTGTAGTTGCCCATTCCCTAACGTAGATCTCTATGGAGAAGAACGGGCAAGAAACTCCTTTATTCCCTCCGTTATAGGAACATATTTTCTCCCTGGGTTATAGTTTAAGTTTAGACCAAATTAGCTGATTGATAATAATAATGGTTAGATAAGTAATATTTGAACTTCTGCTGTAGTTATTTTTGTAGCATCATTATCTATAATATTGTATATATTATAGGTACCTCCGTAAGATTAAAATAACTAAAATGGAGGTGTCTCATGACATGACGAGAAACAGAGAAGTACGAGTATGGAAGAAGAAGACATGCTGCGCCGACCCCAAATGAATTGAGACAAGGGCAAGAGAATGATGATGGAGCTGGTTGAAGACTATATTGAAAAAAATCCTTACCTATAAATATATTTTCCAGTATTTCCTGCCAGTCCATAAGGAGTGAGAAGATCAATTCCACCAAAAACTAGGACGGTCTCCCTGTCCCAGTTGAACAAGGACCCCTCAGCGATATAGTTCTTGTTTGAAGGGCCCAGAATTGATGTGGACAACTTGTTCCTGAAATAGAAAGTATAGCAATTTGTTTATTTAGCTTTAATAAACTAAAATAATAACGACAGTAAATGTGGTGTAGACTTGATAAAATAAAAACTTAACTAGTCATGATCAGCCTCTGAAATGGCGTATTTGAAGCCATAGCAGCTGCACGTAGGAGCGAGTGAGGTCAAAGAGCAGTTATAGGTAGGCACCGTTGTTAAGGGAGTTTATAATTATGATAATCCATTTATCTTGAAAATGTGGCTGGGATACAAAAGGTGCGGAAGGCAAAGGAACGTGTATTGTCGCGCAGCTTGCGTGAGAACTATGGCATAGGTGTCAGGTGTCACGCAAGCTGTGCAGCAGTGGACTGCGGTAAGCTGAGTTGATTGATTATATTTAAGTCGTGAGTTAATAGCCTTCATCTGGGTTAGGTCGTTCCATCATCGACCTCATCACTGTCCTCAAGACAAGATTGAGGTCAAGATTAGGTCCATTTCATATAAAAAAAAATAAATTCTAGATTTACTGATTTTCTGTTTTTTTTTTTGTCTCTTTGCTAATCTGTCATTTTGCGTTTCTGACGTTGTGCACCCAAACCGTATTTAGATGCGTAATACGCAGTTTTTAGCCTGAACCCCTCACCACATACCTACAACCTGTTCTGTAAAAGCATCCTATCATATAAAATACACTTACATTGTTATCTTGGCAAGGGACTCCTTGGACTGGTTGAAGAGTGATATCTGCGGGCTGCCGATGTTGTTCTGCGACATGGGCGCGATGTTCCGCGGCGTTGCTTCTGACCGCGACATGTTTGTCGCAGGTTGCGTGCGAGGACATGTCGAGGGGCTGTGGGATGAACTAACACTTTAATTATAATCATCAGCTTAGTCTTGGGTGCGGGTCTGGTTTCAGTCTAACCACAATTTTATTTCGACAAGTTTTTTTGAGCCATGACCGCCATAATTCAGTTATTGACGATAGAGCCTGGAAAACCTGGATATCTGAATTCTGGACCCCTGAGTACTACTACTGACCGAAATTTCAATACTATAAAATTGCAAATTACACTCAGCCCTGCATAAGATGACATTGCATACGCTTCCTAGTTGAGCCTACTTGGGCGGGCCTCAATTTCCCTGTTTAAAAATCTACTCAGGTTTTAAATGAAAAGAGAAGAAAACCTGCCTTCTAGCTCCTAAAGCTGCAGTGGCCGCGGCGAGGTAGGAGGCTGCCACGCTATGCCTCTTCTCTGAACGTCTCATTACATACTGATTCTGCGGAAGTGCAAAAATCCATTAACTAGGTGTCAGAAGTTAAACTGTTTTTGTTAATAATTATGCCAAACTTCGAAAATATATTTGTATGCATAAACTCAGTATTTAGGATTCTTGGACAAGAAACAGATACAGTGGAACAATGAGACTAAAATTCGAATTTACGAGTAAAATTATGAAAACAATGCAGCTGGCAAGACCTGGTATAATGTACATGGAAAACTACATCATAATGTGATCATATTACTAACTCTGATGAGAAATATTAGTACGTAATATTTTTAAGGCTGCAAATTCGGATTCGTATAATATCTTCTACTTTACATACTTTGTCGGCCAGGCTGGTGTCGACAGTCTCACTGCTGGACTCACTGTTAGTTGTGTTCAAGTCTTCTGCAGAATCCTTTTCGGGAGGGTTGTACATATTATGCTCGTTTTTCGATGAAGGCTGTTTGCAAATATAAAGATCAGAAAGTTACTCACAAATCCTCACGCCCACGCCTACTAAAAAGAACTGCTCTATAATTTGCATTACATTGTCATGTCTGATTGCAGCTTTGGTATTTCTTTTACAGCGCTTTTCTTTCTTTAACAGCGTAAATTAAAAATAAATTATGAACAACAATTTGTATGGACTCTGTGGATAAATTTTGATTTACGATAATATCTTCTCTTTCAATTCTTTGATATATTTATTGACTACAGACCATTCAACACCAGACACAATTCGATTGTCAATCGTTATAATCCGATTACTTTTTAGTTTTGTTTTAAAACTAATTGCTTTCCATCGGAGGCGATTTTATTGACAGCTATTCAAGTAAATTGACAATAGAATCTCTTAGAGAGAAGGTGAAATTAATAAAAAAAGGTTACATGATCTTGTTGAATGGTGCACACATGAATCTGTTGAATCTGTTTGCGACGCTGTTGTTGAGCTTGTACCAACTGTTGCTTCTGCTGTTCTAGTTTTTTCTTTTGCTCCTACAACCGTATGTAAAAACAAAAAAATAAATGATCACGTTCTTAAAAAGGTATACTATCTTTGAATCATCATTAAAATAACGGCAATCAGACACGACCGGAGAAAAATCAGGCACAGGACCAAAAGCTCTAACACACCGCCAACTCCGGGTAGCTACTGAGAAAATCCAAATGGGAAAACCCATTATAACCCATTGTCGATCACCAAGTCGCGCTTGCGACAAAGACACGAGACAAAAGAGGTGTGAGTATGCCAGTAAGGCAGGGAAATAGGTGTATAATGACTCCGAACACACTTGTGCACGTTAATATCTGGCGCGTCGATGGCTAGGCTCATCAGAGATTAGTCCCCATGGCCGAAAGTTGGTCTGAAGGACTATCATTATTTTACATCAAAAGATACCTCAAATTGCTTTTGATGTTGACAAGCAAGTTCTGGAGCTCTCATTCTGGGATCTGCCGTTGTGGGTATAGATGTATCCTGGTCCAGTGACGTTGGCGATCTGGTCATTGGAGACACCGATTGGTGGCCTTCTTGAGTCTGGAATAGATTATGTCAGTAAATAATAAATCTACTAAAATTGTTAATACTATAATAGAAAGATAACTACAGACCCTTCTCCGATGCTCGAAGAATTCGCTCATCGTCGGGAGAGATTTATCCTTGTCACCGGTAAGTCCTTTTAGTGTGGCTGGTAATGGAAATTCCATTTTAGGTCTCCTCATTTCCATTTTCTCGTTGTCCATGCCTCGCATACTGCCTAATGACATATAAATACTTAGAATAAATATTTTTTTTTATTACTTATTTGCTGGTTCACAAAACGTAGGCGGTGTGAAACAGAAAGTGAGTTTTATAAATAGATTCATTTTCAAAGTTTGTCTGATGTTCTTCGATTTATTTTTTCAAGTGTTTCTAGGTGTATGAGCCATTAGCTATCCAGAACAGATGCAGACACGTGTATTGAAACTCGTATTTTTATTTCATTGCGCTATTTCTGCGAATTCTATTTCGCATTTTGAATTTATCTTAGCAATTTACGTTTGGTAGAAACACAGTAAAGTATTTACCAGGCAACTTCCTAGTGGCAATCAGATGTGTTTATTATGCTATATGAAGTTTGGCAAATTATGATATTGCATAAAATCACGCTTGCGTTAACCGGGCGGGTAGAAACAATATGCGTCTATTCTATATGTATGAACGCTAAACGCATATAACATTTTTTTTATTTTTGGGCAGTCCTAACAAGCTACTTTCAGTCCAACCAAAGGCATAATAACTGTGAATGGACAGTATAGTTGCCCATTCCAAAATTGATCTCAATGTTTACTAGGACCCATTGTGTTTGTTAAACTTACTCTTCGGCATAAAGTGTAGTTATCGACACTGTCATTGTTTGAACGGTTGCAAGTGAGTTTGTGAACGCGGCGGGCAAAGTGTCTATCAGAGAAGTTCTAGAAGCAAAAGCATATTAACCGTGGATTGATGCTGTGCCCGATTTATAGCAGTAGACCGACTACTACTATAGACTCTACTACTATAGACATAGATAGGTAGTATGTTTGTTTGTGAGTCTCTTTATTACACCATAATTTCTTAACGCCTGAACCGATTTTGATGTATGTGGTATTTTAAGATTCTTTGCGTTATTTTTCACTAAACAAAAGTGCCTGCCACGCGTCTATTTGAAATAAATACTTTGAGTATGAGGTCCATCAAGCCTATAAACTAAACCATGAGGACACACTAATGCAAATGCATTTTTGTGTTAGCAAAAGTGTGTCATCATAGTTTGTGTACCTGGTATGTTATCGTCGTTCCTCCTCGGCGGTTGCATCATGGCCATCTGTTGGTACATCTGGTCTTTGGGGACCAAGAATTGGTCCAAATAATTTAGGAAGTCCTTGTACGTTACATGATTCTACGAAATTAATAAGATTTTAGAATGAAGAATAAAAAAGTATTTATTAGTCTCGTACGTGAAAAAATAAAAAAAAAAACAACACCTATACTAATATTATAAAGCTAAAGAGTTTGTTTGTTTGAACGCGGTAAACTCAGGGACCACTGGTTGGGTTAGAAAAACTCTTTTTGTGTTGGATAGTCCATTTATCGAGGAAGGCTTTAGGCTATATAACATCACGCTAAGATCAATAGGAGCGTAGCATAAATAAAAAATGTTGCAGAAACGGGAAAAGATAATCCTTTTTGAGAGTCCATTGCGTGCGCTGCGAAAACGGTTTAAGTTACGCAAATATTATGTATCGAGGAATTGTTCCTCTTTAAAAGTTCTAAAAAAAAGTCCGCGACAGCATATGTCTATCTTTTAAGATTGACTCACTGTAACCATTTTTTACTGTTAAAATGATAGGTTAAAAATATTATGCGCGTAATAAAGATATTTTGTTTGTTACGATTTTACTCAATTTATGTTGACACGATTTGTTATATAAGCTATATTATGTGACGCAGACGAAGTTGCATGGGTCAGCTAGTTTAAAATAAAACAATAAGATAAAAATAACTTAAGAAAAAAATAAAACAAACGAAAACATAAACGATAAAACAAATGAATGCATCATTAAATGATGCATTAATGCTTTAAATTGCATCATGTGTTATTGTCGTTTTGTTTATACTATGAGATATCAGTGTAGTACCATTTGTTGTTTATTATCCTCCTCCTTTGTTATACCATTTATGGATGATAGCCTACCCAGGTAATTCATCAATAAATAGAATGCAACTAATCGTGTGCCTTGCCCATTCCTATTGTTTTATTTTCTACAAGTAATGGTGTCGTACCTTTTCCTCACCGATCCAGTTTCTCTCGGCGGGCTCCGACAGTCCGAGCACATCGATCCAGTGGTAATAGTTCTTAGAATTGTTGCCATACCAATATTTTATTATTACGTAACTGTGTGTAATAAAAAAAGGCGCAATGTAAATAAAAGCCACTTTCTTGTCTGTTTGAGTGACCATGTTCTAAACTTCGCAACGGATTTTGATGCGGTTTCTACAGTCATTTAGAAATAATGTTTTTAAAAATGTGTTTGATGAAATAAAATAATAATCTTGATTAATTGGTACTGAACGCATTTTATGGTATGAAGAGTGATATTATTTTCCTATAACCTTGTGGAGGTTACTATTTTTCTTTTTATTCTAGGAAAAGGGCTTTTACGCACATGATATTATCCCACCCTGGTTGGCTTTACATTTTTTAACAAATAATACAATATTAATAAACTGAATCTTACTATAGCTAGTCTATAAAGTGCTCTAGGTGTCTGAAAGTGGCGCAGTCAGAACACTGTTGCAGTAATCTATTTCTCTATAAGTGATGTTACTATGCAATTGTAATCATATTTCGCGCTTATTTGTGATTGATTCTTGACTGATGGTTGATTGATGAAATGCCACAGCAAGACTAATAAGATATTAAAAATAAGTAACGGGGCGACCGTGCTTGAAATGCCATAGCAAAACTAATACGATATTGGAAATAAGTACGATGTTATCATACATCTTTTTTTAACTTTCATCCAAATCATTAGATAAGAGCCGTTTTCAAGAACGTAATTACTAAATATAATTTTGCTCATTTAATAGTATAGGACAAATTAACTCATTAGGAAATAGTAACGGTTTTGAATTAACGAAGTATTCACGTATTCGCAAATATTTATTTAAGTAATTATTTATTTGACGTTATTTACATATATGTCTTTGGCAGACATAGCCATTAACTTAAAAGGATAAAAATTCAATATATCCCTACCGGGAATCACCAACGTCAACGTCAACAAATACTAAATATTGATCTCACATGTTTCGTGGAATTCACTTGTATTTATTTACTGCTAATTTTATGTTTAAGTGTAGTTTGTTAAGAATTTAGAAACTATTTTCAACAAATTGTGGTTTGTTTGTTCATCGTACCAGTAAAGCTACATTTTTCAAAGATGAGCCAACCAAGAACACACAAACTTGTGAAAACCACTAAATATATAGGTATGTGTTTCATATACCTACTCTGCCTGCTGTCTTGTATGGATCAGAATGTTGGGCCGCAAAAGTAACGAATAAAAGGCAATTGGTGGCTGAGATGAGAATACTAAGGGGGATGTGTGGTGTTACGAGAATGGATAAAATAAGAGGTGAGAACGTAAGAGGGAATCTGAAAAGGCGCTAGTAACTGAAACGTTTTGTGGTAGTCGGTTGTATTGGTATGGGCACCATGGGCATGTGATGGAGTGATGAAGAGGAATGAGGAACATGTCATGACGAAAGGTTTGAATATGAATGTGGATAGCTGTAAGAGTAAAGGAAGACCAAAGAAACGATGTATGGAATGTGTGTTGAATGTTTCAAAATCTCATGCCTTCCTCGTCCTTGAGCATTATTATATATTTTAAGTCGCTTTCAGCTGTTACAAGCTTTTTCGGCATTACAACAAAAAAAAAAAACTTTTTCTAAGGGTCACACATAAGTTTTTGGTAAAACATAACATCAGGTCTGTTTTCAAAGCGTTAGGCGTGTTGTCTGCAAAGGGTTAGGTAGAGGTAGTATCTGATAGATGAACCTACAAGCTCATTAGTCATGATTTGCAGAATGCTGCCGCATTTAGTATGAGAGTCAACTCACGCGAGTCCATCATCAACCATTTGCTGTACTTCAGACTCGTTGACGATCTCAAGTATCTCAGCATTGTCGGGGTTCCTCTTGATGTCGACGAGTTGCCACGGCGAGATTAGGCCGAAGCGGACGCAGCGCATCACGTCCACCGCGAACCGGCGGCGGGATGACCAGTCGCCGTACAACCAGCGCACGCCAGCCATTAGGACCTCTATCTCGCTGGGGAAGATGAATCAAAATAAAACGTTTTTCATTCAAATTAAACTGAGAATCAAATGAGCAACGTCAAAATGCCAAACGCCTGCTCTTCGCCGCTTCCTACAGTATCAGTTGGAGAGAAGAAGTGGTGAAACAAAGTCTAGGTTAATTATACTCAATGAACTTTAGGAAACACCTATCTTTTGAGCAATGTATAATTGCTCAAAAGATAGGTAGGAATATCTGTAATTGATATTGCTTGCAGTTCTAGAAAACTGTCTTGATGGTATATTAACATTCTAAGGTGGGTAGATCGATCAAAGAGACTTGAATACAAGTAAAAGTAAGCTCACAAAGCCGGACCACTTTCACCGTAGTGTACTGGATTAAACAGACCGGTGACTGGATTGGCATTACTTAGTAATTCTTTGAAGGTTGACTGGAACGACAAAAACAAACTTCCCAAACCGAAATCAAAACAGGTTTGGTGTTATGATTTGGAAAGCTCATATCGGCTCATTTTTTAGAGTGTGTAAAATCCAGCGTAGCGGTAGTTAAGTGCACATAGTTGCGCAAATCAGGTAGCATCAAGACGGAAAAACTCGGAAGAAAACGAAATGGCTGTGGAGCAATATTCTCAATGCTATATACCGGCTTTAGATTCACCCAGTATGGTCAGAAGTCTTTAAACCAGTGTCTTATTAAATAGCTGGTTTTGCTTCTCGTGAAAAAGTAGCACCTATCCATCATGAGTGAATTGTAGTGCCAGTAAAACATGATTGAATCGTGAGCAGCATGAATCAGGAACATCTCAATCTTGAGACAAAACGTGCGGACGTGCAGTTTGTCACGTTAGATGTCTTTTAGATTCTCATCAAAGCTTGACATGATGAACCTTAAAATAAACGTTTATTGAAGATTGAATTAATAATTATAGTCTTTCTATCGATCAACAATATACCTATGACAGATAGGCAGGTGCTCCGTGTATTTAATTGAGTCCGGTTGGACTGAGAGCCGAATCTAAAAACGCTAGCCAGATGATAGCCAAATAAAATACCTATGATCTATAAGGTAGATGAACTAATCGCACTTGGACACTTAGCCAAGGGCGGATCCAGCTTTGGCGCCAGGAGGGGGTCACATAGTCGTGGTCAAGTCAAGAATTTATAATTTAATTTTGATAACAATTTATAGATACAAGTAAAAAGTAGGTATTTGTTGTACACTTGAAAAACTTAACACATAATAACTTATACCTACATATAGGGTGTAAAAGTACCCTTAACGCAAACGAAAGGCACTTGTTCTCCCGACCACTGCGTTCATTTTTTTTTTCTAGACCATACCTGGGAACCTCCTAGTTACGGAGATATTGGGGGTCAAAGTTCCAAATTTTTCACAGCTGTTTTTGTAAATATAAGTTCTGCAGGTTTTAACTTTACCTAAATTACCTCCATGACCCGTTTATTATTGTGATTTTTGACCCCAAAAAAAAAAGTCATTTCCCAGCAAAAAATGTTGCTTAGGGGTACTTAGATTGATGTACAGAATGCTTGGTTGACGGGTGTGTGATGGGTTGATTCACACCCTGTATAAGCCTTTATGTATAAGCTTCGTATTTACTTGATTAAAAATTCACAAAAAAAACCACTAAAATGAAGTAAATCTTCATCTCCTTCAAAAGTTCATTTTATTTGTTTTATTGGTTTACACCAATAGATAGGAAATTCAATAAATTAAATATAGGGTGTAAAAGTACCCTTAACGCAAACGAAAGGCACTTGTTCTCCCCACAACTGCGATAATTTTTTTGTTCTAGACCATACCTGGGAACCCCCTAGTTACGGAGATATTGGGGGTCAAAGTTTCATATTTTTACAGCTGTTTTTGTAAAGACTTGTTTTTCAGGTTATAATTTTACTTAAATTACCTCTATGACCCGTTCACTATTCAAAGCATCCAATAGCATAATGTTTTAAGAGTCCTACATTGAGTTTTACCGTAAAATGTGTTTTTTGACCCCAAAAAAAAAAATCGTTTCCCAGCAAAAATTTTTGTGCAGGGGTACTTAGTTTGATGTACAGAATGTTTGGTTAACGGGTGTGTGATGGGTTGATTTACACCCTGTATAGAGGTACACTTATAAACACATTATAGGTAGAAATAAATTTTAGTTTTTTAACTTAGAACTATGTTATGATATGTTGAAGTTTAGTCGTTCCGATTCCGATTGAGGTTAGGTCTAGCTAAACCTTACGTAGTCGACAAGCGCGCGCAAGTGTGGCGCGGTAAAATTCAAATTTACGATGCGTTCGTTCCCAAACGTTTGCCATCATATAAAGTTATTATATTAAATTGATTAAATATTAAAGGTAGGTATGTAGTTACATAAAATCTGTATGGTGACAAAATATATTTTAAAATCATTAGGTATGTTCAATTAGTGGTCCACCTAAGTCCTGGAACCAGCTCAGGGGGGGGTCATGACCCCCATGACCCCCCCCCTGGATCCGCCGTTGCACTTAGCAGGATCGAGCAGAATCTTGGAAATGCCTTGTAGCTCATCCCACGTTAATCCGGGTTGTGGACGTCCGGCCAGTGATCTTAATAGATCAGAGCGTGCTCATAGATGTTAGGAACAGGATATCAAATATCAGCCGTGACAGTGGGTAATTCATAATGATTGCAAATCGGAAAACTACCGAAGCCCACACAAGCGGTACGTACGTCATTAATATAATTTTGCTATCAATTAACACAACTGTATCACGATCTTTTCAATTCTTGCATTTATTTTATCGTAGATCGATTACATTTAAATGCATTTACTTAGTTCACAAGAATAAATATAAATAGAAAAATGTTAATTTAGGAACTAAGATTGTCGGATTTTTTTAAAGATAATATCACTTACTTTGCCCTTGCTACTATCGAATATGTGAACGATGACAACGGTGATATAAACTAGCTAGTAAAAGTAATGTATCAAGTTATCAACACACAGAGGATAATAGCAGACCTTGTAACAGAGATGTAGTTTGATTTCAGAAATATTATTAGCTCATCTATTTCCAAATCAATGAAGTCTTTCGATGCAACTAAAGGTAGGAAAAATTTCATAACACGAGGGACCTAGAAATAATAAAGTTTTAGATTACATTGATTCAATCGTTTTCTATTTGTTAAATACTTTCGATTCAAACTTATTCACCATTAAATCCATCACAGGCGTCATTCCCTTTTTCCTTGCTTCTCTGAATAACGCGAATGCTGTATCTTCGGTAAAAAGGTTCTCATTAACAATGAAAGACCAACATTGATCTTCTAAATCTGTTAAAGAATTCGTTATGATTGATGCAGTTGCCTGTCTGTATTCTTTTATTAATTAACAACTGAAGTTAGAATTAGATAATAATATAGTCCGCCTTACCGATTTCGGTAACGGCGACCCTTACAAGCTATTTCCTAGCGTATGCCCTTAAATGGCTGACCAGACAGTAGAGTTGACCGGAAGAGTTGTACGTATAGGTGTAGGAGGGCTTAGGTTCAGTGGTTCGAATCGAAACACTGAACGAAAAGCGCCAAGTACGTAAAGATAATAAATAATACCTTTTATAGCAAGATACTGCGCAGCATAAAATAAATTTAAGATATTTTCTCTTTTTAGCAGTTTGTTGCTCTCGTTACCATTAAATATCATCCATTCGTAGATGGTCTGAAAAGCTTCAGGCGTGACGTTGGACTGCAAGTTCACAATAATCTTTAATTTGAACGATATGTTAGAGAGAAATTTTGAATTTATTATTTAATTGTAATATTTTCCTTACAATAGGCAGCTCAATTTCTCTGTGTGGGTTCATATCAAAGAAAGAAGAGTAAACTTGCAAAATTATGTAGTGGCAGTGAAACTCCTCATCACCGATATGTATTATGGTGTCAGTATTTCTGGAAATAGGGAAAAAGGTGTGACTTTATGTATGTTAGTATATCTAGAAATCATAATTTTTATTGAAAAAAACAGGAATGGGCATTGGCACGAGTTGATGTGTCAACGTAAGTCCTAAATAATCAGTAGAGCATTAGATAAAGTACGGCACGAGTAACTTTATCTGATTAAATATGTACACAATCGCAGTAAAGAATATTGGTTGCACTAATACACTGTACTTCTGTCTATTACGTCGTAGAGATGACATTGACAATTACTAACCGATAAAAGAAACTCAAGAATAAATCCTTTGTCCGGTTCAAACTTCATAAGTTTGTGCCGCTTTTTTTTTTTTTACTACTGTGGTAGGCATAGTTAACATTGAAATGAGTTGAGCCTTACATATAATTAAGAATTCTGCGATAAAACTCTTGAAATAGATCTTGTTTCTTAGGAAGCTGCACTCGCATCCAGTCTATGGGCTCTGCCACTGCGTACCCAAGACTGCCCAAGTCTTTGCCCTGATCTTCTCTAACACCCGGCGGTTTTTGTTTACCCATCCGTTCAACGTTTATAGGATTTTTTAATACAACATTTGCGTTGTTTGTTTCTCTAGGTTTAATTGGGTTAAATTGTATTTGTGGTTCGGAATCTATATCAGGGTCCTTAAAACAAAAAAAAGGAAATGATTTTGAAAATGATTAAAATTATAATTTGCTTTAATTGAAGGCCAAGCATTCTTACATCGTTTTGTGAAGATTCGTCATCTGGTTCTCCTGCAGCTTTTCCTTCAAACTTAACCTTTACTTTAGCTTGAGTTGGATCTGCTAATAGTACACCAACAGTGGATGATTGGAACACGACCTATGCAATCGATACAAAAATTAAATAACCATAAAACGTTTCAACGTCATGAAGATAACGAGTAATTTACTTGATTCGACTGAACTTTCAAGTTTCCGCTAGGGGTAGACTTAAAAGGAAAAGCAGCTCCTTTCTGAAGGCCTAATTGGTCTGTGCTGTCAATACTGGAAAATAAATGAAGAAGATAATTTGTTAGATAATTCACTATAAAACTTACTCGATCGGGAACTTTTAAGATTCGTTAGTACTATAAATATATTGTAACATGATTAAAAAATATGTGATTACCTAGAATTGTCTGCGCAAGATGAACGGTTCAGGTCACTGTCTTTCTGAAAATTGCTAAGGTACTCTACAGCATAGTTGCTCGCATAAGATTCAGGTGTCATGTCGGATTTCTTCTTCGGCTTTCTGGTGATGATTTTGAATGGTAAACGGATTAAAGTACTTGAAGATACTATCATCATTATTATTGAACTTTTGGTTTGTTTTTCAGCTAGCATGATTATTAACTTACTTTCCTTTAAAGTTCCACGACATTAATGGTTCCGTATGTTTTCTCCGATGTTTTGTGTCGGCGTCGCCAGAGCTATTGATATTATATGATTCTTTGCGTTTCTTCTCTTGTGTTACCCTATTTTTGAAGTAGTCTAATGCTGGAATCAGTGAAAAAGGATAATTAACATAAGGGGTATTAAACCAGGGCACGACACAATAGTGGCGGTAAGTCCCCTCTTTGAGGAGTAGCTGGAGAGGCGCCACGGCGCCCTCACCTTCCGTCTGACGTAGGTCCTCACCGTACACGGTTGTTTCGGGAGGTACCTGCACCGAATCAGGCCGGAGGAAACGCCCGGATGTCACCATTGTGAGGATCGGCTGGTTCGGCACGGTGGAGCACACTGTAGAGGTCTGCCCCGCTTGGGCGGAGCCCCGCCGTGTCCTCGTAGCGGCGATCGGCGGCAGCGACCTCTTGCATCCGGGCCTGGCGGTGGCGGAACGTGAGAGGGAGAGAACCTCTCGTCCCAGCCGCTGCGGGAGACGCTCCTGGCGTCGGGGGCCACGTGACGGCTTCCGGCCACCGTAGACGCGGGCCTGTGGACGGTGAGTAATGGGCTAGCTCGCCGTCCTTCCGTCTTATGACGACGACAGGCCGTGTCGACGGCGCGTTCCTGTTCCACGCGCGCCTCAAAGAGATGTCAGCATGGAAGGGGCCTGCAAGGGCCGACGCCCGTCGGGGCTGCGGGTTGTTCGCAAGAAATACCGCGGCCTCGACATAACGGGCTAAGAAGGAACATGGGTGGTTTTTAGTCAGTAGAAGTCTGACACTCCCTCAAGAGCGGGAGGGGTTATTCGATGATTTTCCATCCGCCAAAAAAAAAAGGGATATCAAACCAGGAAGGGTAAAGTACCGTAGGACAAATTCCTTAGGAATAACGGAGGCAAGGCGTCCTTTCTCCAACATTTAGTGGCTTATTATACTTTTCAAGTTAAACATATACTTCGTACTTTGTTTGTTATATTTCTAGTACGGTCAGCATTACTGTCTCTTAACAAACAAAGTGTTTCTAACACAAAACTGTCCATGAAGCATTGAAGATTATGAAGTTTTTCTCATTACAAAATGCAAAATATAAAATGGAAGAGTTTGTTTTGGTTGAACGCGCTTATCTCAGGAACTACTGGTTGGAATTGAAAAAGTATTTTTGTGCTGGATAGTCCATTTATTTTATTTTTATATATTACCTCTAAATTAAAAAATTCCGATTCCATTCATTCAGCCTGTTTATATCTCAAGCATTGACTTATTATATTACTGCGATCTCAAGTATGTTTTAATAGTCGGCAATTACAATAGGGCTGGATGTTTCTTGACTAAAAAAACTATGATTCTGTTTAGTCCGTCTGTTAGATTATCGAAAAATATCGAATACGTGTTCTTTGTTTTATCAAATTAATAAAACTTGATGAAAATAAAACGCGTCGAAGATCATGAGTAGGGGCTTGTGACGTCACTTCGTGGTAAAAAATGTACCACGCTGTGACGTCACACGACTTTTCGAACCACTGTATCGTCTTCAATTTTTGTTTAGGTGAAAAAAATAAAAATATGTGTCCAATATTTATTTGAAATCTGACGGAGTAATTAGATTGTTTTGTCAACTACCCTATTTTGATTGCGCGTCTTCGTTTAGATTCCTATGTGCAACTTAGTTGCGAAATAAATACCTACCTAAGTATACTATTATTGTCCTTTGTTTGCGCCAACAACGAGAATATCATCTGCGCCGCGCGTCCCATCTCTACAGGGCACCCCGCGCCTCACGCCCCGCAACGCGTCTGCGTCGAGGGAACCGCGCTCTCGGCCTCTTGCTTCCGCTACCGCCAACGAAGACACACGCGTCACGCGCCCATGCGCTCCTTACCGCGCTTCCACATCCACAACTTATCTTTATAACAATAACAGTTTAATGTAATTTTAAGGTTAAAGTAATAAAAACAGAGTAATTGTTCACGAGTGTTTACTTAAACGAACCACAATATATATATATGTAAGTCGTGAAACCCACGCGCTTACATAATGGCGACCGTCTAAATGCAATCTTCGGACTCCGAGACTCCGAGCGAGCCTTCCTTCCTTCTACACTACTTCGTGCTTCCCTGAGCTTCGGCGTGTCTGCGAGCAGCGAGCCCCGACCATCGTGCGCGTCGAGAATCACTACGAAGAAGGATCTATCTACTTGCGAGTGCGGCCCGCATGGGTGCGGCCGGCCCGTGAATTGACCAAGCTAAGTTTCCTACTTCCATATTCCTATTACCTATACTACCCCTTTTTTGTTGTAGTCTATAGCCTGCGTAATTGTGGGACAACTACATCAGTGATAGGAAGAGCCTATTGCGTGCATGTGCATTGTGCGTATCTAATTCGGTCAACAACTATCTAATCCTGCCACCTATACCCTTGATTATTTGTAGGCCTGTGCAATAGTGCGATTGCACAGCTACAAGTGGCTAGGATAAATACTCTAATCCTGCCACCTATACCCTTGATTATTTGTAGGCCTGTGCAATAGTGCGATTGCACAGCTACAAGTGGCTAGGATAAATACCTATAGTAAGGTTACTATTTACAATTCTACGCAATTATTTTGCTATACAATTAATCCAGTCACCCATTCTATTTCGTTGTAGACTATCTTCCATACTCCGCACTATATTGTGCAACTACAACAGTAACCAAGAAGAGTTCTATGTGAGAATCCACAAGAAATTCAATTACACTCCTTCTGTGATGCATCCATGCATGCTTATGGCGCATGCATATACCTACGATCAACTGACAATGAAGGTAACATAGCAGTTCATTTACTCTGTGCCAAATCAAGAGTGGCGCCTACTAAACCGCCTCTTACCATACCAAAGTTGGAGCTACTTGGAGCTCTACTCGCCGCAAATCTCACGAAGACAGTTTTGGACTCCCTGCGGTACCCTATCTCCACGTGCATACACTGGTGTGACTCCAGTGTCGTACTCGCATGGCTCAACAGCACTCCCAGCAAACTGAAGAGTTTTGTTGCTAACAAGGTCGTAGAAATCTGCGAGAATACAAACCTTTCTTCATGGCGTCACGTGCCCACTGCTACCAACCCGGCTGACTACATCTCCCGCGGCGTCCCTGCAGAGAAGCTGCGCACTCTACAAAACTGGTGGTCAGGCCCGTCCTTCCTCAGCATGGATAAAAATCATTGGCCATCACAAGAAAAACCAAGTAAAGCCAACTTACCTGAAATGAAGGTCCTACTCGTGACGACCGTAAGCAAGTCACCAGTTATACGATTTGAAGATTTCTCCACTCTCAACAGAATCAAGAGAATATTTGCATATGTGCTAAGGTACATTCAATGTCTGAAAGATAAAAATAGTATAAGAGGTCCTCTATCAGTTCAAGAGATGAACACTTCATTAACATTATTAGCCAAAGAGGCTCAAAAACAATCATTCCCTGAAGAGTACAATAAACTAACAAAAGGCGAATCCATACTTAAGGGTAAATTATCAGCTCTTAGCCCATTTCTCGACGAGGACGGTGTTATGAGAGTAGGCGGTAGGCTTGATCGTTCCAGCTATAGCCATGATAAGAAACATCCTATAATTATAGACTGTAAACATCAAATGTCCATTTTAATCTTTCGCCAGGAACACCAACGCCTATTACACGCAGGTCCACAGCAACTGCTGTACTCTGTCCGAGAGTCCTTCTGGCCGAGCAACGGCAGGCAGCTCTCCCGCAGCACCGTGCGCTCTTGCGTCGTGTGCCGCCGCCACAAAGGGCAAACTCTTACACCTATGATGGGCAATCTACCTCCCGAGCGAGTCACTCCCGCTCCACCCTTCCAGTCTATCGGGATGGATTTCGCAGGGCCCTTTCACATACTTAATAAAAAAGGTCGTGGTGCTCGCGTATCTAAATGCTATTTATGTCTCTTCATCTGCTTTAGGTTCAAGTGTGTGCACTTGGAGGCCGTTAGCGACCTCTCTAAAGACGCATTTATTTCATGCTTAAAACGCTTCATTTCACGTAGAGGAAAACCCTTAGAGATATTCTCAGACAACGGGCGTAATTTCGTGGCAGCATCCAAGGAAGTAGGTCAATTTCTAAAATCAAACGCAAAAGGAATTAGTGATCTTGCAGCAAACATGCAAATTAACTTTAATTTCCATCCACCTTACGCTCCTCACTTTTCTGGTCTGTCGGAGGCCGGCATTAAATCGGCTAAGCATTTAATCAAACGTGTAATGGGCAACACTAATCTGACCTTCGAAGAGTTGTCCACGTTATTTGCGCAGGTTGAGGCTATACTGAATAGTCGACCCCTGTCCCCACTTTCATCTTGTCCTATAGATTTCCTCCCTCTCTCCCCAGGACACTTCCTGATCGGCCGGCCGCTGACCGCACCGCCATCGTCAATCATCGGTGACACCGCAACCTGCCGTACAAGATATGAGGCCATCGAAAAAATGCGACAGCAATTTTGGACGCGGTGGCAACGGGAGTACATCTCTGAGCTCCAAACGAGAACGAAATGGCGTGAGAACAAGGCTAAGTTGGCTACTGGTGATCTAGTACTCATTCAGGAGGATAATACGCCGCCGCTATGCTGGCGCCTGGGGCGCATTGCCAAACTGTATCCTGGAGGAGACGGCATATCCCGCGTCGCCGATATCTTGACTACCAGAGGTATTATCAAGCGGTCCCTCACTCGCCTCTGCCCTTTACTAGACTGATCCAGATCTTCATCACACATTTCTAACCAATTAATAATGACAAGAATTTAATGAAAAGGATAACAGCTCAATACTGCTTTACGTGCACGCCATCACCACACCGGCCACTCGACGTCCGCATCACTGCATTGCCGCCTACAGCGCCGCACTGCCACTTATTTCTTTCATCATGGGCACACATTGCAGCACCTGTAGTTCTACATCAGCTCCAAGGACGCAACATTATCATCGACTACGACGGAAACCCTCGTCGCTAACGTTTCCTCGTCCACGCCTTCCTGCTGGACTTCACCGGCCCCGGAGTATGTTTGCGCCAACAACGAGAATATCATCTGCGCCGCGCGTCCCATCTCTACAGGGCACCCCGCGCCTCACGCCCCGCAACGCGTCTGCGTCGAGGGAACCGCGCTCTCGGCCTCTTGCTTCCGCTACCGCCAACGAAGACACACGCGTCACGCGCCCATGCGCTCCTTACCGCGCTTCCACATCCACAACTTATCTTTATAACAATAACAGTTTAATGTAATTTTAAGGTTAAAGTAATAAAAACAGAGTAATTGTTCACGAGTGTTTACTTAAACGAACCACAATATATATATATGTAAGTCGTGAAACCCACGCGCTTACATCCTTCCTTATTTACCTAGTATTACAATTAAAATTCAAAAGAAATGAATACTAACAAATAGCTTACTCACTGAAATCACTCGAATGTGGAGTCAAATCTGAGAGAGAACTGCTCCTGAATAGTTTTGGCTTGATAGTGATACAGTATTGTTCGAATATGCTTCTTGCTGGCCTGAATCTTCTTCTGCAGGGCGGAACAATGCTAGCGAAAACACTTTTTTAGTTACGAGCTGATGAGCAGGGACCTAGATACCATGTCTTTAAAGTACCTACATTATGGCTGCTCTAAGAGAAGATGTATCCTCATAGTTCAACATTGGTTTACAACAGAGGATTAAACAAAGCAATAAAACCATATCAATTTCATGAACCTAGGTGTCAAATTTTAGCATCTTATCATGATATCTTTCAATAAACTAAGTCACTTTTAATAGGGTACAAGTATAATATTTATTTTTAGTGTCTTTTTGATTTTTTTTATCAAGAAAGGAGAAGGCATGTCGGGCCTACCCCAAATAAATTGGGATAGGGGCAGGGAAACGATGACTTATAGACTTTCCGTATTCAGTATGACTTGCATTATGTATGTGCTGCATTCTACACGAGTGCAGGATACTTATCATAATTACACACCTTGTATGTGGACATGGAAAACTGCTATTATAACGGTGTATGTTAGGTTAAATAATTCTTTATTTGAAGTTCTATAATTATTATAATAATAAGTACTTACTCTGGAGAGTTATATTTGAGTGTAGTGTTTCTTGCATTTGACACGACTTCTGAATCATTTATCTGCAGCAAAGCACACGTGAAATACTTCATTCAAAGTACTAAAGAAATCAACCAAAATGGTCACAAGTCCGTCCGTTTGTGTCACTTTCATCGTATTGATTGTTGGTGTAAATCTTTGTCTGATATTTCTACTTACTTTTTCCAAACTAACACTCCTTAGCATTTCAACTACGCTAAACCAGTAAAACAGGAACAAGTACCATGTTGCAGATAATAATGTTTTTAAGTTTATTAAAAATTCCCAAGACTCCTTTAAAATTTTAGACAGTTGATGTTCATGTCGAAATCTTGTCAAGCTTGAAATGATTCCAAACATTGTTTTTCATTGTCATGACAACGTGAAGTGTCACCATGGGTTAATCCACCATACCAAGCAGTTAGCACTGTCACAGTTCCAGCTGAAATGATCAAAATTCGTGAATTTGTCTTTGCCTATAACATATACCACACCACCACAGAGAGCTTTAATGCTTACTTAGGCCATCACAAAGGTTCATCAAAGGTTTTGACAGTTTTGAAGTCACACAAAAGTATGTCAAATCTTTACTAAGTGACGGCTTAAGTAATCATTAAATATCTCTGAGTACCGCAGTAAGAAAAGTATACGACGACGTTTTTTCACGGCGACTTTATGAAGATATGCAGTAGGGATGGTGTTGCGCGTTTGTATAGATACAGTCGCGATACGGTTTCTAGCTGTTTGCCCTCGCTCACAAAACTAACGCGCATCAGTAGCGATACTGTCGCGCGTTTCGTAAACGCACGACAGCAAAAAATAAAAGAAAAAAAAAAAAACCTTCTTTTTTTGGTGACTCATTCAAAACCGTTCATGTCTTTTCAGTCGACCTTACTATGTTATGGTATCGCATTACCCAGTATTAACTGGGTTGTGGAGGTCAGATAGGCAGTTGCTCCATGTAAAATATTGGTATTCAGCAGCATCCGGTTATATTGGAAGCCAACACCAACATATTTGGGAAAAGGCTAGGCAGATGATGAGACCATACCACTCACCCAAAACTATTTACTATGTTTTTTGAGTCGACCTTACTACTGACTCACTGAAATCACTCGAATGTGGAGTCAAATCTGAGAGAGAACTGCTCTTGAATAGTTTTGGCTTGATAGTGATACAGTATTGTTCGAATATGCTTCTTGCTGGCCTGAATCTTCTTCTGCAAGGCGTAACAATGCTGGGGAAAATTTTCTGTTTTAGTTGCGTTCTGATGAGCCTGATGGAACTGGCTACCATTAATTTATCTAGGTACCTATCTTAGGTACTTAGCTTATGGCCAAGATAAAAGCCAGCCCTTGGGTCACGAGAAGCGTCAACTAAGCGTTTTGAAATTTCCTTAAACAAGGCGCAAAGAAGCAGCGAGGGGGAAGGTCGTGTCGTCGAACAAAGTGCCTATGCTCGACGAACGGCAGTATGTAAAGCCAAAGACCTGACTCCCATTCACCCACAGCCAGCAGGCGCGCACGGTTAGTACTAGAAGCAGACGTAGAGCAGTTTTTTTGATGCCCTTTTATAGTTTCTTGTTAGTTTATTTTATTAGTTTGTAGAAATAAATAATAATAATATAATAAATAATTAATTAATTATTATTATAATTTATTATTATTTTTTATTTTGACTTTGTCTTTGGCAAACAAAGTTGAATATTGTTTGTAAAGGCGGTATGTCGATCTTTAATAGTTTGGTTGGGCTCTTGTGTTTTCAAATAAGGCTCACCAGGTACTCCAGATCTTCGATTATCCTAGTTTTTATAGTTTTCCCTTTATGTGGCCATTAAACTATAACTCTGTGCCAAATTTCAGCTCTCTGAGTTTATGGGAAGTACTAGTTCTATTCTGATGATCATGAGTGAGTGAGTGAGTGAGTATATGCGAAAAAAAAATGCGAAACTTTGGTTACGCATAACTTCGGAACTAAATGACCTACAGACTTGATTTTTTTTATTTTAAGTGTGACTTTATAGCTTACTGGATGACGAAAATTCCTGCGTTCTGGTCTTATCCAGAGGTTCTCAAATAGGGGCCTGAAAATGCGGTGAAATGGTTCCAGTAAAGGATGGTACGGCAGTGTTTGCTTCGCGCTCGACTTGGCGGGGGCACTGCCGTGCCCCCCGATCATTAACGTTTATAATATGCAGAGTATAGACAGTTTTCGTCCTTAGTACGAACGGAGTAGAGTAGAACAAGTAGGTTTATTTTCTTTTCCCTGTTGTGACTTAGGTACATTATTCGTATCCAGACTTTCCTTATTAAGTATGACTCGCACTATGTATTACATGTGATGCATTCTACACGAGTGGTTTCTTATCATAACAGGTAATTTCACACCTTGTAGGTGGACAAGGAAAACTGCTATTTATTCCTTTTACATTAACAATATTACTGATGTATTATCTATGTAAAATAATTGTTTTTTGAAGTACTATCGTTACCTATAACAATGAGTACTTACTCTGGTGAGTTATATTTAAGTGCAGAATTTCTTACATTTGACACGACTTCTGAATCATTTATCTGCAACGAAGCAAACGTGAAACACTTTATCCAATGTAATAAAAAAATCAACTAGAATGGTAGACCAAAAGTCTGTCTGTGTCACTTTTATCGTATTGATTGTTGGTGTAAGTCTTTGTCTGATATTTCTACTTACTTTTTCCAAACTAACACTCCTTAGCATTTCAACGACGCTAAACCAGTAATAGAGGAACAAGAACCATGTTATAGATAATAATGTTTTTTAAGTTTACGTCTAAGCTATTTGAATTGTTTTATACAGTGTATGATTTTGAATGTCTGTGTGTTCATATCGTATTTAGAAGTCTTGTTATGCTTGAAGTAATACCAAATGAGCTTTCAATCCAAGTGCACCATACAGTTTAGCGCTGTAACAGTTCCAGCCGATATGATCAACAGCGTGTTGTTTTGATTAATTTGTGACGTTAAATGGGTACGCAGTAGAGTAAATACGAAGTAAATTGTAACCATCTAAATACGAAGAAAAGTATACGATGACATTCTAAATTCGTCACGAAGTCCAATTTCAACCATTTTTTTAGAGATCATACCAGTCATCCAAAACTTTTTATGTCTTTCCAGTCGACCTTACTATGCAATGTTAATCCCAAATTATATTAATGAAATTAAAATTGCACTTTTCCAGAGCTGTGTTTACTCGCTGCCGCAACCAAGTTCGAGTACAGAGCTTCCTAGCAGTGTGCCATCTGGCAACTCTTCCTCAACAATACCACCAGGGAAATTTGGGAATGTTATAACGGTCCCACCCAATTGCCCAGAAGGCCAGAAAATGGGGCCCGATGGAGTGTGCCGAGAAGTTTGGTAATAATGTAAGATTTATTTTGAAGATACGACGACAATGAGCGATACCTTTGAAAAATTAACATTATAAGAATAAATATTTCATTGCATCTCTCTTTTTTCGTGAAAATAAAAACATATTCCAAGGTTAGCGACTGAACATATTTTGGCACATTTGGAACCTATTTAATTATACTAGGAACGGTATTAATTAACCCATTGCATTATTGTTGGAAGGATCTTTACTAACCTACCTGAAAATACACACATGTTTGTGCTCTTCCTTTCTGAGGGAAAATCTGCGTAATGATAGTAAAATATTTCACTGAATTACGAGATTTCTTTTTATCTATATTTTTATCTTTATAAGGATTTGGTTAAGGCGATGGGTTAATCGTTGAATTTGCAAAATTAATACCTAGCAGACAGCTTTTTAGATAAGTAAAAGAACCTTGTTATCGATGTTACAGTTCAAAATATTTAATGATAACTCAAATAATATAATAAAATATCGCTCTTTGATTACACTATATTACAATTTTTTGCAAAATACTAGTGCTCGTTCAAGATAAGAAAATGTTGCACGTCGTCATTTCAACTTTGTGTATCCCTTGATTCCTTGAACTCGCTACTAATATATCACGTTCAAAGTGGTAAAATACTATCTTTTTTTGGTATCTCACACACTTTATGTTGGAGAATGTTTTTATCCTTTGGTCCCCCACACCAAAGGATAAACATTCTCCAACATAAAGTCTAAAGTTGTTGGACACGCTGTTCAGAAACATTGCGGATGTGCTAAAACCATTTTCGATTAAACGATCCGTTTGCGAAATATTAAGCTTCAAAATGGTAATTTATGTTAGATTCTAGTGTATACTCCTGCCAGCCAAATTATTATTTTATAAAAAATATGGCAGAAAAATTATCACAGCTGAGTTGGCTCAATATACAAACAAGTCTTGTTCATTCTCCAATACGGAGTGTTTGGTAGAGCATGGTTTTCAACTGCAAAAACGCAAGTTTGTTCTTGGGATAACGTGTTTTATTATTCCACCTGACTACGGAAACTGTGCGTGTTTTAGAATTAGCCGGTTTGACTCTCTTGCAAAATTTTCCTTGTTTTAAATAACTGTTTTTATGTTAATACATTCTGCAATGGCGACAATCGATAGCAGTATAAAAACGATTTCCCAACTGCGTCATATAAATTTACGTGTAAGTATGTATATTCCATTTAGTACTAAGAACACCGGATGTTACGATACACTTGAAAACCGTTGTCCGTAACCACACCCATATGCAATAATAAGTCGCAAAATTCAGTATTTATCATTGTACAAACAAGTTAGTTGTAAACATCATAATTCAAGGAATGTATTGATTCCTTATCGAAATTCCAATAGTTCGGCGCTTCACTTTGACTTTGTCGTCTGCTACAGTACCTACAAGTATTACATATCTGATACTTTTATACGGAGTCGTATCGTTAGCGGATACAGCTGGACGCCGAACCCACCATATTGCAGGCAGATGATGGTGCTAACTCATAAGTATATAATATCATAATATACATATAATAATCACGTGTCAAACCAACCGAGGTCGGTTTTAGTTTCAAAAATGGGTTAATTTTGGGCCCCATAGGTAATGCCATGTGAAGCAGGTCATGTTGTTAATAAAACTTACATCACGCTAATATATCCCTATTCCTAGGAATATTATTTGTGGGAGAAATAAATTACAATTACTAATGACAATTACTAATTCCGCACACCTCACCGACCAACGCTAGTTATGTTTAAGTACCATTTAAAAATGGCAAGAGCCTATTTGGAGAAAAATCTAGATCCAGACTCTTGGTTGCTGTGGAGAAATAATGTTTAAAAGAACCCGGTAACACTTCGCCCGACTTGGAGATTGAACCTAGGACCCGGCACCCCATATGTACTCAGCAGACACAGCGCTAGTAATCACAGCGGAGCAGCTATGTATTTGGAAACTGATCTACCGAAACTAACTCACACATGAAAACAGATAAAACCATCTCACGATTTTAATGCGAAAGTTTGGTTGAATGCATGATTGTTACGTCACGTCCGAACAGCTGATAGGATCCGAATGGACACAGATATAGATTATACTTAGGAATAGCACACGCACCACTTTTTTATTAGTTTTTTTCTTTTCTCACACATACACATAAAAATTCCGCAGCACACACGCGAATAGCACAGGCAACAGCTATATAGTGTTCTAAAAATACAGTCGTTCATAGTTCTAGTGGTCAGTAGGTTACACATTTTCATCAATTTACGGGCAAGCTAGTTACCGTGTTAAAAGAAAATCAAACTACAATAAACCGGCTCGGGGCATTCACTGAGTTAGCAAAGCCCAGTTACTTTCTACAGTAGCTTTCTATAGCAGACTTTCTAGATAAAACTTTTATAGTTAGGGACTAACTGTGGAACAAAACCATGTTTGATTTGTGTACGATCGATTATATAGTTACACACTGTGCATAATTTATTCACCAAAATGCATTTTTTTCTGATTTCTTGGCTAGGATCAATTTTTCACGATCAACACTTGTAAGTCGACAGTCACGATCATCATTATATTCCTCAGTCCTCCCTAAGCGACGTTCTCGCCGGCCAGACTGTGCTCACCAACACTCTTAAGGAGCACCTCTCGGAGTTGAAGGACAACTCCGAGAAACGCTGGGTGCCAGTAAGGCTCCGTGTGAATTCCTATATTGGAATGGGCACTTTGTCGGAAAGTTGATAAGGTGCAGTTGTCAAGTTGTGGTCGGTAATTTCTTATTCCCTTATTTAATTCAATTCTGAATTAAAATATTTATTAGATTTACATGTAGAGTTAACAGGATAAGCCAGTCGGTAATTCCAGAACTCGATTTCCGAGAAAACTTCTTTAAACAACTGCGAATATTATACCATGTTTCCCGAAACCTTTTCGCTCACTCAATTGCACAGACGTATTTTATGTGATACGATAATTTATACTTAATACTAAGCTATCCGTTACAGTACCAAAATATTTTAATGAGCGCTCATTTAAAATTCAAGCAGCTGGGTTGGCTTCATTTGATTAAATTATAAGGTTTTCACAATAATTCGTATACAACGTGGTACAAACTGGTGATCCACACAGATTTACTCTCACTGTTGAGTTGAAAAATCTAGTCAATCAACAGTATCAATGGAAAAAAGCGTGAGTAATATGTTTTCTTTCAGAAACATACCTACATAACCTGTTTCTTGGTTCCTGGTGGTTTCGTGTTTCCCTTCCCTGAAATGTTTAGGCTGGGGAGGTGGATTGCGAGTATAGACCTAACCTCTTATGTTTTCATTTCTCCATGTTTTAAATTGGTTCAATATAAAGGGTATTCAGTGAATTTTAAATTTCTACCAACTTTTTACGAATTGTGTAATTGTTGAATTCAATGCTGTAGAATGGTGTAGCTTTTAGGACTATAACTGAACAGCTTTTAAATAACGTAATATTCTGTTGCACAATGGCTAACTGTCCCAAAAACTTAAGCAAGTGTACCGTGCGTAAAGTAAAGAGCAGAGCCTGGTCGAAGTCCCGGTCACAACCCTGACCGAAGCCCAACCGAGATGACAAAATAAAATATAGTAAACTTCAGAAACGTAGATTCTTAAATACCATTGATTGCTTTGTATTCTATTGTACTATACAAACCATTGTTTGATAGTCGTTTGCTAATTAGCAAGAGGCAACTCTTGCTAATAAGCAGACGACTCTAGGGTCAAACCTAGAGTCATGGAGTATCAGGAAACCCAATAATTTACTACAAAAATTATAATTTATTAATAAAAACATCGGATTATCAAATTTATCAACCTATCATCTTCATATTCCTGCCCATCGCATTATCAACCTATATCGCAAGCTAAAGGTTTACAGCCAAAACCGTGTTAGTCACGAAAACCAATATCCACAATAATTTATTCAGGTGTGTTTTGAAGTATAAAGATACGATTGATAAGATGCCGTCATCGACAGTTGTTGGAAAAATATTGATAGCAGATCACTTCGGGGGAGAATACGTATTTTCGAGGGGAACCTATAATCAGTGAATCATGGCGTGTGTCGCGTTATTCAGTGTGCGCGTCTGATAAAGTCGTGTGGAATAGTTTGTATAAAACCGCTTACCGGCCAACAGCCCGCATCAGTCCTGTCTTGCATCTAGACGCGAGCGTGTGTGTGAATTAACCTCAGAATTTTCCTACCTACTCCAGTTAAACAATGTGAGTACATAATTTCCCCTTTTTGTATTCATTTTTACAATCAGGATGCTATTGGATTTTTTAATATTATTAATATTTTCAAGCTACGTTTGTAAGTACCTAGGTCTAGGAGACTAGGAATTTAATTCCCAGGCTGACATAGAGCTTTCGGAAGAGCAATGAATGAATTACTCGGTATGTCCATAAACCACTATTGACAATAATTTACATAAGCAAATTCCAATAGCATCTTGAGTCTTTAGTGTTTACCGAGTATCGTTGTCACCTATGGTGTTTGTCTAACCTTGTATTACTAAGTACCATGGTAAATAGTACACGTAATGGTTTTTTAGGTAGGACAGATCAATTAAAGTGCCATAATCACAATGCTTACCTTCGAATCCATCCAAACGATTTTTTGCGATTCCTGTTGATTGTAGTAAGAAGTATAATATAGTTCAGTGCTCTCGATCTCCTTCAAGGTCAGCCTGACCTGAGCATGCCTGGAGGTCGTGACGACACGTTTTTTTGCTAATCTGGGATCGTACTTTTGGTATCGGCCAAAACTGTGGCAACTTTTAACAATCAAAATAATTTCTATGGAATCGTGTCTGTCTTTGTTTCGTTAGTTTTCATTTAGCATGTATTGAGTAGACTAAGCTTAGGCCTACTTCAGATAAATATGTCCAGTGCATTATCTACAGTTTGAGTTATTACATTTCAATTGCATTATCGTTAACTTATCATAATTACTTATTTAATTAGTAGATAATTCCTCAAATCGTCGTCAACAAGGTGCACTTCCATTTTTTGAACTGATTCTGAAACGGTTTCGAGTCTAATCTTCCAAACAAAGTTTTTCTTTTTAAATTTTCCCTTTTTTTATAATTTTTTCTATCTTCGTCGACGTTTTCTATCTTCTATTACAACAAATACTTTAATAATGTAACAATTTTATTTAATTACAGAATGGCCGACTCCGACCGCATCGTATTCCCTGACGAGGTCGAGGAAGTGAAGGCAAACGCCTTAGCTGCAGCAGAGGCCAAGGACAAGACCTCGGGCGGAGACAGCAACACCGTGGAGGAGACGCCCAAGGAAGTCACCGGTATCGGCATGAGGAACATGATCGTAGTCCCCAATAATTGCCCCCCTGGCTATAAGATGGGCGCTGACGGGGTCTGCCGCGAAGTTTTCAACTAATCATCGAGTTTTTGTACGAAAAATCTAGTGTTAAGTGTTCTAGGGACCGTTTATCCACGTTTGTGCACGTTCTAGTGTCGTCGAGTCAGTTTACACAGCTAAAACCCGTAACGTGTAAACGGCCCTTTAGTTTTAAGTACTACGAATATACACCTTTTTAGGATAACAACGTAAATTATGTCATAGCAGTAAGTATTAGTGAGGACGAATCGGATGATGTATTTATATTTTTTACCTGAACCATTCAGAGTTGTGTTGTGTTGTTTGAAGACAATTAAATGTTTAAATGAGTAAACAATATTTTTTTATTTTGAGTTCAAATGTAGTGTGACCTAGAAACAAACCCGGTTTCTGGTAGGTAATTATTGTCATAATGGCATACTAATGATTGCAGGTATTTAGTATGTAGGTACTTAAGGAATTTTTGTATAAACTAGGTATATTGCAAAACAATTTGCATTATTAACCTACCATATTATTTGTGTAGGTCTTCCCGCTAAGTAATTGTAAAGTCTAAAGGTACGGTTTACTGATGTTTGCATAAAGATTTAGAATCGTGATCCATCTCATTACAGTTTGACTTTCGAAGCTTATCTCAGTAATCGGGGAAGTACCTACATAATTTGTCGTATCGGAACAGTCGGCTTAATGGATAAAAAAAATCCACGTGTAGCAGAGGTGACGTTGCGTCAGCTATGTAATGATTTAAGATACTTGTATCTACCTACCTGCATACTGCTATTACATACATACTTACTTTCACGCCTGTAAAGGGCTAAGTAGTACTTAATAATGCACACAATTATGTTTAAGTTCCATGTAATACAGGCTGAACCTATTGCCACCCTACACATAAATGGTAGAAATATCGCTACAGACATCAGTAGTGCTCAGCACAGCATACATACCTACGCTCGACCTGTGCTGGTATTATAAAAGATCTAAGGGGTCTAGGAAATAAAACCGAAACATTCTGCTTCATTTCTTTAAGCTTACAACAAGCTGAAAATATTTAAAAAAAGTTTAAGTAGGTATGTCTTCCCCATAAGTAGTACCTAAATAAACGGTGTTAAAAGCCCCCTTAACGAAGCTGAAAGTCACTTTACACACAGACCCTACCTTCCTTCAACTTCTAGTTAGATATAGGAACTAGATAAGAGCTGACGAAATAGTTCAGGGTTTAGATAACAACACCACTTCATAAGTGAGTCTAATGAAATTCCATGAAGTATCCAAGTACTTACCTACCTAGGTATGAGATTATAATGACTTTTCGTATATATATTGATGCGTAATACTTGTAATTATCTCTTTCGACTCTACTTCGACAGTATTAAAAAAAAACTTGCGAACTGATTCCTACCTACCTTGTCTCTGGTTTCCAGGTCATAGGTGTGACAGAGTGATGGTAACATACCTACGTAAGATGGGGTAACACTTTGACCTTGAGCTGGCCTAGCATAATACGGAGTTTCAATAGAATAAGAGGCCAGTTTATAGTAGTTTTGTCACGATAGATGTGTAGTCAACTACTTGTTAAAGTTCAAAGACGTAGATTTTTTCGTAATAGACGGATTTCCTCGTTTCCTCTAATTGGGTTATCTTAAATCCATTAGTTGGTCAGTAGACTGCGACTTCATACTAATGACTTATTTTTTGTGACTGGATATGTTATTTAATATCTTTATCAGAAATATTTATCAACGATAGGCTTATTACATAATTTATGGTGCTGATAAGTAAGCTTAGGCCTATTCGTAAAAAAATGCAGACATGCGAGGATACCGCAAAAATTTCAGCATAATATTCTGTACTAGCTTGTTATCTTATGTACATGGTTAAAGTTTATGTCATTAATATACGACTCACGACATGACTATCGCAGTGGATGAACGATTGGCTGGAAGCGCAGCTGCGTGTGGCGGATTCGAATCCCGCACGGAACATTTATTTGTATGGCGTACAGGTAATTGTTCCGGGTCTGTCTATGCGAGTTTAAAGGCCCCAACGATACAGGAGAAATTCCTAGCGTGGAGTGGAGCAAAGTTAGAAAAGTCCATATTTTTTCATAGGTTTATTTTACAGTACTCTCTCCTAAAAGTATGTGCACCCGTTCGGGCAAATCAATTTTCTTCCATGACATTGATTGGCAGTGCATTGAATCACGTTACTTCTTCTGAAGTTCTGACGCACGAGCGACGTGTGGTATTCCGGTTATTTCCTTGCAGATGTTCTATGAGGTATTTGCAGAGGTGGTGTCATATAAATTGCATTTATAGTCCAGTCATTTGGTTCGAAAAATCGGCGTTACCTGGAAAGATTTCCAGGAGTTTAAAAATTGGTTATTTTATAGATTTTGGTGTGTTCTTATCGAATTTCAACTTTGCCACCTCGTATCTTTGCCGCTCGCGCCGCCCGCGCCCTCTTGGGAAAATTACGTCTAATAGCAGTTTTTGGACGATATCTCCTTTCCGACTCATTTACGTTAAAAACACGTTAAACAAAATAAGTTGAAATTTGAAAAGAGCAGATCAAAATGTAGATTTTGATTATCATCAAAATTTTGACTCTTTTTGAACTTCAACTTTTGTGTTTCTTTTTTCAAAATTGGCAATTTTTTAAACTCCCTGAATACTTTCCAGGTAAAACTACCAAATGACTGTACAATTAGAGTATTTTTTTAAAACGACCGAGAAGGCGGGAGAAAATTTAAAATGGCTATAAAATATAAATTAATCAGTTGCGTTCAGAGTAACGTTTTAAACGACTGAGAAGGCGGGAAATAATTTAAAATGGTCATAAAAATTACCAGGGGAGCAGTCTAGATTTTATCTTAATTATTGGCCACATTAATATTGTGGACTCTGGATGCTCTTAATTTACACATTTTCCTATATCGTTCTCACATATATTGTATGTATAATCTTAACATAAGTGATGTTACCAAGATTTTGTAACAATATTTTGATTTAAGAGTGTCCATGGTGTTTCTTGTCCATTCTTCTTCATAGAGCTCTACGCTTGGGAGTGGGCAACTATAGTAAATACCTTCATAGGTTATTATGCCTTGTGCTTCTATTTTTCTGACATCAAAAGTTCTTGTCTAATTGAGATAATGCGTAATTGACTTTTTTAGTGCTAGACTTTCCAAATATGGGTGCTATTTATTTCATCACTATATTTCTTATAATTGGCTTTTTCCATCAGGAATTTACAGTAACAGCCACGGAGTCTGGATTTGTGACCGGTTGATGGCAATAGGCTCGCCCCCTATTACATGGGACTTAATTATAACTGGCGAAATGTGGGTGTACTATTAGGTACACCTCTGCCTATCCCTTCGGGGATTACAGGCGTGATGTTATGTTATGTTTATGTTATATGTCTTATAACGATGAAGTAAACTTCCATGAGCAAAAACCAGCGTGTCCTAGAGCCAAATTTTCACCAAACCGCACTAAGTCAGCGTGGTGGATTATACCGCCCACATTCGCTTCATAATAAATCCCAGCATTAGAACGAAACATGCTGGTTATGGTATACAGGCAATAATTATGGGTATGTACGGGGAAATCTGAAACTAATAGAATTACCTACTTACCTATACTTGAACCATTTTATCGTTTTATAGTTATGAAAAATTGCATTCAATGATTAAATACGGCTCAGTTTTTTATTCAAGCTCTAAATTCTAACTCCTACTTGAAATAGTTTCAGACTTGTTCATACCGATCTGTTTCAACGGATTACTTGTATATTATATTACTAGTAAAAGGTAGCCAAAAACAGTAATTTTAATAACCACCGGATATGCACAATTGCATAATTTTTCTTCAGGCGCTTCAGGCGCGGTACGACCATTGCGAATTTATTTGTTTCTTGTAGGTGCTGTCCATACAAAATTGTACAAAACTAAAGGTTCTACCGGTTATTCTAAAAGACGATTTAATTTCCTAATTTTATTCATTATTAATTTCTACCATTTTGTGCAGCTAAATGAAGGCGGATGATAATATTGTCTGTGTTGCAAAAGTCGATGTCGATCTAAATCTCGTGACGATGAGCGGTCCATAGTCGCGGCAGAGGTCCCGTCGAGGACGTCACGTCGAACTTGGAAGTTCAGCATTGATGGAGGCTGCAGCGAAGTATCAACAAGATTACCTAAATAATATTAGCAACCGATCAAATTGGTATTATTCCTATCTGAACCAATGTTGTTTATACTTCAATAAATAGCACGTTTTTGTTATTTTAGTGCGAAATGTTCAGATATTTTCAAAAGTTGTGATGACAAATAAAACCCATTTTGTTTTACTAATAATTAACGATCATTTACTTTAAAATATTCATATAATTACATAATAATGACCTAACTCTGTCTGTGATAATTAAAACATAGGGTCTAAGTTAAAAAATTAAATATTATTTCATTCTATAACCCTGACTTTGTAAAATATTGTTGATATTCGCCTACAAAAATTATAAGTAACCGAGCGTTGCGTAAGTTTTAACAAATGGAGCATCACTTTCGCAGGAATTCCTGAAAAAGAAAAAGGACAACGTTAACACAGTTCGCCTACCAGACGGGTCACTAGCTACCACAGACTAGGAAATAATACTCGGGTGTAGGAGTGAAAGGATAGGGCATATCATACGGCCCGTTTCTGAACTAGGTATAAGCATGATTTCAAATGTTTTGATGCGTTCAACCAGTCAGGATTACACAACACAACATTTTGATGTTTTAAGCGGAGTAGGGTCATTCTTTGTTTATGCTTCCGCACTAGGACCAAATTGAGTCACCAAACGCTATACAATAATTAATAATTTACATTTATTTGTAACCGATTTTGAATTTTTTCAATGTTCTATTACTAATTATAGGTACATGTAGATGACGTTATTAATTTGGTCTTTGTCATAGTGCGTAAGGATCTAGCATATGCCACCAGATTTTGCCCGAATTTGACTTATCTATCAAAGAGTCACATCATATACAGGGATACTGGTAACTCAACGTATTCCTTGCAGGACGCCATAGTAGGGCTGAAATGCAACAAATTAAGTCACTAAATTTTCCCCCGACATGACATTCAGTAGTTTTTGAGTTTTTTTATTTCTTTCAGGAGAAATCTCAGATTAAATCGTCTTCTTCAGTACCTTCTGTACTAATCGTAATGTAGTCCATGACTTTGTATGTAAGTATTACGTTTTATACTTTTTAGACAGCTGATAAAATAAGGATATTTTCCTAGTAATTTGTACATCTGGCGAAGTATATTTTTTGCGCTATACAATTTTTTATTATGAAGTAATGACAAAAATAACAAAAAAAAATGTTTACCAAAGTTTTAGACATTTTTGAACTTTTAATGATTAACTAACTCTAAAACTGCTATATTTCGGAGGAACATTTAGTGGCTTAATTTGTTGCATGTTAACCCTACTATGACGTCTTGTTGGAAGTACGTCGAGTTACCCGTAACCCTGTATAACATAGAGCGTGACTCCATTGCTTTCCTTGGTCATGAATTTTGCAAAAATTAAAACTTTAGCTACTTCAGTCGTAAATGTCTATGTCATTTGAACATGTATAATATTATGTTACACCTTGTGCTTTAAAAATCTTTATCTGTTAAGATAAGTATTATTTTAAATATCGTAAGTAAAAGTCATTCAAAGTATGTGATGATTAAATAAAAATCAGGGATGGTTAGCTAGTTACGATAAACTAAAATATCAACTACTACAGCAGCATTACAAAAATGGCGATAAAATGTGTCTGCGTGCCAATTAGTAAGAAAATAATACAAACTAAAATGATCGTGGATATAAAAAAATATTTAATTTTATTTTTATATCTACATACTTGTCACTATATACAAATAAAGTTCAAAGTAAACAAAACATAACAAACATAAAGCGAATAAAATTATAGTTACATACAGTAACGTAACTCTAATAAAGTTGTGCGTGATTTTGGGAATAATTTCACCATGTAAACAAAAGTTTTATTATTTAGCGGAAATTGTCATGCAGAAGTCTACGTCATGCTGAAGCATGTCTTGATGCGACACTCTCGTGACACTACACCTACATCACGTCTCATCAAATTGGAGAAAACACAACACATATTAATCATCTATCTAATGCTCCACCAGTTACCGAAGGTATACACATGGCTTGCTTGGAACTCATCACATGAAAGGAAACAACATCCATACACAAACTACCGCCGCCTACGATGCACTAACTAAACTCGCGAGTACTTACTCGTCCTCCCATGGACATATGTCGTTCCGCTGCTTACGCTCAACGATGCCGCTTTTATTATCACGCTTAACAATATTTGTTTCAGAGACCGACGTCAGTTCGTCTTTATGAGCAATATGTTTCGTCGCGTCCGCGTCGGACGCCGCCCTGGAATCTCCCGAGACCCTTTGCAGTGGCGCCGAAGGCACTTTGTCTACGTTGTCGTCGTCGACCCCGATGTCCTCGCACACAGCGAGCGGCGCGACCGGCAAGCGCACGACCACACACGGCACCGCCTGCGAGCCGCACGGCGCCGCCAGCGAGCCGCACGGCTCCGGCGCCTCGTGCTCGGCTTGCTCCGGCTCCCGAGTGCTCTGCAGTTCCGCCTCGCGGACAGAGCTCGTCGCGGCGTCCTCACTGTCCGACGTATTCTCCGGAAGATCGCCGATTTTGCTACTCGTATCTCTACTTGAGGCCGGACTGGATTCTTTTATCGTTGACGATTCTCGGGACAGCACACGTTGCACCGACACGACGTCGTCTTCGGACGATTTCGTCCGGTCGGAATCTCTCGAGTCAGACACGGCGCCCGAAGCAGACGACTCGTCGTAGGACTCCACCGAGGGCGCGCCAACGATAGACTCCAGCATGGACCGAATTCTGACGGTTTCATGCGGTGTCTCCTCGCGAGAGCTATCACAACCAGGGTCGGGCGGCTTAGGGTCGAGCCCTTCCGCGAAGGGAGCAGATCGTTCCTCACCGATCTTGCACACGGGCCGCATTGGCTCCGTAGGCGTCGCGTCCGCCGACGCGAATACAGAGGAGGGCTCGTCTGAGTGCGCGAGGGAGCGCGTAGTGTCCTCGGGCGAGCCAGTACCGCCCGGCGAGTAAGTGGACTCATCGTCGGGCGCCGAACTGACGCTGATGGTGGGCGTGGGGTGTGGCGGCGGCACGATGGCGCGCGGCATGGGTGGCGGCGCGGGGCGCGGCGGGCGCGGCGAGTGCGGCGGGGAGGCCAGCGGCGCCAGGTGCCGCGGCTCCACGGCGGACAGGCGCCGCAGTGGCGGGGGCGCGCCACGCAGCCCACCGTCCAGCGTGCTCTGCTGCGGCAGACGGCGCGTGCGCTCACTCGTCACGGCGGCGCTCACGTCGGACGACGAGCTGCCCGAGTCCGCGGTCGAGTCCTGTCTCCGCCGGGTAGTGCCACCGTACACCACCTCGCGGGACGAACACTCCCACGGTAGTACGTCAGCGGTGTCGTCGTCGAGAGGATCTCTGTAATGATAAAATCTTTATTCGGTTATTTTGTAAAAACAACTCAAATGGCTTATCGAGGTTATAACAATTGATTTTGATCGGCAATTTAGGTTAACTTGAATTACCTGAAGGTGGTTAGGTCGCAGAGATTGGATTGCGAGTGGCTGTGGCTGGGCTGCTCGGGCGCGCGCGGCGGCTGCGCGGCGCACACAGCCAGCTCGTGCGCCGAGCCCGACAGCGAGCGGTCGGAGCCGCGCCGCCGAGTCAGCGCCGCACCGCTCGACGTGCCCGGCTTCTTTTTTACTTGACCGCCAAAGTTGAAGAATCTAAGCAGCAAGAGTTGTAATTTAGTGCCTTGTTCCGTAAAATCGGTCCAGGAAACATGAGGGATGGTTATTTGACTCGAGTGTAATGATTTTGTGAGAAAATAAAATTATATCTAATTCAAAACATGCATGCTGTGGGGTAGAAAGGGTGGACGGCACATCTTTAAATAAAATATTGAACTACAAGTACTGGTGCTCACTTTTGAACCTCGTCTGTAACAAGCCCAACTAACTTAGCCTTCTTCTGGTGCACGTTCTTGCCCTCAGTGAGCAGCCGCTGGAAGTGGTCTGACCGGATGAACCTTGGGTAGCAGTCCTTCTTGAGCAGCAGTCCGTAGACGTGCTCTGCGGCGTGGTCCAGCGCGTACCGGGAACCGCTCCGCAGTCCCTCCTGCACGCGCTCTGCCGTCGCGCCGTCGATGTTGATCTCGCACGGGGCGCCCGGCTTCAGGAACTCTCTGATAAACGTTACACGAAATAAACGATAATGCTGAAGTGACGGAACATAGCTCCGGGGAATCAGCGAAATGCAATAGACCTCTCTAACTTGTAGCAGTAATGTAGTAACCAATCATTATTTCGTTGTTATCATCGACGATGCAACAGAATTTTCTGAATTTTGATTATTTTCTGACAATATGTGATTATCACTAGCTTTATGTAGTCGGCAGGTTTTCAAGCCAGAATTGTATCAAAGGTATTTTTTTTAATTTGATGGACATCAGCCTAAAATATCACTGTGAAATCAGCAAGAAATGAAATAGCGGTAAATAAGAAAGAGGCAAAGCCCGGTTACGTCCTTGATAAAGCAATAAAATGCACTTCGCAAAATTGAAAAGCGATTTTCTCGTGGAATAACGGAGTTTTTACTTGGAGACCAACCGGCCCACGGCCCGTGGCGCCAACCCACGAGGGGCGGCGATGCCGCCCCTGACCGATTGCATTTTGTTTTGGCGCCTTTTCAACTTTTTTATACTTTCTTGTAAATCGCAATTCAAAATTAACTTTAAAACCCAGGTAGCAACGTCAGGTTATCAGATCAGGTAATTAATTGTCATCGGGACTAATATTATGTTTTAAAAATAAGGACAACCAAGCAGTGGCGTATTTTGCATTGCATACATTTGCTCATGCATTTTTACTGCTTTCGGGTCTGAAGCATCATGCATAAGTCCTTGAAAAACTACTTTATCTATATAATTTATTGAAAAAAAAAAATTTTTCAATATGTATTTCCGATGTGCCAAAAATATTTTGAGCTAGCTCGCTGTTTTTGTTAATTTTCAGAACGGAAAACCTTAATACACAGTTAGCTATTATTGGCAATGACGTTCATGGCAACAAATGAAATTGTATTTAGAATTAGACTTACAAAAAAAAAAACCATTTCCAAAAAAGAAAAGTATTTTGACTTTTTGCTAGTTTTCTTGACTGATGATGAAACTCAAAATGGGCCTCAGGCGGTATACTGTGGTCGACACAGACGTTGAAGTTGTTTCCAAGCTCTACTAGTGGAGTACCGTAAGATTTATATCTCAGAATCCAGGGCCGGTCAATCTTCAAAAAAACTTTTGTACTGCATTGTTAAAACCCCAAATAAAAAAGTAAAAAAAAAATTTGCGCACTCGTCCTTTTTTTTTTTTTTGTTTACCACAATTACTGAAAAATGAGAGGGACAAGGGAAAAAAATATTTGCACCGTAACTTTAATGTTAATTTATTAATATTTCACAAAAAATAACGGTAACTCGTTATTTTTAACAAAAAAAAAAAATATCTAGAACATAGGATGCAATGTGGGGCAATTTTCGAACTCCACGCGGGAAAAGCCGCGGGCATAAGCTTATACTGACTAATCGCTAAGGAAACCACTTGTGGGGTACCTCAAAGTAGTAGGGAAACCAGTACACTTATAAGAAAGAAATACAGCTTCCGTCGTTCCGATAGCGCCGCGCCCCACACCGCGGTCCGACCCTCGCTAGAGCCAGCCCGCGAAGCCTAGCCATGCCGAAATGTGGGTGTACTATTAGGTACACCTCTGCCTAACCCTTCGGGGATTACAGACGTGATGTTGTGTTATGTGTAACACTAAAATAAAATTGTAATAGAAAAAATAAGTTTAAAAAGCTAAAACCCGACTACGAAAAAAATCTCAGGTATCAGTGACATGCGACTACGGCTATCCTCGATTATCATTATAATCAATTAATTGGATAAGAAGTTGATAGATAAGAATATCAGACAAGAATTATTTTCTTGTTTTCTACTTTTAAGACCGCGGTTTTGTTAGTCGCGGGTTTTAGTTTTTTTAACTTTTTTTTTTCTTTAACATAGATGAAGGAGTGAATACTTCTATAGAAGCTAACTCATTAACTACCTACCCTAGCAAAGTTAATAAAACTTTAAATACCTATGTCATCGAGAAGAGAACCACCGCGCGGGTTTCTCTACGCAATAAGAAAATAATCACATAAATCGAACCTGTAATCACGGAGTAATCGGTGTCATCATCATCATTCTCCTGCCCTTTACTATCCCAATTTGTTTAGGGTTGGCTCAACATGTCTTCTTCTTCCATACATCTCTATTACTCGATGTAAAGACATAAAAAAAATGCTGGTCAAATTCATATATATATATATGTATTTGGCCCGCATTTTTTTCCTCCTTTTTTAAGAACTTGGTTATAAAGAAACATACTGATATATATCATCAAGCTTCTTGGGTATCTGCTTGGTGCTGCTGCGCCGCAGGTCCATTACGGCGAGCCAGAACCTGATGTTCTCGTGCGAATACTCCTTGCGCAGGAAACTGGTGAACTCCTGCAGCCCCGTAGGGTCCGACAAGAGCTCGTCGATGGACACAGCCCAGCGTTGCACCCGCCGCTCACCCGGTATCTCCACACTAACCAGAAAATACAAAGTTATATGGAGGTGCTACAGTGCTATCATCAATCAAAACGCGTTACATAAATGACTTAGATTTTAAAAGTTGGTACTACGTTTGGTAAGTTCTAAAGTCTCTTGGAAGATAGTCTCGTATTTGTTCAAATTTAAAATACTGAAATGCAAAGAATTCAGGCATGTAAGGTAGTGTCTACTTTGTACAGGCGCAGTACTAAACTCACAGAGGCTGGTTAAGTTGCCAGAATAGGGTGTCCTCGGAGACCCAAGGGTTGGAGGGCTGCGGCTGGGTGAGCCAGGGATCGTAGGGAGTGAAGGTCTCCGAGTAGGCGATGAAGGCCTCAAGGGCAATTGAAGTCTTCACTCTCGTACGGTCCAGACTCGCTTTTAGATGCTCAATCTAGAAGTAGAAAGTTAATAAGAAGAATTTTAGTCACATCTAAATACGAAAGGTGGAGGATGCTACAAGAAAAAGTTTATAGTCTACGTTACAGCGGATTCTAACAAGTTGGAAAAGTGGAATTATTGCAAAGAAATCAATAATACTACTGGAATTCGATGGGTGCCTACCTCCCGTGTGACCTGGTAGACGGAGCGCTTTTTGACACGATGATGGCGCGCGCGCACAGGCACGGGGCAGGGCTCCAGCCCGCTCACCACGCCTGGCGGGGGCCGCGCCACGCGCCAGTACGCGCGCTCCTGACTGTCGCTCACTATCTTGTCAACTTTCTTCCTCTCCTTTGCTAAACGAACCTGAGGGAAATGGTGATAAAATTGAGTATTGACCGATATGAGGTGTATTATTAGTGTTGTAATTGGTATAGCCTAGTTTATTTTATGTTGCATGTAATTTAAGAACCACTGCAGGGGCTCGAGTACGCCACCTCCGTCCCGTATTTTCAACAGGAGTGGTTTCATGTCTGGGATTTCTCTTTAAAAAATCTAAATAGCTTAAAAACTACTTAATTTCATTTAGTAGATTAATTTATTGCATTTTAACCCTACTATGACACCCTGGAAGGAATAAGTCGAGTAAACCTGTTTTACCTGTAAACCGTCGAGTACCTGTAAACCTGTTTTCTCATAAAAATTACAAAATTGATGTCGCTGCCCTCCAGTGGTGGCCAACGGATTTTTTTTAAATTTTGTCACTGTCCACCAAATCCACCATGATAACCATAATTATGGTGGACATCCAGAAATCATCGCCCGTAGCGATCAACTGGATTAAGAACCTTTTTTTGATGGGAAATCATCAAATGACTCCTTCCGTTCTGGGCAGAGCGGTAGGGAGTGTCAGACTTATACTGACTAAAAACCACAAATGTTCCTTCTTAGCCCTTTGTATCGAGGCCGCGGTATCTCTTTCGGACAACCCGCAGCATTTTTAAGAACCTTACATTCCTTTCCTTTACCGATTTCAGTAAATATTAAGTTTTAGAAAGATTATTAGAAAGTACCTGTTCCTCCGCCTGCATAGTGATGAAATCCCATTTGGCGGCGAGGTTCTTCTTGAGGTTAGCGAGGGCTTCCTGCTCGTAGTCCTCGAGGCCATGTCGCTGCTTGTTGCGTAGTGTCCGCTTCACCAGATAGATGGCGTACTCCACGTTGTCCGGACCGAGGGTGGGCGCACTCGAGCTGCCGGCCACTCGAGGCGCTTGCCATGGCCAATAATATGGACTCTGTCAAAAATTAACACTAAATGTAGAGCAAAGGTATAAGTACAAACTAAAACTATATAAGGTGGCGCAAAATTTTGTTTTTGAATTACTTTATTGCTAAATAAAAAAAATGTTTTTGAGTGATGGAAATCTTATGTGAACCTATAAAATATTTACTGTTAAGTGGAAAAGATGATATTCATCAAGAAGTGGCTGTCGCTAGTGTTGATACACCCCGCGTGTAACCGCGCGTATCACATTAAACGACATAATGATTTTGTGTTGAAAATCATCTGGAAATCCGCTTGTGATGCACGAAGAGTTATTATTACATCCACTTAGCCACTGTGGAGCGGCGTTCACGCGAGAGGAGTGATTGGGCCGTATTTGAGAATACCATCGACAATCCGGTCACTGTTACTTGCGGACGCTACATGGCCAAGAAAACGACTTCTTACTGCCGGAATTGGGTGAGAAGGTCTTGGTGAACATGTGGTTTCAACAAGACGGTGCAACCGCACTCACATTTTTTTTTTGCAAAACAGTAATTCTAATGGCATAGGGTTTTGAACTGCCCAAACGAGTACATTTAATTTTCTTTATGTCTGTTAGTTACGTCGTTGAGCATTCAGTTAACGGGGTAATGGTTACTTGCTTATGACCCTGAAGACTTTAAAGTTTAAGGTATTATATAAGACTAAGCAAGTTTTCTGGCTATTAAATAGTGCATACCGCGTAGTTGCCACTGTCGTTTTAGCATCTAAGTGAGAGGTGTGATTTCTTCCATTTTTGTTATACCCGGTTATTCAGGTAAATATCTGCTTATCTCTAAATCTATAACTTTCACAATATACTTACTTGAAATCTATACAGAGAAGAATCGTCCTTTAGGATAAGGTTTTTCAAATCGTTGACAGGAAAGTAGTAACCGTATTGGCAGAGTTGATTCGCTAAGTTTATTGCTTCAACTGTAAATAGGAGAACGTTTAGTAACTTAAAATCTTATCTACATGTAATGGGCACTGGTGCACATCAAAGGCGCGATAGCTGCATGATTAAAGCATGATATAGAGAACGCTCCTTGTTATGTCAGTTTAGTCGATACGAAAGGCTTACCAAATTCAAGCATACGAGGTTTATCCTGTTCCCACAGGAGTCAAACTCCTACAAAGGTAGCTACAATAATACTTCTACAATTCTACATTTGGTAAGTTTTTTAACCGACACTGTTCCGTCAACAGCCCACCAACAAACGGGGGAGCGGCCTTTAAGCAAGACAAGGCTATGTAAGTAAACAAAATATATCGTCAGCAGTACATATAACATGCTTGTATTTGATTGTTTACATACATGAGTCTAACATTGTGTGTTTTCGTTCGTTACTGATAGCGTCTACAACCATGGAACGCTTGCGAACCCACGGCATCATGGACCATGGCCCGATGATGTTACAAACACACTCACCGTTGGTGCCATCTTCAAAATCAAACCGATCCATTAACCATTCGACAACATCATAACCTGTAATGCAAAAATATGAATATCATTATTTTACCGTATCTACATTACCGTACCTACCTCAAAATGATTCTTTAAGTATATGATTTTATGTGAATCAGTTTATTATAGTTTATTACAACCATTTGACCTGGACGGTGGTCCCCAACTTGAGCAACTGTCAGGCGTTTTGAGAGGTTAATCAGGGGGTCAATCGTGTAACTATTCGAATTTATCGCCACGCAATAATTTGTAGGGCAGCCTGCATATGCGGCAACGGGGCTAATTACTCGTAATTTAGGAATTATTTGAAGAGAGGTCTTTGCCGTACAGTACAGACCTAGGCCAATAATTAATAGAATGGTATAAAACCATCAAGTAACAATTGACAATGTGTATAAGCTTCTTCTTACAGGGGATATTAATTTATTAAGGGATTGATAAACAAAAGTAATATATCGTGCATTTCGTAATATTTTAAAATATACCTTACCCATAAAGGCAGACGGAATAAAAGTGAGAAAGAGTTTTTGAGTTCTGACTGGTATCCCCGTTTCAGTACTTTGCATTTCTTTGATCAACATTTCCATCTGTAATTGAAAGGTTTGTATAAGTTAGACTATCTTAATAGTTGTAAAAACAAACTGTAATGCCACTTCCGTACCGGTGTATTAGTCTGTTATGTAACAGTTCAGATTCGAACATTACATCAGTGAGTAGAACCGAGCATTACTGTGCGCACAGTGCTACCTGTCTACGTTAATTTGTAACAATTACTTTATTTCTGTACGAAATTTAATCATGCAATGTTACAATTGGCGAATACAACGAAGGTAAATGCGGACAGAGCCAAAAAATAGGCACATATTTGAAGAAAGTATTGTCGTCCGTCGTCGCGCAGCGTCAAGTCTTACTTCCGCACTCAGAGAGCTTTAATGATTACTTAGGCCATCACTTAGTAAAGGTTTTGACAGTTTTGTCATACAAAAGTATGTCAAATCTTTACTAAGTGACGGCTTAAGTAATCATTAAATATCTCTGAGTACCGCAGTTAGTGCGATAAGAAGCTCAGACCGATTCAGATATATCATATTTTTTTTACAAGATCGACGTTACGTATTTCTTTTTTTATTCCTCGAAAACTGAACTGAAGTATATGTAAAAATAATAATGATTGAATCGGTTCAGTTTTTAATTTGAATTTTTCAATTATTGAATCGCCTCGGTTCAATTTTCCTATCAATTTCTCCTGTGCTCTAATCTCGGTCCGCGGTTAGGATTAAGTAATTTAGGCGCATTTATTGCATTGGGGTTGCCCTGTAATGATAGATGTAAGTTGATAGATAGATAAATAAATAAAAAATGGGCATAATATGTCATTATTTAAGGGTCATAGTTTCTTTGCTTTTACTTTTAGTCGGTGAAAACAATGAAATTCCAGGAATCTATCTACAGTAGACCTTGATATAATGAAAAACAAAATGATTGATATAAAGGTTAATGATTACTCTAATAATTGCTCTAGGAGAGTCAGGAATAAAAATGGCTACAATTTAGATGCTCACCAAAAAAATTTTTAGACCCTAGACTAAAGTACCAAATAAAATATGTTAACTTCAAATAAAATAAACCAACTCTATACCGAGGTGCCTAAAGAACAACGTTTTACGTTCCAAAATAATTATACACTTATCAGAATAATTAAACGTGTTGTATTTATATTCGTTTTGCCTACCAAAATGGATAAATGCTCACCAAATCTTGGATACGGGACTTGGGGCACCCCAACTGGGACAGGTTAGGTTAGAAGGGGATGGCGGGGACGAGTGAGCGAGCGAAGCGAGCGAATGGACCCCGCCATTCCCTTCGTGGTTACTTTTTTATAAAACCACCCAGAAGTAAGAGCCCGTATGTAGGGCTCCGTCGATTGGGCCTAGAAAGGTTATGTAACAATAATTTGGTTTTCTCAAGAACGCGAACAGTGCGTCGCGTCAGTAAAACTGACTAAATTGAAAGTCTCTTCTATATTGGTAACATCTATTTAGCGATAATACATATAAAATGTTTGTTCTGATGTTAATTTTAAAGGCGTTTATAAATCTTTATGGCATAAAATAAAAAGGAAAATAGGTTAATTTCTACAATACTTTATGAAACACAATTTGGTGAGCATTTATCCATTCTGGCAGGTATTTCGAATTGTTTCGTAGTAAAATAGGTTCTTTTCTGGTAGGAGGCGTTTAAACGCAAGCCAATAAGCCAATAAAAATTGGGGAATATGTACATTTGTATGGAGAATCGCACTACCGTGTTCACTGTAAACGCCTTTATAAAACCGATATAATAGCTTTAAATAAATAAATATTTCATGAAGCACAATAGTACATTCGAGTGAATTCGAGGTTTTTTTTAGACAAGCGTGCGCTCTACCTTATCATCATAGCCACACATTAGGCGAGTTGTGGTCAAACATAGTCCTATTTAGTATAAAAAAATAAGGTGTCGCATGTTCAGCTCGGCAGTATTTGTTGAACAACAAAATTAAATTAAAATTCCTAGTACAATGTATGTTTCAATTTAACGTATTCTAATTTATAAGTAAAATTATTATAGAGGATAGTCGTAGTCGCATGCCACCTGGCTAATGGCAACTAGCAGCTGAGTTCTGTATCAATGAGAACGCCATGAAGGAGCATCAGGTATCAGTGGCATGCGACTACGGCTAAAAAGCAGCTTCTGAAGTCGGTGGCAAAAAAAACGAAATCAAACAGACAAAATGTCACCGACTTCAGAAGCTGCTTTTTCTTGTGAAGTTTATTTTTCACTTTTTTGTGTTTTTCGTTTTTGTGTTTTTACTTTTTGTGTTTTTGAAGTCGGTTTTTTTTTTGCAAAAAAGTTTTTTTTAAGATAAATAGACGGGCTCAAACCTAAATGCATAAGATTTACTTTACCGAATGTTAAAAGTAGTGATTCTGTATTATACTATTAAATAACGAGAAACTAGAATTCGTAGATGAAACGGTTTTCCTGGGGATTACGCTTGATTAACGGCTACAATGGGGTGCTCATTTAATATATCTCTTGCAGGGCGGCTAAGTTCAGCGGTATATGCCATTAGAAAAATCCGTCAGTTCACTGATGAAGATACCGCTAGGCTGGTCTATTTTAGTTACTTTCATAGCATAATGTCTTATGGCATTTTGTTATGGGGACGGGCTGCAGATATTGAATCTATTTTTATTCTGCAAAAAAGAGCCATCATAGCAATATAATATGGTCTTCGTAGGTGCGATTCTCTGAGGGAACTGTTTAAGAACATTAACATCATGACGGTGCATTGTCAATACATCTATGAAAACATAATGTACGTGAGAAAAAATCTGCATCTTTTTAGTAAAAGAGGTGACAGACACAATTATATTACTAGGAATAGGGACCAGTTAGTACAGCCAGGCTTCAAGCTCGCTAAAGTAGACTCATCTTTCATGGGCTACTGTTTGAGATGCTATAACAAAATTCCACAAAGCATTCTTGAACTGAATGAGACGAAATTTAAAACATGCATCGAACGCACTCTATGCAAGCAAGCATATTACAAGTTGGACGATTATATCGCTGATAAAATTGCTTGGCTCAATGCCGGTCCTGCTCCACAAGAACAGGAACGCTTAAATTAATAGCATTAAATAGGAAGAAGAAGAAGAGTGTACAACTATCCTTGCAATGTATAAATTCAATCTCTGCAGAGAACCTCAAGCGGCGTAAATATAGTAACCTTTGTGGAAACTATATTTTCGAGCCGTTTGGGGTTGAAACTCTGGGGCCGTGGGGTCCGAGTGCTCATAGCCTGTTTAAGGAAATTTCTAAACGCTTAGTTGACGCTTCTCGTGACCCAAGGGCTGGCTTTTATCTTGGCCAGAGGCTAAGTGTTGCCATACAACGTGGGAATGCCGCCAGTCTTTTGGGCACATTACCGGCTGACAGCGTTGAGGAGCAGTTTTTTGATGCCCTTTTATAGTTTATTGTTAGTTTATTTATTAGTTTTTAATTAATGTACATAGTTAGTTAATTCTAGCAAATAATAAATCTCTTTAGTATTAAATAGTCGCATACCACATATTGTGTGAGTACTATGTACTAGAAAGCTATCATTTTCTGGAAACCTATACATATATTTTTTTTATTATTTATTTGACTTGGATATATAAATAATAATGGAATTGAGAGTGTGCCATGCTCACTTAAATGTCTCGCTGATGGTGGCGGGTGTGTCGGATCATTTCGTTCCTTTCAAAATGGTTGAGTGGAATAGTGCTGATACATGCGTCATGCTCGTGAACGGGTGCTGTCAGTTGTGACTGGTCACCTCTTAGCTGCCACGGCTTGTTTGAATTATTATTTTATTTTTGAATCGTCGTTTTTTATCTTTACTTTGGTGTGGACACTTATAGTGCACATCTTGCTATATCGTACTCACATGGTTATGATTTAAAAGAGTGTCCATGGAGTTTCTTGCCCTTCTTCTCCTGAGATCAACGCTGTGGAATGGGCAACTACAGTACACTCACAGTTATTATGCCTTGTGACTGGGACTGTAGCATAGTTTATTTAGTATTTGTTCGACTATTCAAAAGTGCCTGTAACTGGCCTACTTGAAATAAATGTTTTGATTTTGATTGATTTGATTTTGTTTAGAAGTTTATTTGTTGGGCTGTTGGGTTTGAGGAATGAAGAATTTTTATACGAACTTTTAATAGTAGAAAGTAGACTAAGTAGAAAACTCCTAGGTAAACAGAGGGCATGGTTTTTCAAACATCCTCACTTTCGTAATTTAACAAAAGGAGCTCTTCTACAAAATGTCATGTTTCTAGAGTGTGGCTAGTCGTGGGTGCGTTTACAAACATATAAAACTCACATACACAAACACCCAGACCCGAAACAACTATCTGTAGGCTCTTGAAGTTCGGGGTTCAATTTTGTCCCAAACTGATATAGATCTGTCTGCCACCCAATAATAGTACATTTTGATACAAGTGCGGAAAGTTTGTTATTGCATTCGAGGCGGATTGAACACCCAAGAAGCCGTACGGCGAGGGTGTTCATGGGGTCGAGAAATACAATAACAAATTCCCACGTGTAACAAACGACGTTTTTCAATACACTTTCGAAGAAATTAACTAATAACGATAAGTATTTTTGTCATCAATTTTTAGGAGACTATGATTTCATTTGCTTTTTTTCCGCGGTTTGAAATAATCCAGATTGAAGAAGAAGCAAAGGTATGAAGCCGCTAAATAGCCTCATAGGAAAAATATAAAATTCAAATATTTTTAATTAAGAACACATATAAATGTTTATTTGTTCATAAAAAAAATAATTATTTAAAATAATCATGTTTATTTATAGTATTCTTTTTACAAACACAATTTAATATTCAAAAAATATTTATGCTGTATAGACGCAAATCAAAATGACGAAAATAAAAAAAAAAACGCTGCCGACTCTTAAGTCGGTGGTGATTTTTTTTTATTTTCCTATGTTTTAATCGATTTGGAGATAATTAAAATTTATGGTATGGTTATTTGTGGTAAGTAATTTTCTTTCGCGCCCTTGGTTGCGGAAAAATAAGATTAGGTACCGCACGCGTGCGAAATATGTTGCATTTCGAACCTAATCGTAGTGCAATAAGAGCTAGTTTTAGGAGGAAGTGTATAGAAAAGGTAATTTACGAAAACAAATAATCTTATTTTCATCCATTTTTCATCTTCATGAATAGTGTCTATAAGTCTAGTCTAACAGTGCAGACAGATTGATTGCCATTAGCACTCCTACTGAGATAATAAACGTAATAATATATGTCTGATTAGCACTGACTGAAAACGTTCCTACTATAAATGAGCATACAAACCTACTATATAGATATAAAAGGTAGCTAAAGTATAGGTTTCACTTATAAAATTGATTATGCAAAAACTGGCCAAGTGCAAGTCGGACTTGCACACGAAGGGTTCCGTACCATTGTAGTAGATATTGAGAGATTTTCCATGTTTTTTTGCACCATAGACTTCATAAAGGTTTTCCAGTAATCTATAAGTGTTGAACTAATTTCTGTATTTTTTTTTCAAAATGTTATGCTCAGTAGTTTCAGAGATAAGTGTAGGGCGGGAGAATGGTCAGATAGACAGACACACGAGTGATCCTATAAGGGTTTCGTTTTTTCCTATTGAGGTACGAAACCCCAAGAAAGCTAAATCTGTAGCAAGATTTAAAGCATCGCTCGTTGATGACGTCGTTCGCGTCCTTTTAGGTCAACGTGCACTCGAGCTGGTCTGTAGGGGCGCCGCCGGGGCGTGGAGGGCTGTCCACGTCGCAAGAGGCTGACCCTGCGGTGAATGCCGCCCGAGAGGAGCCGAGAGCTCTCGACTCTCTCGAGGGGCCGCCCCTCCATCGGGGACAAAGCCAATGCAGCCACGCTCCACTCCATTTAATGTGATCGAGAGCGCTTATTGCCTGAGATTGATTTTATTTCCACGTAATTTCTGCACGATGGAAGAGATATGGCAGGAAACTGCGTTTTAGACGCGAAAATGTATACAGTTCTATCTATATCTAATCCATGAGTGCTTTGAACATGATTAGGCAATCGGATTTCATATATACGCAGAAGAGCGGACACCCAAATGAAGGTGCTTTATCCGAGGATAATTTAAGAACATCTCCTTTCTCCTTCGTTCCCTTCGCGACAAGTGTGTCGGCCAGAAGTTTCATGAGCCTTAGTTTTTATTACTGGTGGGTATGCTTAAATATAGCCTGAGTAGTAGATGTTAGGTTCTAGTGCCTTTATTAGATATGTTTCTAGTAAAGGTTTTGATGTTGTCCCTTTTTTTTGTGGCCAGTGCTGGTTTGTTCACATTTACTTTACCAGCCTGTTTTGTATATGTGAAGACTGTCCACTGCTACAACTGTCCGTTTTACTTACTATTTTCATTCTCTTTTGTTTAGATTTAACTCTTCAATGGTTCTTAAATAAAATAAAATAAAACCATACAAAAATAGTTGGTTTTAACTTTTACGAGGCTTTAAAAGTCTCAAACTTGCGTAAATAAGATGCAAAAGCAGTTATAGAAATATTTCCTTTTAAACTCACTTTAATATGCCAAAATAATGAAAAGACTTAAAACTACATAGATACTCATCGCTCGACGGTGACGCACTAAGTAAAACGCCGAGTAAGCAAATTGTATATTTGACTGCTCAGGGTTCTTATGTAAGCATCGGGCCGCGGACGTGTCATCATGTTCATGTCATCTATTATGTATCCATGTGATGTCATGCATAGGTGTCTAAAATCATAGTTAAAAATAATTAATAAAACAAGATCTCGACAAGATCGGAGGCGAATGCTGACCTCTATTTCCAGTAATGAATATGGTGTTTGTTTGATAGGGATCATCTCAGCGAAGGACACAGGCAATCAGTTGACAAAATATTTGTTATGGAGTACTGTGTGCCGGGGGTGGACGTTGATTTGTCCGTTCCTCCTCGAAGATGGAAGCTGGAAGGCTAAGTGGGTGACGTCACGGGCGCGATCGATTCCCCGGCGCCGAGGAGGAGCGAAAGCAAGCGTTGGGGGGTGGGTAAGAGAGGGGGGGGGTCACATCTCGCAAGCCCGAGCGTCTTCGTCGCCACCTCGGGCACCTTCGCTACGGTTTTACGTACGATTCATTACACCTACAGATTGTATGGGAGTTACGTGTTATAGGTAGAAAAGATTTGCTTAGCTAGTAAGTGGGATCCTCAGAATAAACCTGGTTACTGATAGAATTTATTTATCCTTGCACTTCTTACTGAATTTACATATCTAGCACTACCCCAACTGGAGACCAAATCATAGGGGAAATTGTTGTTTGCATTGTACGATTGCAGATCGAGTCTGTCGACTTCGTCCAAACTAAGAAACTTTAACTAAGTACCTAAAGTTTTTACATTCTTATTATTATTTATATCAATTCAGAAACAAGCGAGCGACATAAAAATAGAGCAGAAATACGCTAATGCATTAAGGGTTAGGGCGGCGCGCTCAATGAGTAGGCGGGCGGGATGAGGGCGGGCGGCCCGAACCTTTTGCATTTTCGCTGAGTCTTGTTCAATTAATAAAATATTTTCACCCGCCAGAACAAAATCCCTAATAAAAACGAACGCTCACCAAAAAGGGTCACCAAGAAGGGACTAACAAAATAGGAAAATAAAACGTTTTTGCCCCAACGTGTTTTGTATGGGAAACGGGACCACCCATGACGCCACGTTATTTTAAATTGAAACCTTGAGTGGGTGTATGCTTTGCAATATTTTAGTTTTCCATAGCACAGTTTCAAATAGCAATTATAAAAAGCTTAAAACTCCTTCAATCAGGTCACCCCGCGTATTTAGAAGGGAGGTTGAATAGAGTCTAAGCCTTTAACACTTCGTCGAAACCATACTAGCGTCGAATAACAAGATTCTTGGAAACAACCCGTTGTTTATTATTTAACCCTCTATTGTTAGGGGCGTCCCGACGCCGTGACAAATAGTAATGGCGCGTGTGGGGTCTATTACAATCGTCTATACACGTAGTTAGCTTGTAAATCAAAGTCATTAGCACGAATAATTACCATTGTTGGAACAAATGAGCACATTTTTGACCATTTTAGAGCATGGAAATATTTTCTGTTTATTCTGCAGGCTGGTAAATAAATATTTGTAGTAAATAGCGCAGTTTCAGTCTTCGATGCTGATATTGGTTAGTATTTATAGAACATTTCAGCTGAAGTTTCCGCGATGTCTTATGCACGCTCCATTACGAGAGGATATAAACCGATCATTCTATCTGAATATTGCCGAGACTGCTTAAAGCATCAGTGTTTGTAAATATTGCACGTTCGCACTTTGATGCTTCTGCCTTGTTGATCTAACTAAATTTTAGTAGATAATAGAGTTCAAAATAGCAGCAATCCATCGCGATATTGCCTGCCTGCTTTGAACCATAGTTATCAGCACCATATTATGGAACGGCTTAATTACTCGTATTATTTACACGTATATCTTTTCTGTCAGGGCTACCGACTGTTATCTTATAAACAGTATCGTGTAGCGAGCGCCCTGCGCCAAGCCATAAGCAGCTTCGTCGGAAGCAAGCCCTATCGATTTTCAGACAGCAGCAGTAGGCTCGGCGCCCGACGCCTTTCGAGCATTACCTTCGCTAAAAACAACCGAGCACTGCCTACCGTACCCACTACCTACTGCCTACCTCCTCCACGCTGCATAATGTAACAACTGTTGTTACTCACCGAATACATAATAACTACCGTTATGTTGGACCGGTATCGCTTTCGTGTATCGTGGACAGGCGTGTCGTTAAAACAATGTACCTAAGTGTGAAGTTATTTGGCGAATGAAATATTAAGTGAGTTATCTTGAAATATATAATGTACTAGCGGACCCGGCAGACGTCGTTCTGCCCGGACAGCATCGCCACCTACCGGGTCCAATTGTAAATCTAAACCATTCTCGAATTCACTTGAACACATACAAAAAGTTTCATCAGGGTCGGTCCAGCCGTTATGGAGGAGTTCAGTGACAAACGACAAAGATGTATAAACGTCATGTAAAGTGGTATACTAACCTTATCGAAGGCGAGGGGTCGGTGTCTCGGCACGTCAGCGAGTTCCATGGCGTCGGTGGGGCGGAGCGGGGGGTGCGGGCGCGGGGGATGCGCGCGCGCCGCTAGCCGACCTCCATGGGCGTCTGCCGTCGGGGCCGCATGCCGCTCGCGCCCGCGCTGCGCCCCCGACACCTGGCCAACACACGCCGGCACCACTACTCGTTAGACACAGCCACTGACAAGCATCACTCAGCTAAGAGGACCCACTACACACTCATAGCCAAATGAAACTAGCTTTCTCCGAGCGGCCGTGAACACGGCACTGTCCGCCGCAGCCCGGCCGTCCGATTGATGAGATCAGGCCGTTAAAATGTATAAAATGTATCGATCACTTGCATTTAATTATGTACGTGCACTCGTTAAGCGAGGCACTAACCATAGCTACAGATGTATAACAGTGTAACTACACTACACTCATGCTAATCATGATGATACTAGAGGAATTACAAGCAATTAATCGGAACCTTGGGTGTACTCGCATATTATAATTATTTTCCTTACTTAATAGACGGCAATCTGCAGCTTGATTGCTATTATAATTCTTACTAGTAAGTAAATGTAGAGCCAGTCTGAAGAGTGTTCATAATTTAACATCGGGGTCAGTTACATACATTTCAGTATTGATTGTATATCTGTGTTACTAACTAAGTAACTACTGTGCATATAGTGGTGGTGGTGATTAATATACATCGCTAACATTGTGGACGAGAAAGTTTCAAGACTATTATCAAACTATGTCTAAATGGGATTAGGCATTGGGGATTTTTCCAACACGTTCTAGGTTGCAGGTAAAGCAGCAGGCAACAATGATTAACAGATAACTGCCTATCAAATACTGAGTATAGAAATGTGTATAACAAAGGCAATTAAGAGTAAATGGCAAGCTCAGACGCATAAAAAGTTGACTAAATGGTCCTCACATAATGTCCCACAGTTTCCTCTACTCTTATTTTTTCTGCATTCCTTCACCGCTCGTACCTCACTCCTATAATTAAACCTGTGTTTATTTAACAGTGGGCACATACCTACTCATGTCGGCCATGTCGGTATGTGACCAAATTAGATTTGTACCTAGTACATACACGCGGAAAAATTATAAACCATGGCCAAGTGCGTGTTTACGACACCGTCTAAACTTAGCTAACGGACATGGAGTCATGTTTGCGTGCTTCAAGTGCTCTAATTGTATCCAACCTCATTAGTGGCCAGATATAAAGCTAATGAGTCAACGCTTGAAATATTGTTCGACGGCTTACAGGTTGATGTGTGCGGTTGAGTTGGCATTTGAAGGAGTTTCCTTGTTTTTGGCGCTACTGATATAAGTTTTTCCTCATGGACATTCCTGACGAATATTGTGGTTTATTGTCTGCAAATAATTCTAGGTACATGGGATTTGATATTTGGGGATTTTTGCATTATATTTTTGAATTACCTCCTCTTGCAAAGTTATAATTATAATGATTATAGTGATTGAGTGAGTGATTTCTCAACTCTAAAGGATGTAAGAGTAACCTACCCTTAACGAAGTCGAAAGGCACTTATTCTCCCCGCCACTGTGATCGTATTTTTGTTCTAGACTAGATTTTTGCGTAGGAGTACATAATTTGACGTACTTACATAATGTTTGGATGACGGCTTCGTAAAGGGTTAGTTTACACCCTGTAAGTGACCTATCTCCTCTCCTATCTTGACCAACTTCAGGTCAAAACTGAACAACTTAGACAGGATTTGAAGCATCAATGTTGATTGCTTCATGAATTAGGATTTGTTTTAGTTAAGTAGCATGATGATGAGCTTACTTTCTTACAAAGATACTCACGGATTATGAAGCCAATATAAACAAAGTGTGTGTACCTTGACAAGCCATGCCGGTGAATTCACGAACTCGTCTAAACTCATTTGATTGTTTCTCTGAAAAGTTATATTGCCATGTTTTATAGTATACAACTAGCGGTTTATTATTACAGTTCCAGCAGTGTATTGACACTGTACTTATTTTGATTCTTCGGGAATTTAACTGCTGCTGTTCCAATAAATTTAATAGTTTTAGTTCTATTAGCTGTTTCAGCTTAGAAGTGCCAAAGTAGTCGGTTAAGTTTATGTAACACTTATTAATACATAATATTAACTATGTTGCTAAGCTAATCACATTTGAATGTGTATCATTCACAAATAAACCCATTCATTGAATTATATACAAAAAATATCACTAACCTCATCCAACAATTGAGATCATAAATATGTGGCGCATCGTGCGTCACCGTGATAGAGCTCATTGATCGCATCTAAACACACGTGCCCGCAAGCCTCGCACCTCGGCCATGTTGTAAACATGTGCACTGCTGTTTATACGCGATCGAGTTAAACGATTGACATAAATATAGATCTCTGACGGCTCGGTGCGCCCCCACTCGCAGCGTTCGACAACTCGCTATTGTTTAGCAACCGACAGACGCCGACTGACTCACAATATCTTCTGATAAAACAGATAACGCTGCGTCCGTTAAATCTCTCCTCAAGTCGTAAATTTTAGAGTCACAAGGGTATTTTGGGTGGCTTAAGCACCTTTAGATAACTGAGATAAGTGCCGACGTCGCTTGCGAGAGGCTCCCCGTATGAATAATAACTACAGCGTAGATTTTCACACAGTTTTCATTATGACGTTTACATGGCGTTGGAAATCATGGCCTTGTTTATTATTTATTCCTAGCGTACCTAGCATAAGCTAGTCTGTGATAAGTACTTATATACCTACAGGCAATAAGCATATTAACTTCTATTTATTAAACCCGTTTTGAGGATTAGCACTTAGTAGTCATTAGGTATGTGTTTGTTAATATTTAAAATAACTTTATCGATACCTATTTCAAGGATATCTCTGATTTTGCATAGCCAAGTAGTTAACTCGCTATACGAACGAATAGGTACGCGCAGATTTTTCAGGCACCTAGCTCAAAATCTAGAATTAAAATATAATATGTAGCCAAAGCGCCCTCTGCGCTTCGCTTCGAGCCTTCGACCCATGATGCCGGTGTGGTGAAGTTTCGGGACAATAAAAATTTAATTCAGGGACACGGAGAAGAAAGAGAATGTGGAACTGTTTGAAACATTTTGCTACTGCTATTTTTTTGCAATTGTATCTTTGGAAACTTTAGTGGCCAGAGTGGACAAAGTATTATTATTGCTAATATAGGTACCTACACGTTTTCTATAACTGACTCTATAAGTAGGTTTGGAATGGAGTTTCACAATCACGTTCTTCATAGAACTACGGATATGGTTCGGCAGTAATGCTGCACATTAAATAAAAGCCCGCCATACACGGAGCTCACTTACATAGGTACCTATACAATGAATCTCGCTCCTTAAATGTGAGGAGCTAGACTGACGCTAATGTCCGATTAGCATCGGTCTAGCTCCTCACATTTAAGGAGCGAGATTCATTGTATAGGTACCTATGTAAGTGTATTTAAAGGAACAATAAACAGCAGTAAAAATAGCAGCAATACCGAACCTCATTTGAATATGTAACTTTAATTATTAGGATAATTTGATTCTTCTTTCTCAAAAAGAAATTTTAGCAGACAACACACTCTGTATTTCAGCTTCCTTGTTGGGCATATTCAATTTTCTTTGCATGAATTATTTCATTATCTGCACCTCGAAACTCTGTTCATCGCAAGTTTCGACCAAACCGACTGGAGCCGCGTGATAAATTACGGCCTGTTCACTCTCAGAGACAGGAGCCATGTTCCAGGGACAGGGGCAGATCCGGCCAACGATTTGGAGGGGGTGTCATACAGGGCCGAACTTATGAAAAACGAAAGTTTACTTATGCAAAACGTGCATGGGCGCCGAAAGCCGACAGATTTATTACTTGGTAGCATAATATCTGAGGCATCTTAAATTTCGCGAAAAGGAGGCACTATGCCAACTTTTGCGGAACAATAGTAAAGGGTGTATAAGCGAGCCAAAAATTTTAACCTTCCGCCTCGAATACGTTGATTACTTCGATTTCAGGGCGAAAGGAGAGAAGGTTTCACAACGAAGATAACGCAATAGCGAGCGAAGGGAGCTGGCCCCCGGATAGGTTAAGTTCTTTAGGTGCATTCATACAGAAACACGATTACACTTACGATTTAGTCGTTTGCCGTCACACAATGTATTTATTTTTTTAATCAATAAGGTCAGAAACATGATCACGGATAGTCTAGACCCAGCCCAGGGCGGCGTGGTTTTGACACCCCTGACCCCTCCCCCTGAACCCGCTCTAGGTACTAACAGAACGCAAAGAGCGAGAGAAAAGAGCTTCAAGATTTAAGCATCCTGCCTCCGACCCACATATTGGGTTCTTTTTGTTGATTCATACAGAGATGACAATAAAAGTAACTCCGTCAGAGAACTTATAGAAGGCCAAATACAATTAGCGAGCGAAACGAGCTTAAAAAATTTTGCATTCTGCCGTGGAATGGGTAGGTTCTCTTGTGCAGAAAGATAATAATTTACGTCCCTCATTTCTAATCTCAACAACACCTTTTCTGAAAGTAGTGATCCCATTTCCGTTCAATTTTTAAAGCAGTATAAGAATTACTTAGTTTCCTCATTAACCTTTTTGTTTAATTTGGCGTTTTATACAGGCGCCTCTAAAAAAATCATCATCAAATCTCTTTTCTACCAAGTCTTTCCAAAATATTAGAGCGTCTTATGAACAGCAGACTTACGGAGTATCATGAACGCAATAACCTTATATCACAGTGTCAATACGGATACTGAACTGGAAAATCTTATGCCGACGCTGTCCACGAGCTGACTGATCATCTAGTTAACGGTCTCGATAAGAAAAAAAAGGCGCTTGTTATATTTCTTGACCTGGCCATGGCGTTTGACACAGCCTCTGTGCCCAACCTCTTACACAAGCTTGAAAATGTGGGTATCAGGGGTCTACCACAAAATTTCTTCCGGGACTATCTATCTGATCGGTTTCAGAGGGTTGAAATTGAAAATCTCATAAGTGATGATCTCCCAGTCACTTATGGAGTACCACAGGGAAGTGTGCTCGGTACTTCTCTTTTCCTTGCCTACATAAATGATCTCTGCAACCTACAGCTACCCCATGGTAAAATCATATCATTTGCCGATGACACTGCTCTTCTGTTTACAGCGGACTCATGGACTGCTGTCTACCATCACGCACAGAAAGGCTTTGATGTGGTGTTGTCTTGGCTAAAAAGTAATGTTCTTTCCCTAAACGTAGAGAAAACAAAGTATAGACGTATACCGTTATTTTCTGACCAACAAACGCAACGATTTGTTCTCCAGTCTCCACATCAAAGCGCACTTTTGCATTGACCCTAACACTCAGGATTGTTGCTGCCCCGTCCTACAAAGTACTACTTCTAACTAAAAGTATTTAGGAATCATTATAGACAACAACTTAAGTTTCCAACCACAAATAGACAGCCTAACGTCGAAGATTCGTAAATTGATTTTTTCTTTAAAAATGTCATGTAGCTGACACAGAGCTCATCAGGTGGGTACCTATATTATCCTATGTGTCAATCACTTCTGACATACTGCATTGTATCATGGGGGGGGGGAGCTCCAAAATCAAATGTTTTGAAATTGGAAAGAGCCCAGAGGGTGGTAATTAAGGTGGCCTGCTTTCTCCCATACCAATATCCTACTGTGGACAAATAATTTAAAGTTCTGAGTCAGAACTTTAAATACTTTAAATACAAGTAAAAGATAAAGAGCTGTCTCACTGTCAGAACTTCTGACAGTGAGATAGCTCTTTATCTTATATATTGTGCTTAAGCAGCATGCTTCTATAGTTTTTATCCCCTTTCTATGTCAGGTAAACGTAGAATACATGCTGTTTGCACTACAGCTAAGGATTTAAGAATGAGCTTCTCTCAAATATTTTATACATACAGGTTCACATTTGTATAATAAGATTAATGAGTGTACCACAATCACCAGCCAAAGAAGGCTTGTAAAAATGCTACAGTGGAGCCCTCCTTAGATTGGATTATGCGTCTACTGAGGAATTACTTTCCCATCCTAAATAATCCCGCCCTGCAACCGTCCCCACACTGTTCACGCATTTTTAATTAGTCCCACGTTTGGATTCCTCCTCTATTTGAAATTATTTATTTTGTTATTGCTTATTGTACCATTGGTAATTTTTATCATTGTTTTTATTTTATCGTTGTTTCTTATGTATAATGCATACCCTTCACATTTTGAAACCGTGATTTACATATGTTTTTTATATGATTAAAATTATTGTGTACGAATTACCCTGGTGATCTGCTATACAGGTTTTCCTAGTGCAGACACCAGTCTCTCACAAGCTTATCTGTGTCATGTAATTTTAATCTCTATTTATACGTGATAAGTTATCTTTGTGAAGAGAAAATAAATCAATTACAATTTGAAATTTGAATTTATGAAATATCCGACCCACGTGACTCTGTGTGTGACCCCTTTTTTTTTTTTTTTGGGGGTGAACGATAGATTTTATAAGCATAGATGGATAGGTTAACGCTATTTACATTATCATATTATTAGACAAGTGATATGTTTTAATTTTAATAAAATTTAAATTTTCATCGCTGACGCAGCGATAGCGATATTAAAATGAAAACAGCGTATCACTTGTAAAATATAATTAATTATAATTAAATATATATATTATATTTTATAAATTCAGGTAGTTTTTAATTAGTTGGCCTTTTTTTTTTATGGTGGGTGGAAAATCATCAAATGACCCCTCCCGCTCTTGGGCAGAGCGAAAGGGAGTGTCAGACTTCTACTGACTAAAAACCACCCGTGTTCCTTCTTAGCCCTTCATGTCGAGGCCACGGTATCCGCGAACAACCCGCAGCCCCGACGGGCGCCGGCCCCTGCGGGCCCCTTCCATGCGCGCGTGGAACACGAACGCGCCGTCGACACGGCCTGTCGTCGTCATAAGACGGACGGACGGCGAGCTTACCTATCACTCACCGTCCACAGGCCCGCGTCTACGGTGGCCGGAAGCCATCACGTGGCCCCCGACGCCCGGAGCGCCTCCCGCGGCGGTAATTAGTTAGTATTACCTTATACTTTAAGCACAGGGTCCCCACCCTGTGATATCTGATACCTGGTAATATTAAAGAATTGAGTTTTCAGCTGAAGACCTCAGCGGTTTTTGACGCGCGATTGACTGAAGAACGCCACCTGCTACGATCCTTACATACTCCTTTTGCCTCGTCGACATTCATACAGCTGCAGGGCTATTGCGTATCTTTTTAAATTTCAGTGGCTATCATAGTGTCCATCGATTAACTGTGAAATGGTTATGGTTTGGTACAAAATGGAATCATTTGACAGTTAATCGATGGACAAAAAAATCTGCTGGAAGTCCCGCCACTATATCCAGTGTGATCTACTCCCAATGACTTATGGTGGTACGTAGACACTTACGAAGGAGGCTGTGTACCGACTCAGAGGTGCACAGTGAGTCATGGAGCGCTCCATTCTCGGCATGAAACTTGTAGACCGAGTTCCAAACATTGAAATCCGAAGACATTCAAAAGTCTTCGATAGTGGATTTGGATTGGCAATAATTGGCATGGATTGGAAATTTCGTTTTGAAACTCAAGTTAAGTTGTGTAGGACACCTAGCAAGGCGCGATGATTGCAGGTTGAGTAAAGTTGTGACACAGTGGCGTTCAAAAAATGGTAAGAAAAGTATTGGTCGTCCGGGGGCCAGATGGGCAGGCGACCTTGTTGCCGTCTCGGGTAAAACCTGGACACACTGGCAAGATGCACAGGACCTTAGAGCTTGACACAAGTAAAGGGAGGATACACCGTAGTGGGTGAAGTCAGACCGTAGATAATGATGGACATACGCTCGCCATAACTGTCGCAAAATGAGTATATTTAAATCTGCCTCATCTTTGGAGTATTTAAGGCACGATGTTACGTTACGTAAGTTCTATTATTTATTAGAGAGAATCGGTAAGTATGAAATATTCCCTATGTAAAGTGAAATTAGAAAGTGAAAGAGCATCCACGCCTCATTAGATATGTACTTATACAAGTAAGTAAGTACATAAATACGTGAGCAAACAATGTGAATTTTATCACAATCTCGGGAACGCTAGAGGAGTACTTAATGCTAACTATAAAACTTCAAATAGGAATTTGGTAACACATAGGTTTTGTCGTTTGAGTGAAAGAAAAGCCACTATGCATAATAATATGTAATTCAGTGGACCAAAACTTGATTCAGGAAAGTCTAAGCTTGAATAACTATTAATCATTAATAGCAATTTCTGCTAGAATATAAATTAAAATATTATTTTGCTCTGCTTAATATTCATAGACTTGAAAAAAAATCCCATAAAATCAAACGGTGTGAAGTAAAAACGTTTCTGGTGGCTGATCACCGGAAATCTCAAGTGAGAGTCGTAAAAAGAGCATGTTATTAACCGGATAATAAATCGGTTATTTGCAAAATAGCCGCGTTAGTGCAAGTGGCCACTGGCCGGTGGTTACGGGGCCAACATTGAACTGATGTTTATTCACGCAATGTTTACGTACGGGTAAATCAGGCGCGTAGCTGGGAAACCGTAAATAATCCTAATAAACACTTTCTTTTAACTGCCAATGTATATTACACTCAATGTTTGAGAAATAAGTATGAAAACAGTTAAATGCGCAACTGTTCTACACCGAGATTCTTGAGATTTTTCGGTTGGGTAGGTAAGTTTTGAATCGATTTCGTTCATTAGGATTAAAACATTCATTCATACATTCCATTCAAACCACCCAAACTTACATGTTTTGAATTCAGTCAAATGTTCCTTGTTGCCAAGTATCTATCTAACATGCCGAATTTTCATTAATTGATAGCTAGTCTTCAGCCGTACCTATAGTATCTAGTGAAGTAATAATAAATATTTATATCGTTGACATTGCACAAAGCACATTAATGCACACATATACTAATATACAAATGAGTAAGCCTGGACGGGGCCACCTGCCGTCCATTGATTGCTTTCACCTCAAAATACTGAAGCAGTTGAAATAAAAATCCACTTAGCGACATACCACCTATAGAAGTGGAGGCCGAATATACACAGTGAACATTCAGTGCTCGACAATAAGAACTAAAACCTCGCTTGTACCTACTCTTTACATCCATACATCAGACAGCGAACACTTAAGCAGTATGAGTGTAGTTGATGATACAGAGAAGAAAGGAACAATAGCACACACAGTAGATAGTAAGTGGTGGTGGGTACCTCGCATCGGGGAGGCGTGCCAACGATCCCGCACAGCGAGACGCGCCGCACGAGAGGGACGTCTCTTCCCATGGACACTTTCGCACATCTCTACACCCGGCCCCGGGCGACGAGTTACCACTCAATTAACACTGATTACCGCTAACTCGACCTCTGTGTGTCTCCATTGTGTGCATCTCTTCGACTGCCTTGGGAATAACAAGCAGCTGTATCTCTATTCACTAAGACTAATATCTTAACATTCTAGGGTTAATCGATAATTACTACTACCTACTTGATCCTGAACCTCTATTGCCAGACTAAAGCTCCGACTTGACGTTGCGGGGACAAAGCTAGTTTCATTTATGTACAGAACATGGAAACCTAACAGAATATTACAAGAACAGCGAGTATAAACAGTGGCAGCAATCAGTGTGAAGAAAATCAGTGTTCCGTAACAGTTTCTTGTGCCGTAACGTAGTGGCGCGCTCGCTCCACGAGATCGACCGATATTCCATTATGTAACACCCATCTAAGGTCCGCTACTTAAGCACTAACTTGAAAACTTAACTAGCAACTCGGAAAATATTTGTGCTTAAGATATTTGAACATCTAGCAATGCTCTACATTATAACTAAGATAAGAAAAAATTAAACTAACCGATAGTACATCGGAGCAGTCAGCTGCGCAACACACGACCGTCGGTTACGGGTGCACTTCGAGGTAGAAACGACTGCCAGAGTCCAGATGCCCTCAGGAATCGAAACTGCGTCCTGAGGTACAGTACAGTCCGCAAGGATTTTATGACAACTGTTTTCGTAGTCGGCAACGTTACCTACGTATCGTCATATACCAGGCGGCAGCGGGTGGCGCGCGGGGCGCGAGGCGAGGCGCGCGCGGCGCCCGAGCCCGGCGCCGAATCCTGTGACGAGCGCGGCCCAGCACTACGGGCGAGGACAGCCGGCCTGTGTACTGTGCGGAGCGGCGGCGTGGCGCGGTGTGCGGGGCGTCGGGCGCGGTCGGTCGCGGTCAGCGGTCGCGGCGCGGCGCGGCCATGGCGGCGGCGCGGCAGGCGGCGACGTCTCGCGCACTGCCGCCGCCGGGCCGCGCCCGCCGCTCCCGGGCCCGCGCACGCGCCCCAGCGCCGCCCCCGCCCGCCCAGCGAGCCAAATTGATCAGCCGGATCCTCGATTGCAATGAAATTTATGACAGGTCGTGGATCTATTATCGACGTGATACCGCCCGAGACGCGGATAATAATTGGAACCAGCACGATAAACGCACAGATTTTGAAATCGGAAGTGGATAACGTCCGGTCAGACGGAAATATTATCATTGACTATTTCAGGATATCTATGCGTCTTATGATACCTATGTAATTCACTTTCAGTCCTGAAGATTAGGATTCTTGGATTAGGCGGTCATAACCCTAAATATAGGTAATACTTATTGTTCACTGCCTACCTATATCCTATGTAGTCTCCTGAAAAACTAAACTTAACCTTCAGATTGATTACAATTTTTGAAGATGGAGTCTGGCACAGCCAAGGGCACAGCTTTACTCCACGTTTATAGAAACAACTTAAAAAAGGAACATATTGAGGAAATTCAATCGAAAAATATGTGTTTATTTAATAAACCAGGACACAATTATTTATTAAAGCTAGCCCATATTGCTCTACTGCTGGGCAGAGGCCTCCCTCCATTCCTTACAACAGTCACGGTTCAAGGAAGACATCCACTTAGTGGTCTGCCGCAAGCCCGTGTTAGGCACTGCTTCAGGGCACTAATCCTAAACTTTATGGGTCCACAGCTCGTTCGGCATGCAGCAGACATGCCTGCAGAGTTCTATTTAAGTTGGGCAGCCATTTAAACCACGTCAACGATTTGCGTGAAGAAATATAAGCGCGAAATTTGATGTGTTTCGGTAGGGTAGGAGTCAGCATAAATTACTTTCAGGATGTTTCCGCTCCTAGACATTATCTGAAATTTCATGGGTTTATTTCTACAAAATCCTCCAAATCACTGACACTGCTACGTCTGCAACGCTGCTTCAGGTACCTACATCTATGGCAATAGATGTTAAGAAGAGTTAAATCTTCTTCTTATCATATAGACGACAATCTAACTGAGGGTACATTTTTATTCATCTTTTGTGGCCATCATTCGGTTTCGGCAATGGGCAGACAACATGACACAATTTAAACGCTAGGAACGCACTTTCATTATCACGTCAGTCTTGCAAGAAATAGGTGTCAATCTTGCTACATAAATATGGACGTTATTGGCATACAAAAAACGACTGACTCGCGCGTACGACGGTAGAAAAAGCTGCAATTGTATTCAGTTATAAAACAAAAAGTAGACCATGATTTTTCCTGGCTTTTTCAGATATCTTTTTAAAGGGAAGTCTACATCACAATTTTGACTAACGTGCACTGATTATAGTCGTTGTTCTATTACTACTGTAATGGCTCTACTTTATTGGCTATTTGTCTACTGTTAAAATTTCACGAAAATTTGATGTTATATCAAAGAACTAACAGAAATAACACGATGTGTGAAAAAAGTAATAAAATCGATCAAAAAATGGCTTAGTTATAACTGATTTTAAAAGACGTGCTAGACAAAGACGGCGCCACGGAAATGTGACGTCATATTTCATACCACCATAGTTACGTAGTACAAATAGCCTTTTCGCGCGACAAGGATAGAAAGTACCTCCACCAAAAACTTCTAAAGCATGTAGCTACTCCATTTTTTGATCGATTTTATTACTTTTTTCACACATCGCTGTCAGTGCTTTGAAATAACATAACATTTTTGTCAATTTTTAACTGTGGTCAAATTGCCAATTGCTTAGTGCTTATTGCCACAAATCCTACACTGTCCTACAGTGTCTTGGCTGCGTTGTCTCGTTGGTTTAGAAGTGCGAATGGCGCTAAACTGTTGAGCATGATGTCTTCTGTTCGATTACGCTACGGTTCTTGGATTTTTCTATGAAGAATTTCTTAGGAGTAAGTATCTTAAAAGTAAGTACCAAACGTAGCTGATGGCGTAGGTACTGTAGGTTTTGCATACTTGCATGGGAAAAATAAAAGCTTGTTAAATGGCGTGAGTTTATGATGTATGGTATATAATTTCTCATTAGCAGCCGTAGTCTGACTTGATTGCGACAGTTGATGACAATAAGCTAGGTCCCCATTACACAAAGGGACTCACACAATAGGGTAGTTGGTTGACTAAAAAAATATGATTCTGTTTAGTCCGTCTGTTAGATTATCGAAAAATATTGTTTTTATTTTTTAATTTTGTTGTATATCAAATTAATTAAAATTGACAAAAATAAATAAGTGTCAAAGATCGTGAGTGGGGGCTGGTGACGTCACTTTCGGTTAAAAATTGAACCAAACTGTGACGTCGCGCGACTTTGCGGAGCACTGTATCGTCTTCATTTATTGTTTTTGGAAATCTACCTGACGGACTAATTATATTTTTTTTGTCAACTATATATCTCGATATATCTCTGGTTAGCCCTTCGGGAATTACATTCGTAATGATATGATATTCCTAGTCAAGGTAGGAGCAAAATAGAAAATACAGGTAGGTTATAATTTTTTTTTTGTAGAAATACCGTCATTCATAAAACTGAACGCAGTTATGTCTTGTGATTACTCCTAATTGTCGTACAATCTACAACGCATTGCCATTTCCCAGCGACGCCATAAATTACAAAGCTGACAGTATTGTGGACGCACAGACTGACATGTTAGCAATTACGGCGGTAAACACTACTCTACGAGTGATACAATGCCATGGAATTGTTAAGTAGGTTGCTACTATATTTTCTTTTGTAGATGAGTAGTACCTATTAGTACGTGCTATTATCTTTGGAAAGTTATACTTGAATGAATATTAATATTGATTAATATCCTGACATAACATCGCGCCTGTAATCACCGAAGGGTTAGGCAGAGTTGTACCCATTAGTACACCCAAATTTCGCCAGTTATGTTTAAGTCCCATGTAATAGCGGTTGGGCTTATTGCCATCAACCTGACACAAAACCAGACCCAGCCTCGGCTGCTACTGAGAAATTGCTGATGAATAAACCCAATAACGCTTTGCCCGACTTAGAAATCGAATCCAAGCTCTCACGCACAGCCGTCGCGCTTCCACTTCCACACGTCGGTGACCACTAGGCCACCGAGGCAGTCATATTAGTTAGCATTATGTATTGGCAGTTATATTTTATTCAATGCGAACACGGTTACGGTTCAGGGTGGTTCGTTGACATCAGTTATTGAGGACAGCCTGTTTTTTTTTTTTTGGCGGGTGGAAAATCATCAAATAACCCCTCCCGCTCTTGGGCAGAGCGAAAGGAAGTGTCAGACTTCTACTGACTAAAAACCACCCATGTTCCTTCTTAGCTCTTCATGTCGAGGCCGCGGTATCTCTTGCGAACAACCCGCAGCCATTGAGGACAGTCCGACACTAAGAGGTAAATGGAACCATGTCATCAGTCTCAAACATCACGCATGTTTATCCTCGGAGGGTTTAGCAGAGTTGCAAAATAGTAACACCATAGGCATTTCGCCGCTTATGTTTATTTCCCTTATAACAGCCTGTTGCCATCAATTGTACTGAAATCTTTACTCCCTCCTACCCCTCATTAGTAATAACAAAAAAAAAATACACACGAATAGAGAACCTCCTCCTTTTTGGAAGTCGGTTAAAAACAGTAACACTGCCCAACTGGGGAATAGAACCCAGGAACTCGTGCTCAGCAGAGACGCCTGTGACCGCTGTACCAGCAAAAAGGCGCTGTAAGGCAGTCATCAGCCTCAGATTTTAAATTTTACATTCTACTGTTATTTTAAATAAAAACATAACACCCCTTTTTTTTTTGGGGCAGTCGTGTAAAAAACCAGGTGTGTCGCTAAGTAAGGCTTTGACCAAATCTAATGCTCATCGATTGTTATCGGAATGCAGATAGGCAAGACTTCCCAACTTCTCTGGCGAGGCTTCTCTTGATAGGCGAGGCACAGCGTCACGCGATCCCGCCGTTTTGCAAGTCCCGAGCTATTTGATCGATACGGTCAAGTCATTTGGCGCTAACCGCTCACCGTGATTCACTTCGCGATCTATATCTAGGCGTTTATCGCTAAGTAGCCGGTAACACGCGAATGTACTTTCAGCCTGGACGTAGCTCTATCATTAAGAACGTGGGCGATGGCTTGAATGTTAGCTTAGCTTGAACATTTCCGTATCATTAAAACACAAAACTTTTTTGCAAAGTGAAAATCGATTTCCAAGTAAACACTAACTTTAGCTAAAAAATAACCGGCATGCTGAATCTACTAAACGAATAAGCGGATTAATCGGTGTAGGTTCACCCACGAAAGAAAGTATTCTCCCGGGGTACATAACCTTCTCCTTTTTTAAAGCCGTTTCAAAAGCTATTATTATGTGTGTAAACATTGAATGTAGGAGTTAGAATTGAGTAGGTAATATCCCAGGTATTTGCATTCGCTTTGTATGGGTGATAGATTCGGTTTGTTTTGAATTAATAATAGCTAATTTAGAAGACTCAGAAGTTCCGCCTTGGAGTATGCCAAAGGGCAATAGAACGCAGCATTTTGGGTGTCAAAAGACAAGACAGAATTCGAAACACCACGCTGCGCTCCAAAACGGGCATTGTAGACGTTGGCAAGAAGGCTGCTAGGCTAAAATGGGATTAGGCGGGTCACGTCAGCTGCATGTACGATGACCGCTGGGCAAGTCTCCACACGATGGTTATCGGAAGACGGACGGCGCCGCCGAGGCCGGCCCAGAAAGAGGTGGCGAGACCATCTGGACGCGCACCAAGAGGGCTGGTTCGAGGTGGCTCAGGAAAAGAGAACGTGGAAGGAATTGGGGGAGGCCTTTGCCGAGCAGTGGGACAGTTACAGGCTAGAGAAAAAAACACAAAAAAAAAAAAATTAATACAAGGTATAACGTCTATAAAGTGGTACGATAACGACTGTCTTCTCCGGTCTTCTTTTCTTCAAAAAATATTTACATTCGAAGACGTTTCCATTACCTGTTGTCACATGTTTAGACCTGCTGGCAAATGTGAAATCATTCAAATGTAGAAACACCAGTCGAATTCGAAAAACTCTTTTTGTATTAATTAACATTCTTAGGTTAATAGCTATCTATTCTACACGCAACATTTCCTTCAGAAGCTGTTCGGTTCAATCATACTCGAAGAAAAAACGCCGCAGGCATGGTGTGGAGGTGTGGTGGTACTCTTCTACAAAAAGGGCGACAATGCCCGGCTGAAGAATTATAGGCCCATCTCACTTCTAAGCCATGTCTACAAGTTGTTTTCAAGAGTCATTACGAATCGTCTCGCGCGCAGGTTTGACGATTTTCAGCCTCCCGAACAAGCTGGATTCCGCAAAGGCTTTAGTACCTTAGACCACATACATACCCTGCGGCAGGTTATACAGAAGACTGAAGAGTATTATCTGCCTCTCTGTTTAGCGTTTGTGGACAGTGTGGACTACGAGTAAGCCTTCGATTCGATCGAGACTTGGTCCTTACTGTAGTCTCTCCAAAAAGGTACCAAATCGACCACCGGTACACCGAGGTGTTAAAGTGTTTGTACAAAAACGCCACCTGCAGCGAGGTGTGAGACTGGGAGATCTCATAACTCCGAAGTTGTTCACCGCTGACTGGAGGACGTTTTCAAGGTTCTGGACTGGAGAGGGCTAGGCATCAACGTAAATGGCGAGTACATCACTCACCTTAGGTTTGCCGATGATATAGTGGTCACGGCTGAGACCATGGAGGACCTCAGTACAATGCTCGATAACCTCGGTAGAGCTTCCGAAAGAGTGGGTCTTAAAATGAACATGGACAAAACTCACAAAACCAAGGTCATGTTTAATGCCCATGTAACACCCACTCCTATCAAGATCGGAAACTCTACACTAGAAGTTGTAGACGATTATGTCTACCTGGGACAAACGGTCCAGTTAGGTAGGTCTTACTTTGAGAAAGAGGTCAATCGTCGAATCCGACTCGGCTGGGCAGTGTTTGGGAAGCTGAGCAATATCTTCTCGTCCAACTTACCGCAGTGTCTCAAGACGAAAGTCTATGACCAGTGTGTTGCCCCAGTGATTACATACGGGACCGAAACGTGGGCTCACAATGGGCCTCATCAGAAGGCTTAAAGTCACCCAAAGGGCAATGGAGAGGGCTATGCTCGGAGTTTCCTTGCGTGATCGAATCAGAAATGAAGACATCCGCATGAGAACCAAGGCTACCGACGTAGCGCGAAAAATTGCCAGACTTAAGTGGCAGTGGGCAGGGCACATTGCTCGCAGAATGGATGGTCGATGGGGCCGAAAAGTTCTGGAGTGGCAACCGCGAACCGGAAGACGTCGCGTTGGAAGGCCTCCCACTAGGTGGACCGATGACCTAGTGAAGGTTGTGGAGATCCGCTGGACGCACAAGATCGGTCAATATGGCGACACTTAGGGGAGGCCTATGTCCAGCAGTGGACGTCTTTCGAATCATGATTGAACATATATTATTATAGAAACTTAAGTAGTATTTTTATAATAATTTTACGAAACGACGAAAGTACAGAGGCTCAGCTATAGGAAAAATTTAAACCGTACCCGTGGCATAAAAGCTTAGCTATAAAGTATCAAGATCACGAAGACATGGTAAAGGTAGATTGGGCGGATCGATTAATTAAAGTTAAACCATTTATGTCCCATACATGGTTTCTCTTTTATTCTCCCAACAGCTTTCCATTCCCCAGCATAAGTCAGCGGCTTTTAGGTGCAGTTTTCGTTACGCAGCTACCAAATGTTGGAACAATATACCACCCCCCATAAAATTCAGTAAAACTCACTCGACATTTAAATTAAAATTGAAGTTGTTTTTATTAAATCATCAAAATGTATTTCAAGATGTCCGAGCCGACATGTCAGCCATCTGAAACACTGCATATTTTATAAATTTTTATTATTATCAATTAAGTACTATATAATTATGAAGTATATCTTTGTTACAATTTTGTGTTTTTTCCGATTTTGGCATTGTTATTAATTTTAAACATTTCAATTATACACAACATTACAACTTTACAAATGTTACTAATTTTATACATTCTGTCATTTTTACTTTTATTATGATTGCTTAATTTATTAAATGTTTCATGTTTTTTAATTATTTTATACATTTTTAAATTTTATTTTTTACTTTTTGTTTTTTAATGTGCTCATTTTATGGTTTTGTATTATGAGTTGCAACATTTTATTTTAGTTTGTTGTTTGTGCAAATTATTTTAAACCTTTTTGTGTATTAGTTTATATTTTCGAGCGTATGGCATCCGTGGGCAGCAGCTGAAAATCAGCGTCAGATGGTGGTACACACACTGTGTTGCCATCTGACTTTATGCTGAGCTGAGGCCCTTTTGGTATTATCAGCTTGTTTATTTTGTAAAAAATAAGATGTTTTTGTAAATAATGCCAAATAAACAAAATTTTCTTTCTTCTTCTTCCATAATATTCGAGAAATTAGAATGGTTACTTGAAAACCATAACATCTAGTTCTCTTTGCCTTCCTACAAAAAGCCTGCTATCGCGGAATTAATCAGCTTGGTCCGACAGCTATAGAACTACCTTTTTTTTCGATGGGAAATCATGAAATGACCCCGGAGTGTAAGGGAGAGTCAGACTTCTACTAACTAAAACCATCCATGTTCCTTCTTAGCCCTTTGTGTTCCGGGACAACGGTATCTCTTTCGAACAGTCCCGCAGCCCCGGCAGGATATAGAACTACCTAAGGCGTGACGTTCTCCATTGTTATTATGATTTGTGTCATTCTTTGACACTTCAGGGAACATGTTGTCCTTCTCAAGTCTCGTAAACTCTAGGTCTTAGATAATGTAAACCATAACAAAAACATAAACATAAAATTCAAATGATATATTCTTATTTCCGAGTTAACATATTGCTGTGTACTTAAGCGCAACAATAGATAATGAACATACACAATATACAATAAACATATAACTTTACAACAATGTTTAAACAAACTTCAAAATAATACTTGAATACTGCCACTTTAAAATCAACATGGAATGCTCAACTACTCTGAAGAGGGTTATTTTAAGACATTTATCACAACAATGAAATGGCAATTGACAATCATATTGTCTCGGAAAAATCAAAGTTAATACTTACGCATAAGGATAAAAATTCAATGTAATAAATAATTTGGACAGACGATGATAATACAGTCTTACATTGTATGAGCCGATATAATTAGTACAATAATAACATATTTATGAACACTTCTACATTATGCACAACAATGAGAATGAGTGTTTGCATACATAGTACACATATTAGAACCAAAATAATTGTGACGCTAAGCGGGAATAGCTTAAGTACTAGAGAAAGTAACGTAAAAAAAGTATGCGAGTACCCTTGCCCGATAGCTAAGTAATAAATGTTAGTTTTACGCTCGCGACTTGTCTGATTTGATGAACTTATCAAGGTCTGCGTCACTAGCCGGGTCCACTTGGGACAGTTGCCGGAAGCTCTCGTCGTCCACGAAGCAGATCTCGTGACCGTCGGGGTCAGCTAGGATGATAACTCTGACAGTAGCCTTGCCTGGCGTGTCCAAAGAGATGAGCGGAGTCAGGATGGCACCCTTCGCCGCCTGGATCTTCTGGTCGATGATGGGCTGCTCCTCGAAGGGGCACGAGAACGCGATGCGACCGTATGCCTTCGCACGGTTCACTGGCTCTCCTGTAATAGCATTACATTGAACATTAGTGTTAGTATTTGAAAACTTAAGCAAATTATGTTAAGGATCTGCATAGCATGCAGGTTGTCCACGAATTGAAGGCTATAAAAACCTGTCAAAATGAGGCCATACCCTAAAGTGGGACAGTCAGATTTGATTTGTGAAATCGTTTTGGTTGAAAGGTAATATCATAAAATCTTTAGCATCGATATTCGTTTTTCAGATATTTGAAATTATGGATAAAGGCCTAAAGCTGGAAAGTGTGGACGCATTCAAATATCGAGTTTAGTTTGAGCTGGCAAACAGATTCGCATTTTTTATTTAAACCTGTTAAAGAACCAAAAATAAAACTAGAGCATAAAGAGCATTATTTTCAATTATTTTTTCCATAGGATTTGTAAACGGAGTAGTTTTCCTATGCGACTAAGCCTCTATAAATAAAAGGTATGTCAATTTGTTTGTATGTCTGCGATACCGTCATACGTTTTACAAAGTCGACAGAATTAGTCAACATTGATAACAGATCCTCCTAGGAAAATACTTGAATATCAATTACCTTCCATATGTAAGATTTTATCAATCTCTACATATGTGAGTGCCACGTGCAAAAGTACCAAATTTTATGTCGATTTCTAATCTTTTCCTTTGTCAGATGTGTGGACATGTATAAAATCCAGGTATGACATGGCAGACACGCAACGTGACCGTGATAATAGGTGCATCATCTCAAGTAGATTAGAGGGTATCCACTTTCTGTTGACATCTAGTAGTGTCTACGTTTCGTCTGATAAAACACCTGAAGATAGCGTCAATCTAACAAAGGAACGCATGGCAAGTTCGTGATAAAATATGTTCGGTCACCATTACAATGTCAGGTTTATTATTAGGTTAGTGGTTAGAAAATCACGCATGTACCAGCATGTGACTATGTCACATACATCTGTGGTTATGTAGGACTAAGTTAAACATATTTAAACAGTCTGAATGACTGACTCCTGCGTACAACATCTACGGATGACGCAACGTGCGTGGAAAACTACCTAATACACGAAGGCCTCTGATCAATAATGTAACTTGCTAATTCACAGACAAAAAAAAAATGAGAATAAATTCAAATTGTTTATGCAGTTTTTATCAGTCACATGCAAACATAAGTTACAATACACTTCACGCTTATGAGTGATTCTTAAATAGGTGTTGCCAATCATGTTTCGTTTCGCTGTATATTCTCAGAAAACACGTACGTTTCAAATATGGTATTTACAAAAATAACATGTTTTTTTTACAATGTACTTACCAATGTCAACTAGCTCCAGTTTTGCTTGTTGATCGCCGAAGCCAACGGTGACTGTCTTAGTGGTCTTCTCGAAGATCTTCAGACTAAGTAAACCGTTCCAATAGGCGATGGATTTCTCCAAGTTTGAGCTGGCGAGGGACACTTTGACCACTGGATCTGTGGATGATAATTTTTACAATTAAATTAATATTGGCATTGTTCTCTCGTATCGACATACAAAAATAGTTATAGTAGTTGTTAACATATTATCCATTCAACAAGACCAATAGGGCTGAACCGAAAAAATGTAGGTACAATCTAAATGTGCGATGACGTAAATGTGGTGGCAAATAGACCGATTGAGGATAAACTTAACGGTGCAATTCCGTTAAATCCAAGAAAACAACAAATAAATAACAATTTTCCTGACTGGAATATTTACAGACATCCGAAAGGCAATACTCATTTATGAATTTAGGAATCAATATCCATTGGTCTATCGGCTTTTCACTACTGCGTGAATAAGCACCTAGGAATATAGCTTTTGTTTTACGTAACTCAGCTAAATAACATTTGTATCAAATATGGTAGCATGGTCTGGTATATGGTGGTATGGTAGCATTATTTTGTAACGTTGACTTCTGTCAAGCACGCTATTTAGTTATGATTAACGTGTTAATATTTTTTGTTTAGTGTTTCAGGACTGTAACAAAGTTGAAAAAAATTAAACCAGTTTTTATGTTTAGGTACAGTCGAACAAGCTAATAAGTATACAGGGGGTTGTAATTTTGTTTTATCAAGTGTTTCCCATTAAGCGACTGATGTCAAACGCCTGTATCGTTTGACATCAGTCTCTAAATGTATCTGTATAATCTTAAAAGTAAATACAATACAAGTTAGCTGGCTGTATACTTATTAGCTTGTTCGACTGTACCTGCTTAAGCAGGATTAAATCTCTCCATGCTGTAACTTCATAAACATAGATTGCGTACATTGTTAGTACATTATATTTTGTCATCAAAGCATCTCTTGAGGAGTCATGCGGCCATCACATGACTCGTACTCGACGCCTAGCTACTGTTGGTGCCTAGTTTATCCACGAAACAATCATATCATCACATGACAAAAACATCTCAAACAATGATGTTTCAGTAGATAACTTATCTTATCAATTCACAATAATTATCATTGATGACGATCACTCTTTTACTGTATGGTAAACAAGGTTAGCTATAACATGTCCAAACATGTAAGTATCTATAGACTTGTAGGTGTAGATCTCCCAGGAAAAATATGCGCTTCTGCAAACATCGTCTATCTTTGGAAATAGGGAGCATAACGCGATGAGATCTAGTATACAAAATCCGTAAACCATGGTCAGAAAATTCCAAATAACTTTTCTGAACTTTTGGTTGATGAGGTGTGACCTAAATGATAGATATACTACCATAAAACGCAGCAGTAGGAAACGTAAACGCCGCGCTGCTGCGCCGCTGCCGTCAGACAGGGGCAGTCTGTGACACGTTCGTGTTTATTCAGAAACACGTTCGTGTTTATTCAGAAACACGTTCGTGTTTATTCAGAAACACGATGATTACCGAAACGCAAATTGTTTCTGGGTTAATTGCATCGATTAGAATATCACCATCACGATGATATGGCAAATGTACACCTAAATATCTCGTTGTCAGTTACCAAAATTATAGTTTGTGGAATAATAGTAAGTATTCTAGGTCTACAAGAAGGAACCTAATAGTCACATACCTAATTGTAATAATACTTTTATCGTTTTTATGTCATCGTTGATCCAGTGAATATTTTGCCACATTAATAAACTACAATTATTGAAATGTTTCCTTTTCTGTCACTATAAATAGAACTCACCTCTGTCAACGGGCTGTGGCTTGTCAACGATGAAGAACTTGTAACCTCCGGGAGCTTCAACATATTTAACTCCATTTTGTTCCTTTATGGGCCAATTGTTAGCAGCGGCCCTCTTGAGACTCTCACTGGACTGGACTGTGAGACCGATGAAGTCATTGCCTGTCTCATACTCTGTGATACCATAATTGTATGTAAGCTCCACTACAAAGTGTGAGTCTTCTGGTCCGTAACCAACCATGGTCTTGCTCCATCGGTTTGCATATGGCCTGAAAACAAGAACCATAATTTTATGAAGTCCTACTGAGCCCTTCATTACTCAATATTGTTTATTGTTGTTTAAATGATTGAACTTCATCTCTAAATAACTCACCCATTGCAGGCAGCTTCACATCCCTCACTAAACTCCTCATGTCGCAGAACCTGTAAAAAAACTTTTTTTTTTAAACATTACCTACAGCTTATGCTTTAATAAACCCAAAACCAATTTATGTTTAACTGATGCATGTGCACAATGCCATAGTAAAATAAAATCAGTCTGTATAATAGGTGTAAAAGTAACATTAAGAAGAAAGGCACCTTCTCCCTGTCATTGCGATACTTTTTTGTTCTAGCCCATATTATCTGGACACCTTCTAGTTACAAAGATATAGCAAGTCAAAGTTAAAACATAATCAAGTTTTTTATTTGATACAAGATATTATAATGTTATAACTTTACTTTAAGTACCTCCACGGGGGATCCGTACTATTTATGTAATCCATCCATCAGCACAATGTTTTGAGTACATTGTATGCGGTTCTACTGGAAAAGCTTTATTTTTCACCCAAAAGAAAATTGTGTCCTTGCCTTTGGCAATTACAGGCATTATGTTATGTTGATTCGTCTGTTAGATTATCGAAAAATATTGGATACGTATTTTTTGTTTTATCAAATCAATAAAAATTGGCGAATATTAAACACGTCAAAGATTTGAGTGAGGGGTTGTGACATCACTCACCGGTAAAAAATGTCATACTAAATTCTTAGAATATGATGTCACATGAGTTTTCAAAGCACTGTATTGTCTTCATTGTTTGTACCTAATGTGAAAAAAGAAAAAACAATGTGTTCTATATTTTTGGAAATCTATGTCTATCTGACAGACTAATTCGATTTTTTTTTGTTAACTACCCTATTGGTTAAGGTATGTTACTATACACGTCAGCCTTACTTTTTTCTTTTTAAAATCAATAGTTTAATTTTTTACAAACCATACATTTATTAGAACACCCCTTACTCAACATAGAACTGTGAAAGGGTGAAACATGTGAATTTAATTAAAGGTTAATTACTAATGACTCCCCGCCTAATGAGACAATTAATTATTCTAGACTTTTCAATGTGTCACTAGAATGTCCTAGTGCTAATAAAACTATATATTTTATCATTTTGCCTGCCACATTATGGCATTTTCTAATTTGTTTGATTTGATTGATTGAATTGAAACACAGTTTGATAATTGACTACTCACATACTTACAGAGAATTAATACTCGTAATATTACTAACTAATTTCTAAACTAATTTCAGCAGTGACGAAATATATAATTACTTGTGTCACTGTCCAGTTAGCGAAACTAAACGAAACTGGCAAATGAAATAAACTGATGGTCAGAGGGTTGTGTTAGGGGCAGAGTGACCACACATATATTTTGTTGTAATTTTAATTATATGGATAAAGAAATCTTAAAATAAAATAAATAAAAAATGTTGCTGTACATATTTTGGTGTGTAGAAACCAAGAGATTACCTTCTATGAAATTTCTATTTGGTCAATAGAATTGAATATCTACGGATTATTGATGGTACAATTATTACTAATTATAACACCACACACACAGGTGAATAGATTCCTCTCCTTATGAATTGTTCTTTATAGACGAGTTTACAATAGTAAAATAGTTCATTTAGTTTAAAATTAAACTAATGGTCATGATTTGTCAGCAACTTTTGACCTTCTAGGGTCCTGAACTGGTGTAAGAAAACAGGTGGTCAAAAAGTTTAAAAAGTAGGTTTAAATTTACATTACCAGTACAGTTTCTACTGTCAAGTAGAAACTGTAATAATATCTGTGATTTTATTCAGTAATCAGCTAAGTTTTAGTTTACAGCATTTAAAAATAATGAGTCTTAAAATTGCCGGTGAGCGAGGAAGTTAGAACATGTAATTATAGTGTAGTAGACTATGCCTCTTTGACCTTGGTCACAGTTTTAATCATGCAGCCAGTATTTAGTAACACTTCATGATTTCTAAGAAAAAAAGTTGAATATTTTGTTTCTTTCATAATTCGGTCACTGGGTCGTCTTAGGGGTTTTTATGTGTTCTTCTAATTTCTTACCTTCATTCCTAAGATTTCTCTGTAGAATTTCGCCGTCAGGGTCCTGTCGGCGACTTTAAATACGAAATGTAGAGCACGGCCGTTAATCATCTTGAGTTTCTTATTAAATTACTGAGATTACCAGAGATGTATATACGTAATAATTACGAATTGCTACAACAAATATAGGTGAAAACTTATTAAATAAAAAGTTTAATAATTATGAAAACATGTACAAAACACCCTGCATCTAGCCACGCACTGTCACTAATGTCAAATTGTCTGTCAATCAAGCCAAACTCACACAGCCAAAGCCAACTTTCAAATGTCAACTTGACAATCGAATGAATCTGCATTATAGAGTTGCCAACTACCTATTTCATCATCACTTTTTATCATTTAGTTAGTTAGCTTACCATTATAAATGATAAAGTTGTGATGATGTAATTTTTCACATCAACGGAGAAATCCGAAGCTATCTAATCTCGTAGGTAGTATTGTAAATGACACTTAGCTAAGCTGTCTGTCTCACCGAAGATATGGATAAACAAACTCTTTTTTTATGGTGGGTGGAAAATCATCAAATAACCCCTCCCGCTTTTGGGCAGAGCGAAAGGGACTGTCAGACTTCTACTGATTAAAAACCACCCATGTTCCTTCTTAGCCCTTCATGTCGAGGCCGCGGTATCTCTTGCGAACAACCCGCAGCTCCGACGGGGATAAACAAACCCTTATTTAACTTTTGTCATTTGTGGCAGTATAGTACCCTGGGACATTTTTTTAAATAAGTGTTTTTTTAAGTCCTTTTTTACTCATCGTTTAATGGTTGGAGCGAGCCTGTTTTAAGAACCCTTATCGGAGCCTTAGTGGGCTTTGTGGGCAATTATGGTATACACAACACACAACGTTGCAAAAAATGGAGCCTGTTGACATTTTGATATAAATTACTTATGTAGGTAGGTACCTACTTATTGTCTGTATTTATTCAGGGCAAGATGTGGAACAATGCCATAAAGAAAACAGCTGCATCTTTAACCGACTTCTTTTAACACTATCATTGGCAAAAGTTAGATCGATCGATTTATTTTTCATCCTAGTATTTTTTTAACTTGTTCTAAAAGGATTACCTATAAATAGAATCTTTTATAGTCTCGATATCTAATAATAAAGTCCATTTCACGTAAGAAGTCCCGCGGACAATTGTGGAACTAGATTTAACAGATCGGCCATGTTGTCGTTTGTCGATGTTATCAAGGTGCGTTTGTTGTGGTAGATATTTTGTGAGTTTATTATTGGATTAGTGCGTTATAAGGTTTATTTACGATGTCAAAAGTTGTGAAACAACATTAAGTCGTGCGACATACAGCGCTGCGTCTGCGGGACTTCTTTCGTGAAATGGACTTTACCTACCGAATTAGACAGGGTTTTTTTCTCATAGTCTATAGATAGGTACCTACGTCTACTGTTTTTGATCCTTACAGACGCTTCTATAACAATAAAAAAATGTCCCTTGAATCCTAGTCCCTAGAAACAATTCTAACATAGATTGAAGCTTAGGGTGTTTTTCGAGCTCTCTACGTTCTCTCTTGCAGATTACTTTCTCTTGTCTGTCAGTAGACCAAGAAACACCTTTTAAGGGCCCAACAATTCAAATCTGTCCAAGGTAGGGTGTTGAAAATTATCCACTCGCTCTTGGTCACTTTTGTTCTTAAAATCGTCTCCATTTGTGAATAAAAGCTAACTTGTCTAGAGTGGAGATCACGTTTACGAGATGTGAACTATCAAAGTTGTATTGAAGATGCCATCAGTAAATGGACTTTAGCATTGATAGCTATCATAAGTAGCTAATATCTTGGAAACGTAACACTTTAGAACAGTTTGTCATCGAAATTTGTTTGAATTGATGCCAGTTTTCGATTAATGTAGGTTTAGTGAGAGACCGCTATTTTTATTAAAATAAATATTGGTAATGGGGTAAGTTAGGCCGGCCGGAGTCTAAAATGGCCACTTTAGCAGATCATAATATGAATTGCGTTAAAAATCGTATAAAATGGACTTTTCATAACTGCGTCTGTGACCATTTAGTAAAATAGATCATATTATTAGGAAAATAATATGAATTGCGTTATAATTAGTAAAAATTTTTCGTTACAATCGAGGTCATTTTTTGTTGGGCGTGAAATCTCCAAATGAATGAGTGTCAAACTATTAAGTACCTACTTACTGATTAAAAATCACCCATGTTCATTTTTAGCCCTTGTGCTCTGTTCCGGGGGGGACAAAGAGATACCGTATCTCTTTTGAACAGTACCGCAGCTGCCGCAGGTGTCGGCCCGGACCCTTACCGTGGTGCTGACATCTAGAATCTATGAGGCGCCCGTGGAACATGTACTCACCGTCGACAGGGCACAATCAAACAAGACCCTGCCCCTGCCACAAAAGAGCTCTATAGACTAAGCAGTCGGGTGTATGGGAAAATAATGATTCTCTTTACTTTATCTTAGCATACCTACCTACCTAACATCAACCAGATTATGAAAGTGAAGGTTTCGTAAAATGATAATGTTTATTCAAACGCTAACTAGATAGGTAGGAAGGTACTGATAAAACCATTTGTTTAGATTGTTACAAGTGTACGTGCACGTCGAACTGAGAATCACGACAGTACGTCACTTATCGATTTAGGACGTTATTAATTGGTCAATCGATTCTATTAGCCGTAATTATATTTATTATTAGTAATATGGGTTGTTCTCGGTCATTTAATTAATTACTTACTTACATAGGTACTCGTACAAGACCATTTTCAAACCATGCTACACACGTCACGTTGGTTACCTACACAATTTCGAAAGTTTTTGAATCGAAGTCCTGGTGCCAGAATACAATTTACAATAGGGTGGGTACCTAGTTGACAAAAAAAAATCTAATTAGTCAGTCAGTAAATTTCCAAAAAATATTGGACACGTATTTTTTCTTTATTCACGTAAACAATAAATGAAGACAATACAGTGCTTCGAAAAGTCGCGCGACGTCACAGTTTAGCACAGTTTGGCAGTTTTAGTAACACCCATAAAATCCTAGAACTAGTGGGAACGAAAAGTCCCATTGGTTCTACTATAAATTGTTTAATAGGAACAGTATAACTGTGCAGTAGAACTAGTGGGAATGATCCCATTTTTGACCAGACAGTGACGTAACCAGCTTCAACTCACGATCTTTGACACATTTTATTTTCGTGTCATCATCATCTGCCTAGCCTTTTCCCAACTATGTTGGGGTCGGCTTCCAGTCTAACCGGATGCAGCTGAATACCAGTATTTTACATGGAGCGACTGCCTATCTGACCTCCACAACCCAGTTAATACTAGGTAATACGATACTCTTTGGTAAGACTGAATGTCAGAATTTCAGGTCACTGACTGACTGTAACGACTGCCAAAGATCTATATATGGCAGCCGGGACCAACAGCTTAACGTGCTTTCCGAGGCACGGAGGAAACTCGGTATGTCGGGCGGTCACCCATCCACAGACCGACCTAGGCAAGCATAGCTTTACCTAACGATCGACCCGAGTGGCAGTTTTTATTAAGCTTTTTTTAGTGTCAATTTTTATTAATTTGATGAAATAAAAAACACGTACCCAATATTTTTCGATAATCTAACAGACGGACTAAACAGAATCCTCATTTTTTGGTCAGTCAACTACCCTATTGTTTCAGGTGTCAATTGCTCATAAAATCGTTTTAAAATTAGGTGCTGTTAACCGGTATCTTAGCTACTCCTGGGTAAAAGCCTCTCTCTAAGACAAATGTGCGTCGAAGCAAACCTCAAGTCTCAAGTCCACATTTGGGTTGCTCACGTTGACTGCTAAATTTTGGAAAAGGTTCAGACCAGCTGCTTCGTATTTATCCAATGAGCATTCCTGAGTTGCAAGAAGGTAGACCCTAAAATCAATACTTGACAAGTTTTGGTCTGCTCGAGGATCTAATCCAATCTGCTATTTTGGAGTACCTACCTACAATAATCGTAAGTGTATGAATATATAGTCAGCGGATATACGAGGTGGCGATTTAGTTACCTGTATCCTTCTCGAAGTATGACGGGTATCATATTAAACAACTTACCCAAAGAAACCCATACAACAGTAGACTGACTATTTCGTTGGATGAGTTTCACACCTCTTTGGAGGATACAGGTATATCGCCACCCTGTCTAAGAAGACATGGGAACTTGCATTTGGGAAATTAGGATACTTATATCTTATTCCCTAAAACAATTTAATCAAAATCCATTATTCAATCATTCACATAAAAACTACATATAATTTCATACAGAAATACGGTTAAATATATTTTCTCTTATGTCTAGTACTACATCCATAATTTCGTGGGTAGGTTTTTATTTTTTTTTACATTTTCCACATATGCAATAAATATATCTTATATAAATCTCGTACATAACACGTATTAGTATGTATCTATGGTTTCTGCTACAAACTGTAAATATGTATTTTATTTTGATTTTTTAAATCTGATTATTTTTCTCAGGTATTCCGTTAATTCAGGATATGATTGGAAAAGACGATCGCTTATCTTTGTTGTTATAAGACTAGGTATATAAGTTGCAAAATGTAGACCTATACATATAACAATGTACTTACATTATGACTTAAAACTTTTAGACACGATGACTAAACAGAAAGCAATTAAATATAATAAACATGGAACTTTAACTATGGTCAGCGCCATTACTCGTACAAGTGTTAACAATATTGGATAATAACTATGTATTTCAATAAAATTATATAAAGAAACGCTACACATTTAATCGTTTTTATTGGCATCTGACCATTGTTAAAATAACTTATTATGTAAGTACAAGTTAAATAAACATTTACTAAATAGAAACCCACTATAAACTGGCTTAAGTAACATTGTAACTGACTAGATCAATTTCACAGGATACGCATTATATGCATGACAATAACATAAAACGAAGTTAAAACTAATAAACGCAGTTCAACAAGATAATTTGTAGCTTACATTAGATCACTATTCAATCAGCTATTTCATTAATTTATCGTAATTAAATAGTTTTATGTAGAAATAAATAAACTAAAATGTAAGCAACCCAGAAAAAAATCACTAGAATTGATATTCTAACAATTGACCATGTCTCCAACACTCCAATAGAAAGCTAACACAACTGGTACAACAAAGTAACCTCATAGTTTGTGTTCTTTAATTCCTAAATAGAATGTAAATAGGCTCATCTGAAGTTACCATGAAAATATTAAAAGCTTTAGAAAAATAAATGTCATAGATAGCGGCACACCTCATTAGACACAGTCAGTTTAATCCTTGCTGTAGATAAACTTTTTCCAACATTTCCATCGGTACCTTCAGTAATCATCATCAAGTTAAGACAATTCAAAGTTAAGAATTTCCAATTGTGAGTTATAAATAATACAGTCCTGCAGATGCCTTGTTGGGGTTTAAGTTAACAACCGAATGTTACAGATAAAAAGAAAATTACCTACTTGAACAGTAATGACATGAATGTTACTTAGCTCAAAATTTCACTTTACGTAGCAAAATTCTCAACTCGGAGTTGATAGAAATACATCAATTCCACAATGATAGAATACTTAATATATGTTAAATAATGTAACGTAACGTGTTCCTGTCGGGTGCGCATTTAGTTAGGCTTCTCCTTTTCCTTGTCACTGCCATCTTTTTCCTTTTCTTTTTCCTTATCTTTGTCTTTTTTCTCTTGCAGTTGTTGTAGGTGTGCCGGCAAAGCTTTCAGAATTGCATGGACCTTAGGATTACAAATATAATCAGTAACAATAAGTAAAAGGAGGAAACTTCAAATAAAAGGGAGCATTTGAGTTTTCAGACATAATATTAATGTGAGATTATTGCAGGTACTATCGATTCCCTTTGAATTTTGGAAAAGTTTGTCGTTATGGATAGGGCCAAATATCGAACCTTGGAGTACGCTTCTTTTTATCTTACTAAATTAATGGACACCAACGATATACTACTCTTAAATATTAATCTGTGATGACCAGCAATGTGCCTAAACGTGTTAAAAATATCTTGTAACTCCACGATTGTCATTTAAGGCTCCTCTCTCGAAAAAGCTTAAAAACAGCGTGCAGATGAAGCAGTTTTTCACCGGCACTTACAGAGAAATTACATCTGAGAAAAATTGATAATAATCTACATGATAAGACACGTAATTTGGTTTAGCCATAATTTTTGTATCGGTATCACATAATATGAAAAAAAATCCACAAAATCACCTCCAAATCGTTGAATGGAACCATTTTACTCCTTCATTTTTTAACAAAATAATATAAAAAAAAATATCTACTGCTTTGAAATACAAAGGAAAATAATTTGGTTTTGTTACTTTTTAAAAACATGAATTATTTTAATTATAATAAATGAAAAATGGGTCCGTTTAAAGTCCGTATCTACGACCGAGAGGGGTAGTTTGTATGCACAAGGTCATTGGCGTGATACAAGCCTTAAAGAAAATTAATTATTAATGATGTCCGATCGAATCAAACGCCTACCTCCTCAGCGACGGCCATGAGCACGAACTCGAACTGCTGCTTAGTGGCGACGGTGCGGGTGCGTTGGTCTCGGATGTGCTCCAGGGTGGCTGCGATGTCGATCTCCTTGGCGCCCTTAGCCATGCGATTCAGAACCATGTCGATGAGGCAGTAGGTGCCCGAGCGTCCGGCTCCGTCACTGGAATACAAGAGTTTTTGATTACGTTTTATTTGAACTGGTACCGCCCAATATAGTGACTATGGCGTTTACCCTAGGTCACCTCTTTCTTTGATTTATCTATCTGGAACATTTTAAGAGCAAAGTAGAAGGAGGATGATTATATAATTTCAAAGAGCAGTTTGCCAAACCTGTGGCTGCTAAGGCTCACTTAACACACTATATAAGTGTAATAAATTATGTTGAACTCCGAGATAGGTACTTTCTACATATCCTGCACCTATCTATGTAGGCACTCTATTGTACCTACATCTATTCAGTACGCTACGTTTTAAGCAGTCAAACTGAAATGTCTAAACTTTACTAAATAATCTGAATATAATATTTTATAAGGTATGCTTTAGACTCTAAAAGGATACCTTAGAAATATTCAGACTTACGTATCAATGGAAATTATATTTTTGGTATGTGATCATCATCTGCCTAGCCTTTTCCCAACTATGTTGGGGTCGGCTTCCAGTCTAACCGGATGCAGCTGAATACCAGTATTTTACATGGAGCGACTGCCTATCAGACCTCCACAACCCAGTTAATACTAGGTAATACGATACTCTTTGGTAAGACTGGATGTCAGAATTTCAGGTCACTGACTACCTGTAACGACTGCCAAAGATCTATATATGGCAGCCGGGACCAACAGCTTAACGTACTTTCCGATGCACGGAGGAAACTCGGTATGACGGTCGGTCACCCATCCACAGACCAACCTAGGCAAGCACAGCTTTACCTAAAGATCGACCCGAGTGGCAGTTCTTATTAATACTTTATATTACTGACTAATCGGTCAATCAAATATTTAATCTTATGTTATCTTCGATACTGCTTCAATAATAATCTTATCAGGATAAAATCTGTTTGTCTCACATTACGTAACGACTCGATATGCAAATGGTTTTATAGTTCAGATTGGAAACAAGATCATGATTAAATATTAATTACCCACGTAATCATAAGTCTTCTGATTAGGTACCTAATCAGATGACTTATTGCGTGTGCAAGGTTGAATAAGTTCAAGGTTCACTTATAATTATGAATGGAAAAGATTTTACCTGCAGTGGACCACGATGGGGCATGATCTTCCTCGGTACGACTTGTTCACTTTTCTGAAAACAAATAATGAATTGATTGAAAAGGCAATACGTATAACAAATAAGTATATTATACTTAATAGGGTAGTTGACAAAAAAAATGTAATTAGTCCGTCAGATAGATTTAAAAAAATATTCGACTCGTATAAATATATTTTTTCTTTTTTCACGTAAACAAAAAATAAAGACGTACAGATACAGTGCTTCGAAAAGTCGTGTGACGTCACAGTTTGGTACATTTTTACCAGAAAGTAACGTTACAAGCTCCCACTCATGATTTTGACACAATTTATTGTCGCCATTTTTTAGGGTTCCGTAGCCGAATGGCAAAAAACGGAACCCTTATAGATTTGTCATGTCTGTCTGTCCGTTCTGTGAACCGCTTTACGATTTTTGTACAAAAATAGAAAGATTGTGGGGGAGACCCCCCTTAATCCCCCCCCCTATACATGAAACTGAAACTAAAAAAAAAATCTTTTTTCATTAAACCTATTCGTGTGGGATCGATGTCTATACATAGGTCTTTAGAAATGACATTGAGGTTCGTAAAAACATTTTTTCTCAAAGTCAATCGTTTGAAAGATTGATATCTAATTTTTAAACTAAGAGAATGAAAATTCTAAAATAATTTATGCTGTAGATAACAATGAAAACTTTTAACCAAAATTGGTTTATTGAACGATATATACATTGTTTTTGAGATATAGAACATTTAAAAATTCGCAACTATAACTTTGTCATTCATACAAACACTATGACAAACAAACTTATCCCAAAATATGTTTTTCTGTTGCCGCTTTAACAAGAAATAATACAAATTAAAGGGGGCTTCCCTACTACGTTGATACGGAACCCTTCATGTGCAAGTCCGACTTGCATTTGGCCAGTATGATTAATTTGATAAAACAAAAAACACGTATCCAATATTTTTCGATAATATAGCAGACGAACTAAACAGAATCATATTTTTTCAGGAAACATCCATAGTCATACTAATTAATAATTTATTTAATTACTATTTTCAGTAAGAAGGTTTTAAACATTTTTTAGTTTATTCCTAGCATCACATAATATAACTCTTAATTCCGGTAACCTAAAAAAAATAAGTGATTTATTTATTTATTTGGCGTTTACTATTTTTTTCTTGCGAAACCGGCCTGGTACTTTCATATTTTACTGTTTTTTACCAAAAAAAGGTCTTTGCAGGTCTCATATCATAATTAAAATCAATTACTCTTAATTGAATATTGTATAAGCCTCACCTCCTGAACTCAAGTAAAGCCTTGGTAGATGATGGCACGCCGTTCTCAGGCCAGGAGAGGAAGTGGAACTGGGTAACAGTTCGGGTCTCGCCGGTGCGTTGGTTCTTCAGGTAAAAGCTTCGTACCAAGTAGTCATCGCACCATATATGCTCGCTTACTAGATGCACCTGGAAAATTCAGTGCAGTATTTTTTGAGCTCTCTTTGAAATTTAATTAGTAGTTTGTACTTTGGTTTCTTGTCATTGGGTTCTTTGAACAAGTAGTGTCGGTCATCCTCGTGATGTGATGACTAACATGATTTTTGCTTTCTGTTCTTGTTATGTAGTAATTTTTACAACTAAGTTACTTTCTTACAGACTGCTTACTGTATCTGTATGAATTAGATGTTCAGTAGTAGATCAACTTTTCTAGATACCTCATAGATATGGTAAAGTTCAGATCCCTCTTCAGGCCAGTAGCGATGGCACAGCTGTTGTCCGTTCTCGGTGAGGCGCGTGAGCATGACCATGACGACGCTGCCCTGCTCCCACACCATCTGCCAGAAATCGGGTGCTGTGTGTGCCATGGGGCCGGCGGCGGCGATGTACGCGGGGTTGCGAGGGTCGTGGTCCGTCTGCGTAACAAACAATAACATAATATTAAGTCTGTTTCCTAGAAGGGTAGGCAGAAGTGAACCTACAGCACTTTTGTAATATGGGGCGAACCTAATGCTACCAACCGAGCACAAATCCCTGAACTCATGGGACCTCATGCTCGGTATAATAGTATTGTTTGAGACCACTAGATCAGTGGTATTCCAAACTTCCAAAGTCTGATATAAAATTGAGAGTATTCCTACTTTCCTAGTTACCATTGAATAGGAGAGGTAAATCCATCGTTTTAAATTAATTTAATGAAGTTGATTTCATTCTCCCGAGGACAATATCCTCTGAGGCCGGAACAACCTGTTTAATTTAGACACCTAGACACATTTTGATTTAATGACACAACACGATATACTAATACAATACATATATGTGATGTTTTATAGCTTTACAACAACTACGATGAACAGTTGACTTACGATAGTCGAAGCATTGATGTAGTCAGATCCGAGATGGTTAGAGAGCGTGTTCAGAGTAACCCTGGAGTGGTCGTAGGGCAGTACGTCAGCGTAGCGGTTCTTGCCGGTGTTGTCCTGCTTCAGGGCTGCGGTGGTGGCGCAGGGCTCCGCCTCGTAGGCGCATAGGGCGCGCCATTCTTGCTCCAGACGGTCCTTGTTGCGGAGGTGGTCTTCCATGTAAGCCTGTTAAATAAATTTATTGCACAATAGTATTTTCAAAAAAGGAGGAGGTTCTATGTTCGTGTGTATGTTTTTTTTTTTTTTTTTTATGTATGTTACCTGATTTCTCCTCCATTTGTGAACCGATTCTCAAAATTCTTTTTTTATTTGAAAGAGTATACTCCTGAGGTGGTCCCATTTAAATTTGGTGAAGATCTGATCCTGATCTTCGGAGATATACAATAGAACTCTTCAAAAATAGACGGCAAATCTGTCGTAATTGCTGCAATCGCTTGGATGTTTATTGTTTATACAACATCATGACGTACATTTTAGTTTTTATTGCGGATAAGCCTATTAACGTGACATGTATTGTTAACAACGTAAAATGAATGAATCCTACTAATATTATAAATGTGAAAGTTTGTGAGAATGGATGTGTGGATGTTTGTTACTCTTTCACGCAAAAACTACTGAACGGATTTGGATAAAATTTGGTACACAGATAGTTTATAACCTGGATTAACACATAGGATAGTTTTTATCCCGATTTTATCTTCCCGTGGGATAATTTTCGAGTTGTAGCGGGCGAAGCCGCTGACAACAGCTAGTATCAAATATTTGTAAAGGATATTACAACTAAAAATGGAAAAATAAAAAAACTTTTTTGCAAAAAATAAAACCGACTTCAAAAACACAAAAAAGTGAAAAATAACTTTAGCTTCTGAAGTCGGTGACAAAAAAACTGAATAAAACAAACAAAAGTCACCGACTTCAGAAGCTAAAAAAAGTTTTTCTGTCTCTCAACAATATCAGCGGGAAATAAGTGAATTTGCTCGAGCTTAGTAAGTGACAGAAATCTTAGCAGAATCAATCACGATTTAGCTGCATCATGCAGCAGAAACTTATTTATTAAACTTTTCTTACCAAAACAATGTGTCCGGTAGAGATGTCCATGTTAGTTAGAGCTGGTTCTTCACTCCTGAAATAAAATAAACATATTTTATTAGTAGAGTTTACTAAATCTTTTTGAACAAATTAAAAACTAGCCGAGATTCACAAAGTGACATTAGAATTGCATGGTTCATGGTTCTTATGTTGGTCTCTTGTTTTCTCAATATAATCTCCACGGAATAAATTGCAAATGCTTACAAATAACGCCCTGCATGTACACTAAATAATCTTACCATGACGAAGTACTGGATCGAGTCGAGGGAGAGTTCCCCTCAGCGGGTTCCTTGGAGAGCGAGGTGATACGCTGCGGTGGCTCGGTAGAGTGCGTGGGGGCAACGGCAGGCTGCTGGCCCGTCCACTTGCCCGACATGCGCGCTCGGCACAACTCCTGGAAATCGAGGAGCTGGTTTGTTAGGCCAAAATATAGGTAGGTACGAATAACAATAAGTTTTAGGACGAAATTAAATGATTCATCATCTTACCTGATAGTCCCTAGTAGCTTCAGCGTCTATCTCAGCTGCTGAGGATAGGCCGTTCATCTTTCTCTTATTACTCATGTCTCGTCTCAACAGAATAGCAAAGACCACAGCTCCGACCACCAGGACCATCAAACTCCCGATGAGCGCCGACAGAACTGGCAGATCCAGGCCAAGAATTTGCTCTGGTGCGTCTAAGTGGTGGCTCACTGGGCGCTTGCTCTGTAATCACAGATAAACCATGAAATAGGGTAGAGTGAGGAGCTAATTTGAGCCTAAATATTGTTTAAAAGCTTACTCTATCGCCGATGCCAGTAGACGCTACTTGTGCTCCAGTCTCGCGACGCAAATCATCTTTAATTGCATCTGAAATGAAACTTTTGATTAATTTTTTATTTATATCATTTATTTTCTCTTCACAAAGTTGACTAAAGTTAATATTAATAAGATCAAGAAAATGGGTAAACTGTATTCCAACTTTGTGAGAGACTGGTGCCTGATGTAGGTTTTTAGAAAAAAACCTGTGTTACAGGTCACCAGGCCCCTTTCGGCTAATATAATGTTGTTTACAGTTACGGGTAAAGGAAGTAGAAAAACTCTATACTACCATCTTAGAATATCTTACCAACGTGACGCGCTACGGCCATAGCGTCATATCCTTTGTTATTCTTCTCAACTTTGAATGTAACTTCACTTGGGTCAACTCTGAAACAAAAATTTGTTATTGTTCGAATATTATACCTGAACATGCAATAGGTATAATATAAAATAGATGAAAAAGTAAAAACTATAGATTTTAAAGTAGACTTTATTAAAGTTACCGGGGGTTTGTAAAAGTGTTTTTCTCTAAACCAAGCATTTCTTCTAGTCTTGAAATAAATGAGATGCCTTTCTCCCAGTCAGTTAGGAACCTGAGGCAAACCGATCATAACATCAATGTGAAAGTACCTTTACAATTATTTTTGTTTTACACTTTAGCAATGTGAACATTCTCACCTGTTTTTGAACAAGACGTATGCATATGATGGATCGTAATCATAATCATTGTGATCATGGTCCCCAGGCTTGTCTTCTTTTTCTACTGGTTGCACACCTTGTGCTAAAATATAAAAAACATACCGATGCTGTAAATAGGGCAATAAAAACCTAAACGACTTTATACAACACCGATATAGAACTCGAAGCATGCATATTTTTTCATTTAGTGAAGAATAGTCTGAGTCGATACAATATCAATTGCAAAGGAATAAATAGCAAATTGAGTTCAAGAGACAAAATAGGTTTACGAACACTGAGTTATGATCATTAAGCAGGTATTGAAGGAAAACTTTTTTCTTGTATAGATAATGAAGCGCATAAAACTGAACAGGTATCACGGGGGTAGGTAATGTATGCACAGTTGATAAAAACATATATATAAATAAACATCGAAGCTGACATAATGACAACATAAAAGACAAAGAGGGCGGGCTCATAGAACAGAGACCAAAATCAACACATCGAATAAAACAAAGAAAACGCCATAAAAAAAAACACATTTAGAGGTCATTCAATACACATAGGCAACACGTTGCATAGAGGACTAACACAGCCCATGCTTCGTGTCTCACAATAAACTAAAATGTGCTTAGGGAAACACTTAGTGCGGTGTTCTATACAAGACGTGGAAGTGCGAATAGTAAAAAAAATATACTTTAATTGAGATGCAGCTCTAGCCTGTTGCCTGACTCTATTCGAGGGAACATCGATAGGTATCTAAAACAGTTATCTCAGGCCGCTGTGACACTAACCTGTCACTGATTTATTGTGGTACAAAATCTTTAATGTTTTTGCGTCCAGGCGCGGCCCAGGCTTTTTAACATCGTCTCTTTCCCTACGCTTAAAGCCCCATTCGTTATTAAGCAAATCTTGAATATCCTCGGGGTAAAATTTGGGACTTTCACCTGAAACATCGTCGGTATATGTAACACCCTCGGTCTGGTACGAGTCTCTGATACGGGTCAAAGTTCTTGATATCAAGGGGCCTATGTGAAAAAATAGCCAAGAACTAAAATAACATATTGGTTAACTGAGAAGTACAAACAAGAGGAATTAACTTAAAATTGTAGTACCTACGTCAATAGTTCAACAGAATGAGTGAGATAATGTTGCTGTTGTACCTACAATGCAAACGAAGCAGAAAGCAACACAAATTGCCGTCTTTACACGGAGGATACTCTATGTTGTCAAGTGATGCGATACATGTGACTCACCTTGCAACTCGTCTGCCCTGAGCGGCCCTCCTTCAGCGTAAAGAGCACCTTGTGGCTTTTGCTTAGAATCAATGACATCTCGCCAGTAGTTCATGAAGTATTCCTCCATTTGTTTCGATTGTTTAGCGTCTAGTGCAGGCGAATTATCTGCAGCGTAAATAATAGCATAAATAAATAATTTTAAAACAAAGCAATATTTCATACAGATATCAGTACTATTACCTTTGACATGATAAGGGTCCAGTTCCCCACTACCAGCATCAATGGGAAACTCATCAATGCCATCTTCATCTATGTAGACTCTTGGTTCAGGTATTTCACCCGGATTCTCGTATTCAAACGGAAAGTGTTTCTCAGCAAAACTCTGTTTATAATTCTTCCAAGCATTTGAACGGATTTCTTCGTCCAATGGAGAGAACCTATTGCTCGTGATATATTCCGCAGTGAATGGTGGAGCTTTAGTTTTGTACTTGCGGAAGTGCGCTCCCACGCGTTCTTCGTCAGCATATGCCATGTTGGGTTCATTTTCGCCAAGAATGTCCGAAACAGATTTTTTCTGTTTATCGATTAAAACCCTAGGCACAGGGTTTGCATTGTTGTTTGGCCTTCGCTCTTTTTCAGCTAAAATTCGTTCTCTGAATCCTGAAAATGGTAGAATAATGGGTGATTCCTCGCTTCCACCCATTAACATCAAATCGCGTATTTTGTCACTCGGTGTTTCGCCATCCGTGGGTTCGTCATCTTTAACGAACAATAAAAAGATCTCATTATTAATTTACTTATTCAAAGTAAATATTTATAACATATATTTAGTATGATTTTACCTTTAGGTATGTAGGGGGTTGGGTCATCATCGGGTGTCAAAGGAGGGTTATACACCTCATTTGCAAAGTTCGAGTCTGAGATTGGTGAGTTAGGCATAAAGCGTACATAAGCTGTTTCATCGGGATCAACCTGTATTTTAACACGATTAAGAATGGCATTGTTAATCAAGACATTTTGTTATGATCCGTAAGTATTCATTTATAAAGTGCAACTTACTTCTTCGGCATTTTCATCGGGATTTTCTTCGGTGTCGGTACTTAATTTAGGGTCAGCAAAGTGGTCACATATTTTGGTATTAACAGTGGCTGGATCGCTGGAAAAATTAAATCGATAATGTTTGATCATCATCAATCGTTCGCACTTCGCATACCGTTAAATAAGTAAGACACAAAAGATTAAATTAAAATGTAATCATTCAGAACGAATGTGAGTGAAATGGGTCTATAAAGGGACGGGACGTTATGAATACTAATGCATGCTATTGAATTTCCTGTATCAGCCATATGCCCGATTGCCCGTCACGTTTAAAGAGGGATTTTTATTAAAAAAATTGGTACTTGGTTGTGGTTTTTCTGGTCAATGGGTGAGGACTATGGGCTGCTTTACATAGGAACGATCCAAAATGAAAGAGTCTATCTTTCATGCGGTCCCGCGTGAAGTAAATAGCTTAAGATACTAGTAGTGATGTAAAGTAAAGTGTGCTACAACTATAACATGTGGTAATGGAAAGTAATATTTTTTAATTTATCTGTGGGGGCTTGTAATAAACAATTTAGTTGTATATTTTTGTTATTGTAATGGTATTCGTCTGTGAGTTCTCCTTAATAAATAATAAAATAACTAACAGGTCCTGGCGCAGCGTATACAGCATGGCTTGCAGCACGCACTGCGTGTACGCATGCTCCCAGCGGTAGCCGCGCGTAGCCAGCCGTTGTAGCTCGCCTTCGAACCACTGCAGCTGCTCCGAGCTCATGTCATACCTGGACAGGGGTGAGGATTAAACGATTAAATAACATTTTTTGAAAGAACACTGAAAAGTATGTACTCAATCGTCTAAGGCCTTGTCGAAAGAGACCACCTGCGTCCAGCTACGTCGGTCATGCACAAAAGATACATTTCAAAAGACATTATAAGATTATGGCTGTCAAAGTTAACTTACTGATAAAGTGAGCCTTCCTCGACTTCCTTCTCGTACACCGGTATACATTTACCGAAGGCGAAATCTAAGGAGGATAATTGAAACCTTTTAATACTTTCTGGATTATAAAAGAAGGGAATCGAATATGAGACTCCAAGAAAAGAACTACTATTGATTTATTAAAGAGAGCTAAAGATAAATCAGGATGCATAAAATAGGAATTCAGACATTGTTTCTTTCCATATTTATGTTCATCCATCATACATGACTTACCGTCGTAGCACCATTCCACCCCCTCCACGCATAATGATGCGCTGAATAAGCAACCTGGACAACGAAACGAATTTAGTTATAAACATCAATTAATTCTAAATGAATCTTTAATTATATGTATTAGGACCCCAAAATGTCCTGTAATCCATCCTTTCATGGTATGCATTTAAAATTAAGTTCCAGGTGTGGCCACCTGGAACTTAATTTTTAGTACCAATAAAATGCGCTGCTGCGCTGCGTGTCGCGGGTTCGATCCTCGCACGGAACATATATTTGTATGGCCTGCAGATAGTTGTTTCGAGTCTGGGTATTTATGTATGTGACTTTAAATGTTTGTGAACGCACCCACGATACAGGACAAATTCCTAGTGTGGGGCAACGTTTTTTTAAAAATAAATAAATAATAATAATAAATAAATTGTAGTTACCAATAAAACACAAGTTGAGTCACTGCACTAGATTCACATTACCTCAATTCATTTTTACTTGCCAACTTTTTTACGAAGTAATACCGTTATGGATTACGGCCCATTTCTTCTCATAGAGGAGGCCTGTGTCGCAGCAGTGGAAACATTGCAGCCTGATGGCCTGATTGTCTTCAACTCTTCATCCGTGCATGACCGTTATATGCAAGTGTGCGTTGCAGTTTGGAGTTACCATAGAAAGAATCCATAAGGAGGATGCGCTAAGATAGGCCGTGAAATTAATAATACAAACTAATGATTGAATTTCGTGAATTTCTTCGGCAACCCTGGCGCTTCTCCATTAACGGCTTGGATTAGGACATTAGATTTTAATCCTATGAAATACTAAGTGCACATACGGGAACCCTTTTGTCCTTAAAGCATTGAACCCTTGTACATAAGTAAACAGTATCTACTCAAATATATTACGTTTTCATCTGAATCATCTGCAGAATTGAAAGGGGACAACAAAAGATCAATGCGAGTCTTAACAAAGTGTTGTGTTGGTAAGAAAATCTAAGATGAAACCGTTCCAAGTGATCCGCACGTCTGCTTTGAAAGGTTAACTCGAGTTTACAATAAGCCCTGTTCAAGGGTGTTGCAACGGACACGTATCATCACGTATGCCTTATAAGATGGAAGATTTTGTATATGGAAAATTTAATAAAAAATAGAAAATGTAACGGAGTCGGGATTTATGCGATGCTATTTATGTGTAGGTAGCACCTATACGAGCGTTGTATCTCCACCCATAAAGAGAAACATGACGTCTTTGTACTTACTCCTGTTTATGAAACTAGTGTCCTGTATCGCGAAATTGTGAATCTTAACGTGCATGGTGCTGAAAGTAGGAGCAAGTGGAGGAACTTTATAAGAAAGAAAGTGTTGAGACCATGACGTGTTCACGACTATTGGAGATACGACACAAGAAGAAGCACAATCGTTATTATCAAAAAGGTATCATGATCAAGATATGAAAAGGCAGCATCATCAAAATAAATAATTGGGTATCTATTTTGAGCATCGTTATGTTATGCACAGAGTAATTCAAAACGTCGCGTCGCGCGTCGTCTGTAAAAAAACTCAGCGGGACCATAACATATTATGACGCTAAAGTTCTGATTATATGTTTTGTATATAGCACTGGGCCCGTGTGGTGGATTACGGTCCACTCCTGTTGGCAATAATGTGCTAGGTACAATGTAATTTGTAAGTTGCCAACACTCTTCCAATAAATATGGCTGACGTGCGGTCGTCAAGTGTTCTGTACTGTACTCTCTCATAAAATGGAGTCATGTGTCCGAGCTGGAGGGCAATTATACCAGTTGTGCTAATGCTAAGTTGAAGTTGACTTACCTATGTTTCCATCGGCATGCGAGGGCGCCAGCGTGCTGAGCAGCGCCAGCGCCCAAAAAGCCTGTCGTATGGACAGGTGGCACATTACATCTGTGAACAAGAAAAGCATAAATTAAGTACATGTATTTTTATATTTTTGTGCCTATATGATCATTTAAACGACGACGAAGCAAAAAGATTGCCGATATAAGTACTTAGTACAATCGAATAAACAAAAGGATTATCAAAATAAGTAGTACATGCGCACGCGGCGCATGCCCTAAATATAAGGGTCGTAGTCGGTGGCGCGATGGTGTTCTGAAGTTTCTTCTTTCACTCATGAGAAAAATACCTACGTGAATTTATGATAACTAAAAGTGTGTAATGTGTGTATTGTTTTGTAATATTTCACCATGGTACCACACTACGGATTACGGATTACGGATTTCACAATACGGAGTGAAGTTTTCACTAAGTGTTCGAAAAAGAATTCGATTTAATAAATAAGTATTTTAGAATTATTGTGTTGTGTGTTTATGGTTTTAATGTTCTTCTAGATCTAATCCGAGTAAGTAAGAAAGTTACTAAAATAGGTTTATAAAACGTTTCCGAAAAACATAAATCGGCGTGAATTATTTACTTAGGGCTTGTAGGAGTGTAGCGTTCAGCCACGGTGTCGAGCTTCCGAAAAGCGACTCAATCTCCGCGTTTGGCGTGGCGGTGTGGCATGTTTGGTTGCTACATTTAGCTGCTAACAGCACGCACCGGTTAAATGTACGATCGCCCATGCTAAAAGTACCTTGTCTGCTGTGGTCTTTAACCATGATACTAACTTAGAATGGGTATTAATGAAGAGTAAGTTAACTACATGCCTAATTTACCTGCATAAACATCATTACGCAGAAACTATTGTGGCCCACAACGGTATCAAAGTAACGACTAAAGTTAAAACCTGACCCTTCCATTCCCCTGACAAACAACGTAAAGCGATTAGGGTGAAATTCTCTTTGTGCCGTAGTTGTAAGTAATGGTCTGACTCCTGTTCAAAATGAACGCTAAGACATGATGACGTTGCTGAAACGTCAAAGTAATTTAGACCGTAACTGCGTGTAGTTCTGGAAAAACACGCTTTAGTTTGCTATCGACTATCAACATTATTTTTAGTAGATTGTTCCATTATAAACAAGAAATCGAAATCACATCATCATTCTCTTGCCCATTGCATGTCTTCTTCTTCCATACTTCTCTGTTACACGTCATCCCATCAGATACCTCGGATCCTTTCTTGCCATATCATTCAAGAAATCGAAATCGTTGCAGATAAAATCTCGTGTGTCTACAAAGAAAGTAACTGGAGTGGAAAACTAACAGCAAAGTCTAGCGGCGCAATATGTCGACGTAGATATTGTTGGGAGCAGAAACTTCGATCGGTAGCAGCTCAAAGGAGGTATACAATGTGATAGTCCTACATAGTACGATGTTATAGACTGGCACGTATGTTAGGCACTACGGCGACGTCAATATCAGGCTGTTGCGAGTTTGCAGTTGCAATATTGCTCTAGCAAGTTGTTTGGTATTTTCTTACGAAATTATTATCTGTTGTTTAATTTTTTGATAACATAACATTTTTTTTTTAATTTCCCATCTAAACGCAGTACTAATAGAAACTACTATAGTTAATTTATAATAATCGACCCCGTTTCAAATCAAAATTATAAAAATTAATACCGTTATAGCTAATATGAAATAGAAAAGGGTCTCGGTTTGTCTTATCACATGTCCACCTTTATCCCTAGGCAAACAAAACCCTTGACTCCACAGTCACTGAGAATACAAAACAATCTTCTTTCAACTCAAAGACCAAATATGCGGTTAAATCCACAATCGGAGTGATAGATAAAGCCTTCGAGCCATCTGTCTTTGTTTGGAGCTACACGACCTAAATCCCTCACCTCAGACCGACGAATTAATTCTGAAGGGGATGGGACACAGGCCTGTGGGCGTCTTTATATTAACGTTCTAACACCGAGGGCCACTCTGCAATGAGGTCTTGTTTATAGAATTAAAAGCAAATTACTTATTCACGGACGAAACTCAAACTCAAAATTAGTCGGATTTTCTCAAAAAAGTTCTCAAACACATTATGTCGTTAGCGGAAAGTTTTAATTTTAATGATTGGATAAGGGTTCGCGGAAAAATGTATTTTGAAGTTATTAAAATTTAAGATATTAATGAAGCAATGTCACTGACCTCTCATCTTGGCTGTTTGGAGCTGAAAGTTACGCTTTTAACAATAATGCACGAAAATCCACCACTAACTTTAGTGTAAACCAAAAGACCATGATATGACCAGATACTGAAATGTCGCGTTTAAGACTAAACAAATTTGTTACTACTTAGGTATTAATTATTATGTAGGCCGTACTTATCACTCACTATCGTGACCTTTGATATCTGTGGCCTTTTAACTCGCTTATTGTAAACATTGTCGGGGCTGGGGTCCCGTCGGGGCTGCGGGTTGTTCGAAAGAAATACCGTAGCCTCGGCACAAAGGCCTAAGAAGGAACATGGGTGATTTTTAATCAGTAGAAGTCTGAGACTCCCAACCGCTCTGCTCAGAGCGGGAGGAGTCATGTGATTATTTCCCACCCCGCCCCAAAAAAAAAGGTATTTCCCATTAGAGACCCAAATATAAACAAAACACAAAGTTTTTAAACAATGAAAGAACAACCGTACGATAAACAAATACATTAAGTAACAAATTCGTAGCAATGTGCTACGAGGTTTTCCCTTTGGCGTAGCACCTTCATTACTCAGAAATCAGGGCGAGGCCAGATAACATTTCAGGAAATCTATAAAGTATAAGATCCTATCTATACTATACAATAAAATTCAATGGTATCTGAGAATCAACAACGTGCTGAAACTGCAGCAGTATTCAAACAATTTGTTGAATAAGTTTCTACTGCGTAGCATGGCATCATGAACATTATACTGGTTATATGCACTTTATATGAATCCCAGAAACACCATTTTTAATTAACATTCTTTAATGTTGATTTTCCATGAATAAAACGAGCATTTTTTCATCCAAAAAAGTTGTCTAATCCGATTCCAAGCAAACATACCTACATATTTTTAAACAGACGGCGGAATATCTCGATTTTCCTTTGAGAGTGGTAATATATTCCTAGCTTCCGATTTATAACCGAGGCGTGTTTACATTGCTCTAAGTTATATATATTTCCTCAATTCTGTATTGAGTTATGACGTCGGTCACCGTGGGCGTGAGCTGGCTCGGGGCGTGGGCCGCTAGTGCTGGGCCAAGACACAAGCCAGTGGTGAAAGATTGCAAATATATAACTTGCTCCGAAAAAGAAGTAGGTTCAAATATTAAAATATAAGATTTGTTTTCAGCAGCAGTAAAACCATAAACATTTGCATATTTTCAGGGTGGTTGCTACGTCCCCAATGATTATTACATCCTCAGGCCATTTTATGTTCCAAAAAATAAAATAACAAACCCAGATTTTGAATGAAATATTTTACAGTTGTTTTGTTTTAACAGCGTGATGAGATTCGTGAAAATACCTACCTAACATTAAATCAGTTCAACAAGAGTGTTGTGTCTGAATTTATTTAATTAGGTACTATTTGGAACACTAAAAATATTCACACTCAACAATGTATCCAAAATATAAAACAAAATAATTTACGTTTGTCGTCAAAATTGTAAAACAATTAATTGAATGAGGCATTGTTTGAGAGTTAATTGTAAATAATTGTATTGGCATTCAGTGAACGCTGCAATGCGAGCGTGGGCGGTGTGGGCGGGGTTCCAAGCTGTCGAGCTGTGCAGGTGACAGGCATCCCTGCAGGTAACTAATTTAATATCCCCCACTGGAAGCACAGGCTATATACGTACCTATGTATCAAGTCTGGCACAAACCGTGTAGGTGTTAAGGTAAAGCTTTACAACGGTATCTATTTTATCATCAAGTTCATTCGTGTGAGACTGTAAGGAGTGTAAGGTAACCATTTTCTTCTATGTTATATCGAAATATAGTTAGTTATGTCGCAGTGGAGTGAAAATCCTTGTTAATTGGAATTAGGTATGTCAATAATACACCCGCACGTGCCGAAACATTTGCAAAGTTTAATGTTTAAGTTATTCCCGATTTAGATTCTGAAGTCGAAAACCTTTTATGATACGATAACCAGGGGAAAGCGTTGTTATATGTTATTTATACCATAGTACCATCGTAGGTAGGGGCGTATTAATATAAATTCCCTGAAATAGCCTGAAACTTGAGAAAGCCGTGGATGGGGTAAAACTCTTGGAACTGAACTAGGAAAACAGCTAAACTTTTTGCTCTCGATATAGGAGAACGTATTTACCTAGAATGTCGATAAACAAATCCCTTCTTCTATAATAAATATCTAGTATCAAATATATAATAGTATCAAGGAATCAATGTTTTTCTTATCGAGCATCTATATACCTACGCCACAAATCTACAACATCAATTGAATTCGTTTTCAAAGAGTGAACTATAAAGTCAAAGTTGAACCGTGGTAAAGTAAACAGAGAATTGAATTCGCAGTACCACGTTATATTGCTTCGGACGTGGACTATCGGAAAATGCCAAATGCAATATACACCGAGTGCTAGCATCCACCCTTACGACTTCTATTTATTTATAGACACATGTATTTGCTTCTCCTAAAAGGAATATTGCGTTATGACTTGATTACATCAATAGTGGCCCAGTTATTGAGTAAGTTATTGGAAAAATGGCTGCGAGCTTCCTACCGTCCCTTTTCCACGGTTGATTTCTAGTCGAGTAAATTGTCGGATGAAAATCTTATATTTCTTGCTCTCAGTAGATAAAGTAGGGCAATCATATAAAAACTTTTTTGCAAAAAAAAACCGACTTCAAAAACACAAAAAAGTGAAAAATAAACTTCACAAGAAAAAGCAGCTTCTGAAGTCGGTGACATTTTGTTTGTTTGATTTCTTTTTTTTTGCCACCGACTTCAGAAGTTGCTTTTTCTTTTCTTATCATGGTACCACCCTGGGGATATCTCCTTTTCAATAAAAAAAAGAATTTTCTATACGGGTTTAGGGGCCTCTAAGTAATCGGTGAATATACATAAAAAAAAAGAATAAGAATCTCCTTTTTTAAAGTCGATTAATGAGTTTTTCCTTCTATCATCAGGGCAACCTAATACCCTGAAAGAATTCAACTATCACTTCATAAGTAAGTATAATTCTGAAAGAATTTTCTATCAACTCCTAACCGTTGAGGAGTTGTACCTTCCATAATCATCAGTGAATCCAAATGATATTATGATGACCAAGTGAGGGTTGCCCTCGACTTCCCTGGGATCCCATTATCAGATCCTGATTTGGTGACAATGGGACCACCTCGGGAGTATACCTTTTCGACCACAAAAATAATTTTACAAATCGATTTGTGATTGACGGAGATATGCGATAACAAACATACAAAAAAAAAAAACATACAGACCAATTGAGAACCTCCTCCTTTTTGGTAGTTGGTTAAAAATGTTCATGCCCGATGTGTAACTAGAAACTGGTATTTCTCTATTTAAAGTCAAGTAAGGTAAGTTATAAGTACTAATAAAGATAGGCAGGCAAATACCTACCGAAGCACTAGAGAAGAAGAAGCACACAGAATAGAAAACTACAATGATCAAAAGAAAAGAACGTGCTCTGTAAAACGTAAAAACATCAGGAACATTTAGGCAGCCCGTTTTGCTAGCTGGATAGGTAAACACATAACTACTAAAAACTGCAGTATATAACAGCCAAATGAAAGTCCAACCCATAGGCAAACATAGTACGATCAATTCAGGTTGATTGGATTGAAAGAGTTGAGTTCAATTGTAAGTGGAAAGGTCACTGTGGGCCGAATGTATACGTCGTGTGGGCTGACTGGTCGTATGTATATACGTGTATGCTACACGTTCGGACCACCGGACTCCTGAAAAGTTTGCTGTGAGTGTGTACATATTTTTTCTTTTTTCACGTCAACAAAAAAATTAAGACGATACAGTGCTTCGAAAGTCGTTTGACGTCACAGTTTGGTACATTTTTTACCTGAAAGTCACGTTACAAGCCCCCACTCATGGTCTTTGACACGTTTTATTTTCGTCAATTTTTATTAATTTGATAAAACAATATTTTATTTTATCCAATATTTTTCGATATAGATTATCGATCGATTTATACAAACGGACTAAACAGAATCATATTTTTTAAGCCAGGAAACATCCCTATTGTATGTACGTAACAAATACACGTTCGAGAAAAAAATAAAAATTATTTATAAGTCTCACACAGAACAAAACACATAATTGTGAAATTAACATCAAATGAAAATCGTATAAAACGGTAAACAAAAGAAAAAACAGGTACGTAGGTTCTGGTAATTAAAGCATTCGTGTGACTTTGATTTTCTTTTGAAAAGTTCATGTTAATATCAAGTTCGTCAGTTCAAATCTGTTTACCTCTAATGATTTACTTCAATAATTGATGTAATTACAATCAGGTTTCAGAAAGACAACGTAAATGACAATTTACATAGGTACATACCTATGAAACTAGAGAACCTATTTTATTTAACCTTCCTATGAAGGGTAACTTACGTTTCGAAGTCGAAAAAACCGGCCAAGAGCGTGTCGGGCCACGCTCAGTGTAGGGTTCCGTAGTTTCCCGTCCGTCACAATAAGTGTTCCCACTTATGAGTTTAAAGGTGGGTATCCATACTATCCATTATGTTCGCGATCCAGCAGCGCTCCGCGCTCCTGCAACAGCTCCCGGTAGTGGGTACGTGCGCGAACACGGAGCGTGCAATATTGCACGCTCCGCGGCAGTCGTTCCGACTCGTGACGGTTTTTAGCGCGAACACAAAGGGGAGCGCAGTGTGTCAAAGGGGAGCGCATGTAAAGGGCGCGCGACAGATCCATTGGATCAGTTGCAGGAGCGCGGAGCGCTGCTGGAGCATGAACATAGTGGTAACCCAACTTATAACTTCCAACCAAATTATATTGGTTAACTGCAGTTTCCATCTGTTGTTTCCATCCAAGTTCAAAATAATTTTCCTAGAAAGTCCTTATAAAGTTCTACTTTTCAGATTTTTTTCGTATTTTCTAAACTTATGGTTCAAAAGTTAGAGGGGGGGGGACGCTTTGTTTTTTACTTTTGGAGCGATTATTTCCGAAATTATTGACATTATCAAAAAATGATTTTAGTAAACCCCTATTCATTTTTAAATACCTTTCCAACAATATATCACACATTAGGGTTAAAATTAAAAAAAAAACACTTCCCACTTTACATATAGGGGGGCTACCCTAATAAAACATTTTTTTCCAATTTTTATTTTAGCACTTTGTCGGCGTGATTGATACACATATTGGTCCCAAATTTCAGCTTTCTAGTGCTAACGGTCACAGAGATTAAGCGAGGACGGACAGACGGACAGACAGACAGACAGACAGACAGACAGACATGGCGAAACTATAAGGGTTCCTAGTTGACTACGGAACCCTAAAAAGATAGTAAAATATAAAGAGTCGGGTTCCGAATGATATCAAATGAATAGAAAACCGAAAAAAGCACACTATTTTATCCTTATGAAAGTATATTAGGGAAAGTAGTAGGTACGTTAATATAGAAATGAAAAAACTATAGAATTATAAGAAGAGCTAAGAATAAGCCTCCGACCTTTAACAAAACATCATCATTATCATCATCATTTCAGCCAAAAGACATCCACTGCTGGACATAGGCCTTCCCCAGGTGTTGCCACATTGACCGGTCCCGTACGTCTCGCATCCAGCGGGCCTCCGCAACCTTCACCAGGTCATCGGTCCATTTAGTGGGAGGCCTTCCAACGCAACGTCTTCCGGTTCGCGGTCGCCACTTCAGAACTTTTCGGCCCCATCATCGGCCATCCGTTCTGCAAGCAATGTGCCCTGCCCACTGCCACTTAAGTTTGGCCATTCATCCGGCTATGTCGGTAACCTTGATTCTCTTGCGGATATCTTCATTTCTGATGCGATCCCACAAGGAGACTCCGAGCATAACCCTCTCCATTGCCCTTTGGGTGACTTTGAGTTTTCTGATGAAGCCCATTGTGGGCGACCACGTACACGACACAAACAAAACATACATACCATTATATGGACTCCATAAAACTGACCTTTTCTTTAAACGGGATCAACGTTATTCGGTACCCATACTAACTAATACATTATCTAAAATGTCCCTTTCCCTAACATCATTTTTAGTATCGACACGAATACACGAGTTCTCGCAAGTCACGGATTCATCGCTTAATGTCGCTGAAAATGCTCATAGGTATAAATTATCAAGAAGTTTCAAATCGATATCAAGAGTTCCAGGCATGGAGTAGAATATTAATATGATTGCAGGCTTATTCTAAAGGTCAATAGGTGTACGTATGTGGCAATGTGTGGAGATTTGTGGAGAAAATGTGAGTGAAAATTGGAATATTATCAAGATTTAAAGACTTTTTTTCCCATAAGCATCAATCCGTTTTTGTTTATGAGGGCATTAGCAACGCTCTACACTGTCTTAATTGTATGTTTACATTGATTGTATTGATGATATCACCAATTAGATATCAATGTTTGTAGTTATGTGTTGCCTATACCTACCTAAATGGAAGGAACAATGTGCTTTCCATCAACAAACTAGCTACAGGAAGTTTTTTTAAAGAAGTCTTAATCCATTTTCCAATTTATTCAAATTTTTGTACCTAGTGTTAGAATTTCCTTTTTCCTCGATTTCATTGGGTATGGTGATTGCATTTCAGGTGTTAAAACTCGTAATTTATTGCATTTTAAAAGTTCATTGCTGAAGGGTCCCATTAAACAACACTTAATTAATAAAGTAAGACAATAAACAAGGTTTTATCGCCCCACTTTATGTTATTGGAGATAATTCACGAAAATAAACATGCTTTTGAGGAAAGAGATGCCTACATACAAAAATAAGCTTTACTAACTACATTTCCATTTAAATAAATAAATATGACAAATGGCCTTTGATATGTAAAACTACCTACCTAGTATTGTACTAAGGCAGCATTAACTATTGATGTGAAGAATTCTAAACGCTAATGGCTCCTTTTTACTACCTACGCGACTAGTAACATCTTCTATGTTTACCACGAATAAGTTTGGGTTTTAGAAATGTAATTTGTTTGATATCAGCCCCAACCGCATGGGAATAAAAGCTAAAATTGCGCAGATCGTAGATACAACGTTCTATAGTTTGTTATGTCGGATCCACTGACGTAGGCACTCATGCCCTTTGCCTCCCACGCGAATTGTATCTTGATACCATTTTTATGACTAAATTTATTGAACATCAACTGTAATTATCGTTATTAGATAGCTTTGCATAGAATATTTCCGCAAAATAAGCATATTTCATTAATTAACGGATGACTGACAGTGCAACAAGGCGCTGCTTCGGTTCGAATGACAGTTTATCGATTGCGGTGGCTAAAATTAAACATGGACACGAATAATAGGATTTTAGGAACTCATTCTAGAACTCACTCAAGCCTTTAGTTTATAAACAAACACTCACAGTCTTAATGAATTGTTATGTGAACGCGTGTAACAGGTTTCCCGTTAATATGCAGATATGGCGACGCTATGAAAACGTCCAGGTGAACTGAAAGGCCGGGTTACGAGTGTTAGACTAGGTATAATAATTGTTCTACGCACCGTTTAGAGCCGCCGATAACACTGGAACATGTTCGAGATACAGCTGATACACTTAGCCCTCTCACTGTGGACACTGAGAAACGGTTGGAGCGAGCGTCGGCGGTGCGAAGCCGCCAGCTGTGTGCCGCGAGGAGCCTGCGCACTCCGCTCTATCGATCCTGCGCCCGTCCATTCACGTACGGCCACTTCGCCGCCTACATAACGACGCACCGAGTCGCTGTTATACACCAATCATCATTAGATAACGCGATATTAGTACTGGACTCCCCGACCTGAACACTTGAGCCACTTCACTCCAACTACAATTAAGACTTTATCGATAAAGCTTTCATGAAAAAGCTAGTTTTCGGTTGTTTCAACTATTACGTAATGATATATCGTTTCAGTCTAGTTCTAGCTTAGTTAGCTAGCGAAACAGTTAGACTACATATATTTTAATCGGAGTCTCACGTTTGAGTAAATACTAGCATGTTAGGAGGCGGCATCGCCCACGCTAAGTTATCGGCACCACCCTGCATGCAAATGACGTAGTTACGATAACACGGCTTCGGCCCGCGCCAATGTAGCTCACTCCTACCATTACAATAGACATCATTAATTTATGTGCCATTTACTTGTCGCTACTCGTAGGACTTCGGTTACCTGTTATTTAGGTAATTAGTAATGTTCCATTTCAGGTAAATACTTAATTAGAGACAACATAATATATTAGGTTAGATAGATCCATCCAAAAAGTTATAGTACAAAATTGTCTGCTTCTTACATCTCAATTACTTGGAAGTTTTAGAAATTGTAATAAACGTTGGGGACTACCAACTCTGTAGCTATAAATTATTTCCTTTTAATTTTTTATGTCTACTGTATCTAGATCTCTTTATTGTTCTAGATACACAAGTCGGTAAGCAGATATACAGGATGGTGCCGACAATACGACAATAAATGAAACCGCTGGTAGTTCTATGTAGTTCATAGGAACATTATTAAACTACCTATCTAATTTTTATTATCATTATCTACTATCATCATCATCTTCCTGCCCTTATCCCATTCTCTTTGGGGTCGGCGCAACACGTTTATCATTATCTACTATATAGGGTGTGAAACTACTCTTAACGCAAACGAAGGGCACTTGTTCTCCCCACCACTGCGATTATTTTTTTGTTCTCGACCATACCTGGGAACCTCCTAATTACGGAGATATTGGGGGTCAAAGTTCCAAATTTTTCACAGCAGTTATTGTAAATACTAGTTTTTCAGGTTTTAACTTTACTTAAATTACCTCCATTACCCGTTTACTATTCGTTTTTACAGTGCTACATTGAGTTTTACCGTAAAATGTGATTTTTGACCCAAAAAAAAATGTCGTTTCCCAGCAAACATTTTTGCGTAGCGTTACTTAGTTTGATGTACAGAATGCTTGGTTGACGGCTGTGTGATGGGTTGATTTACACCCTGTATATAGGTTAGGTACCTAAGTATAACAAACAGACGAACTTGGTCTTCACTAAGTTATGTAGAGCAGATAACACAGATATACAGAGCAGTTTCAACGCCGTGACATGCATACATAATTCGACGACACACTTCCACATGGTCATGGGTTCGTCAGAAGCAGACCTCCCAGATAATTAAATAACTACGACATACTAAGACATTAGACAACTTGAGCTTGGAGCAAAAGTTAATGAAATTGCTCTCAGTGGAGTATTATTGCTTTAATGTGGAAAGTAGACTTTACAAGTTTACACATTATCACGTGTATAGCGTTGGGGCAACGACATTTAACTAGTTGTGATGAGCGCCCGTCTAAGTATCACTGGTCAGTTTCCCTCACTCGTCAGTTTATTTCATCATCAGCCTATAATGTTCCCACTGCTGGGACTCAGGCCTCCTGTCTATGAGAGGGATGGGCTATCGGGTATCGGTTGGTAGATGCCACATGTCTTCGATTTTTTCTAAGACATTTAGTTCCCTCATGATGTAAATAAGTTACACAAAGTAATGCGCCTGCAAATTTTGGGTTCGAACCCACAACTTACTGTTTGTAAGTCGAGGCTGCCGCCAGTGGGCCACCGCTGCTCTTCAATCGTCAGTTTATTTAATTCGCCATTTTCTTTGATTAGTCAGTATCGCTGATTAGACAGTTTTGTGAATTAGACAGTTGCGTCCGCTCAATATCGGACTCATCAAAGTTGACGGTGTTTCCACTGGGGCACTTTCTACAAAAAAATAAAGTAATTACACAGGCACAGTCTCCCTTAATTCTTAGCAGATACAATTCCTATTGAATACTATAACAAAATACCTAATAATAAAAGCTTTAGAAATTGTGTTTCGCGTAAACAGTTATTTCAACTTCCTACGGTCTGTAGCTGTAGAGATCTAAGAGAGATCTTCAATATCGTCTGCATCTCGGTACGGGTACCTATAGACCTACATCAAATATGTACCTAGGCAATCTACTTTAGCCGCCCACCTACATCAGTCTAGATTTATTGCGAATCGTGAGGTGGAATGCAGATGAAATCTTCTAATATTTTTCGGTGAAGCAATCAGAAACGAGAGGAAGACGTACCAGAGTATAATCGCCTACCTTAAAGATGATTTTGATGCTAGTCTTGGTGTATTTTAGGGTTACGTACCTCAAAAGGAAAAATCGAAACCCTTTCAGGAAGATCTTGTTGTCCGTCTTTCAAGACCCTTAATCTCGGGACCGCGTGGAGGTATCGTGTTGAAATAAAATTTGGTGAGGAGGAATGATGTCCATTTCAAACGCGCGGCCACCTCATCAAATTTGATGAAACCAGGAATTAGTTGTAATTTGTTATTATACACACCTCTTTTCATGAATTTGTTGCAAATAAAACTAAGACGCTATGACCGAAAATAGTTAGCCGCTAGAACCGCCACTCGCCGTAGTGATTACACAGAAACTTAATAATGCAGCAAAGCGAATGATGCATCAAAATAAAGGTCCTTACTTTTTTGGATTTGTAAAATGTAGTAGTATGAAACTGTATTATAGTAGGGTGACCATGAATTTTCACAATGAAGTGAGACTGAATCGTGATTATTGGAATGTTCGATAGTAACCACTTAATTTTTAAGGCGAATGGTTATATTTTAGGCGGATGCCTTCAAGACTTCTGTAATTTTAATTTTAATTTCATATTCGTGTGTAAATAAGATTTTTGAGGTATTTTAGAAATTAGGCAAAGTAACGTCTATGTCTGTGACTTTGCCTAGTGCATTTTACTACAAAATAAACCATTCTATTGTTATGCTGGCACAGTCTAAACTGTAGTTATACACATAGAATACAATCCAATCTTTAGTAGGTAACATTACCTAGGCAATGTTTGGACACCATTTTATACAATCTCCATGCATCGAGAAACACAATCAATAAGGACCTTTCTTTTGATGCATCATTCGCTTATCTGCATTATTAAGTTTCTGTGTAATCACTGGCGATCGCTACGGCGAGTGGCGGTCTTAGTTTTTTTGCAACAAATTCAGGAATAGAGGTGTGTATAGTAACAAATTACAACTAATTCCTGGCAAAGTTTCATCAAATTTGATGAGGTGGCCGCGCGGTTGAAATGGACATGAGGAATGTCTTACAGTACCTACATGTAAAGGAAAAAAATCTGAATACCGGAAATATGTATGTAGTTTAAAAACAAAATACTTACAAGTACCCTCGCTGCGCGAGTCCAACTCGCACTCGGCCGATTTTTCATAAAATAATTGCGCAATGAGTTTCATAATTTCAAATACACATTTTGCGAGTTCCCAGAAGAATTAATTTAGGTGTGCAACCAGACACGAATTAACAATGTCGAGTTAAAGGTAAAAGCTGTAAACTTTGGAGAGTAGGTAGAACAGAGAAACGGGTTTCCAAGGATCTTGAATTTTAAAAGAAAAGGTAGGTACATAATAGTTTCCGAAAGAGTCGACTAGTACGAGTAGAAAATTTAATGAAAGTCGCCTTCCCGTCCTCGCTTAAATTGTTGTAAAATATAATGACCACAATTTCCTTGCACCCTATTATAATGAGTAGGCATCCCATCTACCTACAAGCGGGTCCAATTATTACGAAGCTAAAAATAGGTAGGGCGGGTAAATCTCCCGCAATGTTGGCAATACGACTGCGCATTCAACAAGTGGCCAAGTCATCTTTTTATTACTAAGATAATTGTTGTGACCTTTAAAACGTGTGATGAAATTTACAGAGAGATGTCTTGTTAATTAGATACGTGTCACGTAAAAGAGGGTGTGTCTTAATTAGAACGACGCGACGGAACGAGGTTGAGATTTTGTCCCGAAATTAATTTGAGCAATTTTAGGAATGGAGTTAAATATGCGTAGCAAGTAAAGCAAACATAATCGTTTAAGAACAAAAAATAATACAAAATCTGTAACATATTTATGATGTGTATGTGAGTGATTTCAAAATACATGAGTGGGTTGGTACATAGGATTTTATGAAATAAAAGCCATTGAGTATTTAGGATGCCAACAAGATCTTTTATTAGTGTCATCCAAGTAAACTTAGATGCTGAAGCATATTTACAAAGTCTGTACAATACTGTACATTTATACAGGTTCCACACTCCGACGGATTCAAATCTGATATAATACACACGGCTGCTGTTCACATAGTTTCATAACAACAGAAAATTTTGGATTGTCTTTGAATACGACGTGGGCGTTCGTCGTGCATTCACGCAGCGTAACTGCTTCGCAGAGACGTCAACGTCTGGTTAGGGTCCGTTTTCACAAAGCAATTCAACGCAAACATAATATTAAGTCCCTCGCGTGTGTTCGTGGATGCGCAAGCACTCAATCTTATACTTAAAAGCAATACTGATACAGTCCTTTATTTAGAGTCTTTAAAAAACTGCGCGAGGATTGGCGCTTGGTGGAAACGAACCCTTATACATACGCTCAGAGCAAAGATATTCTATGTCTTTATTTCTGCAACACTCATCATTCAATTTAAGATCGAGACAGGTAAGCGAGACTCATTTTTTGAGTGAAGTAATTACAAGTGAACCTCGACTGCCCCTGTCTGTGTGTAAAGTGTCTTATTCAAGTTAAAAACGTTAGTAGTTTTCTAAGAAAATACAATAAACTCAGTTTTATTCCAACGTGTACAATAGTGTTAAACGCCAATAAAAACGTGGAATAGAAAAAATACTTTAGGTAAAACTTGCCTTAGGTTTGTTTAAATCTACATTTTTATCAACATCGAATAATTACGCCGGATTTACGCGACACCGAACTTGAATAATGTCAGTAACAGACGCATATAAAGTACCTACATAAAGTACGGTAACTACGGTACCAACATAGAACGGTACAACTTACTGAACAATACTGACTTATATTAATTTGACGTCATTTTGCGTATTCAAATGTAATAAGATGACGATGGTGTGCACCTCAGGCATACATTTTTCTTTTCTTGCATAGATTACACAGTATTTCATATTTAATATGAGGCCTCATTTACGGACACGCGGGGCGTCGCGCGGCTTAAAAAAACCCTGAGACTTCTACCATAAATAAAATATCGTTTGAAGACATTAAGATCTTGAACACTGGTTTCCTTCAATAATCACTACATATTTTCGTTGTGTTATTAACAGTATCTCATAGCTGCATTGAAGCACAATTATGGCTCAAAAAGACATGTCTAGGAAAGTAATGTCCCCCGATCCGGCAATACGAGGCAAGCTTAATTCACTACAAATAAGACGAAATAAATAATTACAAAAAATGACTTAAAAACGTGCCGGTGACGTAGTATCTTAGCTTTTGTCCAACTAACTAAACTAGCAGGTACTTATTGGTGAGGCACCGTGTGATGTTGTCCGACTATCACCTAACTAAATAAATAGCACTCTAACACCCCGTTCATAAAAGCTTTTGTAATTTATTCAGTTGTTTCATCTCAATTATAATCAAATCAGCATGGTGGAAATATTTGCGAAAAGGGTTGACGTTACACATCCAGGAAAACTTTTCGAAACGGAATCATAATAACTTATATGTATAGTAACAATTTAGCATAGAGCCCCGGTTTGATTGGTTCACAAAGCTGCCTGAGATTGGACAAGAGATTAAATTAAACAAGCTTCCATGAACAGGGTAAATGTTAAAACTAATAAAATGAGTAAAGATGAGTAATACATGTAAACATTGTAAAAATTGTAAACGCTCCTGGCTCATTCAAATATTGGAATATTAAAACCATGTTTACTTCGAGAGGACGATTATGCATGCTGCCAATGTCGCCTTAAAAACCTAAAATGCATGCGAAAAAAAACTATTCGCTTTCTATAGAAATAACTACAATTTCCAGCACTGTCATAAAATTCTACTGACATAGAGATATTTTCATTGAACAGTGAAATAATCAACATTGTTTAAAATCCACATTAAGCTACTATTAAAGAAAAATAACATAGATACAAATCTTTCTGTTACCGTCCGTCATACAATATACACATTCTGCTATATCAAAATAGAACTGTCGATACAAAAATAACACTCCGCAGTATAAATCGCTTTGAGATTACATAAAATATATATTTACAGATATATTAACATTCGAGTTACATGAACAGAGTACATATAGTTACAGTATTATTTATTTTATCTATTTATCGAGTTGCATACTGGGATCCGTAATACAGAACTTTGTTTACATAAAATTTGTGGGTGAAAGAGACATAGATCACTGATAAATGGATCTTGGTTTACGGACAAACAAAACAAAAATAAAAACTACAATCAAATGATAGGAAGGATCGTTTCACGATAAAATTGGGATTGATTTCGAAATCCTCTCAGTCTTATATACATTGACATTTCAGAAGACTATGATATTATTCACAAGAAAAACTACTTCGATGTATGTGCATTTATTATCGTATATTGTAAACAATATCTACGAAACCATTTGCACCTCTCGAAACTAGCACAACTCCAAACGCGTCTTATGAAATGTCAACCTGTAAATCAGTCGAAATTTTGTTTTATGAATTAAAAGGCACAAAGATAATATCATTGGATGGTAACATAACTTAACATAGGTCTACTTTGCAACATTTTTCTAAACTGATTTGTGGAGGACTATTAAACTATACTATTATTATTTAGGCTTAGGACAGGGTGGCGCGGGGCGGTGCGGCCGCGGGACCGATTCTTCGTAAACCTCGTCGTATAGATTAGCGTTGGAGTAGACAGGTTGCGTCGCGTACGCGCTGCGTGCCGACGGCTCTCCGATCTCACTGTAGAAGTTACTCGCCGTGTCGTTCACCTCGTCATACAGCGCCGCCCCGCGGGACGTCGATGCGATACTTCCGCCGTAAAATCCATAATTGGCATAATCAACGTTCTGATACTTGAACGCGGAGTAATTCTTGGAATTCTCCACACAATCGCTGAAGTTCTGTAACTTTTCTCCTTCCTCTTCGTACTTGGGCACGTAGATGTTTTTCTGGTAATCGTTGCTCGTGTTAGCCTTTGAAGGCGTCGATAGTTTCGTGTAGTAGTCTTTTGTTTCTAATATAAACTGCTGTTGAGCTGGAGTAATGTCGTAGTTCTTGTATAGAGGGATGTCGTTACTATACTTTTGATCTCCTATTCCGTTATTCGGCGCTGCAGCTGCTGAAGTCGAGGGTGCGTTGTACATGGGCTCACCATATGGGTAGTCACTGTTATTACTTTTAGATCTTAGATTTAGAGATTCTGAAATTCTGTCGTCCAGCGACATATCTGCTAGCGATGCTGATACACTCGGTACCACATTTCTTTCTAAGGAGAGAGCATTATTCATGGTGTAGGTGGACGGTAGATTACCATAAATATTATTAACGTTTGCAGCAGTGCTGGTCGATGGCGCGTTATTATAAATAAAAGATACGTCCGCACTAGTGGCCGCTGAGTGGTTGTTAGTAGCGTATCTGTGAGATTCTTGTGTTTGTTGGCTTATATTAGATTCGTGTATAGGTATTTCGTAATTAGATCTAGTTGCGGTGGCGGTGGGCCAGAACTGCGAGGTGTCGAAGGGGTCGGGCTGCGTGAGCTGCGCGGTGCTCCTGTGGACGGGACTCGATAGATTGTCTAACGACTTGGCACCGTAGAGATTGCTATAACTTTGAATACTGTAACTTGCAGATAGTCCGGGTAAACTCTCTATGCTCTGCTCGCCCCAGTCGCTGTCGAGCCCTGTAAAAACAAAAAAAAACGTGTTGTTTAAATGAAAATACTAGCTGATACCCGTGGCTTCGCCCGCGTCAAATTATATACTAAGACCTTCCTCGAGAACCACTCTATCTATTGGTGAAAACAGCATGAAAATTGGTGCGGCAGTTTTGGAGTTTATCGCGAATAGACAGACAGACGCGGCGAAGGACTTTGTTTTATAATATGTAGTGGTAACATGTTAACAATTTTATCGGCACGGCACACATAAACACAAAACTACTTAAATTAACATTTAAGACTTAAAAAGGTGGTATAAAACTAGGTGAGCTAAAGACAAACAAATTGAGAATCTATTTACTAGTTGATGAATGGCGATAACTTACCAAGTTCCGGTACATCTATTGGCTCATCGAGTATAGACACAACATTCGAACCGTTTGGTGAAGATTTCTTGACAGGTGTACTCAATCTTGTGGCAGGAGGAAGATCCAAATCGATTAATATATCTTCTTTTACTGAAATCAAGAAATAATAACAACATAAAATTTTATTTATATAATAAGGATGTCATATTTAATTTTCTCAGCGAAAGAAACGATGGATGGACTGTGTGAAAGATGATATGGCTAGAAAGGAGGTGACTGCTGACATGACGAGAAATAGAGAAGTATGGAAGAAACAGACATGTTGCGCCGACTCCAAATAAATTGGGATAAGGACAGGAGAATGATGATGATTTAATTTTCTCAGCATGTAACTACTGTTAACTGCAGATATTCATTAATTAATGAAATATTTTTTTGGGAAATGTGGGTGTACTATAAGTTCAACTCAGCCACCCTGTGTCCCTGTCCACATAATTATACTAACACCATTTTGGAGCACAACGTGGACAATATTCTGTTCACGGAATTACTTTTCTCTCTCTTTACAACACTTTTAAGTATTCTACGTTTTCTAAAAAATTCTAAGCTTCAATCGATGTACCTATATCCGAACTAGTACCTACATTCTAACCTTTGCAACTTGTAAACATTACAATAATGTGTACTCCTTAACATTACAATAAGGAATTGAACCAGAACACTAACCTTTTAAAATTCACAATAATAATTATTCACAGATTACCTAATCAGTAATTTACGCCTACCATCATATACAAATAATTTGCGGATACCGAATACAATATCTACTCGCGAATCCTTCAGTTAGACTGACATAACGCGAGTAACTCGAGAGATACGCCCCGAGTGACTTCGTGATCTATAGCGATTACCTTTAGCGTGGTCACGTATCACAATATACTGCCATGTTGACCTTATGGTTAGCGCCGAGTGACGTCATATTAGATGTACTGTACATATTTTGCTAACTGTCTACATTATACAATAGTTTATTATACTCGTATTATGAATTTATTATTATTATTTACTGTGGAAATAAAGCATCTCATACTTCACCAAATATGTTAAAGTCCGATATAAAACTCATCCTCTATGAGAAAATTGCGATTGACCAGGTAAAAATTCAACCCGATCCCAATATGGGATCGGACAAAAAAAACTTATTAGTCCGTCAGATAGATTTCCAAAAAATATTGAACATATATTTTTTCTTTTTTCATATAAACAAAAAATGAAGACGATACAGTGCTTCGAAAACTCGTGAACTCCTCGAAAACGTCACATGTTAGTACATTTTTTACCTACAAATGATTTTATTAATTTGATAGAACAAAAAACACGTATTCAATATTTTTCGATTATCTAACTGACGGACTAATTAGAATCATATTTTTTTGACCCAGTCCGATCCCCTATTGGGCCTACGTTTGATTGCGGTCCCATCACTTTGAAAGAAAAGATTCCTCTGCCCAAGCAGTGGGAACGTAAAACTTTCTCCAGCCTTCCAAACCGTTTCTGAAAAGTCTCTAATGCAGAAACCAATCGAACTTTGCCCGATCAGAAGATTCTACTTAGCGTGTCGGTGACAATTTAAATTAATTCGGCCCAAAATTTAGCGACGAGTTTGGCACCTTCAGTAGCCTCCATCAGCTCCTGTGATGTGCAAGTAACGGGACAGGCTGGACACGATATCAGGTGCCCCATAGTTTGTGGGGCAACACCACATTTACACTCCAGGGCAGAGTCATCTATGAATCTCCACCTGAACAGGTTTTCCTTGCTTCGGCCTACCTGTGTCTGTTTAGAGACTTCCAGGTCAGCCATGGCAACTCGTGTCCAGGTGGAAGATTTTCGGTAAGTGGCACAAATGGGTTGGGTAGGGAAACGCTATCTCGCCACAGTTTAAGTCTTTCCTTAGAGCGTTCGCCTGTGAGGGGGGGTACACACTTCAGGAAGCTGTTGCGGTTTTTCAACCTTTGCGGCACTAAGATGTTACTGTGTAAAGGGTGTCTAGCGTCGAAGACCATTTTGGCTCTTTCACTAGAGCTCGCCACCGCTCTGCGAACTTCTGTGGATACAACATCTGTACCGGGGTCGGCTTGAGGCAGCCAGTGATTATTAGTAAGTAGATTGAACCCAGTTCTACTATGGACTACCCAAAAACCCTAAACAAAAAAATATTTTCAGTTCTCATAGATACCTTGATTCAAACTCTTCGAGTGTGCTTCTCTAGTGCTTCTAGCCCGTTCCTGATTCAGTGTGGCCACTCGATCGTTGGTGAGTTTGTTGTAGTTAAAGTGTTTACTGCCCGTGTTGCCGCCGCGCGTGGAGGGCGGCTGGGTCGACTCTATGGTGCGGCGCTTGCGCAACACCACGCTCGCGTCGTCTGATACGCCGTTAGTGGGGACCGGTGTGCTGGAGGCTGATTGGGCTGGAAAGGTGGAGAAGATTAAAGAATTTAGGTTATGGTTTTTTTATGGTATTGTAATTATGGTTTATCACTGTCGTGTATAATGAATTGTATCTCGATTCAAAATTAAGCCATTGAAATGAGAGCTTTATATCTTGGAATTTACAGTCGTATTTCTGTAAACCCCACTGGGCCTACGTGGTGGTGGTGTGGCCCACTCTTTCGCACAGGAGGCCTGTATCCCAATAGAGGCAACAAAATAAGCCGTTTAAATTTTCGTTAACATAGCTTCATTGCCGATGCGTCGATTACACCAAGAATTTAATTGTATGTCTATAAATATAAAGCTCACATTTCAGTGTGTAAAACACGTAGAGTCGAATTTGTGTTGATACCGGTGTGCGACCGGCCTTATGCAATTCATGACAAATGTTAAGGGCATTGGTAGGTCGCGGTAGGTGTGCCCGATATCGCTGTCAAAATACAAAAAATCCGTGTATTTGATGTAGACTTGACTCAAGATACGTACTAAATAAACATACCACATTTTGAACAATCAATGTTCAAATGCAAATGTATAGAATATATCCAGGTGCGACATGTTTGTGTTAAACAAGACTTACATATTACTCACAGGTGATAAAACATTCATTTAGTCATAGATTAGCGATTTTCAATGCTAAGTGCGTCTTACACGACAATATATATTACGTCGCAGTCTTTTAATATGCTACTACAATGTGCATTAGGTAAACGAGTCCTAGTGCAATGCAAGATGTATGGATAACTATTATCCTTATAGCTTTCGTCCGCGTGGATATCGTAAATTATCCCACAGATAGTTCCTTCCTAGATAAGAAAGTCTGTATTCTACAGAATACTTCCTCCTATAAAAAATGTCTTAACCCAGGTATGATCAATCTGCCCGTCGGGGTTGCGGGTTGTTCGCAAGAGATACCGCGGCCTCGACATGAAGGGCTAAGAAGGAACATGGGTGGTTTTTAGCCAGTAGAACTCTGACACTCCCTTTCGCTCTGCCCAAGAGCGGGAGGGATTATTTGATGATTTTTCACCCGCCAAAAAAAAATAAGCTATGATCAATCTGTGTGCCAAATTTGTAACAGATAGGCAGATCGACATAAAGAATTACTTTCGCATTTATAATATTAGTATGTTTTGAAGGAATCAAGATAAATTTACGCTTCTAAATGACTGGATGCATATTTGTACTACTCATTCTACTTAATGCTAAGGTTGTATCGGACTTGATTCACGAGATACCTATCGATTTATTTACTCAAGCTCAACTGAGTCAAGTGTTTGTGTTGCAGGGCTTCAAAGAAACCGTAGCTTCTTGTCCACTCCCTTTAGGCGTCATTAATTACACCTACACTACAAGCCTAACGTTTAACTCAGACGGTGGGCAAACTCCGCAACGCGGAAAGGGTGTGATGACGACAAATGCTTTTAGAATAATGGCCTATCACTTTAGCACTAATCTATTATCCAGGTTTGCTATTGAATACAGATTTCTCAACAAGGCATATCAAAACTACAAACCAATTTTCTCGTTAAATATTAAACAATGAAAAATTAAAACATGTCATTATTTCACATTGCAATCTAACGCGATGATTATAATTACCGCTGGTTGTTGCCGAACAATACGCAATTATATCAAGCGGTATGTTTCGTAGACCAACTGTGCAATAGTTTTACTTTCCTCGGTAAAAGTAAAAGTGGAGGAACGCCACAATTACGCGCACGTATTATAAAAGTGAACGTGTATATCAATATGGCTAATGAAGACTTAAAAGTATTTAAATTTAGATTTAATTATATTAATTTAGAACAAATTGCTGCTTTTGGCGGCTAATGGTTGTTTATTCTGTAATGGAGAAACTGGAAAACACACACAAGGCAGGAAAAGGAATTTCTCAGTAGCACTTCGGAGTCTAGAATTGTGCCCGGTTGATAGCAATATGGACATTTCATAAACATAACTAGCGAAATTAGCGCGTATTATTAGGCACACCTTTGCCTAACCATTCAGGGATGGGGCGTGATGTTATGTGTAAAGAAACTAGGTACTTAAAAAGATGTAAAAACGTTTATTCATAGAAATGAAGATTTTTTTTTGGTGTCAGTTAATTTAGTATTAGAATTCTACTTCATAATATTGACCGACGAAAAAAAAAAGGAGGACGTTCTCAATTCGACACGTATATTTTTTTTTAATCATAATAAATGCTAAAATATGTTGTACGTTTTAGCTTGTTATTTGTTACTTAACAATTCGTCGTTTTAAATTGTTTCGCTTACGAATACAGACTATTTCGTATAAAATCTGTATCTTATTTCGCATTTTTACTTTTATGAATGTTTTTGTATTTTATATGGAGTACTTAAATAATAAATAATATTTTATTTGACGACCTATTCCAAATTTCATGACAAAAGCATTGTTTACATTGAATATCAATAGACAATCTTAAAAACAAAAAACACATACCTCTTTGTACTGGTGATAATGTCTGAGATTTCTTTACTGCCTGATTATTCTTGCTACTTTTTAATCCAGTTGTAACCAAGGTGCTAAAAAAGACAAAAAACATTAATTACCAAATATATAAGTTTTTGACTGTATCTGGTATATCAGAATTAGTATAAAATAACTGTTGTAATATTTCTTTGCTGATAAATTGTGTTACGTATGCTGGTCACTAGTAGTCTCTCCATTGACTATATTGACTGGTATTAATTTCTCTGTAGAATCCCGTAGTTTAGAAGTTGGCGGTATTATATCTCCGTGCTGCGGAAAGCATGTAAAGCCGTTGGTCCTGGGCCTGATCTCTCTCCGGACGAGTTGGATTGCCGTACCACTATGAGAGTAAAGGAACAGAGAGTGCAACGGCCTCGACATGAAGGGCTAAGAAGGAACATGGGTGGTTTTTAGTCAGTAGAAGTCTGACACTCCCTTTCGCTCTGCCCAAGAGCGGGTGCCTGCGCACACACTTAGTACCTACCATAATATTCAGAAGGCTGTCCTTTTAAATTTTATAAATGTATTGCGGATTAAGCTCGACATAGAATACCTCGGAAAGAGTCCAACTTCCAAAGTGCGTTGGTTCTGTCCCTTCCACCAGTGCAGCTCTGGTCGCCTGTCTATCAATATGATAGGGTCGCCCGAGTCGATGGTCATCTTACTCGGCCGTCGGTAACTGTCGGGAAAGTCATGGTTAGTTAATAAACTATTATTTTACATGACATCTGTTTACGTGAGAACCTATAACAATGACATCCTGAAGTAGTGACTAAGAATTATTGTTCCAATATTAATTACCTGGATAATTCTACTCGATTTCTTTTTCATGAGAAAAAAATGTGTTATAAAAAATAAAATAGAAACAATAGTAACTGGAGGTATACAAAGTTGCACCATTGCATTTCAGAAAGTGATATGCTAACACAAAAACTGACACTTTAACCAACCCAGGCATCTAAGCCAAGACTTTACAGTCGGCAAGCACGCTAACTACCCCCGATTCGGCAATAAAACTGATTTCTAACAACAAGGTCACAAAGAATTAAAACATTTGCTTACCTAAGTGCAGCGATCGCAGTTTCAAACTTATTGGTCTCAATGTAGCGCTGTATGCCGGCGAACGTTGGTCTTTCCTTAGGGTTGAGGTCCCAACATTGCATCATCAGCATATACACGTCGGGAGGACATGCGTTCGGCGCCGACAGCCTCTGACCTTCGCGCATTATTAGCCGCAGTATCTCTGAACCGTTTAAGCCTGAAGGAGGTCAAGTACAATAACGTATGAACAACACATATATTTTATTGGTAGTAAATAAATGAGTAATACAATATTTAAGCCAGTTACAACTGTGATTGTTTTTTTATTGGTGATAAGAACAATGGCGTCGTTAAATTTACATGTCAACTTTAATTCAAAGAAGGAAAGGTGACTCCTCTTTTCATTCACCTTTCACTTTTAAAGGACGCATGTGATATGCATAAAACAACTGCAAAAGTAGCAACAATATCTTGTTGTTGTTCGTATTTCTGAGTTGACTGCCCCTAAACAGATTACACTGTAGAAAACAGGTGCCTCTTTACGTTAGTTTTTCGGTATATTCAAAAACAGACATGTAGGTAGTACAGCATTATCTTCATGTCCTCGTTCCATTTGCATTTTTTTTTTAGATGTAATGTAAATTTTTGGGTTTTACCTATCCAAGGTTCCTCTCCGAAGGTGTACATCTCCCAGAGCGCGACGGCGAACATCCAGACATCAGATGCGTGCGAGAACTGGCGACTGCGCAGCGACTCCGGCGCACACCACGGGAACGGCACGCGCCGCCCCTCGCTCATCACGTAGCAATCGTCGGCGTCCGGCAGCGCGCGCATCAAGCCGAAGTCACCTATTTTCACCTGGTATAAGAGAAAATGAGATTTAAATGATGCAGTATGGTAGAAGTCGGATGGCTAAACCTATCCTAAATAAATTAGGATAAATTAAAGCTGTTAATATCATGTATGAATTATGTCAAGAATTTCGCACAGAAATAAAATAAAAAGTAAAGTCCTGACTGACTGACTCATTAATGTCCAGCCCAAACACTTGGACCAAGAAAGCTGAAATTTTGCACAGGGGTTCCCTTTTAATGAGATGACGAGTAATAGAGAAGTATGGAAGAAGAAGACATGTTGCGTCGACCCCAAATAGATTGGGATAAGGGCGGGAGAATGATGATGTTCCCTTTATAATGAAGACAAGCAATAAGGAAGGATTTTTCGAATTTCAACCCCAAAAAGAAATAAATGGGGGATGAAAGTTTGTTGGGATATTTTCGGATATCCACGCGAGCGAAGCCTCGGGGAAAAGCTAGTTTCCAATAAAGAGGAATGTGCAAGAAGATTCATAACTATGCATTTAAGTAAATCTATAAAATGTATGAGTGTGGATGAGGCAAAAGGAGTATGTAAGGATAGTAGCAGGTGGCATTCTGTGGTTTTTGCCTACCCCCATGGGAAAAGGGTGTGAGTTTATGTTTGTATAAAATTGACGAATGTTGACTAACAATGTTTGCCAACATGATAACAGCTTCTCAACTATGATAGCCATCCAACCCATACATTTCACAACAGTGAATAGTTTAAAACAAACATTACACATAATATACACATATTGGAGATAGCAGTAGTATCACATGATAGGCATTTCATGCAAGCCCATCCCATGGACAACTGTTATGTAGCTACTTCTAACAACAAGTAAGTAAGGTAGTAATTAACAATAAGTTCTTGAGTTTTTTTTATATTTTGGAACAAACCCACTAGCCAATTCTATTCCTATACCACTGAAAACTCTTGAAAGTCAGAGCCCACAGTGGTAAACACCCGAAAAGTGCTGAGACAATGAAGCTCGACAAAGTCCCAGAGAAACAATTAAACAGTCTAGGAATCAGAAAATAATAGCAGAGGAGGAAAAGCATATTACCACTTTCCTTCAGCAGGATTTAGAACAAAATCAGGCACAAAGGGACGTTCTAGATTAAAAAAATCAAATCAAAATTAAATGATTCACTCACCAACTCTAAAGTAGACAGTAAAATATTTCTGCATGCTAAATCTCTGTGCAAGAACCGATGCTTTTCCAAATGAGCCATGCCTGAAGCTACTTGCTCCGACCACTTGTAAATATAGTTGAGGGATACTTTGCCATTCTGTCCCACAATATAATCGAGTAAAGCCCCCATAGCTGCCAGTTCGCAAACCATCATCAGTGGATGAAACACAACACCATGTAGCTTTATAAGGTTGGGGTGTTTCAAACTGTGCATGGCTTCCACTTCTCTCCTGAAGTCGTCGTAGATGCCTGGTTGTGAGAATGCATCTGCCTTTAACACCTTAACTGCTACAGGAACTGTTTGTGACGGGTGTTCAGACACCCGCCATTCTCCGCGTTTGACCACTCCAAATGACCCATTGCCTAACTCACTATGTAATCTGAAAATAAATATGTTCATCAGACATATGGGCTATTTCACCACTACTTTTTCTATTGCTGGGTAGACGATTTTACTTGTGTAAACCATAGCATTGTAAACTAGCCACTCTGTCTCAAATTTCCAGTTTACAGTGTTTGTTTAATTAACATAAAGCTCATAAGCTATAGTCTGCAAGGTAAATTTCATATCAAGTTAAAACCAAAATAAGTAATATTTATAAAAACTTATATTTAGATTTAATCATGACCACCATATCTGATCAGCAAAGAGGTAAACTTAACATTATAACTTAAAATAATGGGATTGGTGAAAAATGAGAGGTAATTTCCTTGAGGTTTTAGAGTTCAATGATAGAAACAATAAAGCATAGCATGGGGAATAACCACACAGTGGGTTTTTCTTAAAGATTATTAGTCAGAGTCAGCTGAAGATTATTAGACTTAAACTCACATTATATCCTTTTCCAATATAATACAAGTTGTTCTAGATTCTGACTGTGGTGTCCTCACTGCTAAGTCAGTTTTCTCCTTAGAAACTGAGCTTGATGATGAACCAAACAATTTGTTCCAAAACTTTCGGTTCCATAACTGTAACTTTTTCTTCCTCACAGCATCAAATAACCTGCGCACGCCTGGCTTACTGATGCCAAGCTTTTCAAGGTCTTCAGCATGTACATAGTCAAAATGTGCTAGTCTTGTTATCTAAAACATAAATAATGAGATATTTTGTTTGTTGATATATTTGTTATTTTAAATGTTTTTACACAACATAACATGGTAACTTAACTTAAAATGTAGTTAAAATTTATGTAAGATAGATGCGCTTAAACAATAAAATTGTATTATAAATTATTATTTACCTGCAACTGATCTCTGATTGGTAAATAGAATTGTTCCAGTTGCACATTCTGTAGAATATCACAGAGCCAATCAGTTCCCGATTCCATTTTAGATTATTCTTCAATAAACTCTGGGTTAACGCAAAATAAACGCATCTCGAGCAGGAAGTAGTCGATCAGAAGGATGTGTCCGAATGGCTGTAAGTCTGTTACTACACAAACCAGAATTATTATGGTAACAAGTTTTTATGACAGATTGAAATACATTTGATGACTGCAATTCAACTTATTTTGTCACAATAGGAGAGAAAGCTGACATTGCGTTAAAAGCTTATTTTATAAGTTTGTTATATTCACATTTGCGAAGAAAATAATAATAAAATGAGATTTCGAGATTTGAGACTCGATTGAGACACTATATTTACCCGTAAATGACAGTTTAGGAGTGAGCGATACAAAACGTATATAGATATTGAATCTATATATCGTTGGAATATCACGAATCCGATATCAGCCTACACTAAAACTATATATTGGGCGAAACACTATATTGTGTATGTGTACCGATTCGAATTAGCGAGTGAGCGAATCATACTCAACGTGATATTGATATTAGGTACTGTATACGCCGCGTTTCGATTCACAACAACATCGCTCTATACTCTTTGTGATATCGTATCCCTAATGCTGAGGTGGGTATAAACAATCTCTAGTGTCGAGTATCGACGATTGATGGACCACTTAGGCACTTAGCAACTGAGGCAAAAATCGAAGTAGCTCTATTATAATCATACTATTCGGAACCTTATGACTATGACATTAAGACTGTTTTGAAGATTCCTTTAGTATTTTTATTTTATCTGAGCTTGTGAGATGTCATTTAAATTTTTGACCTTTTTTATGATTTGACATGACAACAATAGGGGATCGGACTGAGTCAAAACAATATGATTCTGTTTAGTCCGTCAGTTAGATTATCGAAAAATATTGAATACGTGTTTTTTGTTTTATCCAATTAATAAAAAATTACGAAGATAAACACGTCAAACATCATGAGTGGGGGCTTGTGACGTCACTTGTAGGTAAAAAAATGTACTGACATGTGACGTTTTCGAGGAGTTCACGAGTTTTCGAAGCACTGTATCGTCTTAATTTTTTGTTTACGTGAAAAAAGAAAAAATATGTAAAAATATTTTTTGGAAATCATCTGACGGACTATTTGGTTTTTTTTGTCCGATCCCCTATTATTATGATTTGACAAGCAAATAATAATGCATATTGCATTGCAATGCACCGTTAACTGACCTCTGGCCTTGAAATAGAAAGCGAAGAAATGATTTTGAAGTGTTCTGTTAAATATTATTCTAAGAATATTAATTTTTTTATATGTAAGGAAAACACCAACACTATTAGGTACACCTCTGCCTAACCCTTCGGGGATTACAGCCGTGATGCTATGTGTGTTTTTGTTAGGAAAACTAATCGAAGTGATTTATCTCCAGTTTATTAAGAAAATCATCGTTTGCTATCTACCAACTATAATATCGCCTTGCGATATGAATATAGCATTACGATATGAATATAGCATTACAAACGCGTATGTGTAACTATTTCACGATACGATTCATACGATATAACATCAAGCGATATTACGCGTGTACGTCAATATATAGTTTCAGAAAATATATAGATTCGGAATCCGATATCAAATATCGATATATGGTTTCGATTCGATATTGTAAAAAAGCTATATTACCCACTCCTATGACAGTTACTCTTTTGTTCTTAAAAATAGAGTAGTAGATCCGTTATGATTGTTTTAATTTTTTGTTTAGTTGCAACACTCCAAGCAATCGACTAAAAATGTTATAAATTGTGCTTGATGCCAGATGTATGACACCTAAAGGCGCGTCCCCATTAGAGCCGCGCGACTCTTTGGGGCTGAGCCGCGCGGCCAAGCCTCATAAGTGTAGACGTGAGCGAGGCACGAGCCGCGCGTCCAAACAGGGCGTTACAAAAGAGCATCGCGAGGCCGAGCCGCTCATATTGGGGACCCGACTTCAGAATAACTTAAATAATTTGTGTTTTGTAGTGGGCATCGATATTTTTGTTTACGTAGAAATCGTCAACAAATTAGGTAAATTCGATCATGCGACGTCTGATGGGATAGAAAAACAAAGTTTTCATCCCATTGTATGAATATGCCAAGTAGGTACCTGCAACGACGCTGAGTACACTATATATTTATGGTCTATGGACAAATGGCAACCATTAAGTCCATGGCGGCAATATTTAAAACACAAAGAAATATAATGACTTGTCATTCTGTTTTTCTTGGGAAACGAAGTGAAAGCAAGGTTTAGTTTTATTTTATCTTGTATTCAACAAAGTATTATTAATTGGAAATGTCTAATATCGCAATGCCATGCTGCCCGAATTTTCAGAATATACCAGACGAAGACGTTTCAGAACTCAAAGTAATAGATTTTGGATGTATACCCGTAGACACCATTGTCGAAAAATATATTTCAATTGAAAATACTACCGAGGTACGTGAATTTAATGTGGGTACATACCTACTTTAGGTGCGCTAGGAGCCAGGTAGTTAGATGCTTTTTAAAGGATACTTCGTTTTCGTGAAATTTCTTTCAAAATTATTTATAACTGTTTGATACTTCCTTACTCGTGTCGGTATATAAATATACCTATTGTAAAGAATAGTAATTTCAAATAATTCTAAAGGTTTTATCAATTTAATAATTAGATTCCTTGTAACCAAGCCAGATTAAGAAAGACAAGAGCAAGGCGAGGGCAAGAGCTTTTGCCTGTTAGGATTTCAATGATCTTATGCATTACCTATATACAACAGACCAATCGGTCCAGCCGTTTCCTATTCCCAGATTAGCCAGAGCAAACAGGCATGCAACAATATACATTTTTATTTTGTTATAAGTAGGTACCGAGTTACAGAGTAAATGATTGGTATCCATTACATTTCAGAAATGTATTACATACAGGGTGTCAAACATTTATGTCCTGAACAGCGTGGACCGCGTGTTCAAAGTATCCGTCATGTCGGGTGCTGTGAATTCAGGAGACAGCGCCCGCATCCGAGTTGTGTTCAAGCCCAACATTGTGGGGCAATCCTTCACTGAGTATTTTCTTGTAGACGACACCGGGGGCGATGCATATAGGCTCACTGTTACAGGGAAATGTTATGGTGAGTTTTATTTGTTGTAGAATAGGTAAACAAGTGACCCATTTTTGGTTACATCCATAATTATTTACTTTACTATTGCTACGATTATAATAATAGATGCAATGTTTCTGCCATACCATCACCTGTCTGACTGCCAAATCGTCGAATGAAATGTGATAAGTAGGTCACCTGGAGAAGGATACTGGTATTTGGTTACTTACTTTTAATTCTGTTTATTTTTTTTAAATTAAATGAGCATCAAAGTCGCTGGAAACAGCTAGTTTAAAATAAGGTTCATAACGTAGGTAAGGGTATCCTTGAGATCCTTGTATCTGTATTCAAACTTCGTAGTAACTTTTCCATTTTAGGTCCAAAAGTATCAATAGATACAAGAAAGATATTGTTTCGAGTATGCAAAAATGTATCAGAGCAAAGAAAAGCAGTGATCAACATGGTGAACAAATCGTCAGTGGACACGACATACCAGTGGTACATGCCAACTGGTGGTCAGGGCTGCTTCCAAGTAAAACCTTCATTATTTTGATAATATTTAGTTAATTTTCGGCTAGAGTTCGGTGTGGGCCATGATATTTAGTTTTGGCTGTAGTTTCGGTTTTGACCCATATAGTTGACCGCAACTTTAGCCCCGCTGCTGCTGTACACTGTACACTGCTCTACATTTTTAATTAACCTAATATAATTATGAAAAATATTTATTTTAGTTTTTATGCACTGCCGTATCTACCTTTTACTTCATTGCGATATAACTTGTCAATCTATTGCTTGCAATAGCGTGAAGGTTATAAGTAGGTTAATTGAAATAAGAAAAAATATACCCGGACGAAGTCACGGATGTAAGCTAATATAACATAAATACCCCGAATCCTGAAACTGGGACCAGACGTAAAGTTCGGTTTCGGCTGAAAATCCTGTTTCGGTATTGTACCATTTATTTGGGTTATGACTTATGTATGAGATTAAAAACTGTTTTTAGATTTCGACTGGTTACTGCGGGCTCATCAGGGCATGCGAAAACATTGTCTCTACAGTCACGTTCACAGGGATTGCTCTTGGAATATATACAGCGGAATTAGTCTGTTTGGTCCTCAACCAGGTGACGCTCGTTAGAATAGAGAGTTCCTAGTAGAGTAGCATCACTAGCATCGCCTTAGGCACTTCGCTTGTACCTATATAAAAGTTGCTCAAAATATTGCAATTTAATCTGTGACGGCACGGTTGGCGCAGTGGTTGAGCGATTTGACTGTTGCGCTGCGTGTCGCGGGCTCCGATCTCCGCACGGAACAGATATTTGTACGGGCCTACATATAGTAATTGTTCCGGGTCTGGGTCTTTGGATTGTGTATGTGACTTTAAATGTTTGTAAGAAACACACTCACGATACAGGAGAAATGACTAATGTGGGGCAAAGTTTTTTTTTAAAGAAGAAAAAAATAGAATCTGTAACATAGGTTGAGTCGACGGGGTCATTTCTAAGCTACGAGTGACTCGTAGAATAAAACGGTGCAATTTCCTCGTCCATTGTGGCGAGTCCAATTGGTGCCTATTACTGTATTGTCAATGCAGTTAACGCGTAATTCCAGGAACCCTTATTCTTAAGCATGTTTGCCACGGTTGTATTGCCGGGAAATCCATTATTTTGTATTCAAGAGCACGCCTTTGAGAAGAATTGGAAGCAAAAGTCTCGTTATGTTCATTTAATGGAGAATAGTCTTAACCGTTTAAGCTGTGTACCGTCAGCTTCTGTGTTTGAGAGAAATCTCGACTTCGGCATGGGAAGTGTTGCTGATGTCACAAGGAATATATCACAAACTCTTTGTGTTACTAATCATGAAGAACAAGAGGGCTACATTCAATGGATGCCAGGTCTGCTTGCACTCGTTTTCTTTTCATGAAACTATTAAGGCCTAGCGTTCACTTAGCTGAGTCTGAATCCATATCACGCACCGTAGAAGCACTCGTATGACATATCAAACACCGAAGGCACGCCACACTGCACTTTATATTTGTCGCGAGCAATGCAAACCGGCTTGCATGATAAACGCCTGCTCCCGATGGATGTAGCGTCAACTACTGTTTGGAACTCAACGGACGTTGGTATATTATGCCTACATCTACTTTATCATCTAATCGTAGTTGGCTCGACATAGGTGAACATGGCATGTAAAGTCTGATTTAATCACAGTACCGGTGAATTAAAAACTCTTGTACCTACTGCAGTAGCAAACGTTAGCCATCTTGTGATTCCGATAAGAAAGAAAGTATTTTCAGATCCAGACAATATATTTTTGGTGGACCCTATCGCTTCTATTATACCACCTAATGAGTCAAGACTATTTACTGTTAGATTCAGGTAAGAGCCAATACTTCCTTATCAAAAGTGCATTCTTCATGTTTCGACTCCTAAAATGTATTTACTGATTGCCTGGTTAAATGTTACTAGGCCCAAAATCGACAATGAAGTGTACGGCTACCTGATGTGCGGGGACTATCAATACAAATACTTCAGCAACGAAACCCAAGAGCTAAAGTGGAAGCACACAGTGTTCCGTATACCTTGTACAGGGAACACGTGGCTGCCTTGCACTGACTGGGTCACTGAATGGGACTGTCCCACTGAGGTGATTGTTATTTCTTACCTACTTACTAGATTAGGCTTAGGTTTATTCGAAATGGCTAGGATGATGGGTTATTGTGCAGATTTTTTTTATTTGGACTTATGCACCAATTTGTTATCAGCAGATGTGTTGCCAGAGGAGCTCTTGGCTAACAACTGCCACTCGGGTCGATCTGTAGGTTAAGGCGCGCTTGCCTAGTTTGGTCTGTGGATGGGTGACCGCCCATTACATACCGAGTTTCCTCCGTGACTCGGATAGCACGTTAAGCTGTTGGTTCCGGCTGCTGTATATAGATCTTTGGCAGTCGTTACAGGTAGTCAGTGACCTGAAAGTCTGAAAACCAGTCTTACCAATGGTATAGTATTACCTAGTATCAACTGGGTTGTGGAGTTCAGATAGGCAGTCGCTCCATGTAAAATACTGGTATTCAGCTGTCGGTCGGCTCCCAGTCTAACCGGATGGTTAGACTGGGAGCCGATCCCAACAGTTGGGAAAAGGCTAGGCAGATGATGAGATGTGTTGCCAGATTGAGAGTCATTTAGAGTCAATGGATAGGTACTCCACTAGGATTGACTTATATTCGATGGCTTGCTTGTAGACTGCGTCTCTTGAGGCCATTTAGTGAGCATTGGCCGTGGATTCATATGGTGTTGGAGACGCTCTTTGTATGCTTTTGCATAAACAAAACGACACAAACTTTAAACACCCTTCTAGAATTTAACAACATGACAAGATATGTATTTTGTGTATTTAGGTAATTCTACCACCAACTGTACCGACTAGAACGACGTTCGCTAATTTCATGCTGTCCAACAAGTTTGAAGTTCCTATGCATTTCAAGTTTAATCCACCGTATAGCACGTAAGATTTTTTATTGATAATTTAGTCTTATGTTAGCCTGCGTCGTCTTGCTGCTGGGCAAAGGCCTCTCCTCATGCCTTACAGTTCTTTAGATCCAGTGCTATGTGAACCACAGGTCAAAGTCATGCCGCCATTTCATTATCATTCATTCTCTTGCCCTTATTCCAATTCATTTGGGGTCGGCACAATATGTATTTTTTTACAGTTTGTTTTGTAGGTCATGAGTTCAAACCCATGCAAGTGCATTTCTTTGTGTCATTTATTTCGTCACCACCGGAAACCGGCATGTCCTTGGCCCGAAAATTCAAAGACATGTTGCCTAATTGCTAAATCCACAGAAAAGGTAAGGTGCTTTAGGCAAAAACGGATGACGCGTGTTGATAAGCTTGTTCGTTACCAATCACCCCCTTTTTCTGCGCGGGTCGCATATTGGGACTAATACATTTTTCCATTCCAGGAATTTCGTTGTAATGCCTATTTGTGGAATTGTTCCGAGCCGAGGATGGCAGATAATATCAGTGGCTTTAGAACCAAAGTGTTGCGGAGATTACTGTGAAGCTTGGGATCTCATGATAAACAAAGGGCAAAAAGTTAGTTAATGTGATAATAATTGTTTTATATTTTATTCCGACTATGCTATTCAAAATAATATAGGTAGTTACGAGAAGGTAGGTAACCTTTACTACTTTCAACAGACTCGTATTAGCTTTACGGGTAACGCGGAATTGAGTCAAATCGAGGTGATGTCCCACGGTTACCACCCGCGCACGCATGCGATGCTTGAGTTCCCGCCTACTATCACTGGATGCACCAACTACTGCACCTCATATCTCCACAACCTGACGAGGATGGAAATACAGTACGTCGATATTCCATATACGTGTCATACATAAAGACCCTATTTAGTTATTTTAAACCCTACAAACAGAAATAGGATCCCCGCAACGGGACTACGTCGACTACGCCTTATTACAAGATATTGAAATTAACCTTGCACTTTGGTGCTTATCCGTTGATAACACAACCCTGGAACGCAAAGGGCTAAGAAGGAACATGGGTGGGTTTTAGTTTGAGAAGTCTCCCTTCCGCTCCGCCCAGAGCGGGAGGGTTCATTTCATGTACCTAGGTAGGTACCCACCAAACTTTTGGTTAAAAAAGTACTTATCTAATCATCTGTATTGTAAGTAATTTTTGTAAAAACAATGTCTTTCGGACCCATGTATACGGAACAGCTACAGCTGCAGTGTGTGTTCTAGCCACGTTTGTATTTACGCGCCTGGGAAGGTGACCAAGCTTTGAAAAATAAATGTGATATTGCGTAACAAAAGACATAAGTCTCATAAGTCAATTTTATTTTATTTTCAGCATACGAGTTTTATGCAGTGTTGGTTGGTTGGGTGCAGATGAATGTGGATCTATAGTGCTGCCTCCTAAAGAGATAATTTACTATCACTGGTGGTTCTTCCCCAAATTGCATGATAAAGTCTATGAAACTACCATAACTTTATCATGTGTTTGCTTGATTGATGGCAGGTGTAAAGTGCTTTTCAATATGACAATTTTGCCGGTTATATGAATTCAATTATTTTTTTCTTTTTGGAATTGATAGAGTCAGTCGAATTGCAATTTTTTTCAGGCCCGTTGGAGAGCCATCGGAGGTATACATTGCCATTTCAGGATTTTCTGAACTGCCTGATTTGCGGGTTAATACTTATTTCATTTATACCTTTGGTTTGGGCTGTTAGTGTTGAAAACCTGACATGTATTAAATAAATATAATTTTGTAGATATTGCCAAAAGCAAATAATCTCCATGACATAGTTGTTGGAGAAACCAAAACGGTTTCATTGACTTTGTATAACAACGGGTCTTGTTTCTTCACATCTAAATTATACCACCTAATCGATGGCATGGGAGATGATTTTAGCGGTGACAGACTTGAAATTGATTCCTCTGTGGTAAGTTACAGTTCTTGAGATAATTAATAAATGCACAACATACCTAAATAACTTTCGCCTAGGGGTAGATATTGACTAAATACTTTTCTACCATATTCACACCCAGAACTGTCTTAAACCATCAAATCACTGTGAAGTGCGAATGACGGTGACGCCAGATGGGGCAGGCTCACGGCAATTATCAATCAAGTACACCGTCCTATTCCGCACGGAGAACGGTGAAATTGAAGAGATTCAGCCGAAAGATAAGAGGATTTGTATTATCTGGTACGACGGGATTTATCCCACTATCAAGGTGCGTTACCCAAACGTAAATGCGTATAACTACAGTTGGATAGGCCCACGAACATGTTTGTATTAATTTACCTAGGCAAAGTAAGATGATGTATATGATGGGTAAATTAGCCCATCCTTGTATTATCAACCACCGGGATGGTTTTAGTGCTGTAAAAATCCCACACTCCCCGGACCCCTAAAGACCGGTCGTCTTTTGAAGGGAAACTTTGAAAACTAACCGATATAAAAATAAGAAAGTCCGAAGCAATTTAAAGAAACGTGGCTCAAACTGCTTGTAATAAGCGCGTGGAGCAAGGTCATGCGAACTAATTCAATGGGTGATATTTAAGCTAGAACTAAAGATAGCTTGTATGAATTTTAATAAAAATATACCATGATGCTTACCTACGTAGGTACCTACCTAACTATGTCAATAAATCCGTGAAAACAAAAGCCTTAAAATATTTTTTCAGGTAAAACGAACACTATCAACTAAATGCCCCGTTATTTTAAGCAATCACTGCGTTTGGAATATCGTCAACGTGGAGGAGTACGTAGCAATTTTCACTACCAACCTAATTACACCGACTTCATTCCACCAGAAATCTAATCAATTATATTTCCAGGCTAAACGAAGCTTTTGCGGCTTGTAGACCAAATAACCCGCTAAGTGTTAACATTTTTGCTCCTGATTTGTGTATACGGAATGACTATGTCGAGCTGGTGTTTGTAATGGGCTGTGTGTACCGGGCGCCTGTCCCATGGCATCTTCGCAGGGAGAAGATATGCCAATGCGAAATGATAGAGGTCAAAGTTGGAACCTCCTTGTACGAAATGAGGCACAATTGTGTACACAGATCACTGGTGGAACTGTATCCCCTTAGCGGAATCGTTTCGGTAACCCATTTTTTTTTCTTATTTCTTATCTGCGCTTTATATAATTCTTTAACAAATGTTTACTGCTGTAGTATTGACCAAATTATCCATTGAAATGATTTATTTACAGCCAGACTATCCCAACCTCCTGTTTCTGAAGTTCAACTACTCTTGCAAAGGAGTAAATACACTTTGTTATACAATGACGATGCCAAACCAAAGAACTATATACATTTACGTACACATTTGTGCTTTTTTGAACACTAAGGGCTTACTGACGCCATTGCGTCGTCCTATGGCACCTGACTATCTGGCTATTCTAGACTGTGGTCGAGTGCCTATTAATAATTTGGATCCAGTCATAAGGGTGAGTTGATTTTGTAGTAGAATATAGCTGGTTTCTCAGAAATAAGAAGGAAAGTTGGTCGGGCGACACGAAAGAGGATTTTTGTGCCTCACGCCTTTACAAAACTATAGTCTGCGCCAGTTAACCGAAGAATTTACAAAACTTCGTTTTGCGATTGTTTGTCATTCAAAACTGTCGCTAATATTGCTCCGGTTGAGTTTCATAATACCAAACAAGTATCCACAAGGATATAAGTATGAAATACGTAAATTTGAAAAATGATTGTGGATTTTTTTACATACACATACATACATAAACTCACGCCCTTTTCCCATGGGGGTAGGCAGAAACCACAGAACGCCACTTGCTTCGATCCTTACATACTCTTTTTGCCTCGTCCACATTCAAATACAAAACAAATACATATTCAAACAATGAGATATGTATATTAATTGCTATTGTTTATGTATTTTAAAAAATAATTTCGTGGTGTTTTTTTCCTTTTCGAAATTACTTATGTTTTGTTTTGTCTTGTTTTTTTGTTTTTTATGTTTTCTTTTGTTTTTTTGTTTACAACTTAAATTTTAATAAAAGAACATGCCATAACTGGATTAATTTATTTAGCTTTATCTTATATTCAATTAATGTAAAAAGTATGCAATTAATTAAATTAGGTACTTAGCTGAATTTTAAAATTCTTACCAAAAAAAATATTATTTTGGGTTATGGCCTCATACTCTGAGCTGAGTGTGACGTCAGAGCGAGTCAGGGGTGCACAACCTGTCCGCATTTTTGTAATTATGTATCTATTGCGTCCTTAGTCTCGAATGTAAATCGAAATTTGATTTGATTTTGAACGACTTAATATGGTTTTGGCCAAAAGGTTTATAACTCATGTACGTGTACATGTACCGAGTGTACGTGTCAAGGACACCCCTTACCGCGATACGTTTGTTTTGATCGTGTTAGTGACACTTCCTTTACATTTTTAACCGACTTCCCAAAAAGGAGGAGGTTCTCAATTCGATCAGTGATTTTTTTTCTTTTCGTATCATTTTGAAATGTAGACGGGTGTCAGCGACCTTTATTCTTCGGTTAACTAGCGCAGACTATACTTGTAATGCTAGCAGCGCTTAGCCCATACAAACACATTCCCCAGTTTTCTCCCTGGATAAGAAAACTAGAGCAAATATTTTGATAAATATCCTTACCTACCATACCTGTTTCGATCTTGAATAACCCTTATTTGGCCGCAGTCGGGTAAAAACCCTATCAAGAAAAATGATAAAATAAATTGCATTTCAGATCGTTTGGCTATACAATCCAACGGATGTGTTTACAACTTGGCGTTTGCTTCGGGGAAACGCTGTCTCCCCGAATTCCGTGATCCGCTGCTTACTCTTCTTTGCAGAGGTGCCGCCGCTCGGAAAGCTAGCCATACCATTTGCATTCATGCCTATGGAAATGGTCGATTACGAGGTAAAATAGTCAATAGTACTGTTATCAAAGTAGATACGCCTAGATTATGACTTGCAGCAGGTAAGCTGTTGACTGATAGGACTATTAGAACAAGTCATCATCTGGCTAGCGTTTTCCCAACTATGTTAGGGTCGGCTTTTAGTCTAACCAGATGCAGCTGAAAACCTGAAATATGAGACTATTAGAACAAGTTAGTATTAACAACAAAACAACAACACAACAACACACTTGAACAAGTTAGTGGTGGTATTGTTTGTAATTTAACATAACGTGTGCTTGTACTTCTCCTGTTTACCTACCGGTTCCGACTGTATAATAGTTGGTAGGAATCAGTTCAAGCAACAGCGATACATGCTGATAAAATGTTAGGATCACACGTCAATAACCTAATGCTCAAACGGCTAGAACACAAATGCAGAATTATACTACCTAAGAAACAATTTTTACACTACCCAGGTGGTATTCCTGTGCTCATTTGGTTATGAAACCGTCAAGATCTTAGTGAAAGGACAAGGAGGTCTACCAAACTGTGTCGAGACAAGGCTGGATATTCCATATTATGTTGAAAGGGTCATCAGAGAGGCTCACAGGAGAGAAGTGGTAACAAATTTGTTTAGTTTGATTTATCTACTATTCCTATAAGTAACTATTGAGAAACTTTCTTTCAAATGTTAAAATTGACGCGAAATCAATTTATTGGATGGCCCCAACCAGGCAAGAAAGAGTTTGTACGAACGGTAAGCAAAACTGTAGGAATCATGTAGATAATTAAAGTCCAACAATAATTTTCATTGGGCAAAAGTGATGAACCACATTTTGAAAAGGAAACTAACAGAAATATTTTCTTCAGGTATACTTGTCAACAGAACACTTGACGATACCGATCATGGCAACCCATTCTTTGTCTAGAGACGTAATAAGCATTTCCAACGACACTGACCATATTATGAGATTCATCTGGCTACCGTAAGAATGGCATTATTTTCTTTGATATTCTGCTTTCGTGTCGATGGTACGACTAGTCTAAAACATTTGGTCACGTCAATCGCGGCGTCTGTGTCGTGATTTAGGTCCTCTAAAGTGCAGGTGTTGGGCCACTTCAGACACTCCAGCCAGTCGGACATTATCTGGTCGGGAGCACCGCATTCACAACCTGTGTCGGAACAATTTTTAATTCCCCATTCTGCAAAATTGCGTTTACGGCCTACTTTTCCCTTACTTCGCTAGAGTTATCAAAGTTCTATAGACCTCAGCCTAAGATTTTAGCCGAAATGTGTAACTGATCCTTTTTTTTATTTTTTCGTGGGTGGAAAATCATCAAATAACCCCTCCCGCTCTTGGGCAGAGCGGAAGGGAGTGTCAGACTTTTACTGACTAAAAACCACCCATGTTCCTTCTTAGCCCTTCATGTCGAGGCCGCGGTATCTCTTGCGAACAACCCGCAGCCCCGACGGGAAGTTCTATAGACCTCAGCCTAAGATTTCAGCCGAAATGTGCAACTGATCCTTAAATTAAGTACATAATTATAGTGAACAGAGCTTCTTAGTTATTTATTAACCAACATTCTAGAGAAAGAATAGCCAATATTCTTAACATTGTGATGACTCCTTGTTGGGGCGTGATTCAGCCAAAAAGCGCAGAATGGATAACGATGACTGTCTACACGCTTCAAGAGCCTGCCACTTTCACGTAAGATTTGTTTACTTATTGTCTTGTTTATAAAACTAATCTAATGGAATAAAGAATACTTACTAAGGGATTTGTATGGAAGCTGGCATTTCGACCCGCCGCCATTTTGTTTTTTTTTAGAAATCACGGCCCACGATGAAATTGGTATGTATGGGTATATGGTACATTTTTTGTTTGTCTAGGTGCCCTACCTAGACAAGCAAAAAATGTCATGAAACATGGTACCCCAAAGTGTCGCGTTATCGAGATATTTGAAGGTAAATATCGACATTTATGAGTACAATGACCACATAAAAAATAGACCTTTTACGTGTTGATTATTATTCTTACTGTTTATTGAAAGAGAGTAGGTACATTACATTAGGAGCACGAGCAAACTATTCTTTGGAATAAAATTGCGTTTCATTGCGATGCGAAGCGATTTTCTCGTGCGCATAATAATAATCAACCTGGGTACGATTATTTGGATATAATTTACGCCTATACAGGTAATAAGTATATTTTTAATGATTGTATATATACCTTCAAACATCTCGGTAACGAGACACTTTCGGGTACTCTGTTACTGGACATTTTTTGTTCGTCTTTATGTCTTCTATCCATACATACCACTTTCAGTGTGGCCCATGATTTCGCAAAAAAAAAATGGCGGGCAGGTCGATATGCCACATCGGTACTATCCCCTTTAAAATATCAATAGGACAACAGTGGCGTGCGAAATTTTGGATTTGACAGATCGTAAAGCTTACCAACAAAATGAACTTTTAAGACGAAACAAAATTGAGAAATGCAATGAGGAGTTTATTATAACCGAAGAAGAAGGAATGTTCCACCCAGTAAGTAAATGGTTGTGACTAGTATCTTAAAAATACCAGAATAACCGTGTCGAGTTTTACAGGAAATTAACGATTCGCCGCCGTATGTGCTAGACTTGGAAAAACCACAGCCAATGTATTTGGCGATGACAGTGTCAATATCTTCTAAAGGCCAGCGCGACGGATACCCGAGAATGCTTCTGAAACAAATGTGGGAACAGGTAACATCTTCTGCGAATACTATATTAGTAAAAAGAAACAGGCCGCCAAATGAAAATAACACAATTATTTTCAGCCTCCATCTTACGATTTATTATCTGCGGACTTGACGGACTTCATACTTGAGCGTCCTACGGGTGGGAACAGCATGACTTTGCATGATATTCTAAGGATTATAGACGGAATTTTATGGTATGGTGTGAAACATTATTCGGGTTTTCTCCTACTCTCTGATATGCGTAGTTATGTCTACAAAATTCCAGATATCATTCTAACAACGTAATTTCAGGGACGCAATGCACAGTAAAATGTTCCGAAACCAAATAGATTATTACTCGAAGGAGGAAATCCCAGTATTACAACAAGTTATGAAAGTGTTGGATCGTAAGAAAAAATCAAAACTTAGTCAAAGGTATGCAAGACATCCCGTCGGGGCTGCGGGTTGTTCGAAAGAGATACCGCGGCCTCGACATGAAGGGCTAAGAAGGAACATGGGTGGTTTTTAGTCAGTAGAAGTCTGACACTCCCTTTCGCTCTGCCCAAGAGCAGCAAGACATTATTTTTTAAATTTAAATAGTGTAGCGAGAAGTAGTTTTTGCATAGATGTTTTTAAAGGCGGAGAACTTTTAATTGAATTAAAATACAAAAAACTGGCCAAGTGCAAGTCGGACGTGCACATGAAGGGTTCCGTACCATCGTAGTAGGTTGGGCCCCTTTAATTTGTATTGTATTTCTTGTTAAAGCGGCAACAGAAAAACATATTTTGTGTCAGGGTTGTTTTTCATAGGGTTTGTATGAATGACAATATTTGCGGTTTTTCAAATCTCAAAAACTATTTACTATATTATATCGTTCAAACCAAATTTGATTGCAAGTTTTTATTGCGATCTACAGCATATATATTTTTTTAGATTCAGTTTAAAAGTTAGAGGGGGACGACGACACTCATTTTTCCACTTTCAAGGTGTCCACCTTTTAAACGATTGACTTTGAGAAAAAATGGTTTTAGAAACCTCGATGTCATTTTTAAAGATCTGATTATAGACACCACACAAATACGTTTAATGAAAAAAGGTTTTTTTAGTTTCAGTTCCATGTATGGGGAGATCCCCCTTAACTTTTTTTTAATTTTTGTATAAAAATCGTAAAGCGGTTTACAGAATACATCTACCTACAAAGTTTCAACTGTGTAGTCTTAATATTTTCCGAAAAATATGGCTGTGACATACAGACGGACAGACATGACGAATCTATGGGTTCCGTTTTTTGTCATTCGGCTACGGAGCCCTAAAAATGTGTTTAATATCCACAAAATTGGTTTTTCAATACACTTCCTCGAAAACTAGCTCTTATTGCAATACGATTAGGTTCGAAATGCAACATATTTCGCACGCGTGCGGTAATCTTATTTTTCCGCAACCAAGGGCGGGAAAGAAAATTACCACAGATAACTATACCTTATGTTATGTCCAAATCGATTACAAAATAGGAAATACACCGACTATAGAGTCAGCGGTGTTATTTTTTTAATTTCGTAATTTTGATTTGCGTCTTTACAGCATAAATATTTTTTGAATATTAAATTGTGTTTGTAAAAAGAATACTATAAACAAACATGATTATTTTAAACAATTATTTACTTTTATGAACAAGTAAACATTTATTTGTGTTCTTAACTAAAAAATATTTGAATTTTATATTTTTCCTATGAGGCTGTTCAGCGGCTTCATACCTTTGCTTCTTCTTCAATCCGGCGAAATCAAACCGCGGAAAAAAAGTAAACGAAATCATAGTCTCATAAAAGTTGATGACAAAAATATTTAAGTATCTTTACTAATTAATTTCTTCGAAAGTGTACTGAAAAACGTTGATACACGTGGGAATTTGTTATTGCATTTCTCGAACCCATGAACACCCTCGCCTAGTGGCTCGGGTGTTCAATCCGCCTCGAATGCAATAACAAACTTTCCGCACTTGTATCAAAATGTACTATAATTTCATCGTTAATATTATGCCATTTATGTTTGAATATGATTTTGGGCATGTAGCCTCCGCGGCTGGCGCATACATGGCGTAATCTGGACAATCAGTTAATTACAAATTTTCAGGGAAATAAAGCCAATAAATTTGATTGATATTAAAATCATTTTCTGCGTCTTATTTCAATATTAAGTCAAAAATAATACAAATTACCCAGCTCTGTGCATTACCAGCCGGCATAAGAATTTGGTACACTAGTCTGTAACTCTATTGGACGTTTCTAATATCTTTGTATACGTGTATTCAATAAGGTAGTTAACAAAAAAAATCTAATTAGTCCGTCAGATAGATTTCCAAAAAATATTGGACACGTATTTTTATTTTTTCATGTAAAGAAACAATAAAGACGATACAGTGCTTTGAAAACTCGTGTGACGTCATTTTCTAAGACGTATGACATTTTTTACCGGTGAGTGGCGTCACCACCCCCCACTCAAATCTTTGACGCGTTTTATCTTTGTCAATTTTTATTGATTTGATAAAACCAAAAATACGTATGCAATATTTTTCGATAATCTAACAGACGGACTATAGAATCATATTTTTTTAAGTCAGTAAACATCCCTATTGTTCCAAATGAATAAATTGGATGGGCATGGCCTTTGAACTATTTCGATGGCGACGAAAACCACTACTTTTAACCTGTGAGCTTTATTTTTTTACGATTTCAGGGTTACTTCCGGGATATGCGACGCTATCGTCAATAAAGCTGTCTTCCACACTTACGGCCTGAATCCTAAACAAAGTTCCATGCTGGAGGCTGAATAATTGTACTTGTTTGTTCCTTAGTTAATAAAACGTTAATTTGTGAATGTGATTTATTCACTCTATAATAATAAACAACAATAATTCACATAAATGTATATCACAAAAAAGTTACCTAATGGTACCTATCAGTCTAGGATTTTGTCCAATCTTAATTGTATTTTCTTTGGTTTAGGCTCTCCAATCACTGTTACAGCGACTCTGTCGCCCAACTTTGGCGTTTTGTTGGCTCCCAACTTGCTTCGGTGGACCAGGCCGTCGTCTCCCACACCGCAGTCGACGAAACAGCCAAAGGGTACAACATTGCGAACAACACCTAAAATGTTAATAATATTAATATTCTTGAGATCTTGTTCACACGCATGTAACGATAAAAAGCTTTTAGTTGCGAAAAACAATTCGATGTGAAAAATGGAAAAGTGCTACTACACCATTCTCCTGCCTCGACCCCCAATTTCTTTGGGGTCGGCGCAGCATATCTTCCTCTTCCACACTTCTCTATTACTCGTTCTCTAAGCAGCCACCACCTCACTAGTCATATCATCCCTTACACAGCCCATTCATCGTTTGTTTGCCTTACCCTCGCAGTTAGAAAAGTGCTAACTGGTCAGGCATTAATATTTCATTCGGATTACTGCCACACTCAGAGAGCTTTAATGATTACTTAGGCCATCACTTAGTAAAGGTTTTGACAGTTTTGTCATACAAAACTATGTCAAATCCTTACTAAGAGACGGTTTAAGTAATCATGAAATATCTCTGAGTCCCGCAGTGAGACATTTTCCCGTCGGCGCTGCGGGTTGTTCGCAAGAGATACCGCGGCCTCGACATGAAGGGCTAAGAAGGAACATGGGTGGTTTTTAGTCAGTAGAAGTCTGACACTCCCTATCGCTCTGCCCAAGAGCGGGAGGGGTTATTTGATGATTTCGATCCTCCAAAAAAAAAAAAAAAAAGACTTTTTGCCAAAAGTGGTAAAGCATTTATGACGTCGACTGTATTATTGATGAATATGATACAAATGACGTGCTAATTTAGATATTCGGGGTCGAGATATTTTTAGCGTACAATATGCATTTGCGTAACCCTACATAACTGCACTTAGAATTTTTATTTACCTGTTAACGTCGTGCCGTCCTTTAGTTGATCAATGTTTTGCACGGCAAGAGAATAAACTGGTTTACAAAATGTAATCACATTGTCTTCATACTTCTTTTGTTTAAATGCGTTTATTATGAGCTCCAAGGTACCGATATCTGTCTTCAATTCTTCACTAGTTTGGCTTATATCTATCGTTATAAGTTTACTTTCAACTAATTGAGGGAAATTCGGTTTCGTGAGATCTTTTAAATTGACGCTTATCTTTTTTGCAAACCTGAAAGTATACACTAAATAAAGGTTCGTCCTAAATGGCACTTCTTTAGCAAAAACTAATTTTTGATTATAGGTGTATGAAGAACAGGGAGTAAAGTTCCTCAACACTCCCTAGAAAAGGGAGGATTCTCCGACCAGGCTGGTGTTTGCTGTGGATTGTTCGAGAGATACCGCGGCCCCGGACACAAAGGGTTAAGAAGGAACATAGGTGGTTTTTAGTCAGCAGAAGTCTGACACTCCCGCCCACTCCGCCCAGAGGGCCGGGAGGACGCCCGGGAGGAGTCATTTGATGATTTCCCAGACTACAAAAAAAAAAATAACGGTTGTTAGGTTTTTTTATAATAATAATTCTGCCGTCCTTTCACTAGAAAGCAGTTAAGTGCAAAAAGTAGTTACCGAGATCGTTGTTGAGAGAGAATCGTTGTTTCTAAAACATCAGATAACTTATTTGTAGTTAAGTAAAAAACCAAAAAAATATTGTCAAATTATGCAGTTAATGTATATTTATCGAAGAAGTGCGGGTTGGACGCTTTTAAGAGCTGGAATCATCATAAATTCTAATATTAAACGGCCTGAAAATTTTTGATGTCTCTAGAACTATTCATATTCTAGAAGTGTATTTTAGACAAAGATTTTACCATTTGTCGGTTAACGGCTTTCTAGTGATAGGACGGCAGAATTATGGTCATAAGTCGCGGATTATTATTCAGAATGTTGATATTAATTCTTCATTCACGTCATAGCTGTAGTACTTTTTGTAATGCCAATCGATAAGAGGAAACTTACGATTTAGCTATTTTATAACTCTCAGGGTGGATAATAGTGGTATCCAACGGTTCAGAACTTCCCAAAACAGTCAAAAACCCGGCGCATTGTTGGAATGTAATTTTTCCTATTCCTGGAACTTTCAAGATCTCGGCCCTTGATTCAAAACCACTGTTTTCTTGACGGTATTCTATGATTTTTTTAGCCCTTCCTTCATTCAGGCCTGATATACGCCTGAAAATATTCGGGGAAGCAAGATTTACTATCGATTTAAGACAAACAACAACAATAAGATTGTGTAACAACAAGAATTGCTTATACCTTAACATTGCTTGAGATGCAGTATTTATATCCACACCAACTAAACTAACGACTTTTTCGACGCCACAATCTAACGCCGTGTCAAGCATTTTTGGTGGAATATCATGCTGATACATGCCAACGCCCAGATTTTTGGGATCTACCTAAGAATAAAAGTCCATTAGATTAGTGGAAGCACATTTGAAGCATTGTGATATGAAGGGTAGGTACTCACTTTTATAAGCTCTCCCAAAGGGTCCAGTACTCTTCTTGCGATTGATAATGCTGATATCAAGTTTGGGTCCATATTTGGGTGTTCCTGGGTTTTTAAATTTAAAAAATATTCATTTGAATACTATTTGCGATGATTCGGTGGTTGAGATTTCTTTGTATGGTTTTCATCGAAATTTAAATGCAAAAGAACTACCTGAATATGTTATCTTAAATAAATAATTAACAACGAAATACGGACTCATCATGTCAATTGCACATACCTTTTGCGCCTCTTTGCTTATGGAGTAAATAGAAGCGCCTTGTTCAGGGACTATGATAATAGGAACATTTTCGCAAATATTATTACTTTTCAGCCACAACTCAGTTTCACGACAAGCTGTGCCATTTCCTAACCCAATTAATTCTACACTGTAAACCACAAATAAGTATTTGTAAGTATCATTGTGAAATAAAACATAATATAATATTTTGTATTGTAAGATAATTTACCTGTGATTATGAATTAATTCTTTAAGCTGTTTGGCAGCTGGATCAAATGCTTTATGCTGCCTTAAATCCGGGTATATAGTACATACGTCCAGTTTCTCCCCATTAGAATTTATTATGCCAACCTGAAATAAATAAACAAAATTTTACAATATCAGAATTTAGGCAGGAGCTATTAAGAATTATAGTAAAACTAATTTTACCTTGCAACCAGCTCTAAATCCTGGATCTAAGCCCAAAATGGTTCTATTTTTGATAGGTTCTGTCAAAAGGTACTTCTCTAGATTTGTGGTGAATGTTTTCACTGCTTCCTTTTGTGCAGTGGCTGTAAGGTCCGACCTTACGTGCCTCGACAGCCAAGGCTTAATGAGACGGTTGTAAGCATCACCAAGACCTTTGCGAACCCAGAAATTATTCTTCCACAAGGATAGACAAAACCTTAAAAAAACATTAAATTAATCCATGACCATTAGACTTCATGCATTGTTTAAAAATGAATCATCAAGCACAAGTAACAATAGCAATCACTCTTGAACCAACCTTTCAAGTTTATTATAAAACCAGTCAGGAATCACTACTTTGACTGAAAGTATTTTTTCATCTTCCCCTCTATTCAATGCCAAAGTTTGATGAGGTTTCACAAAGTGACTGGGGCACTTCCAGTCAAAATACAGTTTGTAAGTCTCAGGGTCTGATTTGGTATCCACTTTCTTCTTATCATCCACCTTTGTTTTAGTTGAACTCTTTGTTCTACTACACTGTATTGTAAACCTAGTTTCTTCTTTACTGAAAAAAAATATCGGTTTTACTAAGAGAATTGATTACAAAGTGATAGGTCATTCTATATTCCAGATAGATTTGAACCAACTTACAGGGTTCTCATTTGTTCCAAAACTCTTGTATCCTTATACATTATATCTGCTACTATATGAGTAATGTGAGATTCTACTTTGTCAACTGTCCCCAATTCATCATTATTGCTACAAAGCATGTTTAAGTTAATATATTCTCCATTTAATGTTCTTATTGCATAGGGCTCCAAACCTAGATTGCGGGCCCTTTCAGCAAGGGATAGTGAATGTGATTTTAGTGGTGCATACTAAAACAGAAAAATATATATGTAAATGTTGTTGGAAAGACAGATCTTGTCTATTTATTTCCAGTTAACTGGTATAAATGATGATTTGATACAGCTGTAAACTGTGATTTTGCAAAAGCCAGCTTATATCAAAGTCAACAGAAAAAAAAGGGGTGAACAAAATGAATACAAAAAACTTACTATCAAATCCACTTCAGACAAGTTACGGGCATTGAGTATACCCTTCTCAATTTCCGGAGTTAATTTTTTAGACTTCTTTAAAGTCTCGAGAACAGACTTCACTTTCTTCTTTAGCTGAGTTATGTTTTCATAACTCTCATGCAATTCCTGGAGGCTAAGAATTTATTCAAATGATATTAATTACATAATGTTACCGGTTTTTAATAGTACCTTCTTATTTTTTCGTGCCATTAACAAAACTAATCTTAAGTGGTAATCTTACTAAATATATAATTCCTCAAGATAAAATAATATAGCAAATCTTTTTTTGCATGGAAACAAAGCCCAAAACTCAGTTTATACAGAATGATTTTTATGTTAGTTCATCAGAGTTTGAAATTAAAGGTTGTAGAGCAAAGAACCATAATCAAAATTTTGGACAGGAATAAAACAGCAGTAAACTAGTACTGTGCTGTGGGCTTCCCATAGAACAGCATCATGCTGAGTGTTAACCTGCTTGTCGCAGTCACAATGTGCAAGCTGTTAACTTTTGCAGTTTGCAGCCTTGTGCAGTTTTACAGGGTGCTGATTTAGTAAAGATTACAGATTTCATTACTGGATTTGGCTAGAGATTTTTCAAAAGCCTGATAGTGCTGTTTTATACACCTCTTAAATTAAGATCAGGGTTTCTTTGGCTTTATTGTTTTACTATCTCTAATTTCACATTTAGCTCTGATTAGCTAACTTATAAATCACTCTACAGAACCTAATTTAACTCAGTCCAGAATGAGATTCAAGCATTATCGCAATACATTTTTTTGGTAGGCTATTGTATCCTATATTAATATTATACATATTATACACTGTAAACTAAAGAGGCACCAATCTTTGTGCATTTTATGAATGTTTTATTAGAACAAACACACACTAGTTGTGTGTTTATTTACTTTAAGTCATAATTACCGATCTGGCATCAGATTATCCACAGCAGTTTTCCTGTATCTGGCAATAAATGGCAGAGTGCAGCCTTCTGTGAGAAGTCCTATTAAATTTTGTGCTAATTGTAAGGGGATTCTCTCCACCTGGGCCAACATTTCAGCCTCATTCCAAACATTTGGGATATGTTCATGGTTATCAAACTGGTCAATATTTTCATCATTTTCTGCTGGAGCCTTGCCCACTTTGCTCTTTGCAACCTTAGTTTCTTTACTTTTCGGAACCTTTTTGCTAGTTTCTGCTTTCTTGACACTTTTTGAACTTGTCCCTGTTTTAGCTTTAGTAGGTTTCGCTACAGTCTTGGCTTTTTTCTTGGGAGAAAGATCATCACTATCAATTTCATTTTCACTTTCAATATATTCTACAGCTTTCCGTTTTCTAAGTTTTAGTGCAGCAGTAGTATCCATGTTCAGTAGCTGTATTGTATACCGTAAAAAGATAAATTAATGCGCATGCCCACAACACAGTGTAACTTCAGCTTCTAAAAGTGGTTTCTATGGAAGTCACCACAATTTTGCCAATATGATGTATGTACTATGATAGTCCATCAGCAAACGCAGGAGACTGTTCAGTACTTAGAACTGTACACGGTACAAAAAAAGAAATATTACATAAAAATATAATAATAAATAAACGTAACGCAACGCAAGACGATAATCGATATTTTGAATATTGACACTGTCAGTTTCATTTAGATTTGACATTCATTTGCACAAAATTTTCTACACAGCTGTTTTACCCAAAGGAAATTCCCATTTAAAAATCGACTAATCGTTAGGGTGGGTGGTTTAGTTGTAGTGGCTTTAAGCCGCGTCGCCACTAGGGCCACGGGGCTTCACGAGGCCCGAGTCGCTCGGCCTAACAGGAACGTTTCACTACGAGCCACGCGGCGAGCACGAGTTTAATTATTGAAATCCCTACCACATAGAGGAATAAGCTCTACACAGTAGCGTTAAGCGTAGGTAGCGTGGTGCGGGGGGAAGGGGGGGGGGGCTGGCCCTTTACAGTGGCTTAAACTTACAATTATTAGTACACATTGGCTATTTGTATATAACTAGTTCATTCGCAGCAAACACCATTGAGCATCATTTCATGAGGCTTCTAATATGGTCAATTGTTCAATTCTCTGTTATACAAGCTGTCGTTTTGCAATCGCTTCATGGGTCGAACCATAAAGCCGCATGTCCACTGTGGTCACGCGGCTCCGTGAGGCCAAGCCGCACGGCCGTGTCTCATGAGTGCGGACATGAGTGAGCAGAGACGTCTCTAGCCCATGTAAAGCCCGTGTGCAAACATTACCCTACCACCCCCTAGTAAGCGCGCGGTCAAAATGGGATAGGTACAAGGTACAAATAACAGCAGTCATCTCGTCAAGTTATTAAAAATAAATTTCCCCACCCTAATTTGGCCACCCCCTCTATTTTCATAATTATCCAAGAAAATAGCAAAAACACAAAATACTTTTTTTTTTCGTTCTAATGTAACACTGGGTTTATTTTTCAAAGTCAAATCTTTTTATTCATTTCATTGGTTCTATGTACCAACGTCGTATTCGATAGCCATTATAGCTAATAGTTAAGGATTGCCGTTCCAAAAATTAAAAAAACAGCGGGCGAGCTCAAACAATTTTGGCAACATCGAACAAATGAGAACTTCATACATATCGATAGAATTGTTTCCATAATGGAAAAAGCGCGAGCGAAGCGAGCTCGAAAATTTTAGCCCCCGCCTCGGAAAGGGTCTTTTCCTTCGGAAAGGCCTATATGGGCCACGAGGCCGGCCTCGCACGGCCCGACGATTGTCAGTCTGCCTCAAAGAAAGCCGCGTGGCTGTGTGTGGGTGGGACGGGCGGCGCGGCCTATCAGTGCGCTAGTCACCGCCTTTTTTTTTTTTTTGGAGTTGGGAATTCATCAAATGACTCCTCCCGCTCTGGGCAGAGCGAGCGGTAGTGTGTCAGACTTCTACGGACTAAAAACCAGCCATATTTTTTCATAGCCCTTTGTGTCCGAGGTCACGGTATCTCTTTCGAACAACCCTCAGCCCCAACAGGGCTAGTGAGTAACCGCCTCTACATCAAATTGTGTTTATATTCGCGCCAAAATGGATTGGACGAACAAGCAAACACTTTTTTATTGAATTGTACCGGGAACACCCGGTGTTATGGTATGAGACTGTTGAAGTATTTTTATATAGATAATTCTTCGTACATCCCAAAAGAAACTGTCGGTCTACACAAGGTGAGCGGCGTGGCTTTTTAATGTGGACGCGTTGCAAAAAAACAAAATCTTCACGAGGCTGATCCGCGTGGCTCGTAGTGGGGACGCTGCTTATGGCTCAGGCCGAGGTAAAATGTACAAAATTGACACCTGACAGTCTGACACTAACACACCACCCACAGCTTCCTTAATATTTGTTAGGGTTCCGTACCTAAGTTCCTGTTCCGTACTAAGACTCCAGTGCTGTGCTCCAGTGTCCAGACGACTCCGTCTGTCTGTCTGTCCGTCCGTCCGTCCGTCCGTCTGGTACCAGGTATCTCTGAACCATGATATCTAGACAGATAAAATTTTCGTTGCTGATGAAATAAAGAACTACTAAAAAAAATTGATTGCCTGTAAAGTCGGTATACGGGCGAAAGTTTTACGTGACAACGAAAATAGAAGCGCAAGACATGAACCGGTGTGTATGCCTATCTCTCTCACTCTCTCTCTCTCGCTCTGGACGCGTGCCTCTCACTCGCTCAGCGCTCTCATTGTGAGCGCATAACGTGAGCGGAGCGTAACGCAGTTTCTTGAAGTGTCACCCGGCAAACCAATTTATAAGACGTTGTCACGTCAAAACTGAATAAAATATATTATATATTTAAAGGGGGCTCACATACAACAATCGTGATTTTCTCCGTTTTTAGGTCAATATTAATAATGATACGGAACCCTTTGTGCAGAGTCCGTCTCGCACTTGGCCGGTTTTTGTCTTTGAGTCGAGTCTTCTATTGAGAACGAGAACCTAATATAATTAATTAATTGATTATTGACATCTATGATTAGGATTGTGTTGTTTGATTGTGTCTATTTGGTTTGTAAAACAACAACCAAGAATGTCTACTGAGATTGAACGAAATGTTTCATTACGAAGAAAGCTTGTCCAAAATTTCTATAGAGGAAATCTTAACTTTTGTCTGATGGTAAGAAAGATACGTAAGCACGTGGTGCGGTGCCAGGCAACATTTTTAACACGCTTACTTACATTACCTTAACCTAACCTAGCACTGCAACCAGAGATTTTACAAGCATGGGGAACACTTTTATCATGCTTTTATCCTTTTAGTATTTCTATAATGAGATATCACACCATGTTATTTGTTTCAGTCTGAAGACATCAAACATATGGATTGGGACTGGCAGCAAAGTTTCTTGGATGCTACTGTTAATAGTAAACTGATTCAAGAATATCCAATAAGTGGTAAATTTACCAGCTTATTTTTAAAGAAAATAATTCAGTCTTTAGAACCAAATCAAGAGGTCCATGATGATTTCTACTCACAGTTGTGCACGAGTATGAATTCCTTGAATAAAGACGGGTTTAGCTATCGACATTATATGATAGGGAATGATACAAATAATATTGTTACAATAAAAGAAACCAGGAACTTGGTGGTCAATGGTACAACAGGGTTGAAGACTTGGGAGGTATTTTAAACTAATAGGTTTGTTGCTTTCAGTAATAATTAGATTTCGTTGAAGTACCTACCTAACTACCTATGTAAAATAATGAGTAACATAAACTGAGCTTTGAACTTTGAAAATAATGATTAAAAATTGTCCATTTATAAATTAAAATAAATACTATTATATTATGTTGGTTTTAGGCTGCATTGATGTTATCAGACTGGGCCCTGTGCAATCAAAGAATATTTTCAAATAAGAATATTTTGGAACTAGGCTCCGGTGTAGGATTCACTGGTATAACAGTTGGGAAGCACTGTGATATCAAATCTTTGGTGCTAACCGATTGCCATCATCATGTATTGGAGACTCTAAGCGAAAATATTAACATTAATTTTCCTCATTTCAATCAAGAGACAGACAATGACATTACTTTGTTCAAGTCCAAAGACCAGGAGAAAGCCCTAGGTATGTATTTTGATAGCATTTCTGGCCATGCATAGTAGCTAAAACAATTACAGTTTTACCAATTCAATATAACATTATTTGTTTTATCTTTCAAGGTGTTAAGATGCTGGACTGGAACACAATTGAAGATTTGCCTGATAGCATTGTACCAGACATAGTGATTGGAGCTGACATAGTTTACGACCCTTCAATTCTACAGCCCCTGTCCAGTGTTAAACAAACTTTCTGTGCTAGAAATAAGGATCTAGAAGTTTATATTGCAAGTGTTATTAGGAATGAAAAAACATTTAACAGTTTTTTGAGAACATTAGGTGAGTATGGTTGATGTAAGTTGAACAACAAAATAATGGTTGGTGTAAAAAACTTAAGTACCTGTATCTAATTTATTAAATCACTTGTTATTATGTCTTTGCAGGTGAAATGAAACTGGACTTTGAAAAAATAGAACTATCAAAGAGTGTATTTATTGAGTGGGATGAGAGTATAAACAAATGTTTCTTAAAAATAAAGGCAATGTTGAAATAAAACTGGTTTATTTTTGTATTTTCAGAAAAATCTAACTTGTTAATCCAAACTGCACAACTTTGTAGTAGCTGTCACCCAGTGGCGTATCTGGGTGCTGTTTTACTATTTAACTAACATTACAGATTCCTACACCCATGTTATATGAAAGAGTAGTAGTGGTGCGACAGCCGACGATTCAGAGCTTACTTTGATTGTTCTTGCAAAGTCGTAACACAACTGTTATACAATATTCAAATCTAAGATAAGATCGACTGCACGAACATAAAATATAAAGAGGGTAGATAGCAGTAAATTGGTAATATATCTACCGCACAAACATCACAATATGTTGTGATGTGGGTTTATAATATTATTATAAAACAAAGTCCCCCACCGCGTCTGTTTGTCTTTTCGCAATAAACTGAACAACTACTGCACTGATCTTCATGCTGTTTTCACTTTCACCAATACAGGGTGTAAACGAACCCTTCACGCATCCGTCAACCAAGCATTCTGTACATCAAACTAAGTACCCCTACGCAAAAATTTTTGCTGGGAAATGACTTTTTTTTTTGGGGTCAAAAATCACATTTTACGGTAAAACTCAAAGTAGCACTCTTAAAACATTGTGCTAGTGGATGCTTTGAATAGTAAACGGGTCATGGAGGTAATTTAAGTAAAGTTAAAACCTGATTTACAAAAACAGCTGTGAAAATTTTGGAACTTTGACCCCCAATATCTCCATAACTAGGAAGCTCCCAGGTATGGTCTAGAAAAAAATGATCGCAGTGGTGGGGAGAACAAATGCCCTTCGTTTGCGTTAAGGGTACTTTTACACCCTACCTATATATATAGAGTGGTTCTTGAGGAAGGTTTCAGTATATAATTTGACCGACATCCACGCGGGTGAAGGCGCGGGCATCAGCTATATAAATAATTTTATTCAAATCTTAGTACAATCATTTAAGTTATTTAGATACAATATATTGATAAATATATCTAAAGGTACCCTATAGCAATATTGGTACGCTTTCTGTACAAGATAATGTTTTGTTTTCTGTGATCCTTGACTTCCACAAGTAATTTTTACTAAGAAAACTAGCGAAAATGACCAACCTATCGGGTTGATTCACAGTTGTCCCTATAAAATTGTAAGGTTACAGTTCGTGTAGTTATTTTTAAACAGGAGTGCCGCTCAAAATACCATGCTTTATTACGTCTTGTAAGTGTATCGTCGGAAAAATTTATTCTGTCACTGTCATTTTCAATGTCTGCGGTCACGATTATGTCAAATTATACAATAACATTACGAATTTCAAAAGAGTATTGTGCAATTCCACTATTTATTTATCTACTTATACATAATTTCAAGTTTTAGTAGTTATCATTACATTTGGTCAAATATATCTGCGCTTTTATAATTCAGTCAGAACACGTTTTCATTAATCTTTACACTCGGAAGAACAAATAACCTAACTTGGTACAATATTCGGCTGATTATCCCATAGAAATGTCTGTAGAGAATAAAGTCCTGGCATCAGAAGCTACTACTTCATCAGATGATACTAATAAAAGCCAAACGGGCTCTGGTCCAAAGAAAGATGAGGCTTGGGGTTACGACTTGTACCCTGAAAGACGCGGTACTTTTTCTGCTAAGTTGAGTAATATTCTGATTGGTAAAGAAGGAAAGGAGAATATTGACAAGTTCAAGTGCGAACAACATGTCGTTGAATGCGTTAAAAATAGTAAGCACTGTCCATATTTTTTGGTTGGAATTACCCAGCATGAAAACTATTTAATGTTTCAATACTTTTCTGTTTATTTCTAGGTTCAATTGTTAAGGTTATGATGGCAGCTCTTAGAAGTTCTGGGTGGTAAGTGCTTGATTATTGTAACATGTAAATAACTATAATATGACAATATATTAAAAAAAAACATCTTTCTACTTTTAATAATACTTATTAATATAATAGGTATGTGTTTTTTGGTCCCTATTATTTAAATGTTGTTTAATTTATTTGTTCCAGTCCCATTGATATTCGGCGACATATCTCTTGTGAAGTATGTGACTACTCTGTTAGTGGTGGCTATGATCCAGAACTGAATCAGGTAATGTTTGTTTCAGTATTGTCATTGTTACTAATAGGATAAAAAACAATAAAAATCACTAATAAGATCAGATTAGTATCTATCGAATGAACCTAAACATGATAAAACAACAACAAAAATAGATTTATTTGATGTTTCTCAAAATTAAAAAAATGAAATAATGCAGATATTGATACCCATCACATCTGCATAATTTCAGTAGCAAATTTAATTTAACCTTGTAAATCGAGTTTACGAAAAAAACAATCTTGTTGTATGTAAAAAAGCTACATCCTCAAGCAAATATCAGCAGATGGCGATGGCAACTTTGGACCAGAGTAGATGGAAGCAGATTGTCTGTTTCAAGGGGTCCAATGACCATCTTCCGTACAGAGGGAATGATTGAAGAAGAGAGAGATTGAGTTGTAAGATCATTTCCAATGGGTACTTCAGATTCCTAATAAGAAAACTCAAAACAGTAGATATTTTACACCATCATCATCCTCCTGCCCTTTTCCAATTCTACTTGGGGTTAGTGCACTAGATTTGCTTCTTCCATTCTCCCTTGTCTGACTTCATGGCATCATTTACTCCTTCCCTTATATTTTACGTAATACCCACATATATTTTTTTTTATTTTTCATTTATGGTATTTTACAGATAGTAGTGTGCCAAAACGTGTCAACTCGTCAAGGAATGGTACAAGGAGTCCTAGCTCACGAGATGATCCATATGTTTGACTACTGCCGAAATCATCTGGACTTCAAGAACATGGAACATCTGGCATGCACCGAGATAAGAGCAGCTAACCTCACACATTGCTCTTTTGCTAGCGCATGGTCCCAGGGTGATGCTTCTTGGGGCAAAATTGCAAAGGCTCATCAGGTAATTTAGCACAACTATCAAGTATTTGACTCCTTGGTTCCATTTGATGTAATTTCCAGCAAAACAAATGTCAACTCTATGTAAATGTCAATTAAAATGATAATAGAAACTAGATATTATGAGTTTTGGAAAAGACATACAAATGTTTGAAATGTCAGCACTAACTGAACTTAATATGAGGGTTTTAAAGTAGTTTTTCCAGAAACACATGTACATTTATATGTTCATAAACAATATTGTGCAGTGTTTAGCAGTGTACATATTCTACTAGCTGATGCCCGCGGCTACGCCCGCGTGTATGTTAGTTAAATTATATTCTAAAACCTTCCTCGAGAACCACTATCCATTAGTGAAAACAGCATGAAAATCGATGCAGTAGTTTTTGAGTTTATCGTGAACAGACAGACATACGCGGCGGATGACTTTGTTTTGTAATATATAGTGACTTAGACTTACCTACTAAGTGCTGTAATCTTGAATTTCTTTTTTCAGGATTGTGTGAAAACTAAAGCGTTATATTCAGTCCTTGCTGTCAGACAAATAGACATGAAAGAGGCTATAGAAATTATTGAAAAGGTATTTCCAAAATGTTACGACGATCTTGAGCCAATAGGACGAAGAATAAGAAGGAACTCAGATGACATGCTCAGGGCATTCAAAGAAGCGGCATACTTTGGGTATGAATAAATTATTGTTAATTATTATGTAGAATATGTATGTAGATAGTGTAATTTATGTACAAAGTTATAAAGGATCAAACTCGTTACAAAATAAAACAACTAGGAAATGATTTAAAATAATGTCTTTTATTTCATTATTTTCTGTATTCACTTAATTATTATGTATTGCCTTAAATTTGTAAGGTTTTTAATACTGCCTTTCCACAGTTTTTTTAGGTAATAGATATGAATCACAAGCGTAATCCTATGTCTTAATTAGGCAAGTAAATGATTGAAAAGGCACAAATTTTGTTCATTCGATGATGGAAGTTAATACTATAAAATTGAACTTGTTTTGCTGGTCATCTTTTTCCGCCACGCTACGCACAATTAATAGCTACGGTTCATTAGACAGCCAAAACTTATATATAGATTTATCGATCAAATTCATTTTAGTTACGGGATGGAAAATTAAAAATCTGACTTATAGGCACGCAAAATTGTCTAGTAATTAGGAACTAAACACTGCATGGCACATAGGCACCCCAGATGGTAAATTCGGGTTTGATAGTAACATTTGGGATATGCATAAATCTGCGGCGGTAAAAAGACAAACAGACAACATAATGCTTACATCTTATTGATTTATCACACAATGCTTCGTTCTTAAACTATGACTTATAATGATAGCAGAACAGGATTGTGACCAAAATGATTTGATCAAGCATTTTGTGCAAAAAACTGATTTGTGCTAAGTTTTAATGGCCTCTTAATAAGCAAAATGTGAACTTATAAATGAGTTAATGACTTACGCAATTTTAATTATTATCTAAGATCAAAACCGCACATGACTAGATGGGACAAAAGCTTTTATATAAGTACGGTAGGTAGGTAACTACAGTCAGCAACAATGTTTGATTTTTAACCATAATTTCTGTAATTACGCACAGTGCAAAATTAAAAGATAAAAACTCTCAGCTCTTACATGATATGCTCATAATCAGTGAATTGAACAGTTTTGTGCAAATATATTGAAAGTTGGTAACAACGTTCGTCGTTGCTGACCGTCCTTACCTTAATAAGTTGCCATTGATAAAAATTGGTTGCGTTTGTGTTGGTCACACTTAACAACTTGAATTTTAATTGCACCTCAGTTGTGTTCGTAATCAGTAACTACCAATTAACTGCTTTACTAATAACTGTACTAATGACCCGCATCTCACATTTTATGTGATTGCGGTATATTTTATTAAAAAAAAACCACAGTCAGGCGAAGTCATCAGGGTACGACTAGCAAGAACGTTTTCAAAACCAACCAATTTTTATCAAGTCTTAAAATGATGGTTGAGAAATCAGTAAAAAATGAGTTTTTTTTAATGTAATGTTTGTATCTAATTATGTAGGAATATTATCCAAATCTTTCAACTGAATTTTTATCAGTATTCCCTGATTGAGCTGAAATTGTGCATATATACGTTTAGTTTGGATTACAATCAAGGTCTAAGTGAGTGACATCATTTAAAATCCAAAATGGCGGACTCCCAAAGATGGCAGACTAGTCATTTTTTAGGCACCTCCATGATATGGGTATAAATTAAAAGGGTTTGCTTAATAAAATTAGGAAATAAAATGACGACAAACCTTATAGGCTTGTTTTGAAAAATATTTTTTACCCAAGGTTGTAAACTCAACCTCAATTTTAATTGGGCCACAATTATAAAAGTCCATAATGATTTATATATTTTCGGTAAAACAATTTATCGATTGTTTCATAAAATAATATTCTAAGTGTAAGGTACTTATAAAATTATCTTAGGATGACACCTACAACCTAAATTTTATAATAAGTTAATAAAACTAAATGAGCACTACAATCTCTATGATATCGGTATTATCAGGCCTTAGTTATTAAATATTTACTTCCTAAACTTACATAACACTATATTACAATGTATACCTTTTGGTAGGCATTTGTCTAAATGCCATTAACGAGTTTGGGATCAATATTTGATACAGAAAATGGCTTTCAGAAACATAAATAACAAGGATCACAAATTTAAGGCCATGATTCGTAACAAAAACAATAAAGGTAGGTAAATATAAACAGACTATTTAAGATATAGCTACAAAGAAGACGCGATAGATAAGCAATGTAGAAACACTCCATTACAAATATTTTGTACACGATAGCTGTAGGTACCTAACATATTCGTTGCATAAAGTTTTGTTAATTTATCCCAAGTATAAGTAAATAGAGAAAATCATCTTCGATAAAATTCGTTGGAAAAACACAAGGCAAAAGGCACCCGAGTCAGAAAAGGCAATTTTCTTAGAATAGTTTTTGTACTATTGAGCTCAACTGTGGTCCCCATGCTGCCCGCTTACGTACTTAACGATATTATTGTTTCCGTTTCATGCTATTCGTTTTTAATCTCTCGAAAAGATTTCTTTACTCTGAGCATTCCTAAGATATCTACTAATTTTAGAATTTACTAGCTTCACAGTACTCAATCTTTATATTGAAACCGTATTCTTACAAGGCACATTTACAGCTCTAACTTGACTTAAAACACTATATTAACAAATGTATTCTCTTAAAGAAAACTTCGTTGGAACCTTAAACAGTGCGTATTCCCGTACGAAGAAACCCTTAAAAATATCATAACGTCGCGCTAAAAATGTTCAACATTGTTCATTAATTAGAAGGTATTTTACTTACAAATACAGGGTCACACGTTTATATTATTATAATTCGACTAGTAATTCGTCTAATATGTACAACAACGTCACATCGTCTGCATAGGCACTATGATCACAAACTTGGTGATGTTACGGTGCTAAAGGTTCACTTAACGTTCACTTGAGTCGCGAGGCTCGGTGCGCCTCACTGAGGTATGTGGTCCAGTATATAATGGTGAAAAGACAGAAGCACAAGGGGAACACCATGAGCGCGAACTTGTCGAGCGCACCGTGCTGCGCGCCGCAGAACATGACGCCCCGGTCTACCGTCTGCCGCAACCGCGTCATAAAACTGCTCGGCCCGCCGTTCCCTGACGGCATGGACTCCAGTATTGGCGAATCCTAAAAATAACAAACAAATAATTCTCACAGTATTTTTTCTACTTAATCTTCTTTAACATTCTCCAAATTTATTAACACGATCTACACACCGACTATAGTTTCGTAGCCATTTCTAAAGTACTCCGACATCAAGGTTCCTACGCCTACCGTTGTAATAACACAGTGATTTTAAGCAGTGCGAGTTAATTTTGCTGGTTCTAATACCTTTACCTAAGCTACGTCGAGTTTTTTCTTACTAGCCCAAGTTAGCTAAGTACTTTTAACTACCGATTACTGCGGTGATTTTATATCTAAGTACTCTACAAATCATACCACCACCAATAGATAACCACCAATACTTAAAAATAATGTTGTTTGTTTCACTGGCATGCACTATGCTTGCCTGCTATCATTTAACCAAATATCAGATTTGCAAGGAAAATACTGTCTAAACTAAATAGTTGTAAGTACATAATTGTGTCATTGCAGGGTTTTACGATAGCCACACTGTGCAGTGTTCTTGCTTTAAATTCATATTTTACCTTGCTGACTGATCTTGTTTCACATCCAACCTTATTTTGTCTCCAATTCCTTCCCGAGAGAGACTAGAAATTGGTGGCCTAAGTTTAAAAATTAATGCACCTAAATAATACGTGGTATGTTAAGTATTTCACATGCAGTGTAATGCTACACTGGTATACTGGGAAGTTACGGTAGATATTCTATGTTAGGAGCGAGTTCAGTCGTAGTTGTATTTACCCTCTGAATGGTTTGGTGTTCCATCTGTTGTTTGAAGCCATCCTCTTCGACGCTTAGTGTGGGCGAGAACATCCCGCCTTGCGGCGTTCCTGTCACCGGTGTGCTCAGCCTCTGTGGAGCCAAACCCGCGCCCTTTAGTGGCGTGTTGTGTCAATACTTTTGTATTATTAGTTTGCGTTGTAGTAGGTTGTTAGTTATCAAGTGGTTCGTATTGTGGTGGAATGATTCTACGTCGTAAGCTGCTGACTGACCTGCGAGTGGTTGATATGTAGCGGCGGCGGCGCGAGTTGCGCGGCGGACGCGGCGCGGCGCAGGTCTGCTCGCCGCCGACTCCAACTCTTGTCGTATCTGATGCCGAACAGCACCACGAAGTACTCCATCAGCGCCAGAAACACGAAGATGGTGCACGAAATCAACCACACTTCGATGCACTTGAGCTCAAGCGCGTCTGGCGAGTTTGTGCTGGAATGTAACATGACCCTAAATTTTTTACTTTAGCAGGATACTTTCAGGGATCTATAAATACTCCTCCTCTGCGTCAAGTATACCTGAGCAGGTAATCATCTACGTTTTGATAGAGAACTCCACAGCTTTGTCGAAAGAAAAATACGTTTAGTTTAGTAAGAATTCAGTTGCTTTTAAAAAAATTATCTCATGATTATAGAACATGCTTGTTAGTGCTAACCTGACTGTGTCGAACATGGTGACGAGTGAGAGCAGCGTGGTGACGAGCAGCACCATGCGGCCCGGCACTATCTCCGGGATGACGCAGAAGCTGCCCCACGAGATGATGACGAACAGCGACGACGGCAGGTAGCTCTCCAGCAGGTAGCTCCGCAGCTCCCGCGACAGTTTGATCTGCAGCCGCGCCGCTGAATGCTCTCCTGACGAAGCCAAACATATTGAACATTTAACCCTCCTAATACTTAGTTACCTACGTGTTAAGTGGTCAGTGCTAGTGAGTACCTACCTAAAAACAATCAACATCTAACTATTACTATCTACTTACAATACGAAACACAGTGTTTTTTACTTCTACACTTACCGAAGCTTAGCCCTCAGGGCCAGTACATGGCCTCGACAGCCCGTAGCCCTGAGCTTGTGTAATACAACTTGGAATGCATCGCTATTCGGGTGGCTCTGATCTGATATCAATTGTCATCAATTATTGAAAATAACGAGTAAATATGGATTTTTTAAAAAGTAATTTTTTTTACATCAAGAACATTTGACATCCACTAAACAAGCACAACATACTAATCGTGCGTCACAGACGTTCACAGAAAGGAAGATGTTGCGAGGCACGGATGTAATAACCAATTTAAAGTTTTTGAGATACTTTTCTGTATTTAAAACGTTGTTCAATAACGATCCATTGTGATCATCCGCGCCAAGCAGTGCGGGCGGCATGCCAGCGTATAGCAACAGCGCTTTAGCGTTAATAGGTACATAGTTAGTTACGAGGCGCAAACACAAGCGCAAAGCAATAAATATACATTTACCTTCACCAAAATTGCGAATATGATTACTTTTGTCCGTGACGAAGGTGACCACATATTTGGGCAGTCGGAACTGGCTGCGCTGCTCGCTGCCCACCGGTCCGATGCCCAGCCACGGCGCCACCTCTCGCCACTCGAAACGCACGTCCTGCGTCGTATATTTATCTGAAAAAATAATGCTCTTATGAAACAAAGCCAATCTTATCATCGTAAACTTGTAATATGCAATCGTTAACGATTTCAGAAGGTAGCTTCTCAACAAAATCTATAAAAACATTTAAGAAATCAAAGTCGAACAACTGGCATGTAGACAAAACATGTAATTTTGTCTGGTAATAAGAAATGAAAACACTTTTTACGACTGAGAAACTTTTCGCACTGGGTTTCTGAAAGTCTTATTTTGATGTAAATGACCTGAATAGCTCACGTGGCGATACATTTGCAGATATTTTTTAGAAAATATTTGGAATATTTAGGAGCTCGTGGCTTAATAAGAACTGCCACTCGGGTCGATCTTTAGGTAAAGCTGTGCTTGCCTAGGTCGGTTTGTGGATGGGTGACCACCCGACATACCGAGTTTCCTCCGTGCCTCGGAAAGCACGTTAAGCTGTTGGTCCCGGCTGCCATATATAGAGCTTTGGCAGTCGTTACAGGTAGTCAGTGACCTGAAATTCTGACATCCAGTCTTACTAAAGAGTATCGTATTACCTAGTATTAACTGGGTTGTGGAGGTCAGATAGGCAGTCGCTCCATGTAAAATACTGGTACTCAGCTGCATCCGGTTAGACTGGAAGCCGACCCCAACATAGTTGGGAAAAGGCTTAGGCAGATGATGATTTGGAATATTTAGACCACCACAGATTTCCACAAATACTGAAGGAATCTCTTCTGCTTTGTCTTGCTGAACAAAACGGAAACATGATCTTCTCAACTTATAATAAATAATTGAGTGGGGTACTTACAACTACTGAAGTCGATGGCACAGTTCTGCACGTCCAAAGGGTACAGAACGAAGTCCATCTCGCACTTGATTGTTATTGTCGCTCTGTAAAAGTAAATTATAATCATAGTTAATGACTAGCCAACTCGCCAATTACATACACATTAGAAGGCCCGTATTGGATAAAGACAGTTTGTAGAGGTTATGCATGATTCAAGCAAATGTAGGTAATAAATAGTCCAGTCTTCTTCCTGTCCTTTTGAGGTCCGCCAGTCAGATGCAGCTGAATTTCAATGATAAGCTTCATCAGAACTTCATAGAGTACTTATAACATTGTCTGTAAGCAGCTAATCAGCTGATTAGCATCAGCTGCATAGCTATTAGCTATGCACTCGTGCATGAACATGTGTTGAAATTTTGGCTTCATCATGTTTATATCAAACAAAATAGACGACATTTATCAACACTACAATTTACGACTTATTGTCGACCATGCGTTATACGAGCTGTATTTAAATACAGTTTATAAATATACTACGTTAGATAAAACTGAAACTCTGAAGGCAAGAGTTTTATTATGATGATGTTTGGACGTTAATTTGACGTGTGTTTATGTTTCAAGATTTAGTAGAGAGTAGTGTAAATCATGTGTAGGTAATAAGATAGTTAAATAATAAAATAAAGTGATGGACGAACCCAATACTGACTGAGACGGTGCGGTTTGAGTAGAGCCTCAGCGACGCCATCTCTTGAAGGACGGAGAGTATCCTCATAGTCTGGAGCTGCCAGATGTACAGGTCTGGCGTCCAGATGAGCGCGCGGAACTCCCATGGCAGGTCGATGAAGGGCATGTTGGGCGGCACGTGCAGTCGACTGTCTGCCCACGACACTTGCAGGAAAACGTCCAGCGTTATCTCCTGCAGAGACCATGCGGACTATTGGAGCGGTTTATACATAAGTAAATAAATGATCATTGCAAAAACTAATCCAAATGAAAATGGTGCTAATGAAAGCGAAATGATTACAAGAACACATAGGTACCTACTTAGCCATTCTGTTTGCTACTAACTATTGATAGAAGGAACAGTATCTTTAACTTACCTCTTTATTCTCATCAACTCCTGATACCCGGTTGACATTCACCCCTACGTATACTGTCGTGTTTTTGTCTGGAAAAACAATGGAAAACTTATACATTGCGTTCGTTGAAATAATGACACATTGTTGGGAAATAATAGCGCCTAATCAATGGTTTTATGACGGTCGACAGCGGAGATATCACGGCCGAAAACCGCGATATTAGCTACGGCCAAACAAACATAGTCCTCGAAATTCTTCGAAGACCCTTAGCAACCACAGGTTTTGATTACGTTAGGTAACAGTTGCATTGAGTTTTTATTTTGATGAAGCCTACGTAGGTTCATCTAATTCTTTAGATATATTTATAATACCTTTAATTTCATTGATTAGTTGACTAGTACCTACTTGGTACCTACCCTGTAACAATGTCAGTAACGTAGCGCTACCCCAAAACTAGGTGAACACCGCAGGGCACGACATGCCTTGCTAACGCACATAATTATGTAAAACAGCGTGACAGTCATGTTCAATACTGTAGATTGCGGAACTCTTTAAACTAAATAATGAAAACTACTAGGTAAAATTGCCCCACGAGAAAATCTGAAAGTGAAAATAAAGTTGTTCTAGATTCAGTTGCTTTTATTGAAACGACTTTTATTAACATTAACATAAGTACAGACAAACGCACGCCCCTGTTTATATTGATCTAGGGTTGGCCTACCGTAGTATGAAGTTTCAATAGAAAACGAGACTTAGCTTATACTGGATTTTTGACTGGCCTGCTGTCGACTGTACAAAATGTTATTCTGATTTCTGAATAGATTCAGTAAGTCGTCGAGGTTCGATACACCTAGATATTGCAAGTATCTATAGGTAAACGAACGTCCACGAAGGTTCGTGATGCAAAACCATTAGGATTACTGGATTTCAGTTTTACTACTTTTGTTTTAGACACAGAAATGTCTCGTCGCTTATAAAATATGATAATTATTCTGATTCAGTGAATTATTCGTAAAAATTAGTTAGGTGCGACAAAACGGACAGACAGACGACTTTAGTCAAGTAAAACAAAGAGTAAATAAAATACTTCTAAACACCAAAGAGTACAAGGAATCCAGTGAATTTGAAAATGTATTTTGTTTTCTTTTTATTGAAGGCCGGTATTGTATTTTAACGTTTGTTAAATATTTTTAGCTATAAGGTTGTATAAGTTGCTTCGTAAGGAGGTGGGTTATAATTATAATTAATCCAGCAGCGTTCGTTGAGGTACGACAATCACCTACGGCTTGACTAATGATTGGTTTTGCGGCCAGTGCCGGCAACAGCGCGGTTGTGCTGAATAATGTCCGGTGCTAAGTGGATAGCAGAGTAGGGACGGCTGGTATCCACGCGTGACTTTATAAAAGTAAAACCTATCTAAAATCTAATTTAAGTGATTTTTAAAATAGATCACCATTTACTTAGTCCAAAAATGTAAATAGCTAGGTCATTTTCATAACGACCTTTGGTTGTTGTCAGATAAACTGTAGGTCCCTACTTAGGTAATGCCTTGGTTGTAGGTAAGTTGTTTCATTAGTAGGTATTTGTAGCCTTGCGTACCTCTACCAATACACTCTTATGCAACATCAAAATATAACCAATGGTATGTTATGATAGTAGGTCAATTACTGAATTAGCTATTTTGAATTCTGGTTATACGTACTTAGGTCCTTAATAACATATTATATGAATTTGTCAGAAAACCATTTATCCCTAATATCGGTATGTATTATTTAATTTAATTAAATAAGTGACTTACCAGGTGGAATGTTTCTGTTGTAGCTTTTTGGAATTTCATATACATGCTGGTCCATGTACAGGATCTGGCTGAAAAAAAGTTAAGATAAATTAGATACCTAGGTTCATTAAAAGAGGTGTCACTAATGAAAAAAAACGTAGTCACTAAACAGCTTTCCAAACACGCTCACGCTGGTTTTCTAACATTAAATTTAAAAAAAGTTACACGTGCCGTCACAAATCGCGGGACATCCAGTACCTACTTATAGCGAATTATGTCACAGTGAAGACGTGTAAAGGCTTAACTAACTTATGAAACTGCTTGCAAGTAACAAAGTGACTATTGAATTCATCTGTAACTTCTCGGTACCTAATTACGTAGGTAGGTCTAGGTAGGTGGGTAGGTACCTAATTTTCACTGAATAATATAAAATAAGCATATTAATAATTAATAAGAGAGTCTGAAAATCATGAATTTGAAATCATCAAACTATCATACCATCCTGGCGGTTAATGCTTGTTCCTTCTACGTATGGAAAGATAACGCTGCAGAGCTTCGGGTCTAATATTACCTATAGTAGTTTAGGTTAGGAATATGAATCACCGACATAGCTAGGGCATATTAGTGTAAAGAAGCTGAAAATGTCAGTGAGCAACCTACCCAACTCATGGTACCAATCAATGCTAGGACAATCGGGTCACACAGGTTGCGGAAGTCATAAAAATAGGCGTTTTAGAATCTTGATAATTATGCGTATATAAAACTAGGGTTTGAATGAGTTAGATTGACTGATAGTCATATAAGTAAATATTTACGTCATTTTTTAAGCATTACGTATGTAGTACCTAGGTACCTTTTCTTTTTAATGGGACAAACCCGCCACACTATTCCCAAACCACTGTAACTCCTGTTAGCCAGAACCAACAGTGGCGACCACAAGAAAAGCGCCGAGACAATGAAGCTCGACGAAGTCCCAGGGAAACGATTTAACTGTCTTGGATCCGATCAGAAAAGAATAGCGGAGGAGTAGGAAAATATACATAATTCCCACTTCCCTCCATATCAGCAGGAGACAGAACAGAACAAGGCCAATATGCACACAGGGACGTATACAACTGGGATAGGCCCAGTTGCTTAGCACCACGGATATTATTGTCATTAATATTACTGGGTCCTAAGTTGTGAGCTGTTATATTTGATTCCAATAATAGGTATGACAAAAATGCTTGAACGCACGGAAATTTGTTCAAGTTTCTCTACAAGGTCCGTATAGTAAATAACTCCGGATGTAACCCGTACACTATTTAACATATATATTACTAGCTGATACCCGCGGCTTCAACCGCGTGGATGTCGGTCAAATTATATACTAAAACCTTCCTCTTGAATCACTCTATCTATTAAAAAAAACCGCTTCAAAATCCGTTGCGTAGTTTTAAAGATTTTATGCTTAAATCTTTAATTCATATCATAGGGATATAGGGACAGAGAAAGCGACTTTGTTTTATACTTTGTAGTGATTCTTTTTACCAAAGACTACACTCCCATAAAATGTGATGTGCAGATTGTTTAAATTCGCAGTCAGATGTAGAACATTGACAAAAAGGCGAGTCAACAGGCTTGAAGGAAAATAATTTACTCTTAAAGTTACCATGACCTGTGAGAAATTGGGCAACACAGTGATCCACCTCCAGCCATGTCCTGGCCAGCCGCTCACGAACGGATGGGAAGAACTGAAGGAGGTGTTTCCGTCGGCCTTTGATAGAATTATCCCACCTACATTGCCATTCAGACAAAAGTTCCTCCCAGACGTCAGCCTGTGGCTTAAGTTATTTAGCTATCTTAGCACGGTCACGTTGCGTTAAGAAGTCTGCGCAGTAGTTGATTGAAGCACGGCGCTGCACTTCAAGATCGACTGGAAGTATCCCTGCCAGTACCGGTAAGGCTTCAGTACTAACCGTCCTATACGCTTCACACAAGAAAATTAAGGCCAACCGCTGGCTTTGAAACAATTTAGGTACTTCGTACCGCTCCTATGGAGGCCCTATCGGCCCAAACTCGTGCCCCATAGCACATACACCCCAAGTAAGTAGCCCCATAGATCGTCTTTAGAGTTAAAAATGACAAACCTCACGTAGTTTTGGATATTCTCGATAAGGCATAAAAGTTCTTTTTAGCCGACGGTTTTTATGTGTTCAATAAATGAAAAAATCCTCTTTATGAGAAACCCAAGGTAGCACACGGACTGCTTCTTTTTCACGAGAACGTTATTAAATTTAATACTAGGCCATGATTTAAGATTACCTTTTAAAAGACGTTGATAAGTTTTGTGTGGTGCAAAGGTCAGACGGTTACGGTCGCCCCACTGGGATATTAATTTTAGGCAAGTATTGGCCAAATTTTCGAGTCCAGCCCGAGTACTTGACTAAATGAGCAGCAGGCCGTCGTCCGCGTAACCGGTTAATGAACAGCCGCATGGAAGTGGAATCGCGAGGAAGTCATCGAAGCTTACGTTCCATACATACGGACGCATAACCGAACCCTGAGGACATCCCATGGTAAGGGACTTTGACATAGAATGATGTCCGAGTTTTAGTTTCGCGGAACCATTTAAGAAGTACCTATATGTTTTAGGGCAACCACGAATTTTCAGTTTAAGGAGTAGCATCGGCCACCATGCGTTATCAAAAGCCCCAGAAATATCTAGATATTATATATCCCAACTACGTAGTTATGTTCGAATGTATTGACAATTTTCCTGGCAGAAAGTGCCGCATCTACGGTAGATTTTCTCACGGTAAAACCGAATTGGTTGTTGTGAAATTTCGGTCTGTCTGGTAGTAAACGTAATAAGACGCTCCAGGAGTTTCCCTAAAGATGGTAGTAGTGTTATAGGACGGTAAGAATTCGTCAATGGATGGAAGGTCTGTAGCTGGTTATTCAGGTGGAACAGTCGTCCACGCCCTGATCTGCTGGTGGTAGGCATTGTCATTATCAGGCAAATCATCAGGTATCAAAGTATTTAATAGAACTTCGGTTGTCTCCTCAATACCTAGGTACCTTTTGTCCTTCCTTTTGGTAGGTAGGTACCAACGAAACCATAAAAGGTGGACACGTGTGAGTTAAAGATAATCCTCTCGCTCATTTCCCAAGTTCAGCCATAGGTAAATTAAGTACTGAATAAATATAAGCTCACTATAATTGAGGAATTGAAACCTTACTAAAACAAGAGCGAGTTTGCCTGCTGTTAGTCAGTTTTCTACGTAGCACCTAACGACTAAACTATAAAACCGATTTTGATGGATATAGTTTCAGTAACAAGGATCCCTTCCTCTGCATAATTGTAGGGAATTTCTGCTCTAATTGTATAAGTGAAATATGAATGTATTGTAGTCATAATTTTCTGGAATCATTGATATAAAAACTAAAGATACGGTCGTCCGAACATTTGCTCGACGCGTTCGCCATACAGAGAATCGGTGTAGTCTACTCGTTAACGTAACCTTGTATAAGCGGCGTGGTATTTTAGAGGTATAAAGAACATAAATAAAGCTTTTAATAAAATTTACGACCGCACCCGAAGAGAGCCGATCGTGGACTAGTTCACTTCGGCTTAGGAAATACCGTTTTAGGACCAAGTTCGAGGCGTCATTGTAACATGCGGTCCGCCCAGTCCTTACGCAGTAATATATAAGTCAATGTCTGGAATGCATGATCCAAATCAGTGGTTTCTAACCTTTTCAATATTGTTACCCCTGTGACCTATTAGAAAAACCAATTTTACCCCGGCTAATACTTACTCATCGAATGTTATCAATACAAACAAAACTAGCAAATACAAAATATTTTAATGAATCACAAATTACCAGTGGCGGATTTAAACATTTGCCGCCCGTAGGCTATTCAAATTTTACCGCCCCTAATAACCTCTGCAATTCGATAACTTTTTTTTTGTGGGGTTGGAAATCATCAAATAAAAACTTCTACTGACTAAAAACCACCCATGTTCCTTCTTAGCCCTTGCGCCGAGGCCGCGGTACCATACCTTAGTACACTTTTATATTAATAAAAGAAAGAAAGATAACTTAATTCAACATTATTAAAACGAAAAAAATTTTTGTGTATTATTATGTGCACAAGCGGATCGTTGTGGAAGTCCCTAAATAATTTAAAAAAAAACCCATGAATTAGAGAGAATTAGGCAAGAATAGTACATTTATTACTCAGTTTATGTATTAGGCGCGTTCTTAGTCTATTATTTTGGGGGAGTTGCAGGAATTTGGTTGAGAGGACAAAGGTTGGAGGTTCAGACAGGAGTAATGGAAGTACGTAGACAGCCAATGCAAATAAAACCCTGAAGATCCAGGCGAGCGAAGCGAGCTCGAATTTTTATTGCATTCTGCCTAGGAATTATTACTTTCTCTTGTGCAGAAATTGTGTTTATAATATAATTTTTAAAATTTTCGAAAAACTGCTGTTTCGTAACAGTTGTATCGAACGCAGTTTTTCAAAACACTTTCATAGAAATAATATAATAAAACGAAAATTATTTTCCCGCGCTTGGCTTTCGCCGTGTTATGGCACACCATGTGTGGATTCACAAATCCACTTAACAGCCTAACATAAATATAAAATTCAAATCAAAATCAAAAGTCATTTATTCAATCAGCACTTTTCGAAAGTCAAAATTTACTTTACTTATTTACAACTGACAGTCCCTCAAAACGCCCACCATACGACATTTTCTAGTGTTTTTTGCTGGAAAGAAGAAGTGGCGGAATAAACTCCCCAGCAACGGCAGCAACACATCTGTCTGTTTGGTTAGAAGAACCAGCAGGGCTATTGCGTATCTTTTTAAATGTCAGTGGCTATCACATGGTCCATCAATTAACTGTCAAATGGTTATGATTTGGAGCAAAATGGAACCATTTCACAGTTAATCGATGGACACTATGATAACCACTGACATTTAAAAAGATACGCAATAGCCCTGCAGATTCGATACAGTAGTAAGATGTAAGTTGATATTACGATTGACTACAGACACAAATCAATAATAAAAAAGTAATAATAAAAAACAAAAAAATACATAACATTATCATTAAACTAATTTTGGAGAAAGAACATAAATAACAAACATAGTCTTGTGTTCAACTCAGCGACCAACTAACTATTTTATTAATATCTTTGATAGCGTAGCGTGAATTTTTGCCGCCGGGGGCCCACTCTAATTTGGCCGCAGCAGGTACCGTTCTGTGGTTTCTGCCTACCCCCATGGGAAAAGGGCGTGAGTTTATGTATGTATGTAAGTTACACAAAATACTCATTGCTGTAGTTATGGTTAGTACCTACAGTTCTGGTACTACAGCATAGCCGTTGTCGGCGCAGCACGTATATATTATACGCATAATATGCTACTACATAGTTTTATTATAAATTTCAACTGAGATTATTTGAATGATTCGGCTTATAGGTCCATTAATTAAGCTCGATTGAGACTTTAATCATGAAAAAAAAATACCAATCGAATTGAGAACCTCCTCCTTTTTGGGAAGTCGGTTAAAAATGGACTTTGGGTACTTACTTTGTTATTATAGTATTTGAATTTCACATTCATCATGAACTGCAATCCTATATCTAAGGAAACAAGAAATAATTTTCATGTGTTAATACTCCACCATACGTAAGGGCAGCAGTTTAATCCCAATAATGGATTTAATCTCTTGTAATTGACACTGTGACGCGTCTGTACTGTGCCTGAGACACGTTCAGGAGTAATTAATTAGACAATTAATATCCTGTTCATGTCTTGCGACGATAATTGTTTTATTTCTTTTTCATACACAATCAATAAGTCCTAACATACTCCCTTGCAAAATGTCAGAAAAGTTTAGTGTCATTTTTAAGTGAGATGACCAACGCCTCAAGATTTACAATAGTCTTTTTAAAATCATTATCAGATGGTACGCGTTTCATTTAGATATCAAACAGGGCTTTGACAAGGTTGGTCTCGAAGTTTTAGTACATTTAGTTGCATTCGATTGGTGCTAGTCATGTCTAACACTACCATGCTATGCAAAGCTAGATACTACCTGTATACGAAGGAGGATGATGAAAAATTGTTACAGTGACTACAGCAGATGTTCCCCAGTCTGTTTAGTATGGGGCCCCTAAATACAGGTAAGTACCTAGTGCCTATGCTACTCTGCCTCTAATAACTAAACAGTAGTTGAGCAATGTTAATTCATTACAGACCATCGCGAACGTGAACTTTACAGAGCAATAATACAATTATGCTCGAAGGTAAGCGGTTACACTACATGAATGGATTATGATCAATACAGGTGGTAAGCTAAGCCTATTTGTGGACGATGCAATTCACAAATAACAAGTGTTGTCGATTAAGGGGTTGGTTGGTATTGTGTTTTATGTTCTAAACTTGGACAGGGTCTGATCAGTTGAGGTCGGAGGTAGATTTTGGAATGTTATTGAAGTAATGAGAATCAGGTGGTTTATTTGGATAATTTTATTCAAAAGTTACAACAGTTTCAGGCACATACCTACCTATCTGTCGTTGACACTACAGGTACAACTAGGTGCATGATGAATTTTAAGAAAGAATTTTGATCTTTACGAACTTTAAGGTTTCTACCTTAAAGTTCGTAAAGATCAAACCTAGAGTTCCCAGGCTGTCGAGTCAACTGATCCCACTACGGTTCTCGACCTAATGTATTTTTAAATTGGGCAACTGGACCCGCTATCAATTTTTGTGATTTGTAGATTCAAGTACAACGTTTTCATGATAATATTAATATAACGACCACATTCCTAGTGATCATTGGAGTCAATTGGAGGCCTCTTCTTGCATGGTCGTGATTTTATTACTTAAACAGAAGATAATGCCCACATAGAGCATTGGAAGGACGCGGGTATACGAAAAACGCGCAGGTATCTAGAATATTATGCAGGGTTCTAAACGATGTTGAAAAGGAGGCATAAATGGATTTCACGAATCAAACTTGTGGACATCATGACAGTCATCGTCCCTCCTCTAAAGATAACCTGAAAACGCAAGTGTGCGCAATGGTAGTCCTTGGAGTATCAATTAGAATACAAATTACTAATGAAAAATACCCAAAAAAACTTTTTCAGACCATTGACACTACAACCTCACACTATGTAAGCACGCCTTCCACAACTAGATAAACAAGCGGGTTTATTAAAGAAATAGCCTTGTGTGATATCATAGGGTTTTTGTGGGAAAAGAAAAATAAATATTTGTTGGCAGCAGATGGCGTTTATAGCGACAGTGGGCGCAGAATATTTGACCTAATAAAGACCGATATAGGAGGCACGTAGTACGCTCGCGGGTGCCATGTATAATTTAGTATTTGTATTTAACGTAATATAAGTTTAATATTGTAAACATGTAGATTCGTAATTTGTTTTCAAACAATTATGATTTATGACATTCCATGGCATTTATTTATACTTTCAATTCGGTACATTTTTATTGTTATTTACAACGATATATAATAAATAATAATATATGATAGTCATTGGCTTGAAAATCTGGAGATCAGATAAGCAATCGTTCCATGAAAAATCTTGGTATTCAGCTACATCCGGAAAACTAGAAGCCGGCCCCAACAACATAGTTGGAAAAAGGCTAGGCAGATGATAATTTCTTAGAAGCCTTTCTTTACATCTTCCAAAGAAAACAGGAAACACGGAAATCCAAAATAACTGTTGTTTTGCATACTTTCAGGGTTGTTTCGTTTTGGGGCCTTCGGAAATGTTAGGTAATTATTAATATTCACCGTGCCTTTCAAGTGGCTGAAATGATTGATGAGCGATTGTAATCTAGTAAGTAAACTAGCCTAACACATTACGAGATTTAAAAATATTGCAGAAAAATAAAACTGTTCCAAGATTGGATGGCAGTTTTAAATAAATAATGTTCTATTATTTTAATTTAATACTTTCATGACGGTCATTAGTATTCTAACGACATATTTTTATGACATTTTTCATAATGAGTTTCCTTGAAAAACTTTAATGAAACTGCACGGGCTTTAAATTAACCTTGTGTGCATTAGTTACCAACTAGGCTGAAAGTAATTAGCTATTGCGACTTATGAAAATGGCATGTTTAGAACTTAACCCGGAACAAAGTAAGACGAATTAAATAATATTTATATTTTTATCGTTCTAGGTCATCGGTGCAACTCTTTTGTGTTCAACAATAATATACTTTGGCTTTTATTTGTCACGCGAGAGTCTTGTTAGTAGTACCTACTTATGTATCAAAGTTTGTACGTGTCAGATTTAATTTATATAATGATTGAAAACGAGCTTTAAGTAACCTCGTTTTAGTTAGTTTGAGATCTTTTAGATAGTCGTCAGATATCTTTTAGGTACCTGTGCAATAAAATTGTCGAAACCATGACCTACGACACTAGCTCACCCCGTATAGACACGTGACCAATATTACAGGACTAACACTACTGTAAGGATTAAATAGAAAAGTAAAGTGGGTGAGGACAGTGGTGTACTTAAACCGTTTTCATCACTTTACGCTGTTCTTGTAGAAGCTACTCGCTACTGTCCTCGACCAGTAAATAGGGCCAAACAGAAAATGATTTTCATTGACCAAAGTAGCCGACAATGCAAAGAGGTTTGCCAATATATTTTCTTACTGTACAGTGTACACGTCTGAAAGTCTCACAATGTGTTGCTTTGAATTTGTGACGAAGAAATGAGCAAAATGCCACGTGCATTGATTTTGATGTTGTCTACTGGCTCGGATATAAGGGCTTGTCAGGTGGAAGTACAATACGGATGGCAGGGCTCGCCAATTTCAATTAAATCATTTATCTTGCTCTATCAACGACTGTTCCAATATTATGATACCCGCGTCATTATGAGATGACGTCTGTGATTTCACATTGATTTTTAAATAGATTAAGGTTAGATTGCACGGCTTATTGGCATGTACCTACGTTGTATGTTTTGGTGCTTTTACAGACTGATAATTACCATAAAATTATAATTGTACTATCTTAGGAGTAGCCCCTTTTGATCCTCTTCTAGAAATTAAGTATTAAGTATTATTAGCGTGGGAGGTTTCTTTATTAGAGACAAGTACCCCAGCGGTCAGTTTAACATACTCATAATGGCTTAGATTTCACACAATCAGTAGTTTATGGCGGAGAGGTGTAAAATTTTCAAAAAACCTTAAAAGTTTTATTCCTCTAAAACATGGAACCCCAAAATCAAATTTCAAGTCAAAATTATTGTAATTTAGGTCTGCGACCTATTTGAAGAAATCCACATAAATATCAATCGTCCTGTATCAATGTCAATGTCCCCATATCTATTATACTTCATGTTGTATTGTCCTCTACGATTGGGAAAACTAGTGAAACAGGGTTTAGTTTGCGACATCACACATCATCTTCGGACAATGCAACAACAATTATAATTACCGTCGAACTTCACTTACAGGTAAGTTCGTTTGACTATTTTTGCAATCACAGTTTTCATCAGCCTGGTCTAGCTTGGGAATGATCAAATTCCATTCAAACTAGATTCGACTGACTAGAATGTGTTATTGTCAACTGACGAGTACCCACTGAAAATTTAAGAATGTTTGTAAGTAGACACTTGGGTTGACGATCACGAATATTGCCTATCTGTCAAGGCGATCAGCCGCAGAGCTTTTGGTTCGGCTCATCGCCTTGACACAATCATTTACTTAGTTCCCTTTTGCGAAACCCCAAGATGATTGGCTGGTCTTTGATGTAAATCTAAAGATTTTGTAAGCAAACAGCTAGTGCCATCAAATGTTTATTTCCATAATGTTTAGGGCATTAGCGATCTGGCTGCTGCTAAATGTGTGAGACAAATATAGAGTAACTGTTGGACTTGGACACATCCCTTTCTGTTGTGTTCAAAGTAACAAGTCTTTTCATTACATTATTTTACTTTATTACTATGAAATAATCCCGTCTCCTCTGATGTTAAAAATATATTTTCGGTCCATAAAATACGCACATGTTTCTATTGTTTCTTGAATTATTCGCGCAAATATCTTGAAAGTGCTTATAGCTCAGATTTATAGCAGCAAAAGAATTTTAAAAGAGCATCAACCTCGTTATTTCTTTTGATACGAACGAGTGTTCCAAAAAAAAAACAAAACACAATCACGTAACCACCTACCTAGCAAGCTGAATTACAATTTGTTTCAATCGTTTCAATTATAATGATTCAGTTTGTTTCAGTACTGAAGATGAATCTCATTATGGCGCTAGAAGCTATTTATAAAGATGTTCAATAATAAATTGTTCTATTTTTGTTCTCGGCTCATGATTGTTTATGATTTGTTCGCTATTTTATGATGCATGTGTCATGTAACCATTTTTCTGTATTTATTAGTTTAGTATGGATAACGGCCAGTACTGATTGAACCATAGATGATAGAAACACTCAGTATTGACTCACCAAAATATACCTAAAATTGCAGATGACGATCCAGGGAGAATATCAATAAGAGGTCGAGCACACAGAGTAAGGAGTCAAATCTTTATAGAATTAATGAACTATGATCGGGTTACATTACGACAAAAAAGGCTTATACGAAGAGATCAAAATACTTACATGAAGCAAAGTGAGTGTTTTTCATAAAACGGCTAATTTATACCGGTGATTGACATTGAGTCTTGGCTAAGATGATATGTTTCTTAAACACATATATTACGTAGGTAATAGCTACAGACAGATTTCCCATCATTGTCTTCACATACATGTTACATATCATACGTTTCTCGAGTTCAAAGGGAAATTATACCTTACGTATAAGTACCTTAATTCTTTAATTGTCAAATCAATGCGGAAGTTTTTATATCATTCATGATGACAGTGTATTTTATGACTTATAACCCGTAAGTTAAGGTTATTGGCGGAAGAAATAATAGCAGCACGCAATTCAGCAACATATTATTACACGCACTTAGGTATATCTCTTCAAACATCTGAAATTTTTCATGACATTATGGCTCACAGAGACATCGCAGTTACTTAATAAAACGTATTTGTCTTCATTAAAATATAAGGTTATTCCAGTTCAACGAAGTACTTGAATTACGTCATAATTTTAATGAGGACAAAATAATATGCAGTAGAAAGTCAGCTACCTATGCCAAAATATTTCCCGAGATTTGAATGTCTCAAACGTTGCCCTCTCGGTTTAAAGTGTGCAAACGAGTAATATAAGATGCAATATATATGATGTATCAGGTTCTATTACTGTGCTCGGACGGAAACATGAATTTAATGGAATCTGGTGAACATCAGTGGTGAACGAATTCGTTTGATAATTGCGTGTTGTAAGTGTCGGTCGGGCGAAGACGTCGCGACGGCCGCGACGCTGGCTCGCGTCCAGGACGTCTGCCTAGCACGCCCCATATATCCTTAGTCTATCGCGTGATGGAAAAATATCAACACTGTGGCTCATATTTGACACGGGGTTGACGGACTACACACATGTTCTAATTATTTTTGTGAATTTTCAACATGTTGTAATTTTCGGCCATTTCGATTTTTCTTCATTAATATCCATTAGTAGTTGTTGTTTTTCTCAGTAATAGCTCGTAGACTGGAATGGTGCCCGATTAGTGGCAATAGATTCGCCTTTGCCTCTCATTACATGCACTTTTTAAAAAAATGTGTGTAAACAATTGGTAGGTACGGCTCTGGATACCCAGTCGGGGGGATTACAAGCGTGATATTGAATTTTGTGTTTATTCATTAATCGGTTTCTACTAGTTCGTACAATATTACCGGGTGGAGAGCTAACGTAACATGCTTTAATATATTGATACACTTAATAGTTTGTCAAGTACGGAGATTCGTGATTGTTGCATCATCACGTCAGCTTGTGAAAAATCGTGAAAAACTGCGGAGTGTTTTTTACTTTTCAAGCTTTGGGGGCTATGTAGTTTGATTTAGTATTATCAGATTTGTTGGCAAGTTCATGGAATAATCTTCTTTATCCCAACTGCGGTTCCATGCTCGCCTGCACGCTATCATTTTTTATTTTATTAGTCTATATTGTCCTGCTGCTGGGCAGAGACCTCTCCCATAGTCTTCCACTCTTCTCTCCGTGCGGCTTTCTCACACTAGCGCTTTCCAGGCTTCCCTCGGCGACGACATCCGTCCTCTGGGACCCACTGCATGACGACTCTAGCCCATCGGTCCCGATGCATTCTGCAGACATGGCCTGCCCAATCCTACTTCAACCCAGAGTCTTTTTGCTCATATCAGCGATTCTTGTTTTTGAGCGTATTGTGGTATTTCGAATTCTGTCGCTGAGCTTAATACTCAATACGCTACGTTCCATCGCTCTTTGGCAGACTTTGAGTTTGGACTTTTGTGACTCAGTCAGGGACGAAGTTTGAGCACCGTAGGTCAGGATGGGCAGAATGCACATGTCGATGGGTTTACGTTTTAGGTATAGAGGTAGGTCACCCTTCATTAGGGACTTCATGGACCAAGTATAGCTCTTCCAGGCATTCTCGACTCTGCGGTCGATTTCTCTGTCTTGCCTGTTTTCGAAGGAAACTAACTGGCCCAAATAAATGTATTCATCGACGTAGTGCCCTTCTTGCCCTCTTCCACTCAATTTTCTTTATTTGAACTAGATAGATGTAATTCTTTCTTCTTTTTACTTTCTATCCGATTAGAACGCTATCATTAATATTTTTATATTAATCGAATTTGTGCCCTTTTTGCATTAAAGGAATGCACTATACGACTTAAACACTGGCTAAACGTTTTCATTAACAAGACCTACCGACGTATTCGTTCGGTTTTCAGATTTTAAAATGGTAGCGCAGCATTCAAGGAACTTAAATAATATATTATATTATGAATACATTGTTAAATTATGCTGACTAACGGAACAATACGTAGAACCGAAACAGCACTAAGAAATAAATGAAAGTAGTTAGTAGTGATTCTCGGACTTTATGCTAGGAGGAATATCAAGTATACTCGATATCTCAGGCGTATAAATCTATGAGAAAACGAAGAGTATATTTTCTTTTTAACTGCTCGTTGTTTTGATAAACGCATCAACCTTATCACCTATTGACACAGGTTAACAGCGTAAAAAGTATTAGTTTTACCAGGAAAGAAGTAAGTATTTGTGTTACAGGAAATATCAATAATAACAATCAATAATTATCACATAAAGTACTCTAAGAAGTAAAAGGAAGGAAAGTGTGTAGTTCCCCTTTTTCTCTTACACCAAAGAATTGCGCCAATACGTAACCTAAAGTCAGGATCATTACCTAAGACTAAACAAACGTGCTTCGCTTTTAGTAGCGCTGCGGGCAATCACTCAGCAACTACACCAATCGGGCCGTCAAACATAGTCTCTGACGTTATGTTGGTAGGTATTAGGTAGAATAGTAGGTACATATCGCTCGGAGAACCGATGTTAACCTTAAACTTTTGAAACTGAAAGGTTCTAGACACAGCACGTTCAAAAATAACTTACCCATTAATAAGTACTTACTTACAACTTTTAAAGGGGAATGCCAGGCCGCCGTAGTGATTTAGGCCCTGAGTGCCCACATGTAAGACCGAGTGCTAATATTAGTATACACCACAAATAATTTTATTGACAAAAGAAACTTATTGAAAAAAGTCAGAGTTTCCAAATTATAAGGTTTTTTATTTTTTAATGTGCCGTACACAAGTGTTAAGAAGTTATTGAAAACTCTTCTCACATAACATAATTATTATAGCATATTATAGTATTTAATATTTTAGATAGTTGAAAATAAAACACCATATTACTAGTCAACATTTTATTCATCAAATGTATCATCAATCATCATACACTATTAACACATCGTCCAAAAAATAGGTTTTGACACTTCTATTGTCAACTGACAAGTTTTAGTGTTGCCATTACATAAAAAGTATCGATCGGTGCATTGTAGATCATTGAATTTATTATAATATGTATTCTATGCCGATTGTAAATCGCTATTATGGTTTATGATTATATTTAAATGAAACTGTGATTTTCTATTTACATAAAAAAACATAATTCCACTTTATTCAGTACAGCCACAGATACAGAATGAGACATAGATAATATCAAAATCGTAGGTAAGGTTCACAGGTAATAGACGTGAGCTTGACTTTTTAACTTTTTATCATAATAGTTACTTTTATTTATTTTTTAATGTTTCCAACTTCTATTGCATCGTGAATAACAGAGTTAATTACGTAAAATTTATATAAGTTTTTTTAATAAAACAAATAACGTGGGCAGTCTTGGGCCTAAAATCGGCATTGCCCTTTAGTTGATGAATTTTAAACGAGTTGTATGCCTACCTACATAATTCCTCATCTATACCTTCTATCATAATATTAATTGAAAGGGCGTATAGTTTGTACGTACTGTAAACTTACAAAGTGCCTATGGGGTATTCTTGGGAACTACTGATCCGATTCGAAAAAAAACCGGCCAAGTGCGAGTCAGACTCGCGCACCGAGGGTTCCGTACAAACCTGTAGGTATATAAGTAAAAGTTATGGTATTTTTATTGCTAAATGAAATCCATAACTATTAAAAAAAATATACTATGTGATGTAACTAAAAATTTAAGATTTTCGGAATTTTTCCTATATGTGTACTTTATAACGTTGCTTCATGCCAAATTTCAAGATTCCAGGTCGTCTGGAAGTATCCTTTAGGTTTTGATTCCCTTGCGAGTAGTTGCGAGTTTCAAAATATGCGGCTTTAATTGCTGTATCTTTTGATTGCGTTGACGTAGAAGTTTGATTTTGTTACAGCTTAAAGATATTATAGACTTGAGTATTTGTTAAGAATTTCAATATAATACCACTACGCGTTCATGAGTAAAGGGGTAATAAGTTTAAAATTATTAAAAATATTTTTATTATATGATGTAACTAAAAATTTATGCTTTTCGCAATTTTTCCTTTATCTGTGTTATAAGACGTTGCTTCGTACCAAATTTCAAGATTCTGAGTTCACGGGAAGTACCCTGTAGGTTTTGATTCCCTTGCGAGTAGTGGCGAGTTTCAAAATATGCGGTTTTAATTCCTGTTTCTTTTGATTGCGTTGACATAGAAGTTTGATTTTGTTACAGCTTAAAGGTATTATAGATTTGAGTATTTGATATGAATTTCAATATAATACCACTACGCGTTCATGAGGAAAGGGGTAGTAAGTTTAAAATTATTAAAAATATTTTTATTATATGATATAACTAAAATGTATACTTTTCGCAATTTTTCCTATATCTCTGCTATAAGACGTTGCTTCATACCAAATTTCAAGATTCTGAGTTCACGGGAAGTACCCTGCAGGTTTTGATTCCCTTGCGAGTGTCGAAAATTTGCGGCATAAACGGGAATATCTTTTGATCGCGTTGACTTAGAAGTTTGATTTTTTCACAGCTCCAAGAGACCATAGACTTGAGTATTTGATATGAATTTCAGCTTGATACCTCCACGCGTTCCTGAGAAAAAAGGTCTTGACAGACAGACAGACAGACAGACAGACAGACGGACAACAAAGTGATCCTATAAGGGTTCCGTTTTTACCTTTTGAGGTACGGAACCCTAAAAATATTCCACTAATGGAAACCTTCATTATCCTCGAGTGTCTGCCTTAAAATAATTGAGTAGCTACGATGATACATTTTACCGGGTTTACAAACTGATGCGGCACCGATTAAATATGTTTACTTTGGCCTTTGGCGCCGGAAGAGGCATCGGAAAGTTTGACGCGAGGCGAATGTGAAGGACTACGGTCTCAACAGCAATCGCACTAGATGTAAGCCAAGCTGATAGACTAATTACAGATTCATTGCCACCATATAAAGCTCAATGTGTATAATTCTTTCAATTCATTAAAAAAAATAAGCCTTTATTTTGGTTTTACAATATTTACAGTCCCTACACATATTTATTTAATATTTAATTTAGACGATCGGTTTTAACTAAAAGCTTGTCCTTCGACAAAGGCCTCCTATAAAGCTTTCCATTTCTGCCCGTTTCTCGCTGTTCTCTGTCATTAATTATATTCTGCTTGTAATTTTACACTCTAACACACCTCATTAAATACAACACGAAATGTACACTTTCATGACACAATAAATTGTTTATCATTACATCGTGTCACGTCCGGTATTATGTTTTACGATCACACATCATGTGATTTTAAAAGAAAAAGTCGAGTGTTTTTATAAAATCATCTCTTCATGATAGAACAAACAAAACTGCTACGTCATAAATAAAGGTTGATGAATGGAAACTGCTTCGTTTCCAGCACTATTTACATGTGTACATCCACCCTTAACAAACGTCACGTAAGGCCGCAACACTGTAGGGCACGCCACGATAGTGGCGGTAAGTCCCCTCTTTGAGGAGTGGCTGGAGAGGCGCCACGGCGCCCTCACCTTCCGTCTGACGCAGGTACTCACCGGACACGGTTGTTTCGGGAGGTACCTGCACCGAATCAGGCGGGAGGAAACGCCCGGATGCCACCGTTGCGAGGATCGGCCGGAGGACACGGTGGAGCACACTGTGGAGGTGTGTCCCGCTTGGGCGGAGCCCCGCCGTGTTCTCGCAGCGGCGATCGGCGGCGGCGACCTCTCGCGTCCGGCCCTGGTGCAAGCCATGGTCCGGGGCGAGGAGGAATGGGACGCCGTCGCCTCCTTCTGCGAAGCAGTGATGCTAGCGAAGGTGGTGGCGGAACGTGAGAGGGAGAGAACCTCTCGTCCCAGCCGCCGCGGGAGGCGCTCCGGGCGTCGGGGGCCACGTGATGGCTTCCGGCCACCGTAGACGCGGGCCTGTGGACGGTGAGTGATGGGTAAGCTCGCCGTCCGTCCGTCTTATGACGACGACAGGCCGTGTCGACGGCGCGTTCGTGTTCCACGCGCGCCTCAAAGAGATGTCAGCAACATGGAAGGGGCCCGCAAGGGCCGACGCCTGTCGAGGCTGCGGGTTGTCCGCAAGGGATACCGAGGCCTCGACATGAAGGGCGAAGAAGGAACATGGGTGGTTTTTAGTCAGTAGAAGTCTGACACTCCCTTTCGCTCTGCCCAAGAGCGGGAGGGGTTATTTGATGATTTCCCACCCCCCAAAAAAAAAAAAAAAAAAAGGCCGCAACACTGTCAAGGGTGGGTATCTTTAACTGGACCGCGCATGAGGCAGGCAGAGTGCTGAGTCAATGTCCAAAGGTAACATTGAACAACATGAAATATTCACGTTTTACCAAGCACTTATGTGCAGATCGGCGCAATAGTATTATTTGCTGAAAGATTATACATACTTTAGTTGTAGTGTCACACAGTGCATTATAGTAGAGTGCGAGTGAGTCGAGCGAGTGCGTTACTCGTACACCACACCCGACCAACGCTCGACAGACGCAATGCTAGCCGCTGCAAAGAGGTATTCAGAGCAAGGGTTTATTTCTGTTGTCACAGTTACAGCAACCGAGCACTTGGGTTATATTTGGGTTATTAGTGACGTAAATAGCTGTGATAAACGGGTTTAATTTTGGCGCTACTCTCCAATAGCTATTGTTGTCAATAGGTCATTAGTGTCTTCTTCGACAAGGTTGGCTATCTGGATTACCTTTGATGTATATGATGCTGTTTATTCCGGTGAAATGTAACGCCATTTTCTCAGATACATTGGACACCGAGGTTCCTTGATTATGGCCTTCCGTTACTTTGACTTTTTGATTGGCATTTTTATTTCTACTGGTCAGTTTTTAGCTCAGATGTGAAGCTGGTTTGGTAACAATATAGAATGTTTCAAAAGTCTTCTATTGTTTTATAAATTCGGATAATCTTACACTTGACAGATGGAGGTGTGGGTGAAATTATTTTTGGCACGTTCAGAGTTTTAAATAATTAGTGCCTTGCTTCTAATACTTCACACTAGGAATTTTGTTTGGGTTGTTCTAAATGAATGTTATTTTTGTGCTGTAGGTCTAGTAAGTTGTATACTACCTTAGTAAACATATTGGTTATTAATAGCGCTCGTAAATGTTTACTAATACAACATCGTCTGAGACCATCTAGCACGCTGGACGTTTCCCCTCACACGCAATGGTTCATGGTCTAATTTGAAATAGGTACGGTACAGTACGAAAGTTTTTACACTAGACTCGTGGTAAAAGAAAGGTGCAGTTGTAAGTGAGTCGATCGAGCGTCCATGTCGAAGCTTGTTCTAGATATTGAATGATTGTTTCCGTCTTATTTAGGTTTCTAGGTGTATCAGGAAAAACGTCTATATTCGTAATGGGAACCTGACTGTTAAACCATTTTATGGATCGATTGTAGCGAACTTGGTCTTTATTCTGACTTCGAATCTTTATGAGCGGCTTTTGTTTTGGCATCATCATTTTGCTTATGATTTAAATTAGTCTAGATCCACAACAATATCATTACAATCTGTCACCAGAAAGAGTTTCCTCCTCCTGGTCGCAAAATCGTTCATTTACACATAATCATTTTCTTAGACTCGACTAGTCTCAATCAATCCCAACATAGTTGGGAAAAGGCTAGGCTAATGATGATGAATATTTAACTAGACCATTCAAATAATATTCAGACAATGATTCGTTGTTTGGAGAAACAAAGGCGGTGTTGCTCTCTATTTCTATATTTACCATTCATCTCTTTATTATACCTTTATGTGTGAACGTATGTCAGTGGAAATAATATTGACATTGTTAAAAATAGCAACACTTCACAGAAATATTATAATATGTAGGTTTGTGATAAAAAGATTCATGTAAATAAACAAAACAGTGTATTGTTTGTTTTATAACGAAAGTAACTAAATAGACTCGTGACCTGTACTTACAATTAATTTTATTTTTACCCGACATACTTATTCTCTTTGCTTTTAGAAGTTTTATTGTTTTATCTGTCTGACAATGAGATGTTTAACTAGGTTTAAGTAGTTACGATAAATCATATTTCTTTTATTGCGTCATTGTTTGATGGTTCTGGTATTAATCGGCTATCTGCTAAGCTTTGTGGTATGGGATTCTACTGTGACAGATAGGCTGTGGCTCTGTGGGGCCTAAGGGCCGAGAGAATCACTGATGGAATTTATTGTATGCTGGGCGACATCGTAGCAGACCAAGGCAAAGAGAATAAATTTTACCGTACAGATTGCTTTACAATAGCAGAGAAGTGCATTAAGTCTTCGAGCGTCCTTATGATCACCCGGTGGATCATAAGACATTCAAGCAATGTTAGCGGACGTTCAAGAGGTTAAGTGGTCAAGTGATAGCGCAGCTATTGCCCAGCATTGGGACGTGCAGGCTAGATTGACAAATAACTCATTAGAAAATAGGACGAGACAGTTTAAACCCAAGGTTTCTTAACTGATTTGGCTGTTTGACAAAATCTAATCTCTAGTATTGACAGTTAATGGCTGTTTCGGGGAGTTGGATCTTTCCACCTGTGGTACTAGTAGTGAGATGTGTGATGGTGTTTACCTAGCGGCCAGCTAGCCTTGCCAAGCGACGCGGCCGTGGCGGTGACACCGGCGCGCGCGCACGCGTCTCGCGTCTCGCGCGCTTGCCAGATTTACACACAACTATATATACCCGATATTTATATTTATATGGGAACACTGAATCTTGTTTTATATGGAGGAGAGGCTGAGACGAACCTGGTAGACATTTGCAATTAGCTGCACTTGGATGGCGCCAATTTACGACTCATCACCGCCATGTGTCTGGTTAATCACATCATTATTTGTTTCGAAGAAAACCAGGGATTGTAATGTTCTTGATTTCAATTTGTCGTAGATTCTTATCGTGTTTCTCTTTGTTTTATTTTAAACTCACAAAAATGTAGTCTAGACTAGATAAATAAGGTGAGTGATTATTTTTATATAAACCAGTCAGAGAAGTATTCTGCTTATTTGTTGTGGTAGTTCCTTTATTCTAGTATACATAGGTACTTCAATTGTGCACATTTAGTTGAGTGTTTAGTTTATGAATAATTTTCTAATCAGACGAAGTAAGGTTCTGCTTTCTATACAAACATGCACATTTTCATATTAGAAGGAAATTCTTAAACGAACTTTTGAAATCGCTTACATAATTTAATTAGTTATTTGTGAATTAATTAAAATGTTTCTGTAATAGTTATGTAGTGTCGCGGTAACAATGGGCAGACGTCATAAATTGCGTGCCCATTAAAATTATTTTTGTAGCTCATTTCTGGGTCCCAGCAAAACGATCACGATTGATGATAACATTTTTTCGTAGGTTTGTTTATTTTTATGGTATGTGTTGGGTGGTCTGATCAGAGTCATTGTTAGCATTCGTCATAGACGAACCTCGCGCACTCCAGCAGATCCCGGTCGGGTGTGAAGGCAGCTCCTCCGGCGAGCGCCACCACCGCTAGCAGCGGCGCCAGCAGTATCCACATGGCGGGCTACGGTCGCTGCCGGGGCCGAGCGTCACCTCGCGTGCATACTCGCACAGCACTCACTTGCCGGTCACACATGGTCACACATCACTGCACAGTCACGGTCCTGCTGCTCCAGCGGGAGCGGGCTACTCGCGAGCGGGGTCGAGCTGCGGGGATCAGCGAGCGCGGCGCGATACTACGCGACTGCGGCGGGTGGCCGATACCGCGGCGGCGGCGGGCGGGCGCGGTCACGGGCGCAACCTTCGCTTCCGCGCGATCTCACCCTGTGACGCGACTGACGCGCGACGCGAGAAAAACTATTGCTACGCAACCGACTACGAGGCGAACGATCGGCGTCTGCGACGAAATGCAACGACCATTAACTAGTTAATTCATATTTGAGCACTGACCGGACACGTCGGCCGTGACGTGGCTGACCCACGTGCTTGACTTGTGATAACTAATTTTACACATCAACTTACACGAGTAATTACAACAAAGTATAATGTTGATAAAACCGATGTTCAGTGCTGTACGAGTGTACGCGGCTAGCCGGCGTGTCGAGCTCGCGTGACAGAGCCTGCCGTGCCCAATCGTTAGACAACATTTGACTTTCGCAAATCCACTCGGAGTGACTCTAACAAAAGCGAATAAACTGCTAACAAGATATTAATTTCCAAGGGCATATACAAACCGCAGGCTATGAATGTTATATTTTTCAAAATATAAGTTTCAATCTCTCGGCTGCACCAAATCCTGTTCTTATCGTTCTCTACCGCCCGTATATCCGCACATGAAAGCTGCTCTATTTATGAGTAATATTTCTGAGCATAAATAACGGTTTTTACTCCAAAATAATCTGCACACTAACAAATAAATACTTAGGATGTTTACCGAATATAAAGATTAGCTACCACAATTGCAAAAGAAAATAAAAATAAAATAAACGTACTGCCAGCCAGTACGAATACAGTTTGTTTGTTATTACGATATTTTTATGAGAGCGTTCTCATTAGCAACATTGGAGCAAAACCAGTAAATTAGGGAAGGTAACGGCCGTGCTCATCAGGTCGTGGTTTGCGTGCAACATTGAGGGTTTATTTAATTTGATTGCAACGTCAGCCGCGGTACACAAATAGAGTGAATCGTAAGAAGACGCCGCCGCGTACCGACGACGGTAAATTGATTCGATTGCCATTCAATACCATCGAGCTTTATCGAGCCGCTTGGCTTATACCACATTAATATCTAATCTGTAAAACGCAATGTTGTTTGTTGAAATTTTTCATTGCAAGACATTACAACTCTATGGACGTCCAGTAGACATATTCGTTTCTTCTTGTTGACTTCGGTACTTGCGTTGCAGACCTCGTGTTGCAGTTTCATCATTCATCTAAATGTTAAACACCAGTATATTAGCTTCGTATAATAAATACATAATCACGTAGAGCCCTTACGCTATCTGACATGTTTGGAACTGCTCCAACGCGGGATCTGCACAATCCTGCTCTGTATTATTTATTCGTGATAATCCCAGTATGCTGGATTCGGAGCTGCATCATGTATGGGAGTGTTCGTTTATTAATAAAACAGGGTATTACGTATAGTATCCGTACAATACTCGTATGTGTATAATACTGAACTGGGAGTGAATGAACAGATGCTACACACGTTATCAATAGCAGAGGAGAATACCTATGAATGGTAATTCGGATCAGGTGTAGCATATATAAAAATTTTGAGTGTTTTCTTTATTCATTATCGAAGTTTCTTCTCTACTGTGTACGTGTATGTTACTATTACACTTATCTGCTTTATGGATTATAGACATTACTCCTCAATAGCAACGTGTTCGTAGATTTGGGCAACTGAGTAAGATTTGGATGCAATCAACGCGCATCAATGCATTGGCACAGACGAGAGATGGCATTATACATATATACGTATTGCATTCATGCGATAAATTAGTGATTATGAAAAGGTAACTTGCTTGTTTCATAAGGCACTATCTAACTAAGAAATGTTTAGAAAGAAAACTGTTAAATCTATAAATTACTTAAGGTAATTATTACATTTAGTTTAGAGTTTAAATCCTAAAACTAGGCAGAAATGCCTGTATTTTTGAGAGATTAAAGATTCCTTCCAAATAACAATGCCAAATCTAACTATCAACTCGTCAGTATGCGTAAGACAAGAAGGCTTATAAGAAGACAATACAGCAGGGCTATTGCGTATCTTTTTAAATGTCAGTGGCTATCATAGTGTCCATCGATTAACTGGCAAATAGTTATGGTTTAGTACAAAATAGAACCATTTGACAGTGAATCGATGGACACTATGATAGCCACTGACATTTAAAAAGATACGCAATAGCCCTGCTGCGGCTGCTGGTCAGAAAGGCACCAGTGACTCATCCTGCGATGGGTATGTTCATGGGCAACATTTGTTCCCTAACGAGTTTTCTCAACAGTGTCGGTGGTCGGCTTCCAATTTAAACGGATAGAGCTGAATACTAGTCCTATTATGCATCTGGACTCCACTTCCCTGATCCTGTACTGGGTTGTTTTCCCCCTTTTTTATGTTGGGTGGAAAATCATCAAATAACCCCTCCCGCTCTTGGGCAGAGCGGAAGGCAGTGTCAGACTTCTACTGACTAATAATCACCCATGTTCCTTCTTAGCACTTCATGTCGAGGCCGCGGTATCTCTTGCGAACAACCCGCAGCCCCGACGGGCGGTTGTTTTCCCCTTATGTTGCAAAAAAGAAACATTTTCAACGCACATTTTAAAAAAAGAAACACAAAAAAGAAACATTTTGGCGAAATGTGTGTGTACATAGGATACACCTCTGCCTAACCCTTCGGGAATTACAGGCGTGATGTTACGATGTTATCAACGTACATGTTGCGAAACAACGCAAACTCCAAGTGGCAGTGGAGCGTGTCACGAGTAGGCGTGTAAACTTGCACTTGATCGGATTCCCTTCGTCCTAGCTGTTCGCTGTTAGATAACGCTGTCCGCTACTTTCCGGTGTGATCCACTTACTACACCTATGTTTATGTCAGTTCGGAAGTTACGGCTGAATGTACTTGCAGACCGTTTTGTGCTGTGTGCACGACCTTTAGGGATTATAGAATTAGCGTCTGTGAGAGGGAATGTTCTTTACCCAGTACTAATTGGGTTCTGGAGCTATAATAGGCAGTCGCTCCATGTAAAATACTGATATTCAGCTGCATCTGGTAAGGCTGGAAGCCGACCAGATATTGATTATTATTATATATTCTTTTTCCAACCATTGTTGGAAAAAGACTAGGCAGATGATGATGAGAGGGGAAGGTCTTTCAAACTCAAACTCAAACTCAAAGCATTTATTTCAATTAAACCTTTACAGGCATTTTTGAATGTCAGAAGAACAATTCATAAAACAAAACTAAACTACGAGTGCAATACGTCATCCCGAAAGCCACCACACCGAGCCACACGCCGCCGAATGCCCGCAACAACGAACACTGCGAGCACGAAAGCACGCAGCGACGCACACCGCAACAACGAATGCACGAGACTCCAAATCACGGAACAACGAATGCACGCCGCAACGCGCAACCGCCGCCCCGCGACCCGGAGCCCCGCGCACCCATCGCCACGGCACGCGCGGCCGCGCAACCCCGCACCCACAGCACTCGCCGCCGCAGAGATCCGGCGACGCGCAACCCGACGCAGCAACCCCCGGGACGACGCATTGCACTCCTAAGCTACAGTCACAGTCACAAGGCATAATAACTTGTGAAAGTACTGTAGTTGCCCATTCCCTAACGTAGATCACTATGGAGAAGAACGGGCAAGAAACTCCATGGACACTCTTTTAAACCAGAATATTTTTACAAAAAATCTTATTTTTGAGATTTACAAATAATCTTTCTTGAGGAGCTGGTGGCTAAATAATAACAGCCGCACGGGTCGATATTTAAGGTTAAGCAGTGTTGACAAGTTTGTTCCGTGGATGGGTGACCATCCGTTTCTCTGAAATCTATAAAGCTGTGTTGGTCCCGGCTGTCTTTTATAGATCTTTACTTTTACTTACCCAGTCTTACCAAACGATATCGTATTTCCATTCACAAACTGGTTGCGGAGGTCAGAAAGGCAGTAGCTTCATGTAAAATACTGATATTCAGCTGCATCCGCTACGACTGGAAGTCGACCCCGATATAGAACAGTTGAGAAAAAGGCAAGTCAGATGATAATGTTGAGAGGGAATAGTGTCAATGTGTTTTGATGTTAGGAATTTGTAATACATTATTGAAGTCTGGACTGCAACAAGTCTAGCAGCCTACTGGTTTTTTTGTGGAGAGCTATACATTGAAGTCAGGCACCTACAATTTAAACTGCCGAACGGCTAGTGTCAGCTATTACTGTAGATAGATAGATGCACCGGGCTAGTGTCCGCAACTCCACGCCTTGAGCGCGTATTTTGCGTACGGGTGGGAATCTTATTCGATCCACCCCAGCTCCCCGAGAAAAGCCAGCACCCCTTGGTGTTACCGGCAATCTCGCGGACAGTACCTGGGTTACCGAAGTACTTGGCCCTGTATGGGGCAACCCCCGTACAGTGCAGGAGCACGTGGGCTGCTGTTTCTTCTTCCTCCATGCAGGCTCGACACAGAGGACTATCTGTGACACCTATAAAAAAGAGCTGCTTCTTAAAAGTACCGTGTCCAGTGATGGCGGCCGTCACTATGCGTAGCTGCAGCTTAGTTAGCCGGAGCGCTTGTTATCAAGCTATTACTATAATCAAGGATTGATATAATTTATGATAGGTATTCCCCTTAGTAAGAGGATTTAAATGAGGAACGGAGTTTGGGTTTGCCTTCAAATAAAATTACTCTTTGTTTATCTGACCTTCTTACATAAAAATATAATAACATTAATTTAATACTAATAACATTTTCTAATAGTTCTTAACCTTCCATTATCATTAATCAGCTACCACGTCAGACTGTCTTGCGATATACACCTCATCATCTTTCACCTAATAATTCCTGGTAAGCTTTGTCTATTCTTGGTAGAATAGAGATATCTATTCTATTCTTGGTAGAATAGAGATATCTTCTACCAAGAATAGACAAAGCTTTTTCCATACAATTTGACATTAAATTTTGCTACAATCTGTCATTTTGTCGATTCTTCCGTCGACAAAACCCGTTTCTACGGTGGCATGCTAGGCGGGCTGAGCAATTCTTCGTCAACGTTTTGGCAGATCATTCTCCCACCTTTTTTCCTTTACGTCTATTCCCATTTCTTGACTGCCATTATACGCCTTTTTTTTGGTCCATTTTTCCGGCATTGCTCTCATTACAGACCTGTCAATTTAAAATTTTAGTGTTCTGCTTTTTATTCTTACGTCTGCAACTTTAGGGATGTTCTTAATTTTCGTGTATTTCGATTTGACTTGCTGTCTTAGATTCGTCATGCCCCGCTTCATTTCTCTGTAACATACACAGTCTGTGTTTTTCGTGAAAATGGTCAGGTGTGGCAGCCGTATGTTAGACATTAATGAATACAGGTGTTGTATAGATTATTTTTTTCTGAAATGAGTATAGTTTTCTAATGAAAATAGAAGAAGAAAGGAATAATTTCCTTTCTTCTTCTTCTTCTTTATTATTCCTTTAAGAAATAATTAAGTAGGTTTAAATTATTAATCACTGAAAAAATTTAATGTGCTCATTATAACAGTAGCATGATAACGTGGTACTATGATTGCAATAACATTATTCTTGGATTTTGGTTTATTGATAAAAATATCTAAATAGGTTCTAATTGACTTTTAATATGTTGATAACAATATTTTTAGAAGTTAAATATTGATTTTTAATTACATAGTTGATTGTGGGAACCCACCGTCCTATCTAACCGTAGTATTTTATCAAAATCTATTTTTAACTGTTTCTTGTAAAATAGAACCAATATAATGATAAGAAAGGACACTGGGCAAAGTTCATGTAATAAATTAAACGTTTCTTTTTATTGTTGCAAATATAATATTCTCTAGTCCAGACTCTTTAATAGATAGATAGTTCTGATAAACGGTAATCAGTATTACATACTCAGAATTAAACACTGTTCATTATTTTGCCCTATGATTTGTAAGCCGTCATACATCTACTTAACCCCTCGTATACACTCCATCAATATTATACCCATTAAGGAGGTAGTCATTTATTCACGGTTGGCTGATAAGCAGCTTATATAACATGCATTGTTAACAATAAATAGATTAGCATCCCAAATGACGGCGCTCGTAAAGTTATGACTGGCTTGTTTACGGCTTGCTAAAACAACGGAGACGTTTGTTTGTGGTACTGCTTCAACTTTATCTGTCACTGCTGGTCATGGCTATTGACCAAAATACTGGACGGAAAATATCCCACGGGAACTTACAGCTGGGATAACAAATTTCATACATATTTAAACCCAGGTCATGGTCTACCGTGTGCCCCGTCGCGGCTGCAGGTTGTCCCGTCGCGGCTGCGGGTTGTCCCGTCGCGGCTGCGGGTTGTTCTGTCGGGGCTACGGGTTGTTTGAAAGAGATACTGCGGCCTCGACACAAAGGGCTAAGAAGGAACATGGGTGGTTTTTAGTCAGTAGAAGTCTGACACTCCCTACCGCTGCCCAGAGCGGGAGGAGTTATTTGATGATTTCCCACAATCCAAAAAAAAATTAAAATGGTCAGCCGTGTGCCAAACAACGAAATTGCGAAAGGTAACAGACAGACATTGTGTTCGCATTTATAATGTTTAATGGAAGTATGGATAGAATTATGGATTTCAAAATTATAAATCTGTTCGTAGGTACTCATGATAGTACGAAAATGAATGAAATAAGGAGCTTTCTGCAGAGCTCGCCCATACACACTGCCTGACCTGCTGCCTGACCGTGGATTACAGGCGTGATGTTATGTGGCCAGTATTAGCTGTATCAGAGCTAAAGAATTGAATCCTAAAAAGCACCAAGACCTTCAAACTTGTTCTTGTAACACGCCAGCCAGCTTTGTAAAGGATACATGCGCACATTAAATTAGGTTTGAAATACAAATAGATCCCTGATTTTCCTCTGTCCTCGATGGTGATGAGTTTCCGGTATCGAATAGGTACGGGGAGGATTAAGCGCGATGCCCGCTATAGATAGCCGAGAGATAGTTTCCCCGTCACACACCAGTATCCTCTTAGAGGTACTACGTGTTACAACCATTAGGTGACGACAAATGACAAAATGTTATGACAAAAGAGATTTGCCTTTTAACCTAGACTCGAATCTGTTTATCTTCTCCGCAGTACTGGTTCTTTGGAATGCCGAAGAACCAGTCCTGCGGAGTGACAAGGCAAGAAACCGTTACCTCATGAAAGAAAAAAGATGTCTTCTTCAGCAGACAAGTTGGAAAACTCAATCTTATGCTCGGGAGTAAATTGATCGAGGCATACTAATTTTTGTTATCAGTGTGAAGAGCAGAGGACATCGCAGAAAAGCCAAGTCTTCATCAATGTGACTGGGCATTTGAGATCTCTCTGGTTTTCTAGCACTGTAATAATAGTTTGATGAGATGGTACAAATTGGAGGAATTTAATTGACTATGTAAATGTGTCTAATGAACAATGCAACCATCAAAGTATTCGAATCATTTCGCTGAACCGGTAATTGGATTTCACATTTTCAGTTCCACTAGTTATTCGGGACATCTGAGCGGTCGCTCGGTCGTGTCGACGGCTGTCGCGTCACGGGCTTTGTCTCGCGACGTGGCCGCGTGGCTCGGCGCGTAGGCCGGTTTTTTTCTCGTCTGGCGGCCGTCCAGGTGTTTTGGCGGTCTTTGTCAATGTTAAATTTATTAATACCCTATATCGCATTGTTTTTCAGTCGAGGTTAGCGACATCGCATAATTGCACGCCCTTTGTAGTTATTTACCCTATCGTGTTTATGGCAAAATGCAAATATAGTTATAATTCTTTTTCCCTCTTTTACTTTTCTACGGGTACTATAAGCACTGTGTTTTGCCTAAGTTATGCTCCCATAAAGTTTAATGAAATAGAATTACTTATTTAAACCTGATTTGTTGTTTTTGTGCAGCGTTTAGTCTCACCTTCTGCTGCAAGGACGTTTGACAGTGTCAATTGAAATTGCGTAACGTTGTCTGGTATTCAAAAAATTTAATTATTTGGGTGTTAGTAGCGGGTGATCAAAATAAATCCGGCATGCGAGTGTGTGCCAGATCGCACCAGCGCGCGCGCCGCCGTCGCACGTCTCGCCCGGGCAATGCGCGAGAGCAGAGCACTGCGACGCATCGCTAACCGGTGTGAACCGGATACATGTACGACAATTAACACCTTCAGCTTTGAATACCCTTTTTTAACTCGACTGGCGTTTTGATTGTGCGTCAGTGGATTGTACTGTTGATTACTGTTCTCATTACTTATTAGATATTTTGTTTGAAGGAAGATGTTGGAGAGAATTTCGAAAAATCGAAATCAAATAAGTAGGTAACCAATATTTTCAACATTGATTACTAACCTACCAACCATTTTCCTCTGTAGACTTGTTGTGGAGGTCAGATTGGCAGTCGCTTCATATCGCTCCGCTTCTTACCTAACCAAACTAGACTACTCTGTGTATGTACCTATGTATGTGAGAGGTTAGACTGAAGACCGACCCCAACATAGTTGGATAAGCCCTAACTTTTCCAACTATACAACAGACAACTATACGACAGATAGTGATTTTTCCTGTAAAACCTTTGTAAAATTCTGTTTGTTAATTAGATTTAATATTTAATTATGTACGAAACTATAACTGGGTAATTTATTTCTTGTTATTGTATTTCTGATCTATAAGGATATGAGGGCAGAAGGATTTTAGTTTATTATATTCCTCTTTTAGTAATTTACGACGGTTTTAACTAGACAGCTATGAGATGCGGGACAAAAATGCGTGTTATGAAAGTGAAAGATAATAATATTAACGTAAGCCTAGTATTTTTCCTTTCATATTATGGATTACCCAAACCTTGTGTCTGTGGTCGACGCAAGGTTTTGGCTTCAGGGCTTCACATTGAAATGCATTGACCAGCTTTAAATGTCAGTTATATATAATTTACTGGAAGTATTTTTGTCAGCTTGTAACTATTTTAGACATGCCCTTGCTATGTGTCACGGACTGAAAAACAAACATTTATAAGTAGGTATGCCAGCTTTCTGCCAAAACATTAGTCAATATAACGTTATCATTTGTTATAATATACATCGTTTAAAATACTATTTACGAAGTTGTCTTTACATCGATATGACAGCTGTCAACTTGACGTAACCCAATGTGCTGAAAAAGCGCGCGAAATCGACCAACGGATTGATTGAAGAATGGCCGATCGATCGGTATCATTTTAAACACTATTGCAGTTTTAATATATTATCACTGCGTAACCCTTGCAGTATAGTGAATCGATTAATGAAAGTTAGCGTCTTACGAGCTTCGATAGAACGTCGTTTATTCAGAACTCCTGGCTCGGAAACACATCGCAAAACTAAATTGTAAACTTCTGATAAAGACTATGTCACTACCATAATAAATAAGGTTACTACCATTGACTTATATAATATATTACTGCGTAAGTGCCAGGGCACACGAAGCGTTGCGCCGCCGCACCGCAAAGATTTCGACGAATCGTCGGGCACTACGACCATTGAAGGCGATTCGTCGAAATCTTTGCGGTGCGGCGCCGCAACGCATCGTGTGCCCCGGCACTTAGGACTGGGCGGACCGCATGTTAAAATGACGCCTCGAACTTGGTCCTAAAACGGCCTTTCCTAAGCCGAAGTGAACTAGTCCACGATCGGCTCTCTTCGGGTGCGGTCGTAAATTTTATTAAAAGCTTTATTTATGTTCTTTATACCTTGAAAATACCACGCCGCTTATACAAGATTACGTTAACGAGCAGACTACACCGATTATCTGTATGGCAAACGCGTCGAGCAAATGTTCGGACGGCCGTATCTTTAGTTTTTATATCAATGGTTACTACTATCTGATAATTTGTCAAAATCTTTATAGAACTCAACAACAACATAATAATGTTTGTCCTCCGAAAACGTAAAGAGAAATAAAACTATGGAAACTTTCATACGTAGAGATTCCCATGAAATAGACCCCTTTCATAATCATTATCATATTCTGGCCCTTGTCCCATTCTACTTGGGTTTGGCGAAATACGTTATTTTTTTTTTTGAAAACGGAATATTTACCATGTTCCATGTTGTTGTTGAAATACTTGTTCTTCTTCCATTCTCTATCATTGGACCATACTTGCATCATTTACTCCTTTCTTTCATATCATTTAGTATCATGAAATAGACCTCTTTATGATAAGAATATTACAAAATATTACTTAGACAAATAACAGTAGGTACGGTTTATATAGTTTGCTAACAATGATCTACGTGTACGCGATTCGTAGTTGCAACAACACGTATAATACTGGGACCAACCAAGTCTGTTCAAATCGCGTGACTGTACTGCAGTGAATTGCAAAACTTTACAATACTTAGGATTCAAAACAAATACTTTTGCCTCTGATACTATCAAGTCGTAGGCAACTATGTTACTATTGCTGAAATTAGTTATTTAATTGTTATCTATGCTGCATGTTTTCAAATAATTTTGGCAATAATTAATAGTATTGTAGATACCGTTGTTGTGGCTTTATCTATGTATCAATGTCTTTATTTAACGGCTACACCACACGGTGTTTGAAAATAAGAATAATTATAAGTGGATCCTTTGCGTCGATTTCGAGTTTTGAATACCGAGAGGTATTTCAGCATTACTTCAAAATTCAAAAGATATCGACACAAAGAACGCTGTCTTTTAGATATTTTCTTGGGGTCTTTATAATTTATGCCTTTTGAAAGATGGTGAGAAATGTTGCCTGGGACAAAGTATCGGTGCTTCTTCGTCCGCCTACCCTAGTGGGTATCGTCCACTATTAGGCTGTTTAAAATGAGTAGCATAAAACTTGGTAGAAGCAGGTTTAAAAAGCTAAATGTCCAGAGTCACATTACTCCATTCATAGTCTGAAACTAAGTGGAGTTACAAAGTACCAGTTTAAATCCTGTTGACCCGTCATCCAAATACCGAAAGAAAATATAATGACGTCCCTTTAATAAGAAGTCAAGAGGACTATCTACTTATCTTTTCATACAAACTGAAAATCAATATGGTACCACGATACGATCTTCGAAGCAGACGTATCTACTTGTTAGTCGATGTTGCATGACCATAAAGTTCGTAGTGACGTTATTTTCATGGAGAGAGGACACGGTCTTCACGCATAGAGAACTGGGTCACGGTATGTCAATACGATGCAGTCCTTTGTTTCGAGAAGTATAGGTTGTGGGAGTCCTTTGATTGGCTGGTTGGTAGCTTAGAAGTTGGAAGTAAAATAGCAGCTGAATTAACTCTTGAAGGTGTTAAAGAATCACGTGAGCACTATTTAAAATAATTGAAAATCATGACATTGGCTAAATAGTTATATTTTTGCCTGTCTCCTACGGTTAGGTTCACGATTTACGAACATTGCATCGATGTTCTTGCTTTTGAGCAGATCTATATGTAGAGCTTAGCGCACAAAATGTATTCCTTAAAGCATCACTGTCTGCCACAATCAGAACCATAATATTACGCTAATAATCCCCGAAGGGTTAGACAGAGGTTTAGGTACCAATGGTAGCATTAGTACCAATTCACCAGAAGTTCTATGTAATAAAAACCGGCACTAACCTTCCAGGTTTCGTAAAGAGTGTTCCTTCCTACAAATCGCATGTAGACCGCTATCATAATCACGGTCATAATATGGCCCATTAGAAAAGCGGCAAAAATCAGGCAACAATTTCCATACACGTTTCCGGAAAGCAATGTGTATTGTGTATTGTTAATCATACGTCAGTGACGTAACTCACGAACCCCTTCACTTGTCGTCCTTGACAATGCTTGGTATTTGTACCATTTCGCGTGTTTACTCAAATTACATTAGAATTTTCTAACTTGAGTCTATGTTGCCCATAAATTACCTGATGAATAACTTGTGTGTATGTGGAAAATGTTATGTTAGGCTATCTAGGAATGGTAGGCTTTTGGAATTCCATGCGTTGGTGTTCACAAGTACATATACCTCCCATCTAATTAAGTCGCTAAGTAATAGGCTTTTTATAATTGGGACAAGCCCGCCACACTATTCCCAAACCACTGTAACTCCTGTAAGCCAGAATCAACAGTGGCGACCACAAGAAAAGCGCCGAGACAATGAAGCCCGACGAAGTCCCAGAGAAACGATTAAACTGTCTTGGATCCCGCAACGAAATTATAAATCAGAAAATAATAGCGGAGGAGTAGGAAAAACATAATTTCCACTTCCCTCCATATCAGCAGGAGACAGAACAGAACAAGGCCAATAGGCACACAGGGACGTATACAACTGGGATAAGCCCAGTTGCCTAGCACCACGGATATTATTGTCATTAATATTACTGGGTCCTAAGTTGTGAGCTGTTATATTAATAGGCTTCTTTTGGTTTAGCTCGTTCCATCGGCAATCTCATATCTGTGCTTAGGACAACATTGAGGTTTAGAGTAGGCTCATTAACCAACTTCCCAAAAGGAGGAGGTTCTCAATTCGATCGGTATGTTTTTTTAAGCTATTGCATAGCTTCTATCGCGGGCCTTGAGCGTGGGGACCGAATCCAGAAATTCCGTAACGAAAAAAAAACCTAACGAATTGACACTTGACAATTTCTTGAAATCAAAAATTGTGAGTTGCCTGTATTTAATTTTATTATTCAGTCAAAAACTTCCTCAAAGAATTTCTGTGAGCTTGTTAATTAATTTTATAAGCGTAAGATAAGATACTATTAATAGAAATTATCAATAAATTACATTATTTGAGCAAACATATTAATAAAAATAAATTAAATTATATAAATCAAATGTAACCTTCATAGCTCTAACCACTAAGAAAAACTATGACACAAAATAAAAGAAAAAGTAAATGACATCTTGACAACTGACGTAATGTCAGATGAAAAGTAAACATTGAAAAATTATTAGATTTAATATTTTAAAACAGCAAAATCAAAGTTAATAAATCGAATAAGATCGATTATAAGGCTGCCAACAAAAATAGTTGTCGCCAAGGCGACGTAAAAGGACATTTTATAAAAGATGAAGATGATTAGTAAAAGTGTAAGTATAAATACTATATTTAAATACATTGAGGTATTACGTACGTAGTACATTATACCTCAATGTTTAAATACTGCATTAATAAAATAAATAAATAATTATAATTGCATAAGTTGATAAAAAATGCTATGCAATAGCTTTACCGCGGCAGTCTCCAGTGCCACACGTCTTTTTTTTATATAAAAATTTGCAGCCAGCAGTTATTTATTTACAGAAATAAAAAGGATTTTAATATCTAACATCCTTCTCTCTAAAAAAAATATAGGTACCAAAATATGTTTTGTCAATCAAGATTTACTTAAAAAACAAACGAATCCCATACATGCCTTCTGTGATAAGGCTTTAAATAGATATGAAATTCTCATATGATTTAATAATTTTAATTGGTAATGCATCAACGAATTTATATTTTCGTCGGCCATGTCATATTTATAAGTAAATAAAGGCAGACCTTTCGTGGTTTCGTGTATCACTAGAAGTCGTGCGCATTGATTCACCAAATTGAACTTTAGAATTCTATGGTAGTGGCCTCACTGACATCTCGCTGACACGAGGCTTCCATCAACTTATTGATTTTGTTTAATTTTAGATGATACATAAGTACTATTTAAACCTTCATCAAACCTTTCGCTTAAATTCGTAAGCACTAATTTACTAAGTCATGGATTAAGTAGGTACCATGCACGTGCGTGCATCTTCAAGCTAAAATATTAATGTATGAGAGCTAAATAAATCTATGGTAAGTTCACAATAAAAAAAATGTGAGGAAATTAGCATGCCTGAGATATATTTCTTGACGGCATATAAAACCAAGTCAGAGGCCCTTGGGCAGTATAAAAACCCTGACAATAAAAAAACGAGCAATGCAATTGGTTCATTAAATGATATTGTGTAGATAAAAGAAGACATCAAATTAATACAACGCTTAGGCGAGTGATGAGCCCGTCGGGGCTGCGGGTTGTTCACAAGAGATACCGCGGCCTCGACATAAAGGGCTAAGAAGGAACATGGGTGGTTTTTAGTGAGTAGAAGTCTGACACTCCCTCTCGCTCTGCCCAAGAGTGGGAGGGGTTATTTGATAATTTTCCACCCGCCAAAAAAAAAAACGTGAATGATGAGACAAATAATTTCGCAGAAAGTTTTGAGGATATTCTTTACTCATTGAGTACATAAAAAGGAAGCCTTTCATAATCTAGGCCTCCCATCTCCTGTGATATGTCGTTATATTTTTGCTAGAGCAATGAATATTGTATATAGGAACATTAAAGAGTAAGTACACTTAAAGCAATGTACGGTAAAGGGTAAAGGGGAACAGCGACGCGATCACGCTACAGCTACACAATGACACACCGTCTTTAGGCTGCCTGTCCACAGAAGCGGAGCGAGGATGCGGAGCGGAGAAACGGAGAAAAAATAACCAATAGGACTGCATGAAATCTTCACTGCGGTCCCAGTATGCAATCCTATTGGTTAATATGTGTCCGTTTTTCCGCTCCGCAGCCTCGCTCCGCTTTTGTGGACAGGCAGCCTTAACCCGAGGTAAACACTGTGCTTTTCATTACCTACGAATGCAAGGAAAGTAACAATAAAAACATAAATTAGCTAAAGAAAATCGGATTGCCGCTTCCCTATTTTGTTTTTTAGGGTTCCGTACCTCAAATGGAAAAACCGGAACCCTTATAGGATCACTCGTGTGTCTGTCTGTCTGTCTGTCACTGCCAGTTTCCTCCGAATCCAATAGACCGATTAAATTGAAATTTGATACACATAATATGGGTATCAAAATAGTCAATTTTAACATAGAAAAACATATTATGTATTTCTATGTTAAACACGGATGTATAACGTAAATTAATTAATTTCGAATATTAAATATATGGGGGTCACGGGGACCTTAACAGTTTTTTTTTTAAGTTTTGCAAACTGTACCGTTTTATATATCATACTAGCTGTTGCCAGCGGCTTCGCCCGCTACAACTCGAAGATTATCCCACGGGAAGAGAAAATCGGAATAAAAAGTAGCCTATATGTTAATCCAGGGTATAACCTATCTACAAACCAAATTTCAACCAAATCGGTCCAGCCGTTTATGCGTGAAAGAGTAACAAACATCCACACATCCATTCTCACAAACTTTCACATTTATAATATTAGTAGGATATATATATATAATATATATATTAAGTAGGATAAAAAGGCTTTTTTTTAATTAATTTTATTAACTTTAAGGGGTTTTTATACACACGGATATGCCAACGCCATCGTACCTTATAAAAAGGCTTATTGTGAGGAACTCAAACATTTTAAAAATAATTTTAAGATAAACACTTTTAGAGATATTGAAGAAAATATATGAAAATTTACCAACTTATATTTGCAGATGGAACATGTTTTTTCAATGACAATGTTAAGTTTGGTCGATGTTACGGAACCCTTCATGTGCATTGTGCAAGTCCGACTTGCACTGGCCAGTTTTTGGAAGATATATCGCGTCGAGAGGCGGTAGGTTAATGTTCCTTTAAACGTGTATGATTTTAGAGTAGGCTATGGATGTTTTTTTACCCCAAATTACATCGGTGGATGGCCATAGGCTTGCTCCCAATAACATCGGTTGATGGCAATAGGCTTGCTCCCAATTACATCGGTTGATAGCAATAGGCTTGCTACCAATTCATCATCATCATCATTTCAGCCGAAAGATGTCCACTGCTTTACGGCCTAAGTCCCCAAGTGTCGCCACATTGGCTGGTCCCGTGCGTCTGGCATCCAGAGGATCCCCGAGACTTTCACCAGGTCATCGGTCCACCTAGTGGGAGGCTTTCCAACGCAACGTCTACTGGTTTGCGGTCGCCACTACAGAACTTTTCGGCCCCATCGGCCATCCGTTCTGCAAGCAATGTGCCCTAGTTACACTAGTTTTGTTTAATAATTGTCAAATTATTGTCAACTGACACAACTGTCGAAAAGTATTAATTTCAAGCCGCTCCTCGGGCAACTTCAGACCTACTTTCCGAGTATGAGTAATAATAAAATTATTGCGATGGTACGGAACCCTTTATGTGCGAGTTCGACTCGCACTTGACCGGTTTTTTAGGTTTAGATTGATAAGAAAACTTGTATCTTCCATGTACCCAACCAAGTATACAATCTTTTATTTTATCAATATCATATTATACAATCATTGAAACCACTAATGACAATTCATTAGCGGTTTCTCAAGAACTCACGTTAGCGATTGTAAAACGAGACATTGATTCTTGATAAGTCTGATCATTAATAATTGGTACTGCTTATCATTTTTATCAGCATATGCTCCTGTTCGTCTGTAATTTGGGATGTTACAAATCACAAAATAACGTCAACCTGTCAATCAAGTCTTCTTACACATATATTTTTTTATTGAGGCGTCTGAAGGAGTTTATGTGAAAATGTGCTCAGTGCTGATCAATTATTTTCCACTAGCAGATGTCCAAAATATGTGAAAAAACCCCCCAAGGAATATACAACGGTTCTTAAGTCGTTTGAATGTAGTCCAAATATAGCGAGCAACAGACAAAACAATAAATCACATTGTGCAAATATTGCGAAATCTAAAACTGGTTTTCTAAAATTAGAAAAAATGTACGGTGGAATAGAAACTTTCGCTGGAAAATACTGCGCTATTTTTATATTATCCATTAGTTTACACAGCTGATGGGTAGGTCACGGCTTCATTACTCCCAAGGCATTCAATATGACTAAGGATTGGCGTGAAATATTGCAATTAAAATCATTAATACCGGGCTATGACATAAAGCCTCATAAAAACAAACTCATTTGTCCAAATCTGTTGGTTTGTGCAAACTTTAGTACAAAAGTTAAGTTTTTATTGTTATTTTTCTATGGAGGGACATTTATACGTTGAACAAACTTTTAAGCTCTGACATACTGCTGATGAAACTTCCGCAGTTAAGGTCTGCGTGTGATTTTCGCCAAAAAAGGAGCTCAAGGACGTTTCGTTAATGAGTTACGCAGGTTGTGCTGCGTGACTGCGACCAAGGCTCTTTCGATTCACCAGTTATTTGTTGCTGCCCCTAGCACCGATAACGTTTGCATGGGTATATCTCTATTACAATTACTATTACACACACAACTCTTGCTGCTGTTTATTTTTAGAAAAGCGCCAAACTTAAAGTCTTTATAAGTTTTTTCGGGTGTCTCCTGCGGGAGGTGCTTCACCAATGTCAGGTGAAGTCAGGTCAAATTATATTCAACAGTAAATGGCCAGCTCTTCAGGCATCAAATACAGTTTAGAAATTCCTTTATTTAATTGAAAAGCTGCTTCAAAACTCACTTTGCTAAAATTATTTTCATCGCTAAACTTCACTCAGTTTTCACAAAAACTCATGACGCACAGCGCCATCTACCATAATTTTCCGAGAACATTCAAGACGATAGCGGACTCAACTACATACGAACGTCAGTAAGGTTTTCCGACTGTAGACTCGATGCCACCGTAATGGCGTTTGGTTTCAAGTTTTTCCCACAAGATGGCCGCTAGACAGACAAACAATTTGAATATCTTTCAGGGATGTTTCCCTGCTTCAGGCGTAAACAAGCGATAACTTTGTTCAAGTCATTAGCATAATTCTAATTAGATTAACACTTACAAATTGTTGAGGCATGCAGTTTATTCTATACACAGGTTCAAAGTAACCTAACAAACCAATATAGATGCTTTAATTATGAAGGTAAGTATTATTATTTCGTATTATGTAGAAATTTTGAGCTGGTAGATTACTTTAAATCTATTGAATTCAAATGGAAATAAACATATTATCATAAATTAACATAATTATCTATGTCATACAACTATAACCGATATACAGACTCAGCAGACTAATGACGAATTCAGTTTATCATAAGATATTTATACTAAGATGACCGGTATAAGAAATTATTTCAGAATAGTTACGGGAATCCAATAAAGTTGATTTGTTTTATTCTCTCACACCTTGGCAAAATGCACGTAGCGAACGGCAAGCGCGACGACTACTTCGATGAACTCAGTAGCTAGGCATGAGGTGAACAGCTGATTTCACGCGTCGTTCGTTACAATATTTCAAACATCCATTGTAGTTTTATTTTTATTTTAGCCATATTATTTACATATAAAAGGAGTGTTGCGTACAGAGAATGTAATTTTTCATTAATTTTAATATACCTGGTAAAAGGAAACAGGAAATGTTTTGGCGCATATTTCCGGTGGGATATGATTCAGAATAAGGAGCTGAATGCATCCTGTCAGTTTGCGGAGGGCTGTCCCTTAGACCCTATATAAATGCATATTGGCATTAATTGAAACCTCTGCTCCAATAAAGTGTATAGAAAGTAAACTTTAACCCAAATGGAAAACTGTAAACAAATTTCCAATTACCATTAAATTAATTATAATAAAAATCAACTGAACTGTAAAGTCGCATTAAAATATTTGTTGATCACTACGTATAATTTCCGTGTCCGGCCGAATGTGCTGTTCAATTTGCTGCGTTGCGAGTGGCTGGCGTAAATTTACACTGGCGAACAAATATTTACCCACCCGGCCGGTCGGTAGCTCGCCGCTGAAAGCCACTGTCATATCGAGCCGACCCCTTGTCCATTCTGCCCACAAATACTGATTGACTTTCCGCCCGCACGCCTTTGTACGCCGAGTCTCTGAATTTTCACATTCAGTACCGTATTGAGTAAGTTTTGGTTAGTTTGGTGGTTTCTGGTAGCAGGTCAGTGAATTGTGAAGTCTCTCCATGATTTAGTAGGCTCGTTCAAATCTTGGAATTAACTCAATGTTACATTGAAGTATTTATTGACTCATAGTGGGAGGTAATTTAAGTCACTTTACTAGATAGGAATCATTGAAACAGAAACACAAAGGAAACTCGACTTAATTCTAATAAACCACGTCCCACTCCCTATCGGAATACACTCAATATTTGCTGCTCATGCAAATTACATTTTGAAGGCATTCAACTTTTCAATAAAAACAAGCCCACGCTTTGGAGAGACATCAGTAACTTCTTAAAAGAATTACCCCCTGTGGTTGAGCTAATCTCTTCTCGTTTGTTTGGTAGGGTGGCTTCAACTTTTAATGCCTACCTAGTCCAAGCGCGGAATCTTCAAGAAACGCCACTAATGTCTCCTCAAACTTTGGAAAACTCTTTAAGAATATGAACATTTTATACAAAGGCAGTTTAGAAATGTTTACTATCTAATATTTGCAGCACTTGAAAGTTCTGGGTCCAAACTTCAGTTTGTTAGATAAACTAAAGATGTTCACCTTCAATGGTAATCGATCTCGCTCACCTCTAGTAAGACTTCCGTTGGGGTTAGGTTCACAGAACAATGAAACTTCGACATGGAGTATCTATTATATTGTAAGTAATAATAACATTTTGGTGCAATACGGACGAGATAACTCGGCCATATCATTTTAATAAGATAGGAACTGACCTTCTCAATGTCAATGTCAATATAGATATCGTCCCTTTTTCGTACCGATTGCGGTTCCAACTGAATCATGATCGTAAGGTGGCCAATGACCAACCTGTTGATATAAACCTTTGGTTGCCTTTTACGACGCTTTCGGGAGCACCTATTGTTTGCTCCGAATAGCCTGCACAAACACTTAGGGCAAAGATTACCTTTGGGGGGCTATTTGTATATTCCTGTATAGTCAATCTCGTATTATTTTAATATCTCTTTCAACTAATTTTTTTAGCGAAATACTGTTATGAGATGTGTTTGTCTTATTGTTGTTGTGTTTTTATGACATGCAAGGGACATTCATCCCTATGGTGTGGCCTGGTGTGGCCGTCGGACTGCCAAGTTCTAGGGCCGAAGTTCATACATACATACATACATAAACTCACGCCCTTTTCCCATGGGGGTAGGCAGAAACCACAGAACGCCACTTGCTACGATCCTTACATACTCCTTTTGCCTCGTCCACATTCATACATCTGGTCATACACGCACGCCGGTTACGAGTACTACGCACCTCTCCTTTCAGAAGAACGGCACCAATAAGATCAGTGTATGTCTTTCTAGGGCGTCCCCTCCCGGCATTACCACTCACATCTGCCTTGTAAATACCTTTTGTTAATCGCCTTTCATTCATCCTTTCCACATGACCAAACCACCTTAGCATACTCTTTTCAATTTTTGTCACTACATCTTCTTTTAAACCGCAACGTTCATCTTATAACCTCATTCCTCAATTTATCATTCAGAGTTACACCACACATGCTTCGCAAAGAACGCATTTCCACAGCATTAATCCTACTTTCATGCTTCGTTTGCCACACCCAACATTCACTGCCATACATAAGAGTAGGCACCAGCACACCATTGTGAACAGCCAGCCGAGCCTCTTTTGACATCGACTGGTTGGTCACCACCGCATGCATAGCACCATTTACTCTATTTCCCGCGTTTACTCTCCTTTCTACATCTGCGTCAATCTTTCCATCTCTTGTAAACATACTGCCCAAATATACAAACTCATTCACTGGTTTCACACTCTTATCATTTATTTTCACATCACACACCGATATATCCTCTTCTCTTTCAAATACCATAACATTCGTCTTGTTTACATTTACATTCATCCCTTTTCTCTTAAATGCTTCATTCATAACAGTTACCATATCTTGCAACTGTTCCGCTGACGATGCAAGAAGAACTTGATCATCTGCGTACAGAAGGCATTTGACAGGCAACTCATTCATCCTTAATCCACAGTCATTCTCTTTCAAATCTGTCAGACAACTATCCATGTATAGGTTGAACAGCCAAGGAGACGCTACACAGCCCTGCCTAACACCTTTTGAGATGATAAACCAGCCAGTGTATGCCCCATTTATCCTAACACAAGCACTAGAATCCTTGTACAAAGATTTTAGTGCCGAAGTTCAAACACAAGGTAATCTGTGACACAAGAGCATGCATCTCTGATTTTTCGAATTCCGTATTGTATAATTATCACTTGCTTTGGTAAAGTAAACCAGCATGTCTTTTTTTTGGTAGGGTGGGAAATCATCAAATGACTCCTCCCGCTTTGGGCAGAGCGGTAGAGAGTGTCAGACTTCTACTGACTAAAACCCACCCATGTTCCTTCTCAGTCCTTTGTGCCGATTCCGCTGTATCTCCTTCGAACAACCCGCAGAAAAAACCAGCATGTCTGTGAGATATTTTCGACGGGATGTAAAGTGAAAACAGACGCCTGTGGGGGTATAAAACTCTGACACTAGGTTAGGCACTAACCACACGAAAAAGAAATACATACTACCAGCAACGATAGTCTTATGTACCTATGTTTAGTAATGCCTTTTCTAAACTAACATAGCCCAATTCCGCATTCACTATTCCATGTATATTGTAGGGGTCAGCAGTAATCAATGCTGCGGCCGCGGTCGGTGGCAAACCGATAGGTAAGCTGAAACAGACGCATTCCTACCGCAGATTATGTTATAAACGTTTGTTTGATGGATTACCCGTTACATATTGTGGCTTTTGCACATTGATATTGAAACGCATGTGTGAATCGAAGGAAGGACCTTCAATGCATTGTTTAAATAATAACAGTTTAAAACTTTAGTGCGATAGAAATTAAGTTCTTGTTAAAAGTCGTAAGAAGACGACTATGGCCCACTTTCTTTTCTAGTTTTTCAATCAGGTATATATATTTTGCTTCCATGCGTGATTCATCCCAGATTTGGTTAGGGGCCGCCATCCGAAATTCTAAGTAGGTATTCAATAAGCTTTTGATCTGACTTAAGCTTAGGTTAATACTTACGTAATAAGCTTACTTAGTTGTATGATTATAATATTACTGACCGATTACATAATTATTGTGTGCAAAAATATGAATTTATAATTAAAAACGCCCACTTAGATGCCAAAACAGTGCTTTGCCGTAGTAAAGTAAAACACAATGCAACTGAAATAATCGGTAATAATTGAAAACCGCTCCTAGAACTTATCCTTTATACGCGCGCTTAGAAAAGTTTTCTAATATGTTGATCGATATTGAACTTGTTCCTTTATGCTACGTTATCATAATTAACTTTTCACACCACCTGCTCGAAAATGTCAAATTATATGTCAAGCAACCTTAACCTAAAGTGAGTCATTATTGGCCGGGGGCACAGCCGGTCAATAATGTTGTACTGGATTTCATTATGACCCGCTGGTCAATAATGTGATTTGAATTTGGAATCTCACATGCTCAGCTAAATTGGCAGTATAGTACTAACAAACACCCAGAAAGAGGAAAGCTATTCTCGATACCCTTACAACACGTGGATGATATTCTCGATTTCCTACAAAATCATAACGACTGCTTCTTTATATCGTTGCCATGTTTTCGAAGACATAATATTGTAAGAATAATTAGATAACTATGAACTATTTTTTAAAAGGAATGGAATAACATTAAAACTGGCATTAATAATAACAAATACCGTACCGCGCCGTAATACCGTTATAGTACTTGGCTGTAATATTAGTTAAAAGTTGTTTGTGATAATGTTACTATTAACCCGTTTGTGCATATAACAAACTAGTTCTAAATATGTTATTCTTACAGTTTGTTTATTTAATAAATACTTTGTTTTTCGTACTATGGCTATTATTTTCTCACAGTAGGTGTAAAAAGTAGAGTATCCTCCTCTGGGCTAAAGGTGTCTTTGCCTTGGGCTAGCTTGAATCCCTCGCTGCATTCAGGATTCTTGTAATAACTCCCTCGCTTCGCTCGTGAGTTAAACTCTTAACTCCCTCCCTGCGCTCGGGAGTTAAATCCCGAATCCTTCATTGCGCTCGAGATTCAATATGACGCCCGTGACATAAGACACAACTTTAGCCCCTCGGTGCATAATCTACTATTGTTGAGATCATTTATCAACTCGTAAGTAATATTAATTAAAGGCTCTCAAAAGTCATTACGTCAAGAAGAAACTGCGCGGTCATGTAACGGAAACTTGACAGATTATCGTCTTTACATTTCGAAGAGTTCCTGTTTTATACGTTTTATTTGGTTAGCGGTTACCGATACTTTAAGGGCATATTATATACTCATTTGCATCGATAAATACACGTTTATACTCTTAATCTAACACCAGCAGTCATCTTATTTCTTACTTAGCTGATCTATGGTTTGTTAATAAATCTTTGAATCTAAAGACACAGTCGCGATGCGGTCGCTAGCAGTTTGCCCTCGCCTAGAAAATTAACGCGCGTCAATAGCGATGCTGTCGCGCGTTCACGAAACGAGCGATAGCATCGCTACAAAAAACCGACTTCAAAAACACCAAAATGTGAAAAATAAACTTCTGAAGAAAAATCAGCTTCTGAAGTCGGTGACATTTGTTTGTTTGATTTCGTTTTTTGCCACCGACTTCAGAAGCTGATTTTTCTTCAGAAGTTTATTTTTCACATTTTGGTGTTTTTGAAGTCGGTTTTATTTTTTGCCAAAAACTTTTTTATATTTCCATTTTTAGTTGTTCCCAAACAAATAATAGGTTTTATTTATCCCTAATAAATGGAACATTACATAATATCTTACTATCCAAATCTGGGTGTACACATCTGCGTACCACCTCAGATCATACAGGCGTGATGTTACGTCATGATGTTGTATAAACAATAAACAATAAATAAAAGCGATCATTGCGGAGTTTACAAGTGTAAAAGTCAAGTCAGAATTGATCACCCGGATACGAGGTTTCAATAATAAACAGTCAAATAAAGACAATAAGCTGAATACACATATATTAGGACTCCCTGGACAAAAACAACCCGTATATTTGGACGAACATCTGTGTCATTCTGCAAAGAAACTTTTTTATCAGGCAAGACAATTCGCGAAGCAACATGAGTATAAATTTTATTGGTGTAATAATGGCAACATTTTCTTGCGCAAACAACTAGGACATAAGCAAATTCTTATTACATCGGAAACAACCCTGCACGAGCTCCAGAACAAGATATGACTACTACTTGAGTTGGTAACACCAGTTTTCTCATGTTGTTTTGAACCAATATCTTGTAATATTTTTCTTTTCATTTTCATTTTTTTTAATGACGGATGTATCTTTCTACTTTCTATCACGTAGGAATGTTTCGAACACTCTACACACACAAAAATATTATGTTCTTCCCCCCCATACACACACACATTCATATTATACCAGAGTCATCACACTCACACATACCATCACACTGACATGCATTATCCCATTTAACCATAATATGGTAAAATGCTCACCTATTTGTCGGGATTCACATACCTTAATTGTATCGTATGTCACACTACTTGTTTTTATTTATTCCACGAATGGCTAATCTAGTTGAAAATATTATCACTGACTTAGACAATATCGAAGTCGCGAAGGCTTATACATGTACTCCGAACGAGTGCAACAAATATCTTAACGGTTCAAGTGCTTCTACGACTATTCTCCACATCAATATACGTAGCATTAAAAGAAATTTTGATGAGCTGCTGACTTTATTGTCTCTAATTAAAGCTGATTGCGATGTCCTTATACTAACTGAATGCTGGCTGAGCAAAATAAGAGACTTGCCTGTGCTGGATGGCTACAACACTTACTACACAAAACAAACTAAAAACCAGAATGATGGCGTAGTTATATATATTAAAAGTAAAATTCAATACACGATTAATGAACCAAGTTTCATAAACGGTAACTGTCTCACGTGCCAAATTAACAACGAACTGGCAATAATTGCTGTCTATCGATCTCCCTCGTACAAATCAAAACTGGAGTTTGAGCAGTTTCTACATAGTCTGGATAACGTGTTAACTTCCTTCGACAAAATCAAAAATATTTGTCTCATTGGTGACACCAATATAGACATCATGCCATCAAATATAGCCGAACGTGCCGCCAACTACTTAACACTAAACGCTACTCATGGCCTGCTACCTGCCCATTCTATTCCAACAAGAGTAAACTCTTGTATTGACCACGTTATCCTAAAAAGTAAAAAAACTACTACTGTACTTATCCTAGATTCTCACATCACTGACCATCTTCCGTTACTTGTAAAAATTGATGACACAAACTCAACAACATTAGCGTTACCTGCGTATAAAATTCCTAGGATAGACTACCACAGTGTCAAAACAGATATAGAACGACAGGATTTCTCCCAAATTATAAGTACAGACGACCCTAACTTAGCCTCCACCGCACTAATAACCACTATTCAAAATATTCTCAATGTAAACACAAAAATAATCCAAGTACCTAAAAAAAGCAGAAACCTAAAACCGTGGATTACCCCTGGCTTATTAAGATGTATTCGCCAACGAGATAGATTACATAATAAAGCACGGAAGTCACCTGATAATCCAATCCTACAACTCACATATAAACGGTATCGAAACCATTGTAACAGCCTCCTTAGAAAACTTAAAACATTACATGACAAACACGAACTAGAAAAAGCAAAGCATAATCCCAAATCACTGTGGAATAAAATAAGAGACATCACTAACACAAAACAGAAATGTCCATTACCTACCGAACTGCTGTACACCAAACCTGATCCAAAGACAGCAATTAACAGAGTGTGTAACTTCTTTGCTTCGATTGGCGCTGACCTAGCCTCAAAAATTCCCGCAGTTTCACAACTACCCGCTATACCAAACACCTCTGTAAATTCATTCGTATTTCTTGAGGTAACCGAACCTGAGGTGGAGTCCACTGTCATGGGCCTGAGGCACGATAGTGCTACAGGCTGGGATGGAATACCCACTAATCTCCTCAGAGTCTGTCGGGAAACTTTTGTTCCTCTAATAACCCACATTGTTAACATCTCTATAGCAAAAGGAGTTTTCCCGCAACCCTTCAAGAGAGCACTAGTCCACCCGATTCACAAGGGCGGGACCAGAGATTGTTTCAACAATTATAGACCAATTTCGGTACTCTCGGCTCTCTCTAAAGTAATGGAGAAGTTGATAAACAGTCGCCTTGTAAGCTACCTGAACAAGTACAACATTGTAGCGTCCAACCAATACGGATTCAAAAAAGGAGTCTCCACCGAGGACGCTGTTGTCGATCTAACCCAATTTGTATCACAAAAACTAGATGATCACCAAAAATGCGCTAGTATTTTTCTGGATTTGCGGAAGGCTTTTGACACAGTCTCTGTCCCCACCCTTCTCTACAAACTGGAGTGTATAGGTATTCGTGGTAAGCCTCTCGACCTCTTCAAGGATTACCTACAAAACAGAAGGATGACAATTAAAATCGACGCATACCAAAGTGACGAAGAAACTGTGACATACGGCGTACCGCAGGGCAGCGTGCTGGGACCAACTCTTTTTCAAATCTACATAAATGACTTATGCACGTTGTCCCTGCACAAATCGCGGATCTTCACATACGCTGATGACACTGCGATAGTCGTGTATGGTAATACGTGGAGCGATGTCAAGTGTACTGCGGAAGAGTCCTTGCGGACTGTTGGGGGGTGGCTGCGACTAAACCTTCTCACACTCAACGTAGCTAAAACCAACTTCATTCCGTTTTTCATACATCATAAGAACAAAGCTCCTCTGGATTTTGAAATTACAGCACACACATGTTTCGATTTCGACCGCAGTCACTGCTCATGCGCAGCCCTTACTCGCGTCAGCCAAACGAAGTACCTGGGTGTAGTGATCGATGACGGACTGAAATGGTACCAACAAATAGATAACGTTACTTCAAAAGTCAGAAAACTTATTTATATTTTCAAATCTCTGAGACTCTGCGCAGACAAACATACTCTGAAAATGGTTTACCTAGCACTTTGTCAGTCCGTCATCGCTTACTGCATCCCGGTTTGGGGAGGGGCCGGTAAAACGAAGTTTGTAGAGGTGGAAAGGGCCCAGAGAGCTGTGCTCAAAGTTATGCTTGGTAAACCATATAGGTTTTCCACTACAAAACTATATGCGGACTGTAACCTACTTACGGTGAGACAGCTCTTTGTCCTCCGAGCCACACTCAGGAAGCATAAACAAATTCCCCCACCAGATAACACTAAGCGTAGAGCAAAAATGATATTCCCAGTAATAAGCCACAGGACCGCATTCGCCAGGCGCCAGTTCTACGTTGTGAGCTCCTTAATTTACAGAAACATCGATAAAGCTATACAATTAACTCGGCTAAGTTACCATGAAGTCAAGGTTAAGGTACAAAGTTGGCTTCAGGATCAGGACTACGTCCGGACAGAAGTACTACTTCATCTTCGACAGTAGCCGTGCAATACTTCTTCTACACTTTTTTAACTATTACAATCCCAACCATAAAATACGCAACAACAGCAACACACATACACGCTAATATATACACTCTCATTCACTCACACACCCTTATGCACACTTACACCCCCTTAATACACACGTTCACCCTCACACACACATACCTACACATCAACACATACAATTAGCTACACATGCACACACATAATACAATTCCGTTTAATAAATTCCTTAACTCCTAGTTTTAATTTATTTTAATTTTTGTTAAATAATTCAGTTTTTACTTTCAAATCTGTTTTTTTTGCCATGATTTTGTTTTCTAACACACTTTTTAGTAAAAGGTTTTTGTATCATAGTGACAGCAGAACACTGACTCCTAAGTCACAGGATCTCCTAGTTTGGGAGTCAGGGTTACTCTATCTGTATGACCTTTAATTCACTGAAATTCATGTGACCTAGTTTTTAAGCAATGTTGAAGGTTTTTGTATAAATAAAGATTTTTATTATTATTATTATTAAACATCCAAGCGATTGCAGCAATCACGACAGATTTGCCGTCTATTTTTGAAGAGTTCTATTGTATATCTCCGAAGATCAGGATCAGATGTTCACCAAATTTAAATGGGACCACCTCCGGAGTACCTATACTCTTTCAAATAAAAAAAGAATTTTGAGACAACATACATAAAAAAAAAAAAAAAAAAAATACATACACACGAACATATAACCTCCTCCTTTTTTGAAGTCGGTTAAAAAGTCGCCATGTGCGAGGGCCCTAAGAGACCTAGAGACGTGCAAATTACCTTATTGCAACGGTGTTGGGTTAGGAGTAATGTCGATCGGAATAAATAAATGATAAGCCCTTTAAAGCTCGGTAACCAAGTAACCATTATCAAAACACACTGTATAATACATGGCCGCAGCTTTAAAACTTAAACCTTCCGAAAATCCTCACTGGAACGTGAAAGAAAAGGAAGCAGCTTATTAAAGTATTACGAATGAATTGGCTACAAATATTTTACGGCGCTATATCGTGAACAATTTACCTTTCATTCTTAAATAAAAGTCGGTAACTGATTGGAGTCAAAATCCCTCCCCAAGCGGCCAATTTTCATCTCGTTCTAAGAAATGTAAAAAGTTAGGCAAAATACTCGGAAAAAGGAAATTGGTGACGTGACCGTTTTGTACGGTGGCCCGGTGGGTGTGTCATCCCGAACCTCGATAAATGACTACTTAATAAAAACAAACATCTCGGTTTTCCAAGAATTGCTCGCAAAATGGGTCGCTTACACAATCGGTTTTGTTGCCAAATATGATATTGGACGATTTGTTTGTTAATAGGATACAATAATGCTGCAGCTGCTGAGAACCTCAAGCAGCGCAAATACTGTTTTGGTAATTATAGTTTTGAGCCGTTTGGGGTCGAAACGCTCGGGTCATGGGGACCGAGTGCGCGTCTCTTTTTAAGGTTTGTATTCACGCCAATGACCTTGTGCATACTAACTACCCCTCTCAGTCGTAGACACGGACTTTAAACGGACGCATTTTTCAAAGCAGTAGATATTTTTTTATATTATTTTGTTAAAAAATGATGGAGTAAAATGGTTCCATTCAACGATTTGGAGGTGATTTTGTGGATTTTTTTTCTTATTATGTGATACCGATAGAAAAATTATGGCTAAACCAAATTACGTGTCATATCATGTAGATTACTAACAATTTTTCTCAGATGTAATTTCTTTGTAAGTGCGGTGAAAAACTGCTTCATCTGCACGCTGTTTTTAAGCTTTTTCGAGAGAGCAGCCTTAAGGAAATCTCTCGGCGTCTAGTCGACGCGCGGCCAGAGGGCTGGCTCTTTCTTTGGTCAAAGGATTAGCATTGCCATTCAACGTGGCAATGCTGCCAGTCTTCTGGGCACGTTCCCGGTTGTCAGCGATGCGGAGGAGTACTAGGACGGCGAAGAGTCTTATTTGGTCGTTGTATATAATAAATGTAAGTATTAACTTTTAGTTTTAATTTTTAATTACTATTTTTGTATTTTGTATATAATGTACATTATAAAGCTTACTATTTCAAAATAGTAGCCCATACTAAATAAACAACAGGGAGCTCAGGCGTCTAAGTACTCCTCATAATGTTTCATTATTAACTATTTTTTTATGCGAGAGATTGATAGATTGACCGGTATCAATCGGATTTTTTATAGGAATTAAACGATATAGGATTAAGATACTGAGTGCAGAGTACTTTGTGTACTGAGTTACTAATTACGTATCTAATCTTATAGATTCATAGAAAATAAGTACCAGTGTATTTTTTTTTGTAGTGTAAGGTAGGTAGGTTGTAGGTATTTTTTGGAAAATAAAGATTATGATTATCCTTCGCCAGATAATAACTAACAGTAAACATAGAACACATGGAATCATGTAAATACACAAACAAAAATCATTGCGATCAGCTTCAATCTCTCTCAATTTCTTTACGACTTAAACGGAAGCACGTAAAGGTCAATAGAATCGGGAGGCTTTGATGGCTCGGCTCAGTTCCACGTACAGCAGGGCCATGGAGCGCCGCGCCGCCCGCCCTGCCCGTTCGACTGTGAACGAACGGATCTTGGCACCGCCCTGCACCATACACGCTGGCCTGTTGTTATTTTGTAAGCGAATATTATATGTGCCTAAGAAAACATATTCAGGCAAGCGGAAAATATGTGGTGAAAAATATGTGTACAACATTATAAAAGTATTCATCAATCACACCAACACTTTATTGTTTAGGGTGTTACTAAGTATGTTTTTTTATTACTCTCTGGCTAAAGAACATCGTAGTGTTAACTATTTTACTTGAAACAACCCCGGGTAGTGAGAAATTTAACCGAGTAAATCTACGTTTAATTCATCTTCTAGCATTACCCGTAAAATATATAAGCGTTTTAAACAACGCAGAACTTAGTTCCTTAGAAACTAAGTTTTTAAAAGAGTTAGAGTCAGTTAGATGTCGGGAGTTAGATGCCACAGACAGACACACACAAACAGACAGACACGTCAAGCTTAAAACACCCCGTCGTTTTTGCGTCGGGGTTTATAAAGTAAATAGCAAAACTACTAAAGTAATCAATAACCAATACAAGTCAGATTGTAGATAACGTCGAAATGCGCGTTATTCAGTAGCGGACCTGTGATGTATCGTGTGAACGAGTTGCAAAGGAAATAATAATCACAAAGTATGATGGATGGCTTGAACTCCGAAGGGTTCGTCTCTTTTCTCTGCACGAGGAGGTGTGAAAAGATTAGCTATTCCGAATTCCGACGAAATCAGTCTTGTTCAGATTCCCTGTGGCGGTGACCCCAGTGAACATTTTGCTCAAGTAAAGAACCTGCTTCCAAAACACACAGAGCACTAGAATGAAAAATAATTCAGATCGAAACCAATCTGAAAGTTAAACGCGCTAGAATCACAACATTTATGTTTTGTTTTATGTTTAGATAACGATATATCATAACCCTAGACTGTTTTCTCCGTATAATTAGATTGGTTTAGGTTACACTGGTTGATTCCGACCCGCTGCAGATGAATCGGGTTAGTCTGGGAAAAACTATTATAATTAGTTCCAAAATTGAGTTTGAACAATAACATTATAAAACGTCGGGCTCTCTTAACCGTTTTGGTAGCAATGACCTGAATGAACAGATCCGTGGATGCGATCTCTTGTTACCTAGCTGTAGTTGTGCATCCCATTCCTATGGTTTTAACACCGATTAAGCAGTTTGCTAGAACTAAAACTGCGGTGGCAGTTAATTCGCCGTCTAAGGAAGTTAGTTTGAATATTCAGGAGACCAGTTTTAGCCTATACTGGTCGTAGAAATACCGGCTAGAAATCATGTCACTAAAATACTGGTTAGAAATGAAGAAAAATAACCAAAGTAGGTACTCAATAAACCAAAGTCGATTACTCTAGTGCTTCCTAGATGAGTGTAAAAACTTTTATTTGAG